>JAPWDM010000007.1:27750412-28950412 GCA_035578155.1 Brachynemurus nebulosus
TATATTTTTATTTTTTGTTGAAGTCTTTTTGCTTCAATTTTTCACTTGGCTTCTTAGAATATTAAAATGTAAAAAATGTCAAAAAAATTTTGCATTATGTACATAAATTTACTCAGGGACGAACCCACTTTTTCAATTGGGAGCCTTTTTAGCCATTATAAGGTCTATCAAACACATCTAAATTTGCAATAAAATTAGTGCAAGGGGAACAACCCCCTGATTTTTCTTATCCAAGTGATGAAATTCCTTTCAACAATGTGGCTCATTTATAACAGCAGTTTTTCTCTAGTAAAAATAAAAAGAACGACCTCGAAAACCTACGATTTTAGTGATGAGCAGAAGCAAGACCAAGACTTGGCAGTCCTGGTCTTGTTCTTGCATTAAGAATCTTGGTCTTGGTCTTGCTAGAGCAGTTTGAGTCTTGGTATTGATCTTGGTCTTGCAAAATGCAGTCTTGGTCTTGGTAATGCTAAAAAATCTTGCAATTGTTTCCTTCTAAATTCAGAATTTTCTCTCTTTATTAATTATACTTTCAAACTATTAAAATAGTTTAGCAAGAGTCTTGCTTTTTTCTTGCTTTTGTCTTGGTCTTGCTCACTTGAGTCTTGGTATTGGTCTTGCAGTCATACTTATAGTCTTGGTCTTGGTCTTGCTCTTGGTATACATAGTCCTGGTCTTGCAAAAAATGCAAGACCAAGACAAAATTGCAAGACCAAGACTAATTTTGCTCATCACTATACGATTTGCTTCCAGTTTCATCATTTTATCCTTTATTTACGGTTTTTAGGGTACTGAAAATTTTTTTAGCAAAGTTGAGGACATCATCAAATCAAAACTTTTTATTTTTCCCAAATCCAGATTCATGAAAATGATTTGAATTAGAGTGATTGGTTTAATTAAGATAATTTGGGTGTGTACTTTTCAATTTTATTATCAAAGTGACGAAATTTCCCTTATAAATTTAATTAATTCGAAAGAAGTGTTCTTTCTGGCCATCCTACTTTTTTTTAATTTTGGTAAAAATAGAAACAGTGGCTTCGAAAACTTACATTTCCCGTCTAATCTCATCGTTATATCATTTTATTTACGCTTTTTAAGATATTCGAAAATTTTCGTCAAGTTAATGACCCCCCACAATCACTCCCGTGTATCCGCGCTTGGATTTACTTTACAACAGATTTTCGTACGTGCAAAATCAACACCTTTTTTTACCAAGATTGTATTAATTGATATATGTTATTATTGAAAGACGTGATAATTTTAACAATACCATATAGTAATTTATTATTTGAAAGTAAAAACAAGAAACAAAACTTAACAAATTATCACAAATATTTAAATAGAAAATGACATCATAATGATTTTAATATCAATCAATAATATGTGATGAGATGTTGTACGGAATCAGGTTAAACATGGTCGGATCACCCAGATAATTAACAGAGTAGGCACATTAAGAAAATCTTTATTTGAAATCTTCAGAACAAATTTGATATAAGGTCGATTATTGTACATAATTATATAAAGAATAATTACTAATAAAATTTATGAAAGTGAGTGTAGAAAAAATTCGTCAAGTGTGTGTTGGGTACGCATTAAGTCAGGGTTCCCTAGTGGCTAGAACTTTTTACAGTCTTTAGGATAACAATTACGTAATAATTGAAATATTTCTGGAGTTATATTATGGAAAACGAAAATTTTATCCATTTTCCAACAGTTCTCTTAAAGATTTTAATTTTGGGTGGAGTTTTTCTAAAATACCGAAACGTACGTCGATGCAAAATTTCATTTACGGAGAGGAAGGCATTTCCACCCATTTAAATTTCTTTTTGAATTTTTGAAAATTTGGTCGCCTACATCTTCAGAAGTTAGCAACACAACCTAATCTAAATAATTTCAGTTAAGTATGCTAGAATCTGTATTTTTTTCAAATTTCTTAGATTCATGGATGAAAATTTACAGGGAGTGAGACAAAGAAGCTCAGTATTTCGCAGAGGGGGCTCACACGATGAGACAGATAGGGTAAAAATTTTCACCTCCAAGAAATTAAGAAAACAATTTTGGAGGTAGTTTAATTGAGATCTGTACTTGTAACGTAAAAGCTTCTATACCGCAACACTATTTTTAGGTGTGTAATTAAACTGGCTTATAAAAATTGACAAATAAATTAAACATCCATTTTTTTCTTTTAATAAGCATGAAAGAAAGTTTTTTTTTAATCCAATGAATATGTTTTTAAAAAAATACAGCCCGAAAATGTTTATTTATTAATGTTTTTCTTTTACAAAATGTCGACATCTATATCCAAACAAAGAAATATTAATGACACTAGGAGTTGGGAACCGATATACAAACAGACGTGTAATATGAGTAATATGACACAGAGAGTGACATCTAGACGTCAAAGTAAGGAACATAGAATGGTTTAAGTATCAGACGTAAATAAAGGATGAAAATACTGTATTCAACAAAAATTGATTAATATATTATACATTTATGTGTATTTCTTTAATAAAGTAAGGAAACATTAAATGCAAGGTGAATTTAAATTGAAAAATAATCATTCTATTAATAATAATTTAGGTTATCAGAGGTTTCTTTCAGAAATAACTTCATTACATAATGTATAAATGTCAAAACTGTTCGGACATATGATCGCGTTCCGGTATAGGGGCTTTTACGTTATGTGCAAAATTTAATGTCCGTAGGTTCTGAAAGTATGACAAACAGACATGATTACACAAACAATAAGGGTTCCGAAGTCTTTTCTTCGGAACCTTAAAAAGTTTTTAAAAAAAAGAAATTAAATTATCAGAAATACCAAGAAATGATGACATCTTACCTTGGTTTTTTTCTTTGATTAATAAAAATATTACATTTATTAATTTGTGAAGAAATAGTAGGCCATTTTTTTTGAAAAGCCACTTCTGTGTTGTTGCTTTAATTAATATATAAATAACTATGGGGGTGATTCATAAATTTTATTGGAGTTAATTAACAAAATAACATGTAATTTACATATTTTGAGTATTTTAACTAAAATGTAGGACTCCTCACTGTTGACACTTGGTGTCTGTCAAACATTAATGTTCAGGAATTAATAAATTTTTTAAAATTTTTTAACTGGTCATTCTCGTCCATTACAACTACTGTTAGAATTCAATCATTGACACACAAATTTTCTATTAATTGACCTTCGACGTAAACAGTTAGATGAAAATTTTGCTAGCATGTGAATGGGTTTTTTATCGGCGATATTACAATATAATGGCTTGTTAATAAAACTGATTGTTGTCGTGACATCTTTCAGCGAACAGTATTTCGTGTAACCTAAATTTATGTTTTAATAGTAATTCAATTTTGTTTTCAAACATGTTTGATCAGGTGGAAAAAATTGGTAGTGAATTTTTGTAGTAACAGATCGATTTCCTATATACCTAACAACTACATCCGGTTTTTGATTTAATTGAGTTCGCACTACCGTACAAAAATATGATCAAATTTGAATACAGCTGAACGTTTTTTTATGCGGTGGATAGGGCCCAAAAAATAGCTATAAAATTCAAAAATAGCATAAATAGCTATAAAAAGTTTAGTTTGGTCCAGCTTGTAAAAAAAAGCTTTTTTTATGCGGTGGATCGGGACCGCATAAAAAAAGTTTCATCGAAAATACGTAACTCAAAACGCTCAAAACCTCACGATTTTCTTAGAAGTTGCTTTTCTAAACAAAATAAAGCATTAATTTACACGTGGGAACATTTTATTTCATTTTTATAATATTATGAAAATTGTGAAAAATACATCTGTAAAAAAAATAAATGATGCAGTAACTTATATTCTTATGCAATGTACTGATTAAATGCTTGAAAACCATTAAAAGTATTTTTATCAAAGAAAGTTACTATAGTTAAAGTTTAAGTTTTCTACTTTCCTTGATTTTGATTCACATTATGCCGTTTAATGACCATTTTTTTTAAAAATCGCATAAAAAAAGATTTAGTTGTATTGAGTTATTTCATAGTGCTGTAAAACCCCCTAACTTTAGGTATTGAGCCTAACTTTACCAGACCACGCTCTTGTTAAAAAAAATTAAAATTTCGTGGCTTTAAATACCTATTCCATGATACAATAACTTATATTCTTATGCAACGTATTGATTAAATGCTTAGAAACAGTCAATAAGTTATTTTATCAAAGAAAATTATTATAGTCAATGTTTCAGTTTCTTAGTTTCTTTTGCTTTTTATTTACACTATGCACTTTAATCGGTATTTTTTTAAAAATCGCACGAAAAAAGACCATATTAGAAAAATTTCAGGTGTTTTATATTTTTCTGAAAAAAGAAAATATATTGTTCAACATATACAAAAAAACACGAAGAATTTTTTCAACCTTCTCCCAAATTGCGTGGACTAGCTTTATAGAAGGATGGACATAATGAAACCAATATCTTCTATTTCATAGCTTTTCTTTATTAAAATTGCCAAAATATTTTCGATATGTTTAATTAAACATATCGAAAATATTTTGGCAATTTTAATAAAGAAAAGCTATGAAATAGAAGATATTGGTTTCATTATGTCCATCCTTCTATAAAGCTAGTCCACGCAATTTGGGAGAAGGTTGAAAAAATTCTTCGTGAAATTTATATATCCCAAAAAAAATATTGTTGTAATATACAAAAAAATATTTTCGTATTTCAAGTAACTTTTTTCTATGTATACACTAGTGATGTCGAGTCGAGATGCAGTTAGTTGATTAATCGACTTAAGTTGTTTTTCCGACAAAATTAGTCATTAGTCGAAAATATCGAGCATAGAATAGTCGATTAATCGAATAAAATTTTTATTCGAATTCATGAATAGGGTAACCTATGTAACTCTTTTAAAAACAATGTTTTAAATTTAATTATTGACTTTTATTTTTATTTAAAAAAAAAATACTGATTACAATGTATTATTCACATAAAAGTAAAAAATCATGCAAACAGATAATTTTTAGTTTTCATTTTTTCGACTCTTATAAATAATGCAGAAAAATTATTAAATTAGTCGTTTTTAGTCATTTAAAAAAAATATTAGTCATTTTAGTCATTTAGTCAACAGTAAAATAGTCGATTGAAAAGTGATTAAAAGTAAACAAAATTAGTCGACTAAACCGATTAATCGATTAATTATCCGATATCGCTAGTATACACCTAACTTTCGTAACGGTACTGTACAAAGATTATTTTGAATTGTGTAATGTTTTTTCCTCGTTGTAAAGTTATTGCATTTTAACGGAAATACGCGGTTAAATTTTTTCCCTCTTTTCATTCTATTTTTTAGCATTATCTGTTCGCAAATCAAACAGAACGTTCTTTATTTTAATTAAATAAACATTTTCGAATTAATTACAATTTAATTAAAAATTAGTGGATACTCACAAAAATTCTAGTACTCATTAATTGAAAATAAATGCGTGGTGAATTTGTTACGTTTGTTTTGTGTAATTTGAGCAAGCGGTAAAGGTCAGTTCACATCTGATGTTTTAAAAACTGTTACAAAATATATGCAGCAGTAGGTACATGATAATACAAAATATTTGAGTATCGTTGTAACGAATGCAGTTATAACGTTATTTTGTGTATTTTTTTTTACGAAATTTATTTTGAGAATGAAAAATTGTGTGAGAAACGCCTCTAGTATCACGCTCGCTCATATTGTTTTGCAGTAATGATGAGCAAATGCAAGACCAAGACCAAGGCTTGGCAGTCTTGGTCTTGTTCTTGCATTAAGAATCTTGGTCTTGGTCTTGCTAGAGCAGTTTGAGTCTTGGTCTTGGTGTTGGTATTGCTAAAGAAGCTTGCACTTTCTTGCATTTTTTTATTCGCGAATTTTTTCCTTCTAAAATCAGAATTTTCTCTCTTTACGGTATTAATAATACTTTTAAACTATTTAAATAATTTAGCAAGAGTCTTGCTTTTTTCTTGCTATTGTCTTGGTCTTGCTCACTTGAGTCTTGGTATTGGTCTTGCAGCCATACTTATAGTTTTGGTCTTGCTCTTGGTATACATAGTCTTGGTCTTGGTCTTGCAAAAAATGCAAGACCAAGACTAATTTTGCTCATCACTATTTTCCAGTCTAATTTTGGTAAAAAAAAATGAAAAGAAAAACTTCAGTAATATTATATACTTAATTTACTCCTAACATCATTTAGAATTTTATGATTTTTAACGTATTGAGAAATCAGACTTTATGGAAGTGATTTAAATTAGGGTGAAAGTAAGGGAATTTGTGTATCAACTAAAACGAATTTGGCCATTTTTACTGAAAAATTTTTAGTAAATTTGATGACGTTGAAGTAACTAGTGATAACTTGAAGTAATTTGAATTAGGATGATTGGTTGAATTAGGGTAATTTGTGTGTGATCTTTTCATTTTTGCTATCAGAATGACCAAATTCATTTTAGAAATGCGACTAATTCGACAGAAGTTCTTTTTCTAGTGAATATTCATGCGCAATTTTACAAAGATGAAAAGAACGACTTCTAACGAAAGAACTAGGGTATTTGATTGGTTGAACTGATTTGAGTGTCAACTTTTCATTTTTGTTCTAAAGAAAACGAAATTCATATTAACGTAGTTGCTTTGAGATAGTCAAGTACAAAAGTATATCTCAAAAAAATTTTTTTTCTATAAAAAATTAAATAATGTATTAATATTCTTCAGTGATTATATTTGTATACCACTTGCTTTTTTTAATTTTCGCGCGCTTATGTTGTAGCAATATAAAAACACTGTTGAAAAAGCGTTAAAAAAACGTTGTAAAATGATGTTTATAAATTATATTTAAAAAACGGCGTAGTGAATAATTTTTATTTCTTATTAAATATGGTTTTTGTAACTTTGTATTTTATAACATTAAATTTTTATCAAATTCCTTTGACACGTTTTCATTTTATTATAAAAAAAAAAGTTTTCCCATAAGAGCCCGTATTAAAATTATAAAACTTTGAAATCGTTTTTCTTAAAATTGGGATGGTTAATTTTTTTTTCGGTAAGGGTTCGTATTCTTGATATTGAATTAAATAAATATCTAGAGAAGTTTCGTTAAAATCTTTTGAAAAAATCGTTTTATCGATCAACTACCTTAAATACGAGTCCTGGAAATTGCTGTTTGTAAATTTCATGTGATCAGTTGATCTAAATGTTGTTTGAAACATAATTTTTTGTATCACAGTGTACACATATTCAACCATGCATCATTTTTTAAATGATTAAAAAACCCATTAATATTTATGTGGTGTGTTAAAAAATTTTTATGAACATTAATGTCCATTTAAACTTTTTTTTAAAATAAAGTTCACTTTTAGCCACAATGTATTTAATTGTTAAATTTTGTTCCAATGTCACCCGAATAGGAAATTATCAAGTGTCACGGTGTGTGCAAAAAGCGAGAAAGAAATTCTCCTGTTATCTGCAAAAATTATGATTGTAAAATGAATGCACCGTGGCTGAAAAAAAAAACGTGTGCTGCACACATACATCGAACCAGCACTAGGCAGCATTCTTATTCCCCCTTTACATCCCCCGCCCCACTGCCCGTGCGCCCGTGCAGTGGACTGTACAAAGTAGAGATGGCTAGTGAGTGAGTTGATTCAATTCACTGAGTTGAATCACTCAACTGACTGACTGAATTGAATCAGTCAAAAAGAATTGAATCGACTCTTTCAACTCGTGAGTTGAAAGAGTATAATAGGTATATGTCATACACGTCATACACTCACTCACTTACGAGGGTATGAATGACATATACGATTCTATTCAATTTTCAATCTCTGTTTCAGTTTACTTATGATAATAGACAGAGCAACAGAGACTTGTGTCACAAACATCTGTTTTTTTACAACTGTGTATATAACATAACGTGTATATATCGTTTATACTAATAATACTATGGTATAGTAGGTATAAATTTTTCTTTTTTTTTACTATCCTTTATTTTTTAAAATGCATAAAACAAATTTTAAATCAAATTTAGTCCAAATGTCTAATAAACTAATAAAAGAATCTAAATAAAAAATATACCCAATTTTAAGTACACTATAAGTGCTATAATATAAGTATGGATATTAAAAAAATTCAAAGAAAAACTATTTGAATTTTATTTTACAATATTTTCAAAAATTTAAAATAAAATTTGCCCGTTTATTGTCAGATTATTATGTCTCCAAAAATCAATTTTTCTTCAAAACAGCAATGAGTGGATATCTTCCTACATAAAATTATTGTAGATTTTCACAGTCAATATTTTTCATTGTTATGTCTTTTCAACCGTGTATTTTTAATGCTGTATTAAATTTTTAATTTGTTGTGTCGATTACATGCATTAATATTAAGTACATAATTATATTAATTTTATTCGGATATAATAATTGTATCCAAACCACTCGTTCACTTGAGTGAGTGTTTAACATGTAACTATATGAGTGATTCAATTCATAAAAACGAGTGAACGAATTGTGTCAAGTGAGTGAATGATTCAATTCATTGAATCGACTCACCACAGTGAGCGGATTCAAAAGATTCAACACACTAAAAAGAGTGATTATTCCCATAACTAGTACAACGTATACTAACGAATACTTAAACCGTGTTTACGTTTTAATGTTCAGTAATTTGCATTAATAAGTTAACAGACAACATTTTTTTTAGGTAATTTAAAACACGAGAAAAAATTGAACGGAATTTATTTTCTGTTAAAAATGACCCTTTCTGTAGTATACAGGTTGTCTGTAAAAGGAGTATACGCGTTTTAGAAACATTTTAATTACCTTAAAAGTGGAAATTAACTTCGATTTCATTTTAAACGTTCACGCGACGCATTATTATAAGCTCAATGAGAAGTATGTAAGTGTAATAATTGTACAGAACCTTGCATAGAACAATAATTTTTGCGTAATGCATGCACATGCTCAAAATGGTTTTTCTATTTTCCCGTGGGAATGAGACATTTTCTCGTAATAAAATGTATCCTAAGTGTTGACGCAGATAATAAGCTATCGCCACACCAAATTTCATCAAAATTCGTTCAATAGTTTTTGCGTAATGTGTGCACATGCTAAAAATAGTTTTTCTATTTTCCCGTGGGAATGAGACATTTTCCTGGAGTAAAGGGTATCTTGGATGTTGACCCGGGCAATAACTTATCACCATACCAAATTTCAACAAAATCCATCTAGTAGTTTTTGCGTAATGCGTGCACATGCTCAGAATGGTTTTTCTGTTTTCCCGTGGGAATGAGAAATTTTCCCGGAATAAAAAGTATCCTAGATGTTGACCCAAGTAATAAGTTATAATCATACCAAATTTCATTAAAATCCGTCCAATAGTTTTTACGTGATATGTGAACAGACAGATAGAAATTTCAAAAATCGCTGTTTTGATATCTACATCGATAACTATTTACTCAAAAAATATTCCATGTACAGAAATGGTCTCGTTACAGTTTTATTATATGTATAGATTATTGAAAAAAACTATTCTTAGAAAATGATTGCCTTATTACGATCTGAAGACCCCAGTTTTTTCTTGTAGCTTTGAAACACTCGTTATCATTTCCACAAAGCTTAATTTGAGAGCACCAATTTCTCAAGCTTACAAAATCTTTTAGTGCCAAAAATATTCGTAAATAAAACAGCTGAGTAATGAAACTGGAAACGAATTTTGGTTTTCCAAGTTTTTTTTATTCATTTTTTATCGATATAGCCATCTTCTGTATTTGGGTTTTGGGTCACATAGTAAAATATTATGATTTTCGACCAACTGAAGCTTTATGTATGAATGATTTCTACATGAAACTATACCTATGATAGAAGCTTTCTGTTAAGCCGAATATTTTTAACCCTAGAATCGACACCTGAGGTTTAATACACAGATCCGTTGTACATTTTAGACAAATATAGTTTCACAGAAATCTAAAAAAAAGTTTGTATTTGTACTAGAGTAAAAACAACATACAGACCTGTTAAGCCTCAGGTGTCGTTTCTAGGATTAAGGAATGAATCTGTAATTAGTGATGAGCAAAATCAGTCTTGGCCTTGCAGTCTTGTCTTGGTCTTGCATTTTTTTTGCAAGACCAAGACTATAAGTATGGCTGCAAAACCAATACCAAGACTCAAGTGAGCAAGATCAAGACAAAAGCAAGAAAAAAGCAAGACTCTTGCTAAACTATTTAAATAGTTTGAAAGTATAATAAATATCGTAAAGAGAGAAAATTCTGAGTTTAGAAGGAAAAAATTCGCTAATAAAAAAATGCAAGAAAGTGCAAGATTTTTAGCAATACTAAGACCTAGACCAATACCAAGACTGCATTTTGCAAGACCAAGACCAAGGCCGAGACTAAAACTGCTGTAGCAAGACCAAGACCAAGACTTGGCAGTCTTGGTCTTGGTCTTGCATTAGCTCATCACTATCTGTAATAAACTATGGATGATTTTTTCTTCTTCTTTTTTTTACAGATTCATCGGATATAGTTGACTGCAAATTAAAATTAATATTAGGTCTAATATGGACTTTAATTTTACATTACTCAATCTCAATGCCTATGTGGGATGGCGAGGACGAACTCCAAGTAAACGAATCATCGCAAGCCACACCAAAACAGAGGTATTTGAACACATGAAAATAATTTTTGTCGACGGCAAACTAATTTTCCTTTAAAATTTAGATTAATGCACTGGATTCAAAGTAAATTACCAGATTTACCAATATCAAATTTCACCACCGACTGGTCAAGTGGTAAAGCTGTGGGCGCGTTGGTTGATGCCGTAGCTCCAGGACTTTGCCCAGATTGGGAGGTAAATTTAAAAAAAAAATATCAATTCGTTTTAACATTTTAAAAGCTAAAAACTATTATCCGGTTGTTTTTAGGATTGGAGTCCAAACGAACCAGTGAAAAATGCATCAGAAGCAATGAGTTTGGCTGACGATTGGCTAAATGTTCCACAATTGATCACGCCTGAAGAAATGGTTAATCCAAATATTGACGAACAGTCGATGATGACATATTTATCACAGTATCCGAATGCAAAATTAAAACCCGGTGCACCGTTGCGGCCAAAATCGAATCCTAATAAGTAAGTTAAACTGAAATATACACACAATGCAAACTGATTTAAATCAAAAGCAATGAGCGAAACATACAGGCCCTAACAATGTCGGAGTGTGCAATATTTTACACTGAGGGGTCATGAACTTTATTACTATTGAAAATATGTATAGTAATCTTTCAATAATAGAAAGATTATTACTTACGCACTTATCCAAAAATATACGCACTCATAGACAGTTATATATTTTTCAACAATATCCGTCATTATTCATTATACGACCATAAAAACCTTAGCGTTTCAAATGGAACGTTTTTCGAATTTTAGTCAAAATCCTCTGTTTGCTTTTTCGATGACGAGTTCAATGATGAAGTCGATAATTCGATATCTTCATTAAATTCTGTGTAGAATATTCTAGAACTTTTTATGATCAAAATCCGACTGTGAAATCGATATCTTTCTCGCTGGTTTTCATACAGAATTTTCTGGAACTGTCTTCGATGATTTAAATTCTAATATTCTAACCAAAGTGCTGTAGTAATATCATGAAACTCTTTCAGTTTTGACAGAATGATTTGTTAGGTGGACTACAAAGTTCTGACTCGAATCAGCAGCTACTGGACAGCGGCATTGTGAAATAAATTAAAACCGACTTTAAAAAAAAGATCGAAAAATAACTTTACGTTGTGACGACACAAACAATGAGGTTTGTAGCCCCCCGATCCGAATACAGTGAACCCCGGCTCTGTCCGCTGGTTAATCAAACGGTAATTAGTATTCAGTAAAGCGTGTCCTTCGCCCCTACAAGTGTTCCTATGTTACCGTTGTTTGGTAACAATAATTTTGTAAATAAAATTACATAATCAACAGGTGCTATATTTAACACAATAAATGTTTTATCGATAGGGTTCGTGTGTATGGACCGGGTATCGAACCAACCGGCGTAGTGGCCGGAGCACCGGCGAAATTTGTCGTTGAAACATTCTCCGCCGGCAAAGGACAAGTGGAAGTTACCGTACAAAATCCAAAAGGACAATTTGAACCGGTCGACATCGTATTCAACAATGATCGAACGTTAACGTACACTGTCACATACGTGCCAAAAATGGAGGGAAAACATAAAATTGATGTGAAATTTGCCGGTCGAGTGGTCCAAAAGAGTCCGTACATTGTGAACGTTGAAGGTCATGCCGGGGACGCATCAAAAGTCACCATATCAGGACCGGGATGTCAACCGGATGGTGTTATTGTGAACACGGAAACGTATTTCGATATTTTTGCCAAAGGTGCTGGTAAAGGTGTGCCCGAAGTTCATATTTTAGATCCAAAAGGACAACGAAATACTGTCCCGTGTACGTTGACTCAAACTTCACCGGATACGTGGCGCTGTTTCTATTTGACGCCAATGTTGGGTTTGCATTCGGTGAATGTGTTTTTCTCGGGCAAACCAATTCCGCACAGTCCTTTTGGTGTGCGCGTTTCAGCTGGTTCGTATAATTTATTGAATATATTCCGCAATAATCGCTAAATTTAAAAAAAAAATATTTTTTTTTAAGCCCATGACGTTCGCAAAGTGAAAGCAAGTGGTCGCGGATTACAGCCAGTTGGTGTAAGAGTTGGCGATAAGGCTGATTTTAAAATCTACACTGAGGGAGCTGGTGAAGGTCGTCCGGATGTTAAGGTCGTTGGCCCCGGAGGAGTTATTGAACCAGTAAAATTAACTAAGGTACATTTATTATAATATTTACTTGAATATCGGAGTTATTTCACGCGAGAAATCTTTTTTAGCTGGATGATACTACATACCAAGCGGAATATTTTCCAAAGAAAGAGGGCAATCATGTTGTGATGGTTAAATTTGCCGATAAAGAAATCACAAAATCGCCATTTAATGTAGAGGTGGGCCCATACAAAGAGACTCGTATTAAGGCTTACGGTCCTGGATTATCAGGCGGCGTTATCAATTATCCTGCTGTATTTACCGTGGAGACAAACGGCGAAACTGGAGCATTAGGTTCGTTTAAAGATTAAGAAATATTTTAAAGAGTAAGCACTTTAATTTCTTAAAAAATATTTTTAGGTTTCAGTATCGAAGGACCATCACAAGCGCAAATTGTTTGCGACGACAACGAAGATGGCTCGGCAAATGTTAAATATTATCCAACAGCACCCGGTGAATACGCCGTACATATTTTGTGCGATAATCAAGATATTCCAAAAAGTCCATACATTGCTCAAATTTTACCAATCACGGATTATTATCCGGATAAAGTGGAAGTATATGGACCAGGTGTTCAACCGAAGGCCACTTTAACCGGAAAAACGACTGAATTTACAATTGACACACGAAAGGCCGGAGTTGCACCACTTGATGTTCAAGTAAGCACCTACAAAATGTTTGGCCAGTGTTTGAGGTTTTCAATAACATATATTTTTGTAGGTTTTAGATGCAAATTGTAACAATCTAAAAACGGTTTTAACGGAAAACAAAGACGGAACTATTAAGTGCACGTACACAAAGGGACATGACGCAAAACACACAGTGTTAGTGAACTATGGAGGCGTGGCCACTAAGAGATCACCCTATCGAGTCTTTTTATACGATATAAATCCAGCCAAAGTGCAAGCATTTGGTCCAGGATTAGAGAGTGGCTTGAAAACCAAAGAGCCAACATACTTTAATATCGACTGTTCGGAAGCTGGTGAAGGTGAACTGGAAGTTTTTATCGTACAGGAAGGCACAAATAAAAAAATCCCAATCAAACTTAACAATAACCACGATGGAACCTACAGTGTGGACTATGTGCCCACAGAAGTCGGAACGTACCTTGTAAATATATCATATGCCGGACAATCGGTTCCATCTACACCAATCAAAGTCAAAGTGCTACCAGTTGTTGACATTTCAAAAGTTCGAGTCGACGGATTAGAGCCAAGTATGTACCGTTACATAAATATGTCACGTTTAGTCTGAAAATTTATACAAACATTTTAATGTCTACAGCTGCCCCCGTAAACAGCTTACAGCAATTCCGAGTAATTACTCAAGATGCTGGTAAAGCTGATTTCGCAGTAGCTATAACAAGCCCCTCAGGCAATCGTATCAAAGCTCATGTTATTCCTTCGCACGAAGGATACCTAGTCAATTTTACGCCAACCCAACTTGGCGAATACCTTCTAAGTATTTCGTTCGGTGGTGAACCGTTAACCCCTCAGCCGTATCGATTACAATGTCTCACCGGCAGTGATCCTGCCAAAGTCCGTGCCTACGGACCTGGTCTAGAGCGCGGTATCGTTCTAAAACCGGCTGAGTTTATGATCGATACCAGAGGGGCTGGTCAAGGAAGTTTAGGGGTAACAGTCGAAGGCCCTTGTGAGGCGGCAATTAATTGTCGAGATAATGGAGATGGCACATGTTCTGTTGCATATTTGCCCACAGAGCCCGGAGATTATAGTATAAATATAACATTTAGTGATCAACATATTCCCGGATCACCCTTTCAAGCGCGTATTGGCTCTCAGGCTGACCTAAAAAAAATTAAAGTCTCCGGCAATGGAATTCAACCTCATGGTACATTTTGTGATGTGACGTGTGTTGCCAGTGTTTGTGCATGAATATTGAGATAACAGTTTTGTTTATAATTTAGTTACTCTAGCATTTTAATAAAAAAAAAAATACACAAATTTCAACGATGCAAATTGTAAGCAAATTTTTTGTTAGCGTAGTATAGTTTTTTCTTTTTATTATTAGTATTTTTACCTTTTTCCAAGCCAATCACCTATATTTGTACTGAAATCTTGGAAATTGTGTCAAATTCGTGCGTATATAAGAGGAACAATTTTGTTCCAGCAGTTAGAATCCTATTCCATGCAATATTTATTAAATTAAAAGCACAAAAAAGTTGCTAAATAATGCCCTGTAATAATAATAATCATTTTGATAAAGAAACACCTCCCTGGGAGTGTTTTCCGTACACAAAACAACATTAATTTTAATTTTTATAGACCAGACCCTTACTAATCTAAAAATGTTATTCATTTATATATCAACTAGTTCCGTTTAATGCTATAAATAATCATTACCCAAATAAACAATTTTTTAGTTATATTCCACCTGATGATGGTTTAAAAACTGAAAGTTGGCCAGACCTTGAAAAGGCAAAGTCCTTCACAAAGTAAACCTTTCGAGTCTTAATTAGTTAAAAATATTTTTTAAAAAAACTATATGACGCAGACAAAAAATTTGCTTGGAATTTGCAACACTGAAATCTGCGTAATTTTTTTACATAATTCATTTCAACAGTACATAAGAAATTTTTCTAATGCCTATAATTATAAATTTGCCGCATTCACTGACCTGTTATACTTTTATTTTGAAAATAAGCTTGCATGGTTTTTTTTTATTATTTTATTCGATGTAGTTCTTGCTAATATTTTGTAAACTTCCACATTATAATGTTTCCGTTCCTAAATTTTAGGTGTATTTATCAATTCGCCCACTGACTTTGTCGTCGATTCGAGAGCTATCGCGAAAGATGGCGATGAAGGTCGCGTAACATGTATGATAACAAATCCATCGGGAAATAAAATGGAAAAACTGATAACGCCAATTGGCGATGGTACCTATCGCATCAGCTACACACCGTTCGAAGAGGGACGTCACACAATCGACATCCTGTACGACAATATGCCCATCCATGGAAGCCCGTTTATTGTCAATGTTAAACGTGGCTGTGAACCAAAACGTTGTCGGGCCTACGGTCCAGGCCTGGAGCGTGGTATCGTCAACAAACCAAACACATTTCTCGTTGAAACCAAAGGCGCCGGCGCCGGCGGCTTAGGTCTAGCAATCGAGGGACCCTCTCAAGCCAAAATGACGTGCAAAGACAACAGAAACGGTTCGTGTACCGTCGAATACATTCCAACCGAAGAAGGTGAATACGATTTCAGCATAAAATTCGCCGATCAGCACATTCCTGGATCACCGTTCAAAGTCATCGTTGAAAAAGAGACGGACTCAAGTGTCGTGAAAGCATTTGGACCCGGTCTTGAACCGGATAAATGTCGAGCGGGCAAGCGGACGAGTTTCACAATTGACGCGAGGGAATCAAGTCCAGCCGCATTAGGTGTAAATATTTTTAGTGATAAGGAGAATTTAACGAAAAGTGTAGAAGTAACTGATAACGGGGATGGAACGTACGAAGTTAGCTATGTACCACCGAAAGAAGGCACACCGTACCAAGTCCAGGTCACCTGGAATCAACAAGATATTGAACATAGGTGAGTAAATTATTGAATAAAGATAATTGAGTAAAGAAACGCCCCACTAAGCTGTTTGCAAGACACTTCCAGTAAATACTAGAAATGCTTGTTACCCAAAATGAATGAGTTGATACTCGAAAGCCGGTTCATTTTCACAAAGTCTTTCTAGTAATTATTTTTTAAAAAGTATTCTTGTTTTGTTTATAGTCCATTTAAACTGAAAGCGTTACCAAACACGCAACCAGAAAAAGTCATTGTTACCGGGCCGGGGGCAACAAGCAAAGGTATTCCTGCCTCAATCCCAACCACTTTCAACATAAACACAAACCAAGCAGGCGATGGTGATTTGGAAGTTTACGTTATGGTATGTTTCAATTTGTTTTTTCCAACCGTGCAAATATATAAAACGGCTGGTTGTTTCAGGGACCAGATAATCTACCAAGACCGGTAAAAATTTCGAATAATCTCGATGGTACATTCACAGCTTCCTACGTTCCGGACGACTGTGGTATTTATAAAGTACATGTGAAGTACGGCAATAAAGATGTTCCGGATTCACCGTTTACACTGCAAGCGGTTGCAACCGGAAATGTAAGTGTCAGAGATACTTTTGATTTTTCAGCCTGTTAAATCATTTTCTTTTGTTACAGGCAGAAAAATGTCGAATTGTCGAGGATATTCAACGCGAGTTACACAGTGGTGAGGAATATTGTATTACAGTTAACGCCGCTGATGCTGGCATTGGAGCTGTTACCTGTCGTATACGTTCTGTTAGTGGAAGGTAATGCAACATAGGAATTTGTGTCTGGAAGTCTCGGGACTTTTCTCAAATTTGATTGCTTCGGGTCCAGACTCGAGTCATAGTTTTATTTACAAAACGTCATAATAAATTCTGACTAACGACTAAATACTTTTTTCCAATAAATATTGATTTCTACTGAAATGCCAATTTTTTTGGTACGTCCCGGGACTTTAGGAACTTCTAGACTTCTCCAACGTCTAATTTTTACGGTTCGATAGTCAAAATCTTGATTTACTTACAGTGATTTGGACATTGATATTGTGGACAATGGTGATGGTACGTTCAGTATCTTCTACACGGTTAAAGATCCTGGCGATTATACGATAAATATCAAATTTGGCGGGCAACCTGTTCCCGGTGGCTTCTATACATTTACGGTAAGTCTTTTTTACTGGTCAACTATTTTTAATTTTGTAATAAGTACTTATAACGATCTCGATTGTGACGAGTTTCCAGTTATTCCTTGAAAGATCCTTGAAAGCACATTGTAAATTAGGGGATTTATTCGGCAGTAACAACTTAATGATGAAGGCTTCGAAAATAATGACCATTTTTTAAGGTTCCAAAGACATTTCGGCTACATTTTGCGTCGCCAACACGCATTTGACGACTTTCGTATTGTTCAATTGAGTCCCCGTTAATTTTTAAATTGATATGTTATTTTTATTAATAATAAAATAATTGAATTTAAAAGATTAACATTCGAAATAGCTGCTAATTATGTAATAATTTAACGTAAATTCATTATTATAAATATAGATAGTTCTCGAGTCCGCTTAGACAATATTTTGATAGCATTCCTTAACTTTACAACATTTATTTGCAGTTACGTCACAAGCTTTAACATATTTTTGAGTAAAATGATAAATTTTGAAAGAAATCTTGGAATCTAAGCTAAAATAAGCTAAATTATCTTGTATATGTACATTTTCTAGTGGTCCTATATGCTTAATTTTGATAAAAATGAAAGGAATAGCTTTGAAAACCTATAATTTGCTCCCAGTTTCGCTATTCTGTCGTGTTATTTACGGTTTAAGGCGTCGAAAATTTTAGTAAACTTAATGACCGTCACCAAGTTAAAAATTCCTTTTTTCGAAAATTAAGCGTTATAAAAGTGACCCGAATATGGGTGACTAGTTAAATTAGGGTAATTGGGGTGTGTGCTTTTCAATTTTGCTATTGAAATGTCGAAATTTTTTTGGAAATATGTGCGATTCGACAGAAGTCGTCTTCCTAGTGATCCTATATTTCCAGTTTTTGTAAAAATGAAAGGAATTACTTCGGAAATCTATAATTTGCTACCAATCCCGCGGTTTTTGAAGGTTTTGAAAAATTTTAGTAAACTTCATGAAATTTCGTTTCGCAAATCAGGTTTTATGAAAATGATTTGAATACGAGTGATTGGTTGAATTAGGGTGATTTTAAAACGTTAACACAAATACAAAAATTTTAAATTCAGTAGTACATATAAAAGTATTATTTTAATAAATTCTATTGTTAATTGCTAGTACAGAAAACAACAGAAATATTATACACCCCATCTGTCCAATATTTGTACAATAATTCTGTTACTTTCTCCCTTATGCCTTACTTCTCAACACTTTTCAATCAATCCCTAATTTGGTTGGAATACACTTATTTGCTTTAAATTCAAAGATAGTCACGGGATTCAAATTTACTCCCTTTTCTATATCGTTATTTATTAGACCACACCATTCGTTATAAATCTTTAGATCGATAATTTGCATATTTTGATTTATTAAAATGATCTATACAGTTGCCAAAAAATTGGTAAATCAATAAATATTGTGCAAATAATATAATGTATACATTTTAGAAACAATTAAAATATGATACTAAACGTTAACGCATAAATTACGACAAATATTTGGCGATTTAATTGATTTCGACAGTGTACTTAAACGTCAAATTTATCAATTCATTATTTTATGAATGTTATTTATCGGTTTTTATTAATAATTTAATTATTTTAATAATTACATTGTAAACAAACACTTTTAATCATCAATTATCATCTGTCGTTCCAAGCGTCCATAATTTATTAAATCAATTTAAAATGTAATAGATATTGTTCCGATATTTTATTTCGAATATTATTAATTTTGATTTCATTAATTTGTGAACCAGATTTTATTTCTGTTATTTAAAGTAAGGATACTTTATTAATTATTCGTAATTATTAGGTGTACACTAGCGGGTAAATTGTGTTAGTAATATATAGTTTTCAATAGAACTATATACCTATTTAGTTTGACTGTAGAATATTATATATTTTTGTATTTGTATCCCACGGGAACGTTTCTTTTCTTTAACATTTTTTTTTTATTATTATCGGGCCGTAAAGGAATAATTTTTAGGGTAACAACTGTAGGCTGTAGTAGGTCTTTTGTATCAGTTTGTTAACGGCTGAAGGGAATAAACCTGTTTTAAACAGTTAAATATTGAATGATTTTTACAATATTGAAAGATATATGTATTAGGGATGTTATGGATATAAAATTTCGGATACGGATACGGATATTTAAAAACATTTTTTTCGGTTTCGGTTACGGATATGTGAAAATATCGGATAATGTTTCGGATACGGTTACGGTTACGGATAATTGCTTTCAGTGAACATTTTTTTTTTAGAAAAAAGGCGAAATTTTACCCCAAAAACCGAACGCCAAACACAAATCACTGGAAATCTATCAAAAGGCAGTTGTCTGTTATTATCCGAAACAAATCCGAAACTTTTATTTTCGGATTCGGATATGTAATTATTTCGGATATCCGGTATTTTCGGTTACGGTTACGGATATCCATAACATCCCTAATATGTATTTATAATTTTTTTGTTAATAATAGAGAGAAAAAGTATTTATTTGAATTTTTTTTATGTAGTTCAAATAGTCTAACAATTTTTCACGTTTATAATTGGACCACTACCAAGACCAAATTTACCTTTGAGAGACCCCTGTGCATTTTTCATATGGAGACCTTTTATGAGGTGATAGGGCAATCAACTTTCCCTGTTTATCCCCCAAAATGAATCCCTGTTGTATCCTTCATTTCGGAGGTATTACTTATTCATTTTATGGAGGCCCTTGGGCACATGTCTCAAGTGACCTTATGTAAATCGGGCTCTGGCTACCACATTCTGTCTTTGTGTTAAATTTTACATTGAATAGTTTCGTACAGAGAATCGTTTCTGATAAATGGACGAACGGACACCAAAGTGATCTCTTAAGTCTTCCATTTTACCAGTTTTGAAAATTACGGGGGGAGGGTCCTCCAGAACTTTCAAATTTTCCATTTTTTGTTTTGCTTTAAAAGTTAAGGAATATATTTCTAATGTTTTAATCCCAACAGAACGATTATCTTAGATAACGATAAACTGCTTTTAACTTTACTTTTCAAGAACGAAAACTTTTTAATAGCGTTTTTCTCAAAACCGGTTTTTTCCCGCGTCGTGGAATATAACTTAAAAAGTTATTAAGGTATTAACTTGAAATTTTGTACAGATATTTTTTAAGATATTGGCCTTTGCATATACCTAAAATTTTGCATAAATTATTACCATAAATATTGTTTATAACAATTTGTTTATAAAAAAAAAAGTGAAATTTTTTCTTTTTGGTTTTAAATTGTGAAAAAAAAAATTTTCTCATCAGAAATAGGTATTAGGAAATAGGATTGAATTCAGTTGATTACAAGAGGCTGGGCATTCCACTGCGCAAATTAAAAGAGTCAACTTGGAACAGCTGTAGCACCGCCATTTTTTCTTTTTTTTTTGCATAAAAATTTATGAGTGAATACACCATAACATGTACTATACTATGTAACTTCATTTGATACAATAAATGTATCCAGTTTCTTAAAAAAATTATTAAAAATCCTCTTGTCTGGAGGATCCTCCCCCCTTAATAGGAAACATACTGTTGTGACTTCATTTGGCCACGTCTGTACTAAATATCAAGTTGCAATTTATGAAGACAGTATGTTCAATTATGAATCATTTACTAACAAAAATTAATTAAATGAAAAAGTAATGAATATTTGTGTAAACGAAATAAAATCACGAATTATTATGGTTAAATTTTCCTTATGTTTTTTCTTGAAAATTTTAAAATCTTTCAAACAGTTTGTTTTTAACGAAATTTTCTGAAAACATGTAAATTTTCTTGCATCGAATACAAAATGTATATAGCACATAATCTATTTATATATTGGCTATGTAAAAAAAAAAACAACTAAATATATGTGTCACTGCCATAATATAATAATTCGGGACATTTCGTGTCCACGCTTCTCATAGTAGCAGCAAATAGTTTTTTCCCTGGCGTTCATTTTTAATAATATATGTGAAAAACAGATTGGCTGACTGCGAACGGCTAGTCTTTAATCGCTTATGCCTCAAATGAATCACCGCCATTTTCATATACACATTATTTTATATATATCACAGCATCGCGTATATACTACCGTAATCGAGCGTCATACTTGTATGCAAATTAAAAAAAAAAATAGACAAAATTTCAGAATGAAATAATAACAGAAATTATACACAAAAGCTGCAAAAATGTGCACGCATAACTTATGTTACGTGTTGCAAAAAATATTGCGCGTTAGGGGGAAATTGGATTTTAATGTTTTGTTAGAACATTATTCAAAGGAGTGGAGGAATGTTTATTATTCACAACATTCTGAACAATAAAATAATCGTATTGAGCTACAAATCTACAATTCATCACACGAAAACCGTATGGGTGTGAGTCACTTTTTCGAAACTACAAGAAATTATTTCTGAAATTTAAGGGAAGGTTTACTTGAGATTTGATAAAAAAAATCGATTTTTTTTTGCCGAAATTGGTAGCAAATTATGTGTAGAATATGTTCCCAAAGTGATTTTACTGAAAATAATTTAAAAACAAGATTCTTGCACATTAACCGAATCCAGCTTTCTATAAAAAAAAAAATTCAAAAAACGTAGTTCACGCAATAATGAGTATTAAATATAAAATTTTAAAAATACGTTTCTTTATATATATTTTATAATATCTCGGAACTACATTTTTGGAACTGGTGGACACGATAACTCAAAAACTATTCGATGGATCCTTTTTTTTAATTTTTTATTTTAAAGATAATTCAATTCTTCGGCACCTCTACCCAAGTTCGATACACTTTCAATATTTTTTTATTTTTAAATTTACTTTAAAGAGCGAAAAATAAGACAAAAATCGTAATTAAAAGTTCAAACATCCGTCATTTTTTTTTTCTTTCAGCAATTTATTTATATTATAGGTAGAGGTGCCGGTACTCTTCATATATTTTATAAACCTTTTTTGTTTTTGGATTTCGGTGGTTTATTACCGGCGCTAGGATGTCCACCAACAAGGCATTGGATTTTCGGATCGTCACACTGCACTATCTATAAAATGGACACTTTTTTATATTTTTCCTTGAAAATTTTTTTTTGTGTAGTTTAATACTTAATAAATATGTGCACAAAATTTGAAATTGATATTTACTTCCGTTCTTGAGAAAAAAATTCTAGAAAAATACATAATTTTTAAGGACTCTCGAGTAAACCTCCCTTTAAAGGGCAAAAAGTACCAAAAATTTCGGAAAAAATGTAACTATTTTACAATGCAATTATGCATTTTTAATTGTAATATAATTGTAATATCAAAAATTCCATAAATTTTTTTTTTTTTTTTAATAAAAACTAATTTTCAACTAATAATGAAAATCTTACATAGGTACTTCAGTGTTGCCATTTGGGGCTATTTAGCGCCAATGAGGCTATTTTTCTTACCAAGCGGCGATAATATTTCATTCCTTGGCTACTTTTTTTCCTATTAGAATGTTAATTTTATGCTTATATTTTGTGTAGAAAAATTTTTTTTTATATTAGTATGAGTTTTAGAGCCGTAACCATCACATGGTAAACATTAGTATAAAATTTTAGTTAGTACAAAAAACGTAAATAACTTCTAAATTAATTTAAAACGTCCTGCCTTAACTATCTGCGCGCCATGACAAGGCTACATCGGGGCTATATGCGCGTCGCGGCCGGGCGGCTTCGAACAAAAAAAAAAAAAACTGCAACACTGACATACTTTTCTAAATTATATTATTTTCTAAGAAGTTGCAGTTCAAATTTCAAATTTATCAGATAAAAAGTGTTCGAGTTTTTAAGTTTTGCTATGTTTGGTAAGTTAAGGTTGATTTCTTGCCTTTTAAGTCTTCGAGAGTTTGGTGCTTCGCAAATTTTTGATGGTTAACACCCAATTTTGTGTTTGACCCTGATTAGATCAATGATTGAAACAATCAAATTTTGTCGGTATTTATTACTTTCATTTAGTGATTACGTCATAATCTTGTTACATCAAATTAGCTATAAATTTGCTGATTGAACCGTACGATTAACCAATTTAAAATATTTAACCATTTAAGGAATCAATTTTTGAATACTCTTTTCGTTTATGGATATAATTCTACGTATACAAGTATAACCTTAATTAGTAATTTATTAATTAATATGTGTGCATTTTTGTTGCATCATAATTATCAGTATATATTTGGGACAGCTTATTGAACAGTTTAATAGTTTATTCAATAAAACTCATAATTTGAGCCACTGATCTTACTTACGGTTTTCAAGATTATTTTTTTCTTGAGTCAAGCTTTATGAAAGCGATTTGAATTAGGCGAATTTGGATGTGAATTTTTACTATTATTTCGATCAAAATAAATATCCTGCCAGAGATACGACAGATTCAACAAAAGTGTCTTTTCTGGTGGTCCTATGTGCTTAATTTTGGTAAAATGGGGTCGATAGAATAGGGCTTGATAGAATGATTTGAATTCAAGAAATTTTGATTTGAACTTTTCATTTTTGCTATCAGAAACATGTCTGATTTCATAAAAAAATTTTTTTTTAGTGTTCTTACCAGGACCGGCGAGAGGGTAGGGCAGGTGGGGCAATTGCTAGACGACGTTTTCTTTTCTTGTCAGTTGTATTTTAGGGGAAAAACTTTTTAAAAAAATTTTTCTTATGCTCAGGGGCCCGTTGTCGCTCTTGCCGACCCTGGTTCCTACATTAACGCAGTTGCTCCAAGATAATCAGATACAAAAGTATATCTCAAAAAAAAATTTCCTTTCATCAAAAATTAAATAATATATTAATATTCTTCAGTTACTATATTTGTATAACGTAAAAGCCCCCATTATGGAACGATATCTAATACTGGAACATTTTTGACATTTACATATTTATTTCTTTAATTAAGTACGGATACATTAAATGCGAGGTGAATCTAAATTGAAAAACAATCATTCTATTAATAATAATTTTTGTTATCAGACGTTTCTTTCAGAAATAACTTCATTAACATGTAAATGTGAAAACTGTTCCAGTATTAGATACCGTTCCATAATGGTGGCTTTTACGTTACCACTTGTTTTTTTTTTAATTTTCGCGCGCTTATGTTGTAGCAATATAAAAAAATTGTTTAAAAAGCGTTGTAAAAACGTTGTAAAATGATATTATATTTCAAAAACGGTGTAGTGAATAATTTTTATTTGTTATTAAATGAGTCGATGAGTTTCAAAACCATCTAATTAACACAACTAAAAATGTTCAGGAAACACAAAAAACTGTTTTCTCACTTATAATAATGATTTTGATGTAGTTTTTACCATTAAATTTTTAGGAAAAATCTTACAGTTCTTATAAAGAAATAATAACAACGATACCACTCTTCAATAATTAGTAAATAAAGATTAAAAATTATAATTAACTACTTTTGCAGCAGTTTGCTTTAATTAGATGGTTTTGAAACGGTTGATTTTGTAATTAGCTACTTTTGCAGCAGTAACACTAACAATTAGACACTTTTGCAGCAGTAACGCTAACAATTAGATACTTTTGCAACAGTTTATTATTCTTTCAATAGGTTTTAAATAAAACAACATTCGTAGAAATCTATCTATTTTTACATCATACAACGTCATTTATATTATAACTTATGAAAACTAAGATATTTCATTATAATTTAGTAGAATATTTTCCCATAAAACAAATCTCTTTACTGTAATTTAACAGTAAAACTCAAATCAGAATCACGATGTTTCACACAATTTTATTCTGCACACATTCGCAGCCTGTTATATTTCGACAATTCCACAAGTTTTTTTGTATTTTTTTCTAGTTATTTCAATAGTAAATACTTTCTTAGAGAGAGTAATAAAATTATCACATACAATTATTTGATCCTCTACAGATTCTGCAGTACCACATATTGACCACCTAACTAGCTACTTTCGTTACAGGTTTTTCTAATGACGCCATTTTTATATAAGTAATTAGATAGTTTTGTAACTGTTTGTGTTGCTTGCAACTCCATGTTTTTTCAATTGGAAAATATTACAATTAGCTACTTTTGAAACAGTTTCGTATTTTTGTCATTAAAATTGAAGGGGAAAAAGCTGACTTTGCACCGTTTAGTTGGTATTTTTGGTGCAGTTTATTCTCTTGAATAATAAACCGTATCTAACTCAATTTTTAAAAAATCGTCAATTAGATGGTTTTGAAACTCAGCGACTCAAATATCTAGAGAAGTTTCGTTAAAATCCTTTAAAAAAATCATTTTATCGACCAACTACCTTAAAAGAATGTTTTCGAAAAGAAAGTGTCTTGTCATCTAAAACAAACATTTATATTGATATACTTTTTATGTGCACTGGACATTCATCTAATTTGTCAACTAGACTTCTAAAAAGTAAGGGATGTCAAATACTTTTATATCTGAACAACATTGGGCGGACATAACTTATCGGCTCGCTGTTTTTGAACAACATTCGCAATATTCACGACATTTTCATTTAATTCTTCTTTTTTTTCTCATTTTCCTTCTTTCGTCTGTTTTATTTTACTGCATGCATATCTCTGACAAGCTGAAAACTATTTATACGAGAAGCGCTTATACGTTATTTGCGTTCAAACGTTAAATGACTACTGCGTTGCTTAACACGTCTTAACTGATTAGAAAATTCTATTTAATTATCTCGGTCTGTATGTTTTCATTATTAAACTTAACAGAGGAAATTTTGTCATTTGAAAATTACACATATAATGGAGAAGTATTAAGGAGGGGAGGGGTCCTCCAGAAATTGGTTTTTTAATAGTTTTTTTTTTAAGAAACTGGATACATTTATTGTATCAAATGAAGTTACATAGTTACATGTTATTGTATTCACTCATAAATTTTTATGCAAAAAAAAGAAAAAATGGCGGCGTTACAGCTGTTCCAAGTTGATTCTTTTAATTTGCGCCTTGGAATGCCCAGTCTCTTGTAATCAACTAAATTCAATCGGACAAAAAAATTTTATTAAAATAAGTCATTACGCTTTGCATATACTAATTTCTGATGAGAAAATTTCACTTTTTTTTTATAAACAAATTGTTATAAACAATATTTATAGTAATAATTTATGCAAAATTTTAAGTATATGCAAAGGCCAATATCTTAAAGAATATCTGTACAAAATTTCAAGTTAATAACTTAATAACTTTTTAAGTTATGTTGCGCGGAAAAAAACCTGTTTTGAGAAAAACGCTATTAAAAAGTTTTCTATCTTGAAAAGTAGAGTTAAAAGCAGTTTATCGCCATCTAAGATAAACTTTCTTTTGGGATTAAGACATTAGCAATATATTCCTTAAGGTTCAAATGAACTTTTAAAGCAAAACAAAAAATGAAAAATTTGAAAGTTCTGGAGGACCCTCCCCCTTTAATAATGGACCGTTAAAAATGTTTTTAGAATTTCCCGTATAGTTTCGAGAAAAACTTTTTCCTTGTCTTAAAAAAAAATTTAGCGGAGAGTGTTGTACTTTTAATATTCCATGTGGTTTAAAAACTACAGCCAAAAAATGCATAACACAATTTTGTTACTATGGTAACAACAATGGATTCTTTTTGCAGCATTCTAATTACACTAAGACTATCCATTTTCGTATTTACCCAAAACTTTTGGTACAGTTAAATGTTTTTTTTCTCCACTTTCTATCAATATATTGGAAAATTATTTCGAAAGAAAAAAAATTTTGCATCTTTTGGGTTATAGTTTATAAACTACATGGATTTTTGTAAGCGTGAAGGTAGTATTTTTTTATTCTTTTCTTTTATAAATATTGTAACTTTCACTCAAAAATTTGCTATAAGAACTTGCACCTAAAAGGTCGAGAACTTTAAGCGTTTAGATATTGTCGAATATGTATATTTAAAATATAGTTAAATTTCGTGAAAAACCTTAGCTACTGACTACGGAACCTTGATTTAATACGTATCTGACATGCACTTGGTAAGCTTTTGAAAAATTTCAGCTAGACAGTACCCTCAGCATTTTTCATCGTGAATTGAAATATAAATACAAATATTCCAATAATCTGTTTTTATGAATGAAAAATAATTGAATTTCTCAAAATAATAGAATGCAGTTGAATTTTAAAACAAAGAACAGAATGAAATTTGTTTGCCAAATAATTAGGTAATGAATTATGAAATGCAGGAAGTTAAAAAGAGATACAATTATTTAACAACTCAATAATAAATATTTTCGGTGAGCAATTCCCAAAAAAACAAAAAATTTCTGACATATTTTCAATAAAAGTGCGGAAGAAAGCAAATGAAATGACCGGTTTATGAGGCCAGTGTCACTAACTAGTACTTGAGTTTCCGTCCCTCATAATTTCAAGAGTCATAATTATATACATAAAAGAAAAACGAAGTAAGGTTTTTGAAATTAAAAATAGTCATTTTTTATTTTCTTTTTTTTTTTAATTCGTTAAATTGTCATTGTGTATGTGTATGTACGTTATAAATTTAAAATAACGTTTATTAATTTTCTTATGTAAAAATGTTTTCACTGTTCAAAAAAAAATTTCTCTAACTTATTTTTGGATTTTATATATATTTTTTTTTCAAATATAAAACGATATTTTATAGGCATTTATAATCTGTTAAATAATTTTTTTATATAAAAAAATATGAGTTTGAAAAAAAAAATTACACTGTATCCTAAAAAATTCTTAACACTAACTTTCGAAATATTTTCTTCACTAAAAACTGGTTTTCGACATTGAAAGAACAAATATTTATTGCACTTTATCACGAAAAAGTTTCCTACTGTCAAAAACAGACGTTCAATGTTTTAAGAGTGGATGGGAAAAATAGCTTAAAGCTTATATTTTAAGTCAGTTTCTTGCTTTTATTTAATATCCAAATTAATCTTTAATTTCTTAATAATATGATTATCTAAATATTTCACTTTTTATATGAGTTTAAAAAGTTGCAACAATAGTTTTTAAATAACGTTACTCTTTTTTAAATTGTTTAAAATTCGATACTGACTATTATAAAGTGGTCGAATGGCTAGACCACACGAATTCATAAGGATTTCGTTGTAAGAACTACGAAATTTTAAAAATGACTTTTCCCCTGAAAAATCTTGCGTACTCTTCGAGTTTTGTTGATGATTTTCATAAAAAAAGTCTGAGGAAAACTAAAAAAAAAATTCGACTTTTTCAAAATTTTAAAAATGATCTATCAGTTCAAAATCACTTGACAAAATTTTACCAATTTCTTTTTTAATGTAGTTGCTCTGAGATAGTCAGGTACAAGAGTATATCTCAGCAAAAAAATTTTCTTCTATTAAAAATTAAATAATGTATTAACAGTCTTCAATTATTATATTTGTATACCACTTGTTTTTTTTAATTTCCGCGCGCTTATGTTGTAGCAATTTAAAAGAATTGTTGAAAAAGCGTTGTGAAAACGTTGTAAAATGATGTTTTTAAATTATATTTCAAAAACGGCGTGGTCAGTATGGTTTGTAACTTTGTATTAAATAACATATTAAATTGTTATCAAATCCCTTTGACACATTTTCATTTTATTCAAAAAAAATAGAGTTTTCCTATAAGAGCCCGTGTTAAAATTATAAAACTTTGAAATTGTTTTTCTCAAAATTTGGGTAGTCAGTTTTTACTTTTCGGTAAGGGCTCGTATTATTGGTATTTGATTAAATAAACATCTAGGGAAGTTTCGTTAAAATCCTTTGAAAAAAATAGTTTTATCGACCAACTGCCTTAAATTTGTTAATTTTTCGTTTAGCAAACAGCCTATTGCATAAGAATATTATTAAATACGGAAAAAAAAATACGACTAAAAATTTTTGTTTCAAAAAAATCACAAAAAACAAGCTTAACCCTTTGCGCTTATAAGACATGTACAGCATGATAAGGTGGTTTGTCCATTATCTCTACCATATTTAAAGGTGTTTTGTCTGTTGGATCATAAGACATGTACCACATGACACACTGAATGTTGAACTGTAATGACTGCTCATACTTCACATTACATGAATATTTTATTTAATAACTGCAAACACATTCATTTATTAGAAAAATTGTAAATAAAATAATACAAAATCACGTTTAATTATCTTTTTAAAATTAAAAACTAATAAAAACAGCACTGAGGACGTATTTAGCGCATTTAATATTCAACTTTGGGGAAACAAGGTTAGAACGTCAAAAGAATCCGTCAAAAAAAGAACGTCGGTCGTTGTCATGTGCCACATGTCTTACCAGCCTATTTACAACTCACTTTTTTTTTGCTTGAGTGCAAGGAGTTAATTTACAGTAGACGTCCTCAAAAATGATATTTTGCCACGTTTCAGTAGCAATGCTACCTTCTTCGTCACACACGATCGTTCTCAGCCAGATTTTGAATCGCTCCATCTGAATAATGCCACTCTTAATAATGTCATTTCCAAACAAAGAAACTAAAAGAGTACATTTACTAAACAACAAATATTAAACAATTTTTTTTTTTTTATCATCGGCATTATACAGAAGGAGGTAGGAAACGAAACGTGAGAGAAAAGAGTTTTTCCAAAAATTTTATTACCCTACTGGACAAATTAAAAATAACAAAAAAAATTGTAATATATTTTGTTGCAAAAATTATAGATATATTTACGTAGAATTTTCTAAATCAAAAGGAGCTAGAAAGAATTTTTATTGTAGATAAGTAAACACAATAATAATGAAACATAAAATTTTTACTGGAAAATTTAACTATTTCAAATCCATAGTAACAAAATATTAAATTATAATATAAATTGTACTAGCTTTTCCTATTCTTTAAAATGTATACTATATTACTATGTTATAAATTAAATTGTTTTTACTACAACTTTTTATTGCCTAAAAGCAATATAATTTAAAGAACTGTTCGGCAACAAATTTTCGTTATATATAAACACAAATTTATTCAAAAAAATACAAACCTTTCGTGTAATAAGACAATTCGAAAAATTTTATAAATTTTCAAATTCAAACAAGGAATAATTAATTACTATATGTCCATTTTGATTTATTTTTTTTAATTTATTAAAATGTTTTTGTATGTTTTTATAAGTTGATGACCTGTCAGCATTAATCAACCATGCACCTTTTGGCAGCTCCCTAATTCAACTTGATTTCAAGTACAATTTAATTTTAATGGTTTGAGGTTATGTTAAATAAAACTGATAAAAACGCAAAACAAATAAAAAAATTATTTTAGAAAATCAATTTTTCTTCACATAATCATGTCGAAAATGAAAAAATAATTAGAAAGAAAAAATTTAAAAAACAAAAAATTCACGGATAATTGGAGCTAATTGTTCTTGTCTGACAGATGTCGTTCAATAAATCTCAAACGATCAAAAATATTTTATGTATTGCGACGACGATTGGACGTGTGTACCGCATTTTATGAGCCGCATTGTCCCAAACGTCCAACGGGGACGGATAACTTTATCAATCGGGTACCAGAAAAATATTCGTGTAACAAAAAACCTATAATTAACCAACACTATAATAGAAACAAACATATTTCGACCGAAAGTTTAAAAATTATTAAAACGACTAAACGTTTTTTTGTTTGGTGGGATCGCGGGGGCGGTGAAGAGGCTTTTCCTATTTTAATTCTCATCCAATTGTTTCGGATTTGTTAATAACTAAGTAAAACTAAACACTATTCAGTTGTCGAAGAGGTGTAGCTAAGAAAACAACACCGATTCAAACAGAGCGCTCACACTTCAGGGTACTAATCATCACTATTATCCACTAATTAATCGATTTATTTTAATTATTTTTTTTTAATAGTTAATGTGTTTTAATTGTGTTGGAATTTTACATTTTTTGTGTACTACTAAGCGCTACTACAACAGGCCAAACTAAAAAAATTTTCTAATGTTTGTTCGCTTTCATTTAAATTATTCAAAAATATGGTGTGATTTTTAAGTTTGTATTCATATTTTTTTTTTTTTTTTTGGATAAAAACGTGGTTTATAATTGTACTAACAGGTTTCCATTTAAAAAAAAAAATGGCTGTGTAAGATCAAAAGTGTTTTACTTTTTTTGTAAAAAAAAATTGTAAAAATTCCTTCTAGTTCCTGTTTATTTAAAAAAAATATGTCTACAAAACTTTTTGCAAACGCTTTTGTTGTTTTTTTATTTTTTTTTAACAAAAATGGCGTGAATTCTTCTGTATATCAAGTTTGATTAAATGTGGAACAGAAGGATTTTTTTGTGATTTTTTTAACACAGTTTTTTTTAATCGTTTTCGAGTGTCTTCCGTATTTAATAATATTCTTATGCAATAGGCGATTTGCCAAACGAAAAATTAACAAATTGGAAAAAATTGTTGTTTTTGTCGTTGTCCAAAATGATTAAATTTATTTTAAAAATTTCATTTGTAACGTTATTTTTATTAATTTTTAATTGTAGAATTATATTAATTAGATATTTTTTTTGAATTTATCAATAGTCTATTTTAGTTTAGCTTTCATAAATTCAAGTAAATTTTTATAAAAATAAAATTAAAAATTTTATATTTCTTGTTTTTCACTTCACTTGCTCTATCATTTGCCCCAGTCCAAATGTAAAAATACATTTTTTCAATGTAGCAAAGTATTCGAAAATAAATTTGAAAACATTTGAAATGGTGTTTAAGTTTATTTCAAAATTATAAATACGTCTTGTCATGCGCCCTCAAACATATCCCGAATATTTAAAAAAAAAGCGTGATATACAATTTTCATTTTTAATTTGCAATAAAATTGTTATTTTTAATTCATTAATTTTGAAAAATATTATATTTAAATTTATAATTTGTATGTTGTGGAATGACGTCACTAAATATTAATTTACGAATTTAAAGGTTAAAGACATTACTTTATGGTATTCGATATTTGTTAGCAATAAATAAAACATTTTCTTAATAAAAATACCACATTTATTTAATTAACTTTATGACGCGTTTCGATCCGTATAATCATTATCAAACAAATGAAAATTATACTTACCTCGACGGGTAAAATATTTTAAAGGTGCAAGAAAGAAGTTTTCTCATATATTTTCCAGCGAAATTCGGACAATCTAAATTTCATGCTTTATATACTAAATAACATTCTATGGAAAGATTATTTATTTATTTATTTAGTATAATATTCACTTGTTTGATAATGAAATTGTGGATCGAAACATGTTACAAAGTTAATTAAATAAAGGTAATATTTATAGTAGAAAATTAAAGTGTTTTATTTATTGTTGGCTACAAAAATGATTCGATAGAGTCAAAATCTGGTAAAAACCTGCTTCAGAAAATCTTCAGAAGTATTAAAATTGCTCATTATCATTTAACTGAGACTTTTAATCACATTCAGAAGAACAGTATTATTTCAAATATTTTAATTGATACTTGGCAACGAATATAGGTATCGTTTGGTAGTGAACGTGTTAAAATAATCACTAATAACTTGTTAAATTCTTTAAATGTTTACGTCAGTTTGTTGAAGCATTTAAAATGGCTTCATTATTTGACTATCGAAACTTCATACAAAAAGCTTCGGAGCATGCTTTGTAAATTCATTGACCTATGTTACAACTCGGGAGAGTGGAAGGGTCAGTTCTCCATTCCGAAAGTATTTTTGATTGATACGTTCATTGTCATTTGCTGAATGAGAACCTATGGAACCCTAGGCTATATTTATGTACGGATTCATATCTTCGATCACAGCTTGTGGGACCAGGTACACGAATTCTAAATCTTTTGATTTCTGGTTAGGGAAATAATTAACTAAAACAAATCATCTAGTAATTATAGTGCACATAGTTAAACTGTTATAAATAATATCGGACCCATAATAGTTCCTTGAGGTACTCCGTTCTTTATATTTTAAAATTTTGAATCCGATTTATTTTGGGTGTTTAATCGATATAAAAAGGAAAATTATAGGGAAATGATATTTCAGTTTCAATAATTTTACACAGGGTAGTTACAAAATGGACTTTAAAAAAAAATCTGCAAAGGAAATGCCAAAACAATGACGTCCAAAGATTATTTTTATTTTTTACAAATAATTATGATCTTGTGACAGAAATCTACATTGATTATTGTTATAGTCATATTTGTTCCTACTAATTCTTTTTTTTTTACTGAAACATCATTCAAAGTGAAGACAACTGTTGCTTGTTGTGTATATTGCCAACAATTGATTATAATACGAACCTAAACCTGAAATTTTTAATAAATTTCAAAAGAAAAAAAATTTGGCAATAACACGATTTTGTAATACATAAGAGAGGCAGAATAAAGTAGACGCCTATAGTTTGTGATAAATTCGTTTAATTTGTACATTTGTATAGATTAATGACGCAATTACATGTCATAACCTGTAGTTTATAATGGCCTATAAAAAGTTGTCCTTTCAGATACACTCCCCTTTTAAACTTTTTTGTACCAAGTTCAGAAAAAACTATCAGCACTAAAAACAGATTTTTCTAAACGAACTAAGTAGTCTTAATCATTAAAGACATAGAAAGACTGTATATACTAGAGTTGTCAAATATGAAATCAATTCTTACATTCTCACTCACTGGTTCGCTGAAGAATGCGTATGACTACTATACCCATGAACTAAATTGGTGCCCATGTTAGTGTGATTTCATTAAAAAGACTGAACACTTCTGGGATAAACTGTCGCAATTCTTGGACACTCTTGAATAGAGTATCAAATTTCGGGACAATTCCGCATCGAAAATAATTTAAATCTCAACAAATGCATAAGTGCAAACACTGTAAAATATAGACTTGATAAAATTGAAATAATTTTCAAAATATTTTAAACTGTACGAATGTATATGTGAGATGTAACAATACGTTAAAAATGATGTGGGTGTTAAAATAGAACAAACGTTAAATTCGACATTATAATGCGATCTGTTTTCTTATATTGTCTCATGAAAGCTAATTATATCAGTGCGCCAAGTAGATTTAAATTATTATTTAAAAAAAACAACAGATAGCGTATTCATTACTTAATTTAGTGTCTTTCACATAAAAATGTCAAATTTTTTTTTAACACCAGCAATCACATTAACAAAATTTCTTTCAGAAAAGTAAAATAATAAATTCTGATAATCTTAAAACACGAAGATAGTAAAAGTGTATTCGGTTATATCGGAAAAAAATCGTCAAGTGTGTGGTTGGACACAGTTAGGATTTTTCTGTAGGTAAAGTTTTTCTTATTTTTTAAGATAAAATGTAGGACACTTAATTATATTTTTACTTTAATAGGTAATTTTAACTCAGTCTTCTTATCAAGTGTCTAAGTGGTATACCACGTGAGTTTTTTGAGAGTTGCCATTTCTATTACAACCAAATTTTTATTCTAGAAATGGTAATAGAGAAGTTATTTTCTTGGATGTAATGGAAATGTAACCAAGAAAAACACTATCGGTTGAAGTAGCCTCAAGTACATATGCATATTTTTACCGCCTAACTGATAAATTAAAAAAAAAATTAAAAAATTAAATTTGGGTAAAAAAAATTTTTTTGCTCATTTATGTTGTTAATTAATTAATGCATTAGATCAGTTTTATCGAAAAATTAAGATACAGTCTCATTTAAAAATCTATAAGTTTGTATCATAGCTCGAAAATCATAAGAGCTATAAATCTTCTGACTATAGCAATTGGTTGCCCCCGTCGATATTTACAACTCTTATTTGAACAATTTTTCGATTAAATCAGCGGTTTGGCTGTAATAAAAATGGCAACCTTCGAAAAACTCACACAGTATAGTATCTATATACCCCGGCTATAGTTATAAGAAGGACAAAAAAAGACCCACTTTGAAACTTAATATTTCACAAACCAGGTTCAAAAATGAAAAATTCGTAAAGTGTGTGTCATGCATGCACTAAATCAAGATTTGTAGTCAATAGCTCTAGAATTTTCCGGATACAGTATTTCTGACTTTTATTTAATTTCAAAATTAGGCTTTAATTTGTTAATAATATGATTATCTGAACCTAAAACTGTCAGTTAACAATTTCTACTAAATAGTTATTTTATTATAAAAAAAAAATGGCCGCTCAATTAAAAAAAGTTCCCTGGGACTGTAAAATTCAAAGTATCGTGAAGTGTGGGTTGATCACCTCTGCGAAGACAAATGAGTAAATGATAAGGATTTTATTGGAGTGTTACGAAATGAATCTCAAATTTATATTATAAGCTCTTTTTAACAATATCCTAAAACGGAAATGTACCCCAAGAATAAGCTAAATTTCATGTTAAGGGGAGGTTTACTTGAGAGTCGTTAAAAAAAAATCGATTTTTTTTTTTGCAGAAATTGGTAGCTAATTATGTGTAGAATATGTTCCCAAAGTGATTTTGCTGAAAGTAATTTAAAACAAGATTCTTGCACATTAACCGAATCCAGCTTTCTATAAAAAATAATTCAAAAAACGTAGTTCACGCAATAATGAGTATTAAATATAAAATTTTGAAAATACGTTTCTTTATATACATTTTATAATATCTCGGAACTACATTTTTGGAACTGGTGGACACGATAACTCAAAAACTATTCGATGGATCCTTTTTTTTAATTTTTTATTTTAAAGATAATTCAATTCTTTGGCATCTCTACCTAAGTTCGATACACTTTCAATATTTTTTTTATTTTTAAATTTACTTTAAAGAGCGAAAAATAAGACAAAAATCGTAATCAAAAGTTCAAACATCCGCCATTTTTTTTTCTTTCAGCAATTTATTGATATTATAGGTAGAGGTGCCGGTACTCTTCATATATTTTATAAATCGTTTTTATTTTTGGATTTCGGTGGTTTATTACCGGCGCTAGGATGTCCACCAACAAGGCATTGGATTTTCGGATCGACACACTGCACTATCTATAAAATGGACACTTTTTATATTTTTCCTTGAAATTTTTTTTTTGTGTAGTTTAATACTTAATAAATATGTGTACAAAATTTGAAATTGATATTTACTTCCGTTCTTGAGAAAAAAATTCTAGAAAAATACATAATTTTTAAGGACTCTCGAGTAAACCTCCCCTTAACATATCGAACCATATAAAAATTATGAGTATGTGACAGAAATGATGAAATTATAAGAGTTCGGAGAGTTTTTTTCCCATGATCATAAAACAACATATTTTGCACATAAATTATCATGTTTGACATGCGATCTATATTTTCACACCTGTTCGAAAAAAATATTCGAAAATATTCAATGGCGCTAGTTGACGAAAAGCAGATTTAACATTCTCATATTAAAAATAATTCAAATAATTCGAATATAATAAACAATACGATCATATCGAACGGTGAAATCTCGCGTCGTCCGATGCCAAAAAAGTTAATTGCTCTATTGATTACAATGTATACTTAAATAATTAACGGTCAACGATAATCTTAATTAGTATCAAATGATTGAAGGTTAAATACACAAGTCAATCGGCACGTCAGAGAACGTTTACTCTTTAATACAAACAATACGTTGACGTTGTAACAATAAAGAAAAAAAAAACTGACAGTGTGCCAAACGCAACAATAGGGTGCACGTACCAAAGCCCGCTCTGTGTTAAATGTCGACCATCTATACAGCTGAACTCGTTTTTGTGCAGTGGATAGGGGGCGCATAAAAAAATCGCACAAAAAAAAATATTGGATAAAGTTGCCTAGTATGAGATACATTTTTTTAAAGCCGTATTTTTCTAAAAATATTCGACTTTAGCTACTAAAATCACCTCTAGTCTATGGAAAATATATTCTAGTTTTCGCTGCCAGAAGTAAAAATCTGATAGTAGTTCAACTTTATTGTTGGCAAACGATTTTGTCAAAAGTGTCATTTTTGGTCATCGAAAAAAAAGGTTTCCTAATATGAGATAGTAAAGGATCCTAATATGAGGTACTGTCTTATATTAGCAAACTCTAAGAAAACAATTTATAAACAATACTTTTATTAATTAATATTAAATGAAAATAATAACAGACTTCAGTTTTAATGGTTTATTTGTATGTCATACTTACAATTACTTTATTGTATAAAAAATAAATAATAATTCTGATTTTAAAAATTAAATCTATCGATTATCTTTCGATCACATAAAGGTGTGCGGGAAATTTACATGTAGTTAACTCTCTGCATAATTAAAATAACGTGTTCTCAAATTCTAAAGTTAATAATTTCCTAATATGAAACATCTAGTTTCTAAAATGAGATACCTCATATTCGGAGTCGTTGGCTGTCTCGTATTAGGAAATATTTAACACTGCAAGTTCTTAGGTCATATTTTTTTTCTTAGGCAAAGTATTTACAGAAATACGTGATAAATCATTAATACAATATGTGCACTTTTCGTGAAAAAAAGTTGCAAATAATTATACGATAAACAAAGGAAATACATAATATAAAAACACAATATGTAATTTTTTGGCATTAAAAAACAAATTATTGTTGGCACAGAATGTCCATTCGGCGAAAATTTAGGGAAACTAGCAAAAAGTTTGATGTTTCGATTCTACTTATCTGTGCGAGAGACATAATTGTAAATATCTGGTGATATAAACGAAATAACCTGCTATCTCATATTAAGCGACTATCTCATAATAGGCAACTTTCCCCTATTCAAAAATATCATAAATAGTTATAAAAAGTATAGTTCGATCCAGATTGTAAAAAAAAAAATTTATGCGGTTGGCTGGGACCGCATAAAAAAAGTTTCATCGAAAAAACATCACTCAAAACGCTCAAAACTTAGAAACTTCCTTAGAAGTTGCTTCTATAAACAAAATAAAGCATTAATTTACACGTAGAAACATTTTATTTCAATTTTATAACATTATGAAAATTTTGAAAAATACATCTGTAACAAAATTAAATGATGCAATAATTTATGTTCGGATGTAATGTATTGATTAAATGCTTAAAAGCCCTTAAAAAGTATTTTTATCAAAGAAATTTATTATAGTAAATGCTTAAATTTCTTACTGTCTCTTGATTTTGATTTATATTATGCATTTTAATGGCCATTTTTTTAAAAACCGCACAAAAAAAATCGCACAAAAAAGGACCGCATAAAAAAAGTTCAGCTGTACTTTTTTGAATAATAAAAACTTTCATTTAGCTAACTTACCAAAAATGAAAACTTTTCATTATGAATTTCTTTCGTATAAAATGGCGGCCCAAATGCGATTATCTCGAAACTACATTTTTAAACATACCGAAACGGAAGCATCAATTTGATTAGTATCTGTAACATTTTTTAAACTATTTTAAAGTCGACCAGGGTAGACTAACCTTTCGATTTTTTTTAATGCAATAAAAGTACTTAGACTAATTATTTTTAATTCGAACAACACTCGCTCTCCAAATCAATAGTTTTATCCGTGGATGATTGTAAATCATCTCTTTTGGTTAGAATTGAACCAATTCTATTGTAAGCAATAAAATAATCAGTTCATATTTATATAATTTAAATACTTAACTGTTCGATTTTTGGTGCATTCACCCTACTGCACATGATCATGATACATTTGTCCTTGTTTATTCGATGATCATTATCGGGAAACGATGACGAGTAACTTAAAAATTGTTACAATTGGTTTTCAGTTACAGATCGAAATAATCGTCGAAATGTTTCAATCATTATGTTTTCGAACAAAATGAAATAGTGGGCGGTAAGTTATCGGTGGAATGTTTCACCGAAAATTTCTAGTCCCGTGTCTCTGTTGCACACTTATTGTCTGTCTTTGTTCAATGGAAAACAATATTATTATTTATATCGGTTTGAAAATGTACAGGACACCTGTTATTTTTGGCAACAATAAAATTTGTATCAGTTTTTTTTTTTTTTTACTATCCGTAATTAAATTACCAGTTTAAACAAATATTAAAATTTTTCATGATATTATTTATTACTTACGGCTTGAATTCCAAACATTTTTTTCCTGCTTTTTTTTTTTAAATAGAAATTTTATTTTATGATTGTTATGTAAGAGGATATTTACATTATTTTGCTGACATAATTGAAATAATGATTTTTTAAGGCTAAGCGCGCACTGCAACTTTTTCTCGTTCGTTGTTTTTTTCATAAATACTTAAAACACGTCATCAAACGACGTGTCGTTGCATTTGTGCTTCGTAATCGACGAAACCGTCGTCCTGGTAGCTATCGATATTAGATGCATTCACCCATTAACTAGTCGGAGATATACATATAAAGCCATTTTCATCGAATCTGTTATAATCGCATGATGTGAGTCTCTTTTCGTTATTTTATCTTATTCAGAAATATTTTGGCCAGATTCATCATAAGCTCCACGTAATAAAAGCAACCGCGAAAAAAGTTGAAGGTTTATTAACTATGTTCTGTATTTATTTTTTTTGCGGAAAAGAACGGCCACGAGAGAATACAGTGTTCGTCTAGCCGTAAAAGTCTCCAAAACTAAGCAAATAAGCTCTCATTTATTTATGTCTTTTAATCATTCAAAACTATTTTAGTCGTTTTCGTTTCCGGATAGCCTGCACTCCCAGGCTCGAAAATATTGTAATGATACGGCTAAAAGTCGGCAAGAAATTAAGAGACCGACCAGAATGTGGGAAATAGATGACAAACAACGATGGAGACTACCTACCATGTTAAAATTTTATTGTAAAGTTGATCATTATAGGAGCAAATTCTAATCATTCTTATTCGAATATATGTAAGATATTCAAAGTCAGCATCAACTATAACTGGCACCTAACCAATCTGTGCTAATTAGATTCAACTTTTTTTAACCTAACAAATACAGTGTCGCTTAAGTCTAGCCTTATTTTCAACTTGGTTGTTACAGATCTCGTATCCTATAAACTTGTATGTTAGAAAAACAACTTTAATTTATGCCATAAATATTTTTGAAATACATTAATCTGATAATGTACATTATAAAGTACATTTAATTTAAAATGTTTACAAAATAATAAATCAATATTTGCTGTTGAATCAGTTGCCAGCCATTATGACTTAAGCCGGTTCTACACGATGCTACGAACGGTTCTTCCAACGTTCGATCGAACGTTTGATGCAAGTAAGTTCGATAGTTGGTGCTGCGAACGTTCTTGCTACACGGTGAATCGAATGTTTGATCCAATACATATGATGATGTGTTGGTACAAACGTTTATTCAGTGGACGAGGATGTCATCTGTCTAATGTTATCTCTAATGTTATACACTGATGTTGTCTCTCTTCATATGAACGAGTCGTGTAGCCGTTGAGTCGAACCAACGAACATACCTAGTCCTTCAAACGTTGGAAGCATCCCTTTAACTCGGTGCAAGAATACCGACATCGGCTGGAACATGGTCAAATGCGAACGTTCGACGCTCGACATTGGACGCTTGTGGGTTCGAACAATGGCCACACGATACGACGAATCATCAAACGTCCAATGTTGGAAGGTGTTCGTAGCATCGTGTAGAACCGGCTTTATGCATATGTGACATTTGAACGGTAAATATGAAACTGTTACGTTACATTACGCGAATAAATACAACAATTGAACTGCATCCCACCGTTGTTTATGATCATCACTATACCGGACGTTGCAATAATAAGACGTGTTTGAGAAATTACATCTTTGAGAATCATTACGTGATCGGAATCGGACATCTCTTATCGATGTCCATGTAAAATTGAAAATAAATGATATAAGTATGTGCAATATGCACCCGAGTCAGGGTTGTAGAAAAGCTTTCGAAAGTCTTTCGACTTTAGTCAAGATTTCTTGTATATTTGTTTTCAAATTTCTCAAATTTAATAGATTTGAGCGTTACTTTATGGTATTCCATATTTGATATTAGTAAATAAAAACACTTTACTTTGCAAAATACCACTTTTATTGAATATAGAAACTCTTATGACATGTTTCGGTCAATACGTTTGAGAATGGTCATATTGACCGAAACATGTCATAAGAGTTTATATATTCAATAAAAGTGGTATTTTTCAAAGTAAAGTGTTTTTATTTACTAATATTCAAATTTCTCTTTTTACGTGAACATTTGGTATATCCGGCAAACAATTTTTAAGTTGGCATATATTTTCGAATTCTATTACAATACATTATTAAAATGACTAACATAAATTCTAAAAACACTTTTAACATCATTTGATGTCAGAAGCGGATTTAGAGTTGTGTCCCTGTCTTATGAATTATTTATTTGACACAATTAATAGCATATACATATAATACGTATTATAATTCGTATGAAAGTTGAAAACTTACTGGTGCAAATATTTTCGCTTAAATTATCCCGTTAAGAAACCATTAAACACTTCCTTTATTGTTAACAAAACCTGTATGTCCACGATCGTCTGGACATCGATCGTGATTTCGAAATTTTTAAGAGACGTATCCATCACATGCGCAAAATGTTTACAAATTTCGTAAACAATTGCAGACGCAATATTTTCCCTTAATTTTTCATTTTTGTTATTAAAATGATGAAATTTCGTTCGAAAGTATGACTGAATCGACAGAAGTTTTTTACTGGTAGCCGTACAGGCCTAATTTTGATAAAAATGAAAAGAACGACTTCGAAAACGTATAATTTGCTCCCAGTTTTATCATTCTGTCATTTTATTTACGCTTTTTAAGACATTAAAAAATTAAACTTAATGACGTAATCATAATGAAAATTTTCGTTCTTCTCAAATCAAGATTTATGGAAGTGATTGAAATTCGGCTAAACTGGTTGAATTTGGGTAATTTAGATATGAACTTTTCATTTCTGCTATCAAAATAGTAAAATTCCGTTTCGAAAAATTTACCGCCTCGGCCTGCGCCAGTGTTTTGATGCATATGTAATTTTTTTTAAAACCACTTTTATTATTCTGCGCTTGCGTGGGATGCGAAACAAAACATTAAAATTCCGCCGGGACTCATTTAGTGTTTTTAAAATATAAAAATTAAATAAGTTACTTGTACGGGGTCATAATTGTTCTCATAAATTTTATTAGTATTGTTAATTTCTTGTTAAATATTTTTAATTATTTTAACGTACGATTATAATCCAATTAACACAACAATGATGATTTCTTTTTAAAATTTTATTAAGACTTTGCATATGTTTATTTTAAAATAATTATCTCACAATAAAGTTATGTGAATATGTATTACGATTGTATTTATTTTATGAAAAACATATGCTCTAGAAATATTTAAAATTTTATTTTGTTTTAAAATTTATTTTAATAATATTTTATTATTCATTTGGGAAGCTTATTAAATATTTTTATGCGGTGATTTTAATTTATTTGAAACGTAATTCCACTTTAAATACTTTGTTCAAATACATTATTTCCGCGTATTTCAATTGAAATTTCTGTTAGGTGTGTAAATATGATCGGAATCACCACTCGATGTCTAATTATGGTGGTTTAAGCGATCTAAAACTATTCAGTGAATTTGATTATAATTTGACTGGGAAGTTATTTCTGGAACTCTTGCTTTCTCTCCACGGCGCTGGTTATGCGAAAGTCATGACGGGCAAAATAGTATCCTTATTAAAAAAAAAAAAAAGAAGGAAATAGCTAGAAATAACCGTAATAATATTATAATACTCCTGTCGCAGCACACAGCGAATTTCCAAATATTGGGCATTGGTGGATCTCATCTAAGACCTGTATCCATTTAAAATAGTTTAGCTTTCTAACAGTGAAACAATTTTCAAAATCAGTTCAGTAGTTAATTTTTGGCGCTTTTGGGTCCTCAGGACCCTAACGAATCTCATGTAGTGTCGTCATTTAACAACATATTATTACATTACATAACTGTAGTTTTCGATTCTTTTTCTAAGTATGCAAATATATATAAATTATATTTTCTCTCTAAAAGAGGACATCCTACAAAAATTTCCTTTCCATAACGTACTCTTAAAAATCTGACTAATTTTAATTTAAAAAGATGACACAGAGCTATTGTTATTATAACACATTCATACATATTGAATAACTAACTAGCACTTGTTTTAGCTAGAAAAGAATTGCTAAAACGATGAAACATTTATTGTAAAAAAATTCAGCAAATTTCTTAATTTTCCTTAAAAGCTAGTTCATTTAGTACAATGTTTTAAAAGCTATCTTATGCAATTTTTTACGCCCTTTTCGATGGTGTCAAAAAAAATTAAAAAAATTTTTGAATTCTAGCCAAATTTTGCAAAAAAAAAAACCCACTAAAAATGGCCAAAAAACCTACTTCTGGGCATCCGACGTGTCTGGTTAACGAACTTAGCCGAGCCAGTCCAGATTCCAGCTCGCATACCAAATTTCATAAGCATTAAACGTTTCGTTCGAGACTAGAGGCTCCAAAACAAATTTTTACCATAGTCCCGGACTCGGGTCTTACCATAAGGGCTGCTGTAATAGCTGAAATTCGCTAAAAAAAAACCTTAATATTTCCAAAGAAATAAAAAAAAATTAAGGTAAAGATTGCCCACCCTTTTAACAAATAAAAGTTGTCCACTCTTGATTATGATATAATACAAGTTTGGTCAAAAATACAGTAAAAAAAAATGGTTTTTGATGTTGTTCAATGAAATTCATTATAAATTAAATTCTATTGGACATGTTAACTAATCACATCATGTATGATGATATATTAAATTGTGGAGTCACACAGTGACCGTGTACCTAGTTACCTACCATTTGAAAAATTGAAAAAAAATCAAAACAAGATAAAAAAAATGTTATTCAAAATGAACGGTGATTTTTTTTTTTTTGAAGCTGCGTGCCAATTAATTGGTTTTTGAAATGCACGAATTATCAAAATAATTTTATCCGCACATACAATTGCCTTGTAAAAATTTTGTCTGCTCGCTTGTGTCCCCGCTCGCTCGTTTCGTCGCTAGGAAGTCGTTACCTGGCGACGAAATATTATCGAGACATAGTTAGATCAACTGCTCGTTACAATATACATATATATTACAGTGGATTTTTCGTGGATTATTGCCAAAAAATTATCCACCCTATAATGTCCTCATCGTCGCCTAAATATATGTATCTGTGTGAGCACCCGCGTGAAACCTTGTATCGTACATCATTCAAATATTCACTGCCAGATAGCGTTGATTATCCGTTAAATATTTAAACACTATAATTCATTTGTATATGTAAGTCCGGTTTGCCAAAAAATTTATGTTTAATAAAATGTATCGAATTTTTCGTTTTATAACTCCAAAATGTATTTATTTTATTACCTAGTTAATATTGTTAATGTATGCCCCGTTGATTTCAGGCACAAGAGAAGGAAAAAACTGAAAGTCGTACTGAAACAGTACAGAAACAGACAACAGAACAACGCACAACACAACATACAAAAACTGAGACTGTACAAAGCAGCTCGCAGCGATCACAGTCAGAGCGATACTCCTCAACGTCAGAGCGTTATAGATCCGTTGTTCTAGAAAATATCCCTGTTCCAACCACTGGTGGTGTAGTTAACGGTAAGTAGATTCTGTTCTATTGTTTGTACATCAAAACTGGACGAGAATCTAGAAATTCCCACGATTAAAACAAACCAATACAAATTAAATGTACAATTGTAACGCAAATTATAGATAGACTCGAGTTGCAACACTACTTGCAATTCCATTCAACTTACTGACAAACCATAACTATGAACTCACCGGCGTAGTACTACAGAGGACGTATAATAACCTTGGGTTGAATTGTCTATAACTTGAGTTGCACCTATAAAGGGTTACAAATTGTCGCTTTTCACTTGTAATTCAGACTAGTTTGTTTTTTAAGCCGGATACATTTTGAAAATTATATTGCCTTTCGAAGAATTAATTGACTCATCATCATTACTCAAAAACTGGCTCGTAACTGAACAGTCTATTTTAGTGAAAAGTGGCAAAATTATTCTCATATCTGTATTATTCACAAATAAATTTTGAACTTGTTTGGTTTAATTCTTCAAAACCTTAAGAATATTCACTTAAATATCTGCTTGCGAAAGTACTGTTCATCTAACAGTCCCTGTTTCCCTCAGCCATGTTATGACTCTTCGAAAAACTGAATTACGGGAGTAAATATTCGAGCGAAATCGCGTATTTAGTCGCTTTCACAGGATACCCTCGATGAGAGTTCAATATGTCGCTGTTGATGTTGTTTATTATAGCCTTTACTCCATATTTGGGCTCGAGACTTACCCTGCTTTCAGACCACGGTTCGCATTTGAATCGATTTATGAACGTGTTGAAACATCAATTAAATTTTCATTTAGAAAATAGTAATTAAAACAATGTTAAGTAGAATTTAATCGGAACTCCCAACAACAATAAAAATAAAATAATTAACGATCTCTTTACGACACATCTGTAACGAAATTTGCTCGGTATAAATTACATTATGTTACTGTCTTTGTCCAATGTGTCACAGATGATAGAATTGTATTAATAGTTTTGCTTGTATTGTATTTGAAAAATTTGACGTGTGGGCTGTGGGACACTACTTAATAAATTTTTGAGTGATATTAATAATAGTTGAATGCACTTAAAGTCATTGAAATTATCAAATCCAATTATTAATTGTCCTGAGTGTCTATATCAATTATTCAAGAATTCTTAGCGCCAAGATAAATTATTGATATATTATTGGCATTAAATTAAATTGTTTTGAATTTGGAGAGTGCAATTAAATAAATAACCATAATATGTCACTTGTGCGTATAATTGTTAAAATGTATGCAAATTAATTGTTTACCACAGACATCTAGTCTTAAAGTGCATATTATATCTAACTATAAAGTGTTACAGTCCAACTATGGAGAGTCCAACGTAAAGATGGAGGGGGGAATTGCATTGACAATTATGTTATCAATGTATGCGAGACAGACTGATTTCTGGAGTTCCCACTGAACGTTGTCCATTATCCTTTGAAAGGTAAATGGTGCGTTTTTTAATCCAAAAAGCATTCGCATATATTCATAATGGTCATTGTCTACAGAAAAGGCTGTTTTTAATGTCATTTTTATCCACTTCAGTGTGGTGAAATCCATTTTCCTAGTCGAGAGTTGTGAAATACATGTTTTTCCGAACTTATCAAGTATCCCATTTCAATTAAAGTTGGTTACTTCCTGTACATATAGCGTCTGCTACTTTCTACAGATAAAACTAATTTCCAAATAAAACTAAAAATTATCTGAATTAGAATGACTAGTTGAATTAGGGTAATTTGGGTGTGTACTTTTTATTCTTGCTGTCAAAATGATGAAATTTCTTTTAAAAATATGACTGGCCGGACAAAAGTCTTTTTTAAATCTTTTACAATTTTTCAAGTGATTTTAATTAAGGAAACTGGTTGAATTAGGATGAGTTGCGCTCTTAGAATTTAGCCGTCTTGAGCCTTAATCCACTTAGCTCATTCCTTATAAATACGTCACTAACTCTCCTCTCAGCAACTTAAAAAAAGAGACCATGACCACATAACATTCTGCTGGCTTTAGATTGTTTTCCTTGTGCAGTAAATAGTTAAATAAATTTGATATTCGAAACAACACAGAACAGAAACCACGAAACATTCTTAAATAAACGAAAAATTTTTTTGTTATGTAATCAAACTGAGATAAATGGTGAAATTTTAATTATACTTAAATCAGTAAAGTATGTTTATTTGAAAATAATGAAGTCCGTAAGTTGATATTTACATATATTTTGTACATTTGGCTTACATCCAACTCTAAACAGTAGTATAACAAATAAAAAACAAAAAATAAAAAAAAAACAATAGAAATTCATTATGATACATAAATTTGATAGAACCGTGTGAAATATTGACACTAAATTTTAAAACGACAACATAATCAATCAAATATTAACGCAAATAACAACGTTTGTATAAATTAAAAGGTTTAATTAGCATAAAATTAATTCTTTATACTAATTAAATAATATAAATCAAAATAATTTATCGACTAATTGCACTGATTAATGATTATATTATTAATTTCAATTGACAGCCTACGTAATCAGTGAACTGACAAATTGAATCTGTAGGAAAAAATACGATTCCGTCAATTTATATGGCAACTATAAACAATAGAATGCCAACACTGCCATCTGTTGCAGATCGATTGAACGCCGTACAATTATCTGCACGCGCCACAAAAAAACAAACCATTCACGTTCTATTATTTAGATGGCATTAGGAACGTGTTTCAAAATTCAAACACAGAGCCGTTATATGCACTTGGGTCGACTTTTTTTTTTAAAAAAAAAAAAACTAATATTAAAATTTATTTTAAAAAAACCTACCTCATTTGACACATTGTTTTAAGTACTTGAATAAATAATAGCAACCAAAATTTCTCAATGACTTTATCGAATTTCTAACAACGAAATCCTTATGAATTCGTCATTTATTTCATCGCATTAGGTGGACTACTCGCATTTGACCGCTTTGTAATAGTCAGTGTCGGATCTTACGCAGTTAATAAGTACATAATATAACACCTTCAATTTTTTTTACACCTTTAACTTTTCAAAAAGACTTTTCTGTCCGCTTGTATTTCTTTAAAATTTATTTGAAACAATTAATAGGCATTTTCCAATTTTTGAAAATTATAAAATAAATTAATGTCATTTGAATGTAAATTTGCGTAAAGATTAAAAGCCATAATAATGAATTATTACCGTACATTTTTTGAAACTGATTCAAATTTCAAATACTTTCCATGAAAAATATCTTTGGAGGCCTTCACTTGTGAACAAGAAAAAATGATCAAAAATGGCGTTGAATGTTTCGTTTCTCATTGATGTGAAAATTTCACTAAAAAAAAAAAAAAATTACTCCAGATTATTTATGTTTATTGAAAGAAATGAAAAAAAAAATTGGCATAATTTAAAATAAAAATAATGGAGTTAAAAGATATAATTGACTTGCGGCTATTTTTATTATTTAATTCAAGGCTTAAGTACGTTCGTTAATTAAAATTAGGTGGGGGAATAATAAGGTGTAGTGTACTTTATATATTTATTAAATGTTCGATTTTTTTTTAATGCGAGAATATTTTTTAAAACGCCAAATTATGAATCATATGTTGGAAAATGTTTGTCGCAAATGAGGAATATCTTACACGTATTATAGAATATATTTTTATGAAAATTCTCTTAACGTAATAACAATTTTTATTTTTATTTATAAGTAATATAATTAATGCCAAAAAAATTATTAGTTTGTAGCGTTTTCATTAGTGATGGGCTATAATCGTATAATTTTGAATTATTTGCGGGTACCTGATAATAGGGTACTTGACTGAAGCTACAAAAATATTCTAAAAGCATTATTTTTCCATATCAGTTAAGTAATTTTTTTATTTTCGACAAATTCTGTGAAAAAATCATCAAAAAAATAACCCTACAATTTTAAATGGGAAAAAGGCAGGAAAATATCTCACTATGGTGACATCACAGTTTGAAACGTTTGAAGCAACTAAACGTCAATGTCAATATTTATAACCTCAAAACTTTGATTATATTCATAAAATGTCAAAGTAAAAGCACGTATTTATTTGAATTCTGGTCGATTATTATTACTATATATATAAGCTAACAGAAATATTTAAAAGAAAACACAATTTCACCTCATCGATAAAAATTATCAAAATCGACTTATCTAGCTACAAAATGTTACGTCATTTTCAAGAAATGGCGGGTTTTCACTAATTTGAATATTTATTGAAAAATGGCGATTTTTAAAATAAAATTTACAAGTAGTTATCAAATTTTTTTATGTTTCATCATTAAAATTGGACATATGTATAGATAATACATATAATTATTTAACATTTGACATAAATTTTAAATACAGTCAAGTATCGTATATGGTTGCGTACATGTATACCAAAAAACTCAGAAATGTCGATCACTCATAGTGAATATTAATGTCTAATATTAGTAATTAAAAAATTATTTTCCTGTCAAAGAAAAATTTTCTCAATGTAGGTCAAAAAATGTAGAAACTATGAGGATCAAAAAATAGAAAAAAATCAAGAACTGAAAATTTAAGGTTTACGAATTTATGATTTAGAGGGTATCCTCTATTTCAGAAAAATCTGAAACCAGTCTTGTGGATTATTTAAAAGTTTATTTAGAATTTTAAAATGGACTGTAGCAAATTAAACTTTGGTAACAAATTTTGATGATACATTTAATATTATTTTATAAAATTTCTTTTATTTCAAGTTTAAATTATAAATTTTAATGGAAAAGTGTCCGCTATTTTTTCGTAACTAGTCGTACATTCAGTACACCAATATAACTGTACATTTTCCATATTTATGAAAATCATTCATTTATATATTTATTTTTGTCAACGTAAATATACAAAACTTAAAATTATAGGTGTAGACCTATAGAAGTTTGAACTGGTTATTTTTTGAAAATTATAATGAGTCTCAAACTAATAAACATATCTGTCAGAAATTTCATTTTAAGTTTTATTTTGAGAATAACAAACAAAACAAAAAAAAATATTATTTTTTAGGGGTTCCGAAGAAAAAATTTCGGAACCTTTATAATTTCATCAATTCTCTTCAATTCTGTGTGTTTCAAATTATTTTTATGAATATACATGCGCATTACTGTTGTAATGTTTCAACGATTACTGAATAAAAAGCTCGTGTTTATCGCCTCTTTTTGTGATTATTTTTTCTCCAACTTTTCAACTGTGGTTTCAAAAAGTCATTCAGTTCAAAAATCATTTCGGGTAACTACAAAATTATCTCAACTGATCTTATTTAGATGCTTATAATTTGTCTTGAAAAGTGTGAAAAACTTTAGCCAATGAGGAACCCTGACCTAATGAGTGTCCAACACGCACCTGACGATTTTTTTTACTCGACTTTGCAACAGTGTTGCAAGTTGCAATACATTCCAGAGTACATTGTACCAATAATTTCCCTTTACACTCTCCTCCTGTAGTTGTTGATATGTAAGATTAAGTGATGCCGTTAAGAAAGTTTTAATTTATTTACATTTTGGCATTGTTTTTTCTATTTTTCTTTTTTTTTCGAAAATGTAAAACATATTGTCCAAGTTAAATGTCTTGTTAGTGGGTGGATAATTGCAATAGAAAAGTTTTCTTATTTTCTTTTAAATGACGTCGCGACAAATTGCAAAAGTTGAGTTATGATAATTTAACGTTTCTAAATAAAGGCGTTTTGCAAATACTCATTGAATTGTTATTCAGAATTTCGTAAAACAAGTCAATTAATGATATTAAAAAAAAAAAAAAAAAAAAAAAAAAAAAAAAAAAAAAAATTGATCAAATGCAAATATTAATTGCGCAAATAATGTTCTGTACAGTAAGTTTTTTTTTAACATGGATTTGATGTAGCAACATGTGAGGGCAGACAGTTTTGGAAAACGAATAAATTATCCCTAGAATCATACGTTGGTCTACGAGAAACGTTAATTATACATCGGCGTCATTTTGACGAATCGACTTTTTACGGGGAGTTTTAGAGTTTATTTGCAAAAAACATTTTTTTTTGCAAATACTACTAACATAACAATACTACAAAAGCGAACAAAATATTTACAAAAATTGGATTTGGAAAAATTTTTCAATATTTATTAATTTTTTTAATTTTTTATCAAAGCATATTTTCATTATAAAAATTAAAAAAATATAGATAAATACATCAATTGTATCATAAGACATGTCTTTCAAATAATTAATAAATAAATAATAATTAATAAATAAATAAATAAAAAAATAAATAATTAATTTCAAATTATTAAGAGTCGGTGGATGTGTGACTTTACAGAATGTGAAATTTCTCGGTCACAAATATTCCCGTAAGATATGTAGTTATTTCCTGATTAGGCACATTTGTAAACTTTGTAAAATTTATTAGTAATTTTTCGAATAAGATCTCAAAAAATAATAAAATTAAATTATTTCCCACAAAATAGATGGTTAATCTTTTATTAAGTCACTTGAAACGCATTCTTTGGTTTTCCATTCAATATATTAAAAATTCAGTATTATGTCGTCTCTATAAGTCAAACAGCTGTAATCACCTTTCATATTATCATTATCATTGAATAAATGAATCATAACATCCATATCTTTAATAAATTTTAGAAAAATTAGGAAAACTTTTATATGTAAAGTAATAAACTCTCTAAAAAAAAAAACATCGGTTAATTATACATCGTCGTCCTTTTGACGCACACTATTTCAATACAAATAAAACGACAGCAACTATAAACACAATTTATACATTTACTGTGTTTATAATGTATGTTATAAATACTGTGTTATACATTTACAAGTTGTAGTATTGGAACAGGTAGAGAAGTTCGTTCGTCATTTTGGCGAGTACGTATGATTCTAGGGTTAATGATGATAATTTTCAGTCAGTCTAACCCTTATTCCTAATTTTTATGAATTTTTCCGAGATTTTTTGAACGTAACATAATATTAAAAAATGTGCCCATGGAATCAAAATTCAACTTTTTACATTCATGTTTCTAATTGGACCACCACGTCGAATGTATACGATATGCATACTGTTGGGGTCTATATGATCCATTTTGAGACTGTTCTTTCAGTATCACAATTGTCAAATTCAGGAAATATTTGTGTAAACAACAGAATTTGAATTTATTTTTAACACCATTGATTTGAGCGTATATAAAACAATTAAACTTTTTTCTTTTTATTAATTACTAATATATTTTAAGTAATTTATAACTGGGTGAACGGAAACAGTTTTATGTAAGTAATAATAATAATTAATTAATTAATTAATCGATTATGAGGTGTGTTTATATTTGAAATATATACGACTTAATTCGAATTACTTTTTTCCATGTATTTCCACATAAAGTGAAGAAGTTGTACAAGGGTTCTCATTTACTTAAGGTGTTTGGGTTATTCAAAAAAAAAAAAAAAATCAGGTTGATTAGCCAGTCTACTGTTGAGAAAACTGTTTCACTCTTATACAATTAAAAAATGATTCTAAATGCTTTGTTTTTACGTATTAACTAATTTTAATAAATTTTTGAAAATCGTAAAAAAAAACACTGTTCAATTTTAAATGAATAAATTGGCGCGAAAAATTATCCACCATGGTGACGTATGCGATTACGTCACATTTTGATGCTAGCAAATATTAATGTGTTCGCACTACTGTAACATTAGGAAACGTTTTGCAACATAAAATTTTCAACAAAAATATTTTTTTCAATAGATGTTAATCTTTTTGTTTTGCAATATTTACAATTACTTATTGTGTCCAGTCGAAATAATATTTAAACACACGTGTAAAAATTTTGCATCAAACTACAGTAACTATTTACATCATTTACATGTTCCTTATCTTATCTATGATATTTGTCATATTTGCTACAAAATATGACGTCATTTTAATGTAACGGCGCGTTTTTACTCATTAAATGAAGGTTAAAAATTTATTATTTTCAACGTAGAATTTTTATATAACTAAAGAATATTTTTATTTGTCACTACTAAAATTAAATATATTTACGAGTAATACATAAAATTATTTAATATTTAAAACAAATTTTGAATACAGTCAGGTACCCTATTTTTGTTATATTCCAATGAAAAATGATGCTAAAGATCTAAATTATTGCGCTAAAAGATGTATACGAAATGATTAAAACATGCGTTGTTGAAAAAAAAAATAATTCTTGCAATAAATCCAAATTATTAACCCAAAATCTGGCAATATCTGGCAACGTCGTATTAAATGAAGCACAACAGGAAATTCAAAAATAAAATAAAATTACATATAACTTACAAAATCGCAGTGCACCCATAAAAAAAAAATTCAAAATTCGCCGATTTTTTAATCTCGTTGTACACAAGAATCAAATTGTACATTAAACACAAATTTTTCATTTAATTACATTTTTATTTTTTATGATAATGTCATAAATTTTTATTCCATTTGTCTTGCCCGTCGTGCAGTAGGCGGTTGGACTAATCTAACGTTCCGGGTTAAGTTTGTTGAAAAATATATATTTTATTACCATACATATTTCAAATTCCAGCCAAAAGGACATATATACATGTTTTTTAAAATGTCTTTTTCAACCTTCACAGCAACGAATAACATGGCGTATGTATGTACTCGCACAAATTTTCTAAACTGAAAACCGGCGAGCGTAAGTCCTAGGGTATCTGTCATATACAACCCGTTCAGACCAAACGACACACAGATAATCGTGAAATATTTGACTAATCAACATTGCAGCTGCTGACCTTGCGCAAATTCGAAAATATTTCTACGTAAGAGGACATTTTATTTTTGATCACTGCCAATTTCTGTTTCTTAAAATTTATTAATACTGTATTTTATTGCTATTAATAAATATAAATATAATTTAATAAATCTGAGAATTTTTTCTCTTAGAAAAATATTTGTTATTATTTTAAACAAAACTGTTTATTTATCAATAAAATATCTGCGCGCGTAAAAACGGTTTATAAAATATCGAACGGCGTCTATAAAACATTGTATGCCAAATATTACAAATGTAAACCTGACAGTTTCCGCAAACTGGCAATTAAGTTATTGATTCCACATCCTAGTTGCTTAAAGAAGTTGGGTTTGAAGTTGGAAAGTTTATATATTATATACCATACAAAATTTTCGACTTTTTTTGTATCATTTTTCATTGGAATATAACAAATTGTGTGCCATTATCTGTAAGAATATCTACAGTTTTGCCACACATTCATTATAAAGCATTTTTTTAACAATAGGCTTCTTAGTGAACATGAATCTTCAATGGAATTTTTATTACTCTAAAATCGGTTCAATTTTGTGGTTTTAAATGATATTTTGTAACAACCCAACTCCATATGGCTTTCACACAATAAAATGCCGTAAGACCTAAAACGTAAAGCGAATCGCCATCTAGTGACTCTTGATGAAGTTTTGATAAATTTGAATATCACTAAAAATTGTTGAAACACAACATTAGTTTTGAGTTTTTTTTGACTTGGTAATAAGAAAAATCAAAATGGTTAAATTTGAAAACTACCAAAGCTTCATCTAGGGTCAGCAGATGACGACACCTTTTACGTCTTACGTCTTAAGTCTTACAGCATTTTATTGTGTGAAAGCCATTACTCTATTGAATGCGATTAACAAGTTATTACAGACTCTGGATGTAAGGGGATTCCCCGTCACACTTTATTTAATGTAACGTTGCCAGATTTTAGGTTAATAATTCGTTTACTTCAAGAATTAATTTTTTAAATTTAAGTTTCTTATACACGTTCAAATAAATTGACCTGTCTAGCTTTTTAGCGCCCTTTTTTTTGAAAAATTGAATATGTTCCATTTTTGCAATAACCCTCCTTATTCGTGAACTACCTCCGACTCGAAAATAATATTTATATTTAATACAAAAACGCGATTTGTTTTAGTTTTTATTTATTTACTTATTGAAGATTATAAACTGATTAAAATCAAATATATTTATTTTAAGAAAATGTCATAAAATCGAACACTGACGAACTTGGAGTGATGTGGTTGTCTTGTAAAACGACGAAATGCCACATTTTCAATCGATATTTGTATATCGCTTCTTTTTTTTTCTCTTGGTGAACAACAGCTGTGCTATTCAAATTATTTTAATTTCTTCGTAAATTTGAAAATAAATTCAAAAATTTTCAATAGAAATATTGAAAGCAACGGACATGTGTCTATTATACGACCGAGTGAAAGAGAAATATAGCATATATGCAACAGTTAACATGAGTTGCTGACCTATTTTTGTAAATGTAGTTTTATTAAAATTTTACTTGTATTATTTTTAATAATCTGTTAAGTAATATTCAAACTTACAAGTTGGGTAATAAACATATTGGCGCCAATTGTTTCCCGAAATTATTTATTAAAAAAATGTATATGTACTAATGAATAGCTTGCGATTTTTCCGGATTTTAACTCTTTGTACCGGTATCCCGACAGATTTTTCCGGGAGACTTCCGGGAGTACACAGCGCCTGGCACAATATATTTCAGTGTGTTGCCTTAAAATGCGTCCTGGACAGTGTATTTTGGGTGCCTAACTTTTTTTTATGGGGTTCGTAGAGAAAATTGTTGTGTGTAAGACCTTGTTTACACGAATTTAATACTAAGCATTTGTAGTCACCAGGGCTGGGAACTATTTAAAATGATTTCATTTTAAATATGTATTTAAAATACAAAATGGCATTTTGCACTTTCTATTTTAAATAAGTTCGGTCAAACCATTTTTCATTTTGCATTTAAAATGGAAATTTGAATCCATTTTGCATTTAAAATGAAAATACATGTGCAATTGTACACTCAAATTTATGTGTATATATATGACACTTATGACTCATATTAATCATAGAACTCGAACTGAACGTAGTCTAACAAATTGTGTTAAATGTGAGTCGATTTAATTGACTCAAATTTTTTATAATTCAAGTTTCAATGTCACTTGAGTTACTAGAGCTGCAGTTCTCTCAAATCAAATTTTTCTGATTCAAATCGTGTGCTATTATTTTTAAGACACGTCGATAAGAAATGTTTTAGTATTTCGACTCGATGATTTTCATAATTTAGAAGCCGCAGTAGTAGCGTAGTCACGGTTTGATTATGTCAAGTCTGAATTAAATTTTACAGTATTTTTGAGTAAAAATATTTCAAGAGTTAAATTTTGTTTTCATATCATGCAAACTTTATAAAATTTTCTCAAAAGACTGCGCTGCCCGTATTTAATTTCAATAGGTTTGACATTTTCTTAACTTTTTTTATGAATATAAAAAACGATAAAAGATTTTTAGTATAAAAAAGTAAAAATTTTGCATTTTATAATCCATTTTAAATAGCTATTTTCCATTTTCTATTTTAAATATGTTCAGCAAAACCATTTTCCATTTTGTTTTTTAAATGCATTTTTGGAAACCATTTTCCATTTTCTATTTTAAATGGTTTCTATGAACTATTTTTCCCAGCCCTGGTAGTCACTATAAGCTTTACGCATAAAAAAGTTACTCTTGTACAAATAAGACCTTAAAGTGAGTTTTTGAAACTGATCGTGTTGTAGTTGGGTATTAAATCTCCGCAAATGTGGGTCTGGCAAATTTGTAAAGACTTTTGTAAATTGAATAAGTTATGAGTACAGGGAAGATGAAAACCAAGAGACAAAAATCTTTGAGGCCAAGTAACTTGGTTAATTCTTTACAATCTTTTATATCACTTTGAATTCATGGTCGCGTACGAGTAAAAGTATAACGAATAATTTAACTCAAAACTTCACATCAAGGAGGAAACCTTTTTTGGGGGAGGCACAAGAAAGTCTGGATAGTTTGGATTAAACTGTTTCAGTATTGTGACAGTGGTTTGAATCATTATTCCTGAAAAACTATTCAATCCGATAGTCTACCTTCGGGTTTTTTTGGGTGTGTTTCTGAACTTGGGATTTTGAACAATCGCATGCATCCTGAAATTTCAAGACATTCTCTAACTGTCTGTAAATTTCCAATCAGAAAGTACCGTTTACAAAAACCCAACTTACAAAATCTGACCACTGATAACGTAAGCTTTTAGAACACTCAGAAATTTATTTGTTTATCGCGAATTTTACAAAGTGTAATTAACTGGACTGTGTCGGCAAGTCCAACCCAGTCGGTGACATGATCTTATTGATGATACAAAATATAAAGTAATTAAACTATACTGTTTGATCGAAACTCAGATTCAACTGGGTCATAATTTGGGAAACATGAAAATGTATTTTGATCAGTCTGCTATGTTTATCCCTGATATTAAGATCAATTATTTAAGGACACAATAATAATATTTAATAGAAGTTGTTTGTTCAGAAATTATGATCCATTTAGGCTCGATTTTGCATGCGACTAGTTCGAATACATGTGCGCCCCTGTACTCAGGCTCGGATCTAAGGGGGGCAAACCGAGGCCTCTGCCCCGGGCGTCAGTTTCAGGGGGCGCCAAAATCATACTAGGTCGGTCTATATATCAAATGGTCTAAAAAAAGTTGATTGCTCGACCATTTTAGAAAAAATTAATATTCTTCCAGTTGTTTCTATTATATTTGAAGTATTGAGAATAATTCTTAAAAACAAATTATGTTGAACCGTTTAATCGTGGTAGCCATTTTTGTTTTCCAATTTGCGCTGATTTTTGTGTTTGCAGCCATTTATGCCAATGTACATATTTCATAAACCGTATATCCTAAAAGGTTGAAATAAAAACCATTTTAAAGGTAAATAAATGTCTCTTTATTTTAAGTGATGTCCATATTTAACCTATTTTCGTCCCTTCCATAAAAAAATTTTACCTAAAATTCACTTTTTGAACATTTTTTTTCTTATAGAAGGAATGTTTTAAACCTCGCTTAGTATTTTTTATGAGAATAGCTTATACGGGTACAACTACCCATTATGAAACAAATACACACTAATTCAGTTGTGAAACTTCTATCCGTTAATTTTTACAAACTTTCGAAAACTGACTTTTTTCCAAATTTTGGAATTTTGCGCCTCTGTATCTCTGATGGAGCTGGTGATAAAAATTTGAAATTTGCACAACTTCTAGCGCTTTCGGAGTAGATTTATTAAAATAAGAAATCAACTTGTACCTATATTGATCCTTTACAAAACCCTCAATTTTTATCATTGCCGCAACGGGAAAAATTGGAGTTTTATTTATAAAGGACTTATATACTTATGAGTTTTTTTTTTTGACAATTTATGTCAAATTTTGGAGGGGGGGCGCCATTTTCAAGTTCCTGCCCCGGTTCTAAAAAATCGTACATCCGCGGCTGCCTGTACTAAACAATCCTTCGAAATTATTTTCGAATTTGCAATTTTTTTTTTCTTCAATAAAAATAATATTTATTTGACTCCCGGAAATTCCAAAATAGAAAAAATATTTAAAAAATGCCACATTTGTTGATATGAAATTTGTTGTAAGTAATATAGAAAATTTATGAAAAAAAAAAAATCATGCGTGAATGTGATTTAACAGATTTATTTTGAGATAAAATTTGTTTGTTGCATAATATTATATCTATACGAAAAAAAAAAACTATTCGCAACGGAGCGACCACTGGCCACCTCAATTAAATGACCATATAGCAAGCAAATAAGTAAAGCTTTTGAAAAAAAATTCAAATATGTCCTGTTTGCTGATTATAATTTTACTCGTAAACACGCACGCACACATATTCACAACATCGTGCAATCATATATTATGATGTTGGTGGGCCAATGTTATTTTTGGACTGTTAAATTTTACCTGTTACTCGATAATTTTAAGGGGACTCTGGAGGAATCAGTATTATCACTAAAAATTATTAATATATATATACGACATATAAATATATTCCAAGTTGAAATGGTGGGACGGCCTCGAAGGCAGCTGTTAGTACCTCCGTAGTCCGTACAAAAAAGCTCTTGTATATGTACGTTATATGTGAAATTTTAAAGAAGTGGAAACTGAAAAATTTTATTTCAGTAAATACCGTGAAAGTTTAAGCGTCATTCCGTTTGTGAATCTCGAATCAAACACACTGACTGAAAAATTCAAAAGTGATTAGTCTGTCGAAAGACGTAGCAAAGAAACATTCGTATTGAAACTTATGATGTTGTCTTAAGTGGTTTGGTTTTATAGTTTTAAATGGCTTTTATGCGTGTTAATAGCCTTCTTAACGACGAGGAACAAGTTGAAACAAAGTGGGACGAGATATCGACACTTTACACTGATTCATATGTGAAAACAATAACAATCTCGGAAATCGATCGTGAGGAAAAGCCCGTAGTTTATTGTTATGTGCCGAAAATAACATTGAATAAAAACAAATTCGGATATAAAGACTTCACACCATTGGCAATTTTAAGTTGTTACTATATTCATACACATAAAGGTTGGTTGCAAAAGACATTTTTCGCATTTTACTCACAGCAAAAAATACGCTTCATTTAGTTCAGTGTGCCATTTTTCGAAAATTGCAATTCTCTAATTTGGTTCAGTGTATTCATTTCTGAAAATATGAAACAATTTTTTCTCATCATATTTTGAATCGTATTCAAAAAACGAAATAACACATTTGGTGTTTGCTCGCGAGACGAGTAATTTAATTTAGTACTAAAAGTGTAAAAACTCACTCTGGTTTGTAGACACATTTTTTACTCATTTAATTTTTTTTTTATATTTCGATTTTTCTCGCAATTTCACTCAAAACTTTTGGAATGAATTACGAAATTCGTTAAAAATTTGGAACGTTAGAAAAATCTATTCAAATACTAACTTTACAAGAGTATGGAACAAAAACGAATTCTGTTTTGTACTAAAACTTTCGCACAAATTTATTTTTGCAAAGAATTTGGTAAAACTAGAAATTGGAACCAAATTCGACGCGTTTAATTGGGATTATAAGAAAAAAAAGAATCAAAATGTTTAATTTTATCGTAAAATTATGGCGGAAAATGAAATTCAAACGTCTTCAAATGAGACAGTTATGTAACATTGCGCTAAAATTTTTAACGAAATTAAGTCTTAATTTTGAAATTGTTGTTATCGAAAATTTACTTAATTCTTTTTTTTCTGCAGTGTTCACGCTTTTACTAAAGCTTAACGATTATTTGCATATTAACAAGAAATTTCGAAATTTTTTTAATAAATCATCAAGGGCATCTTGTACAATTTTTCTTTTGACTTTTGTAAATGTAACACGATCAATTCCTTGGTCTAAATTTTAAGTAGAAATCGATTTTCAAATAATTGTAACAAACTCAAATCAATTTTTTGACTTTATTTTACTGAAATATACAATATTATAAAAAATTTTGATTTTGATATTATAAAAAATTTTGATTTGAGTTTATCTATTTCAATAAGGAAACACCTTGCTCGTCAGTAAGGGCATTAAACTGCTAGGAAAAGGATGATGAAAACCAATTGAAACCAACAAAACAGTTTTTTTTTTTTATGATATCAACTGGTTCAAACTTTTGTTGATTTTTTTTATGGAAAAGGCGAATTTTTTTGTGTACCGTAAAAGCAGCCAACATTGTCTATATTTTTGATTTAAATTTGAATAAAATGAAAATTAATTCAATTTGAATATATTTAACTGTTTTAATGAAATAAAATAATAAAAGTATTTGATCTAAATCATAAATTTTCCAGATTATTAAATGACTAGCCAAAAAAAGTAATACGATGTCAACTTAATTATATAATTAATTAATAACTTTGCCTATCTATATTTTTTTCTTGAATATCAAAGCTATCGTAAAACTTTGTTATTAACTTTAAGTAATATTTAATAAAAAAAAACGTAGTAGAATGGAAGTTTCGAGTAGTTGCTTTAGTTGCTGCATATTTATATTTAAATGAAATGTTTTTACTGTTTGTACATTTTAGACGTATACGGGCAATATTACCAGTTTTTAAAGTAAGTAATTTTGCCTAACCGACAGTAAACATTACTTACACAAATCATTCGATAATTCGCGAATAAATAAATGGAAAATTATTTAATATACTTTTAACTTACGTAATTTTTCATATGATAAAACTACTTGAGTTTTATAGTTTCTGAAAAAATTTAATGATTTGAAGGAATCGAGGGCCACCAATGCTAGAAAAATTTATTTAACATCAGCAGCTTGTTAGAAATATTTCCGGTCACTAAAAAAAACTTTAAATTTTAATTTTTTTAACACAAAGTGCAGTATGACAGAGTTATTTTTAACAGTCAAAATTGACTAATTTTACGGTATCAATGAAAAATGACAATAAAAATATAAACGTGATTTGTATACGACCAGTAATATTGCCAGTATTTACTGACAAAATTTCAAAATACATCCGTGACGGAAGATTTAGTGACAAAATGAAGTTGTATATGACTTTCGCGGTTCAGCCACAAAAAAATTCCCAATATTGCAGATTTTTGTCTGAATATACTGTCGCACAACGAAATCCAATATAAATTCGTGCCATCGATAGCGTAATTCGACACTGATGTGTATTTTGCTTCCGAGACTACTAAAATAGCGGAAACATTGTGATCATTTTTGAGAAATAAAAAAGTTTTTCCCTCCAAAATAAAATTTTTTACGCACATTTTACGTTTTAGAACTTCCTGAACAATTTTGGTTTAGTGTCTGTCTGTCCGTCCGTCCGTCCGTCTGTCCGTCAGTAAGTCGCCAATTAGCACCAAGTGGCATAACTTCTGAACTATTTGATTGTTTTTAATGAAATTGTCAGAAATTATGCAGTTTGGCTCCTAGATGATCCCCTATGAATTTAATCGAAATCGGAGTACCGGTAGCTACGCCTCTACCATGTCATTCCATTAATATACTAAATTGCACCAAGTGGCATAACTTCTGAACTATTCAATTCTTTTCTATGAAATTGTCAGAAATTATGCGGTCTGGTTCCTAGATGGCCCCCTACAAATTTCATTGCATTCGGAGCAACAGTACCCACGGCGCTACCATGAAATCCCATTAAATGTCAATATCTTATTTACTGCTAGTCCCACTTCGCTCAAATTTTTAAAGTAATTTGGGGGTTAGTTTCTAAAATATTTTTCCTATTATTTTAAAATTTAGCCTTAACGTATTTTGAGTTACAACAACTTTTTATGAACTTTAAGGCGAAAATATAATTTCACGGTATATATATTATATTTGGTAGAATACTGTTTTAAAGTCTTTTAGGAGTACGAGGAAGCTGTTTGCCACATCCCATTGGCAGCAAATTTTTTACTGCATACGTTCGTATCGTGAAACTGCAACAGATGCCCTTGATCATTTTGTACTTTAATTCAAATTTACGATGAAATGCACTAACTAACAAAATATTAATGTGATACACGAAAAGATAAACTGCGTATACATTTCTTAATTGGCAATTAATCTCAAACTAAGATGTTTATCATATATAGTGTAGCTTTGTAGCAAATTTATGAATGAAAACAATAGTTAATGAGTGTATTGTTCCCACGGGACCGGTGCCAAAAAATGTCACATAAACACAGCAAAAAAAAACAACATAAAATAAAACAATCATTCATAGGCTATGACTACACACAGACATATTGAATTATATGTCACATATTATAAGCTACATTTATTTTGTTACCAGATCATTTAATCATGGAATAAGATATCTGTTTTGAAAATGTGTTTGTAAATACTGGAAGTTGTTCAAATTTCCTATGAGCCGATTTGTTTTGAAATCAATTTTTGATTTGGGCGCTCCTCCGTCATTATATTTAACCGAAAAAGAAGATTGAGTGAGTGCAATATGGTTTTACTGTGCTACTTGACACTTGACCCAAACATTCATTCAAATAGATATTGGTTTTCGGCAAAGAAGATTTAATTCACGTTTTCCGCTTATGTCAAGTATACAATATAATTTGGTTTATGGTTGTAACGGTCTTCAAACTTTAAATGTAGCTCAATAGTGAGTTGTAAATTTGCAGAAAATTTGCAAATTTTATGATAAAAATTTCGAAAATTAACACCATTTTATGAAAAATCAATTTCTGCAGTGTTACAAGTTATGAATATCACATTTTATTTTTCCAAAATCAACTTTAGAATCTGAAATTGTTTCATATATTTATTTTTTTTAATTTCATTTTACTGTTTAGAGTTCACTATTATTTCCATAACTGTACTGAAAGAGTCCGCCTTGAAATGAAATCCTGAAGTTTTAAGAAAATAAAATGTAACAGCCATAACTTGTACATAGTGATGAGCAAAATTAGTCTTGGTCTTGCAGTCTTGTCTTGGTCTTGCATTTTTTGCAAGACCAAGACCAAGACTGTGTATACCAAGAGCAAGACCAAGACCAAGACTATAAGTATGGCTGCAAGACCAATATCAAGACTCAAGTAAGCAAAACCAAAACAAAAGCAAGAAAAAAGCAAGACTCTTGCTAAACTATTTAAATAGTTTAAAAGTATAATTAATACCGTAAAGAGAGAAAATTCTGATTTTAGAAGGAAAAAATTCGGTAATAAAAAAATGCAAGAAAGTGCAAGATTTTTTAACAATACCAAGACCAAGACCAAGACTGCATTTTGCAAGACCAAGACTCAAACTGCTCTAGCAAGACCAAGACCAAGACCAAGACTTGGCAGTCTTGGTCTTGGTCTTGCATTTGCTCATCACTACTTGTACAACACTTAACTGTTTCGCCTAAACATTGCAAGGTACTTGCGGAATAATTCCCACTTAATTTTATAGATATCTAAATATTGGCGGTATTGCCCAACGGGGTTGTGGTACCCGTGGTACCGATTCCCCCTCTTCGTCGGAGCACGTAGCTTGTCTTAACACCCGAATGAACTATTTCCAGTAAAGAAACAACCTGGTTGAATCATCGAATTCCAACAATCTTTAAAAATTTATGAAAATTATTTACATAAAATATTGTATTTTACTGTGTTATGTAAAAAATAATGATTTTTCGAATTGTTACAATTTCTGAACATTCCATTGTAATGATTCATATTGATGTAAATTGCGTTGTAAGGTGTAGGCGGGGAACAGGGGCTAATTATAACACCAGCTTTCAATAAAAAAATGAGATACGTGAGTCTGTGTGAATGTATGTACGATTCGTAAGATGTTAATGAGAAAAATACGTGAAAATATGAGCAAACAAATGAAAATTGTTCCATTTTTTTATATCGATAATATTTTATTTTCTAAATGAAGATTTGATGTGTTTGTTATTTTAAAAAGATAGGTCAAGTTTTTAGATCAATGCTCTTGCGTTTTTCCCAGACACCAAAGGTTCGGGTATATAAGGACCGATTTTAAATATTAAGAGGTTTTACACTGGGACGAAATTCCAAAGCGGGAACCCTTATCTTTTATCTCTTAAAGGAAATAAATTAGTTTTACATTAAAATGGAAAAAAAAAATGTGTTTAAACGAAGATATTCCAATAACTTTAAAATTGTTCATTTGGCTAAGATTTATATATTTTCCCCTTCACGCTTGTGTGTCAAAAATTGCGTGATATAGGAGTCTGAAATAGGTGTGATGCTAGGGTCTTTCCAACGCACACATTACCTGATAATAAAAGGTTATGAGATAGTTTTTGTAAATATTTTTATCGTTGTACTGAGCTACTTTTGTGGATTCCAAACATGTTTTTACAAATTTTTTTGGTAAACTGATTATAAAAATATAGCTTATGTTATCAGGGAAAACTGTTAGTTTGCGAAAAAAAAATTTTTTCATCGTCCATACTTTCACCACACTTTAAAACAGTATGCCCCAAACTATCTACCGCGGAACACTGTTGTCCGGGAAAAAGTTATATTAAAAATGGCGGGAGAACGCCAAACTTTTTCCGCGATGGAAAAAGTTTGGGAAACACTGCTTTAAAGAAAGAAGTATATCAAATCTACTTAATATCCAGATTCAATTTAGATATATTTAAATTCGGTCGACTGAATGTTTATTGGCGAAATTCGCTCGATCAGTACTTGACTTGTTTTATTTTTATACCCATCTAGTTTATACTTACTGGAAGTTAAACTGAAGAAATTCCTACGAAACACTATAATAAAATGGCCCCAAATATACAATAGGTGTCCTTTCTCGGGTCAAGATTAATCCGTTACACACCAGTTACATCAGTCTGAGTAATGACTTTGGTTTAATCAATTCAATTTTTCGAAAATTCATAATTCGAATAAATATTAAAAATAAATTCCATATTTCTGACCCTGTCTGCGTCCCATTTATTTAGTCAATCAATTTATTACTTTTCTTAAGTGGGTGGCGCTCATATTTGGCATCCGGTTCCTCATTTACGAAAAAATTAACAGTATAAATATCACTCACTGTGTCTTACCAACTGTCCTGAAGATACAATCCGTCGGTTTCAGCTTTCACACTGGCCAATAATCTTGTCATTTGTAAAAAAAATATGAACGAAAAAAAAAACACTAATTCATAATCCAATATCACCGGGCACATTCAAAATTTGGCAACTTTCCCTAACATGAAATTTATTAAAAATTTCATCTCACTACAGTAAATTACTCAAAACGATAAGAGATCAAAAATTGCATAATCGGAAGATTTTTTGTACTAGAAAATTCTCAGATTTAAATAAAAAAAAATTACTGTTTTTGAATTTTATTCAAGTAATTAATAGAATAAAAAGCAATTTAATTGTTTCGATACTGTCAACAATCTTGTAATGATTTATTTAAAAATTTAATTTGAATTATTATATATCAATTAAATTTGTATGTAAATGACTCAATTATAACCGATATTTAATTTCAAACATAAATATACTTAATTATATCGATTAATTAATTATTATTACTTTCATAAAACTGTTTCCGTTTGTAAAGTTATAAATTACTTAAATATATTAGTAATTATTAATTAATAAAAAAAAACATATTGCTCTAATTTTATTTTTTATGGATAATGTTAAAAATAAGCTCAAATTGTGTTGTTTATACAAATGTTTCCGGAATCTGATTGAACTAGGAGGTTGCACTAGGGCAATAAACGTGTCAATAATACAGAAAATGTTAAAATTTGAAGTAATTCTAACGTATAGTTTGTGGGATACACGCAGTTAATGGGGGAATCCCCGAAACACACTGAAAACTATAAACCTGCGACCACAAGCCAAAGTATCTTAAGTCAATTTAAGTAAAAAAAAAAAAAAAAAAGATTGATATTTTTTTCAACGGTTGGTTGTCTAATTGGTAAGGCGCTTGGCTAGCAACCAAGAGATCCGCATTCGAGTCCCAGCCGATTCCATTTGATAATTTTTTAAACACTATGTGAATTTTAATTAGATTTCAAGTTGACCTACGTTTTACTCAACTTACATAGGAAAAAATTTACAGCAGAAAAACAGTAGTTTAAGTTATTTTTATAGGCCCTATCAAACGTAAAAACTCGACTTCTGCAAAATAAAAATTTTAGACTTAAGATACTTTGGCTTGTGGCCACAGAAATACCTTTTGCTAAAGATTAAATGATCTTATTTTTTAAAAAAACTTGAACTGTTTAAAAACATTTAAAGAATCAATTTAACAAATTTCGATGTACCTTATTTTGAGTAATTTAATTTTAAAAACTAAGAAATATATCGAAATTTGTGTCAGGCGTAACGTAAAAGCCCGTATACCATAACGCGATCATATGTACGAACAGTTTTGACATTTATATATTAATGAAGTTATTTCTGAAAGAAACCTCTGATAACAAAAATTATTATTAATAGAATGATTATTTTTCAATTTAAATCCACCTCGAATTTAATGTTTCCTTACTTAATTAAAGAAATAAATATATACATATATTAAACAATTTTTGTTGAATACAGTATTTTGATCCTTTATTTACGTCTGATACTTAAACCATTCTATGTTTCCTACTTTGACGTCTAGATATCACTCTATGTATCATATTACTCATATTACACGTCTGTTTGTATATCAGTTCCCAACTCCTAGTGTCATTAATATTTCTCTGTTTGAATATAGATGTCGACATTTTCTAAAAGAAAACATTAATAAATAAAAATTTTTCGGTTGTACTATTTTAAAAGCATATTCATTGGATTAAAAGAACTTTCTTTCATGCCTATTAAGAAAAAAGAATGGGTGTTTAATTTATTTGTCAATTTTTATAAGCCAGTTTAATTACACACCTAAAAATAGTGTTCCGGTATGGGGGCTTTTATGTTACTGAATATTAGTTGAACATCTATTTTTTTTTAACATGAGACTTTTAAATGAGCTTTCGCAGTGTAATTTCAAACTAAAAATAAACAATAAAAACTTTTCTTTTTAAATTTTTTTGACGTAGGCGGCTGTTCTCAATTAGCTATGAAGTGAAAAACTGGACCAAATATATTAGCTTTCGTGACTGATTTTAACCATGAAACCTAAAGAGTAAAAAATTTCACAGTTAATCAGATAATAATTCATCGACTTTTCTGAGATTTAGTCATTTGAATGTAGCTAATGTAAATGGGAAAAATTTTTTCAAGGGCATTGTGTAGGGTGTTACCGGAAAGCTTACTGAAGTATAAATTCAATAATTTTTCGGGAAAAACGCTTGAAAATTACTGTCCCGAACCCATCTAACCAAAAAGAGCACCGGATGTGGTGTAGATTAAGCGAAAATTATCACGATTAAAAAATTTTAACTCGATCAATTTGACTATTTGTTTCCATTTTTCAAAATTTTTAATTTTAAATCAACTTATTTAACGGAATACTGTTTGTACAAGTACAACTTACATTTGATTAATATTTTTAAATGTAATTCAAGAATATAATTAATTCTGTTCGAAAAATTCGTATTTTCCAACAAAATTTTCCATATTTTTTTTTTATTTGTAAAACATTTGTACAGTTTAATATCAGATTACAAAAAAAAAAAAAAAAATCTAAAAATTTTATAGTTTTCAATAAAACGTATAAATAATCGGGAAATATTTGACTAATAAAAAATTATAAATAATTTTTCTTTCATTCGACACTTTTTTTTATTTTTATACGTTCGTGGATTTATGCTTGGAAATAAATATAAAGAAAACTGTTATTTTTGCATTAGTGGACACCACAATTCATGATTCACATACATATAAGTTAACATCACAGTGACGATATGAAAATTTTCACTGATATTATTGCATCGAGTCAAATTATAACATATGTATAGGTACCGTCCCCAGTAAACGTATGTTTGTATCACTTGAAAACGTTGTGCTATTTTTATCATTGAAAAGTATTTCATAAAATTTTCGAAAAACTAAATATAAATATTCAAAAATAATTCACATTTTAGTATCATTTAGAAAAATTGTAACAGATTAGTATTTACTTTATAATGTAAAATATTAGATTTTGTGCAATTTTTCAACTTTTGAGTAATTTTATTATGTTAAAATTATTGTTTTGGATTTATTATTTCACAATTTCAAAATTTTTCCGGACCAGACATTAATTAAGGGGGAATACTTTTTTTAGTATTTAATACAAAAAAATGTCGAATAATTTGTGAGATAAAAATTTTTGAAAATCACTTTTTTTAACACAGTTTAACGGGGGGAATCCCGTAAACATATCGACATTTTTAAAAGATCAACTCCTTAGGAACATTTAACGAATAAAACTTAATTTTTTTTAAAATATTTTTAGTTAAAATTTTTATAAAATCTTGTACACTTGATAATTTATTTATTTACTAGCCGTATACCCAATGGGATTTCCCATCGACAACATGTTTTTATTAGATGCTCACTGTCTGCTCACTTTTAATGTCTTTCAAAAGCCTAACTCAATATCCACGTTTCTAACTTCAAAAATGACGAATTTCCCATACGAAATTTCATTTCCTGTTTTAACCCCTTAGGGAATAAATTTCCAGAATCAACTGACTTTTATTTATAAAGAGAAGCCTAAACGCCAATTTTCATAACTCCTGTGCTTAATTTCGTCCTTCTAAACCCAACAGTTTAGGTTGTGCGTTGTCTGTCAGTCAGTCAATGTTAGAAATTTATTAAGTAGATGTACATATAATTGACAATTTGTAAGCAAATTTTTATTAAAAAATATTGATAAATAAATAACTGTTCGTGAACTAAAATTCTGTAATTTCTTTTTTTTTTGTAATTGATTAAATAAAAAATTCTGTAATTGTTTTTTCTTGTAAATAAGCTTTTAGTGTAGAGAAAAAGTCTACAAGTTTTGAAATCGATTGATATAACCATTCCCAAGGTATTCACCGATTATGAATAAAGAAAATCTTTTGAGAAAAATATAAAAATTTATGACTAAATAGTCATTCCCTTAAGTATTCAAAGATATTCTAAAAGCTCAGAAACCGATGGTTAGGCTTTCAGCCTAACCATCGCCCCTTTATAGCTTTACATCGCCCCGGACAAAAAGAAAAAATTGAGCCCCGACGAAAGCGGCCTTTTTTTTTGCTTATCAGTTTTATAAAAATGCAACCCTCTCTTCCTCTTGTTTGTCTTGAATTTTACAAAAATGCCGCCCCGGGCAAATGTCCGGATTGCCCCCCCCCTCTAGAGCGGGCCCAGCACTTCATTTCATAATTATATTCATACAATATCGTTAATTTGGAATAAATTGTCGTTTTTAAGAACATTACTGAGCAAATTTTTATTATTTGAATATTAAATAAAAAAGAGGTCGAACATACATCACTCAGTTTGTTTAAGAAAAATTCCTATATTTTAAATAACGTCCCACTTAATCCATTAAAAACATTTATTTTTATTTTAAAACAATCACAATGCGTCAGATAAAGTGTTCCGCACAAAGTGTGCACTTTCTTAACTTAATACAAACGTTTAATTTATTTAGAAACAGAAAATTGTGCTTTCGGTTTTATGTAACCCAGAAATAAAAGCATTAAGGTTGTACTTGTTGACAATCTGAAATAGTTAAATCAATAGGGAATCTTTTTGTAAAGTACTGTCTTTGTAAGTACTGTAAGAGCTTGGTAATACCTACTAGTAATGATTTGTAGTGATTTAGTGATGTCGAGTCGAGATGCAGTTAGCCGATTAATCGACTAAAGTTGTTTTCCCGACAAAATTAGTCATAAGTCGAAAATATCGAGCATAGAATAGTCGATGAATCGACTAAATTTTTAGTCGAATTCATGAATAGGGTAACCAATGTAACTCTTACCAAAACAATGTTTTTAATTGAATTATTGACTTTTATTTTTATTTTTAATTTTTTTTTTTTCGAAAAAAAAAAATTACATATTAAAATATGTAAGAAGAATAATTTTTAGTTTTCATTTTTTCGAGTCTAATAAATAATGCAGAAAACTGTTAAATTAGTCGTTTTTAGTCATTTAGTCGAGGGTAAAATAGTCGACAAAAAAATGACTAAATGTAAACAAAATTAGTCGACTAAACCGATTAATCGATTAATTATCCGACATCACTAGTAGTGATGTTGAATTCAGGAGCAGTTAGTCGATTAATCGATTAAAGTTGTTTTTTAGACAAAATTAATCATTAGTCAAAAATATCGAATTCATGAATAGAGGATAAATCTTAGTAATTCTTTAAAAAACACGCAACAATATGACAAACTTCGCAAAATTATACGGGTACCATAATTTTGATTACGGAATCCTAAAAATCATACAAATGAATAATTTTTTAGTTTTTCGAAAAATCATTTGAAAAAAAAAATAATAATCATTTTAGTCATTTAGTCAACGGTAAAATAATCAATTGAGAAATGACTAAATTCAAACAAAATTAGTCGACTAAACTGATAAATCGATTAATCACCCGACCTGATTAGTGATTAAACTCGTGTTTATTGACAAGAAAAGATAGATATTTTCAAATAAAAATTTCTAACCAATATCAAAGATGGATTTAAACATAAAAGTTTTCTTTTTTAATAGCGGACGTAAAAATGCCGAGTGGAAAAGTAGACAAACCAGTTATTGAAGACAACCGTGACGGAACCGTCAGTGTCAAATACGATCCACGTGAGGAAGGTCTTCATGAACTGCATATCAAATACAACGGCGAACATGTACAAGGCTCACCATTCAAATTCCACGTCGATTCGATCAGTTCCGGATACGTGACAGCCTATGGTCCCGGTTTAACTCATGGCGTTAGCGGTGAACCGTCAAATTTCACCATCTCAACAAAGGGAGCTGGTGCCGGTGGTTTATCGATGGCCGTCGAAGGTCCCAGCAAGGCTGACATTAACTGCCATGACAACAAAGATGGAACAGTGTCCGTCTCTTATTTACCAACTGCCCCTGGAGAGTATCGTATCAGTGTCCGTTTTGGCGATAAACATATCAAGGGATCACCATTCACGGCAAAGATTACCGGTGAAGGTCGTAAACGTAATCAAATCTCAGTCGGCTCCTGTAGTGAAGTTTCATTGCCAGGAAAGATCACCGATGCCGATATTCGTTCATTAAACGCTTCAATTCAAGCTCCAAGTGGTTTGGAAGAACCATGTTTCTTGAAACGTTTACCCACCGGAAATATTGGAATCTCATTTACCCCAAGAGAAATTGGTGAACATACCGTTTCTGTGAAACGTATGGGAACACATATCCCCAACTCTCCATTCAAAATTACCGTTTGTGAACGTGAAGTTGGTGACGCCAAGAAAGTTATTGTTAAGGGCGCTGCTCTAAAGGAAGGCAAAACTCATGTTGAGAATACATTTATGGTTGATACCCGCAATGCTGGCTACGGTGGTCTCTCGTTATCAATTGAAGGACCAAGTAAAGCTGATATTCAGTGTACAGATAAAGAAGATGGCACACTTAATATTTCTTACAAACCAACCGAACCTGGTTACTACATTATCAACTTGAAATTCGCCGACCACCATGTTGAAGGTTCACCATTCACAGTTAAAGTTACTGGTGAAGGCTCCAACCGACAAAGAGAGAAAATTCAAAGACAACGAGAAGCCGTACCAATCACCGAAGTTGGAAGCCAATGCAAACTCACATTCAAAATGCCGGGAATCACGTCATTCGATCTTGCTGCCACCGTAACATCACCAGGTGGTATCACTGAAGATGCCGAAATTAATGAAGTTGAAGACGGTCTTTATGCTGTACACTTCGTACCAAAAGAACTTGGTGTCCACACCGTTTCTGTTAAATACAAGGACATGCATATTCCTGGATCTCCGTTCCAGTTTACTGTTGGTCCGTTACGGGACAATGGTGCTCACTTGGTAAAGGCCGGAGGTGCAGGTCTTGAACGCGGTGAGGCTGGTGAAGCGAACGAATTCAACATTTGGACACGTGAAGCCGGATGCGGTACTCTTGCCATCTCTGTTGAAGGTCCAAGCAAGGCTGACATTAAATTCACAGATCGTCGTGATGGATCTTGCGGTGTTTCATACGTTGTTACAGAACCTGGTAAGCATTTTACAGCAACAATTTCTATCCGCTTGTAAATAACTGTTTTTATTTGTGTTAGGTGAATACCGTGTTGGTATCAAATTCAACGATGAGCATATTCCCGACTCACCATTCAAAGTCTACATCTCTCCAGCAATGGGAGATGCCCATCTTCTGGAAGTCGCTCAGTTCCCTGAGGGAGCAATTCAAGCCGACAAACCAGCCCAATTCATTATTCGTACAAACGGAGCCAAAGGTTCACTTGATGCCAAGGTATTTATTATCATATAGGTTAAATTAGCTAAATAAATTCATAATTATGATTGTTTTTTTTTATAGATTGTAGCCCCATCTGGAAATGAAGACGACTGTTTCATTCAAAAGATTGATCAGATGGAATACTCTGTTCGTTTTATGCCACGCGAGAACGGTATTCATAAGATTCCAGTAAAATGGAACGGAGTCCATATTCCCGGTTCCCCATTAAATATCCGAGTTGGTAAAGACGTTGCCGATCCAGCGGCAGTACACGCTTCTGGAAACGGTCTTAGAGACGTTAAAACTGGTATATATTCTTTCTTAATTAATAATTGACTGCTTTAGAGGGGACTTTAAGTTACTCTTAGCTTATCTTTCTTCTTTGGTGGTGAATTTTTTGTCTGTGCACGCACTGAATAAACATGTTCTGTTTGATTGTGTGTAGGTGTTAAAACGGACTTCATCATTGATACATGCAATGCCGGTGTTGGTACCTTAGCTGTTACCATCGACGGTCCATCACGAGTAGCAATGGATTGTACTGAAGTTGAGGAAGGCTATAAAGTACGTTACACTCCTCTAGTACCTGGCGATTACTACATTAGCATTAAATATAATAACAATCATATTGTCGGATCTCCATTCAAAGTCCAATGCACAGGTATGCGTGAAATTTTTCTTATAAGTGCCTGAGCAAATTATTTAGCGAACGATAATTTACAGGTGAGAAACTAGCTGAAACAGGTGCCCAGGAAACATCATCAGTCGTCGTTGAAACTGTGCAAAAAGTATCAAAAGCCGGTTCAAAGGCCGGGCCAATTCTTCCACATTTCAAATCTGACGCGTCTAAGGTTACATCGAAAGGTTTAGGATTGAAGAAAGCGTATCTTGGAAAACAGAATCAATTCACTGTTTCGGCTGGTGATGCAGGTATGCAAATTACTGATCCTACACAATTTATACTTATTATACTCCGTACAAACATTGAAAGCTTACTGCCTCAGATAGCTTGGCTTAAATACTCCCAACTGTTGTTAGTATAGCCAGTAAAACCTACGATCGTCTGTGGTAGAAATTCTTAAGGAACGTGTTCCCGAAGTACTCAAAACGTACATAAATAATAAACAAATACTTTACTTGGTAAAATATTTGTTTATTATTTACGCTCAAATCTATTAATACTCAAAATGTTTTAAATGTTCCTAAATGTTTGCAAACAACATTCCTTTCCAGCAAAATGACGATAGTCCTTTTAGAAATATGACGCTTAATTTTGGTAAAAATGAAAAGAAAACTTCGAAAATCTATTTTCGATTTGAGCTGGGATACTTGGTTAAATCAGGGCAAATTTAGGTGTGAATTTCTCATTTTTGCCGTCAAAATGGTGAAATTCCATTTGTAAAATAAATATGGCTAATTCAACACCAACTGGAAAACCTATAATTTGTTACCAATCTGCATAGAATCTCCTAGCAAACTGTTCACAACTATATCCCAGCCTACTACAACTATCATCTATCAATTTTCAGGCACAAACATTTTGTTCGTCGGTATCCATGGACCAAAAGGACCTTGCGATGAAGTACAAATTAAACACACAGGCCAACATCAATACACCGTAAATTACCGAGTACGAGACCGAGGTGAATACATCATTATCATCCGATGGGGAGATGACCATATTCCTGGATCTCCATTTAAAGTCGACGTTTAAATTATATTAAAAGTTATTCCATAATGACCATTTACATTTAAAAAAAAATTGTTTGCGTCCCATTTTACCACTTATTTACATATACAGTATTGATTCGTTGGCTAATACACTTCGAATAGACAGAAATGAACGTATATTCCTTACTCTTTTTAAGTGAAACGTGTATACATATTTTGTATGTGACTTAAAAAGAATAAAACATATATTTCGTTCTTGCTTAAAAAGAGTAAGAAATATATCCTTTTTTCTTTCTCGCAGGTGTATTATCAAACGGACCAATACGGTACATAATTTTTATTTTATAATCACATTGTTTGAATTCGTTTCATTTAATTTTAAAAAAAATTATTTTAATTCATAGTGTCTAATTTAATTTAAACAGTTCTTGTAATATGGAATATCTTTTTTGTTATTACTTTTAGAATTCAGTGGAATGCCTGAAAAATTATTTTGCTCTGTCGAATTAAATATATAGATCATATCAAATTTTTTCAGATAATTTTGTTGCAAATTTATATTATTTATATCTGCTTATCAAATTTATCATATTTTTCAGTTAATTTTGTGATATCAATGTGCCAAGTTTAAGTTGTTTCTTTTTAGCTTATTTTGTCTTTTTGTTGCCATATTGTTATCAAAAATTTAATAAACGAGTAAGTTTTGTTTAGGTTTTTCCTTTAACAAAATTGTTTATTTGTTTCCTTGCAAAACGCACAATTTCTTGCCCCAAAAACTCCCCAACGCTTAAATAGATATCAATTTTCGTCTTATCATTTCAAAAATTCAATCCATGTGCCTTAAAAATGTTGCCTTAGTCTGAATAAGTGGCATAATTTTTATTACTTCCGGCAAAAATAATTGAAAATACACTAGTGATTCGAAATAGGGAAAGACAGTTGTGTATGTGTTGATCACATGAATACAAAAAGATTCAGTCCTGTCTTAACAGTCATGAATTCAGTCCTGTCTTAACTGTTCTCTCGTAACGAATGTCATAGTTTTTCTTTGAATTTCGCGATAGAATTCCAGATTTTTTACGATCCATGTAACCAACACGCATACAATTGTCCTTCCCTATTTCGAGTCGTTAGTGTAAATAAATAATAGTATTATACATAAATTATTCAAAATTAATTATTTCAGTTAAAATTATTTATTTAATATCTTCAAGAACCAAAAGTGACGAAAACATTCCAATTAATAACAAAAAAAACAAAACATTAAAACAATTTTTTTTCTTTTTCTGAATTTCAAAATTGATTAAATTTTTCGAAAAATGAATAATACTGTTATAATTTCATTAGTCAAATATTAAAATTGACCCAAGACAATTGAGTATAAAAATTATGCTACAGAATTTTTGAACAGTCCGTGGACAAAAGTAAATAGTAATTCTCGCACTTAGTAATTTCGATATCCAACCGTTTCGTGTAGTAAGTTCTTTTTTTTTTGTAAAATATGACACAGAAATATATATTGTATTCTCAAATTTATGCATAATTTTGTATCATAACAATATCTCTTAATTAATAAATAAATGCTATATAATTATAATTTTTTTGTTTTAATTGTCTGCATATAAATATAAAATGTCTTACTAATTCAGAGCTGGATTTATACATGTGGGGGCCCTGTGCGCTCCTAACTTTTTTCTTAACACTATGAGGCCCGAGCACTTTCATAGTAAACTTCCCCGGAAGCCGGCAATATTAAAAAAAACAAAACAAATACATAAAATAAAATAATTCAAACACTGAATAGATTCAACACAGTTCAGCATGTATGTGTAAAACTGTAAACATACGTACATACTACATATACACTGACATTCAAATCAATTTTATTTAAAAACATAAATTATAATTTTTATGTATTTTTTGTTTATCTTAAAATTTTTTATACATAGAAAGCATAGAAACCAAAAGAGTAGTTTGTGTTGGTATGTATTTGTGTGATTAGGAACACATCCGTGTGGTGAATGATGATAAAAACATCGTAAACATCGCACACATAATGCGTTTAACCAACTAATCAATTAATCATTGATCGCGGTCGGCCTCTGGGGATGTTTTGTTTGGTTTCGGATGCCGAGGCCGTGGGACTGAAAGTGTTAATTAGAAAATTTAAAAAAATTTGGGGGGACAGGTCTACCCACACTGTCAACTTCCCATTGGGTGTCCTTAAAGACTAGAGACTACTGTACATCAATAATTCTTTTTTCATTTCAGGGGGCTCGTCCCCCCGAACTCCCGACAGGAGCTTTGACCCTTGCGCTCCACTGGGGGGCTTCGCGCTCTGTATCTTGTGGGGGGCTCCACCCCTCATTAAACAAGTGATATCATCATTTATTCTCGAGATATGCGAGGCCCTAAATATTTCACAAAGGTTTTCGTTTTTTTTTTTAATTAAAAAACACCACTAATCCGAATTTGCTGAAAACTTTATCCGGTCTTCATTTTGTAATTACGCATCTAATGAAATTAGTCCGGAGTTGATATCATTTGTTCTCCAGATATGCGAAACGAAAAAAATTCACGAACTAACGAACTAACGAACACACACACACAGACATCACGTTAAAAACGATGGATTCGGATTCTAGTGACCTTAAAACGTGGAGATATGTCCAAATTAGCGATTCTTAAAATCGGACCCATTACAATAACTTCCAACGGGAAGTTAATAGTGAGGATTTTATTTACAATACATTTCATAATTACAGAAGTAATTTTTATTTAATTTTTCAATAATATCACCAACTATAATAAAAAAAAAAATTCTAAAGAATCTTAATTCTTTTACCGTGTCGAAGGGCTCCTACAGGATGCGAGCACTTAAACAATCGCCTACTTCGCCTTTTTAGAAATCCGGCCCTGCTTACTATAAAATATTTGATAATTAGAGAGCGGGCAAAATGGTCCCCAACAGAATTGTGTACGAGAAATATCATGCACGCAAAAATTTGTGCACGGTCAGACACAGCACCTTCCGTAAATCCATCAAGTCGCCGATTGGTTAAGTATCATTTGTTTATGTAATATATTAATTAATTCGTACCCAAATTGGAAGTTTGTCTTTGTAAAAAATTAGAAAAAATTATCTTCTTTTAAATTAATTTTTTTTATTTAATTAATTTTAATTTGCCAACCCACATAGAGGTACGACTAAATTATAAACAATTTTATCATTTTTCCGGAAAATAAATGTAATTTATGTCTTACACATTAAAAATACCTTTAAAAAAATTATACGGTCCTGTAATAGACTGTGTGATCTTCCCACTACTGGTAATAATATCTCAAAACTCACCTTTTTTTACAAGTAAATCAGATACACAATTTTTAAACATCAAAAATACATTCATAACCTTTTAGTGGTGTATTTTTTTCATAATAATTTCCAATTTTTATTTGACACATCATGAGAGAAAAATTATTTCATTTAACCAGTTTAACCTACGTCATGTCATGTATGTACATACACAGTGCAACCGTTAATGTTCAAAAATACATACCATGATCTAGTGAGATTCAGTAACTAGCGACATCGATTCTGTTTCACGAACTAATAGTATAGAAATAAACTAGACACCGCCATTTTTAATTCAAAAAATGAAACTTAGAGGGTTCTGATGTTGAAGAAAACAAAAAAATGGACCAAATGAATAAGGAACAAATAATGAGGAAAATTTATATGGCCGCATACACTTTATGTCAATGATTTTGTTCGTGGTTTCTCGGCTACAAATTGTGAGTTTGCGTTTACAAGAACAGAATAAAATAGGGGTTCGTTACACACACATATATAAAATTCATATGTAGCCAGTATTATTTGTATATGTACGGAATCTTGGTAGGAGGCCCTAAAAATGGCGTGAAAGGAGGTGCCAATTGTTTTATTGTTATATTTTTTATACAAAAAATTAATAGATAATGTGCTAATCAAAACGAATTAATGTATTTAAATAATTTTATAATTAATAATAGTATCAAATAATGAATTATAATAAAAATCATTGCCGATTAACAACAAACATTAATTATTTAAACAATTGTGTGATTATTTGAAAATATATCAAGTATTTAAAATAAAAAATTTTTTTAACGACAATGTCTGCGGAATCGCGGGTCAATTTAGGTGCCGGATCACCCCATATTGCCGGTAATGGGGCCATAACAAATAACAATAATAAATTAAATAACATTGGACCCCCAGATATGCATAAATATGTAACTGCCGCCCAAAAAGATGAGCTTATAAAGGAGCAATATCAACAGATCTGTAAATTAAAGAAAGAAGTGGACGGTTTAGTGAGTGAACGTGATCTATTATTATGTGAAGTTAGTAATTTACGTTTTGAATTGGAAATGGCTGAGTTAAAACGAATTCAGGATGAAAGGTGAGTAACGTTTGTAAACGTTAATGACTCATATTCTCCCTCGTTTCGTTCGTCGTTCATTCAACCACCGACTCACAATGCATGTAACGAAACGTACAATATTTACAAACAAATCAACCCCCCGAACATTTTGACAGCAAAACAAACTAAGTGTAAACACACTGTTCTCGTCAAATGGACAAGAAGACATTTTCGTTATTAAAAAATGAAAAAAAAACGCCCTTATCGATGTCCTAATTTTTATTCAATTGAGCTTGATCTAATTTCCAGTGAGCTTTGTACCCATGCATTGTGTATACACCTACTATAAAGGTGATTCCACTTACGTAAGCTCTCAGACAGTATTCAATTCAATACGGATATTTAAAACGCCGGTACTTTTAGTAAAAAAAAAAAAAAAAAACTACTCAGAATTGTCGAGTATTGCGAAAATCAATTTTTTTAAATTAAAATTTTGTGAAATGAAAAGAAAAAAGGATCAAATACCAGTGTTATTAATATAATCTTCGATATCGAAAATTTTCAATAACGAATATCTCGTAAACGGTGTATTTTGTGTAAGAATAAAAAAAACGGTTATGTTCGTTCCCGTTAAGGAAGAGATTCCTTAAAACAGAAAAATCAGCACGCTTGGAGGTGCAGGTACCTAGCAACCATCAAGCTTCAAAATACTAATTTTAGCTAATCTAAAAATTAACGAATTTTGTACTTTGTTATCTTATCTGTAAAAATAATTTAAATTATTACTCTTAATCAAAAAAATTTTAATTTATATTTTTAGAAATTTATATAACGTAAATTAAATGCAATTAAAAACAATTATTTTATTTAAAATAAACAGACAGTTCATTTTCATTTGATTTAAAATCAAAACAAAACAAAAAAACTTGTTTAATAACTAAGCGAAATCGATTCTCTACTTCAGTTAGATAACGGCTTAAAATTAATCAATTTTAAAAGACCTATCCCAACGTGTATACGCATTTTCAATTTAACAGGTTTATAATGAGTAAATGGCTATCTATTTAATAAAGTATTAAGGGGGAATATCTAATAATTTCAAAGATGACTATTACTTTATCGTTTTTCAATAGTTAATTTGATTAACGAAAAAATACGAGATTTTATTTAGTTAGGTATTCCCCCTTAATGCAGAGACGGACTTAGAGTTGTAGGATACTAATATCCTTATCCTTAGTACACTTCGTACGGAAGTTGAAAATTTACCGGTACACAAAGTTTGACTAACACTATCCTGTTCCTGCTGTTTACCTTCGTAAACGTTTACAAACACTATATATTATGTTTTCATAACTTTTCATTTTTGGCATTTAAATGGCGAAATTCACTTGAGAAATACGATTGATTCGACCGAAGTCCTGTTTCTAATGGTTCTACATGCTTAATTTTGGTAAAAATGAAAAGAGCGACTTCGAAAACTTATAATTCGCGTCTAATTTCATCATTTTATCATTTTATTTACGGTTTTTAACGCATTGAAAAATTTTAGTAAACATGGTGACGTAATTAAACTTAAAAATTTCTCTTTTTTCAAATTAAATTTTATGGAAATGATTTTAATTAGGATAATTGATTGAATTGGGATAATTTGAGTGTGAAATTTTCATTTTTGCTATCAAAATGACAAAATTGTTTTTAGAAATATGACTAACTCAACAAAAGTCTTGTTTCTAAGGGTCATACTTGGCTAATTTTTGTAAAAATGAAAAGAACGACTTCGAAAATTTATACTTCCCTTCTAATTTCATCATTTTATCATTTTACTGACAGTGTTTAAACGTTTAAAGTACTGAAAATTTTTTGGTGAATTTGAACTTTTCATTTTTGATATCAAAATGGCGAAATTCCTCCTAGAAATAGTTACCGTTTCTTAATTTTGCCACTGCGGGCTATAACCCATTTAACCGTCACCCCCTGTGAATATACTACCGCCTTAATGTAAGTCACCTTACACTATGGCAGCTTATTCACTTTCGAATATTATATGTAGATGCAAAATTCACTAAAATTCCTTTTCCGTAGTTCCAGTCAAGATTTCCGATCAACTGACAAGATTGACCTAGCTTGGAGATTTAACTTTACTCTTTCATTAACATTGTCTGAATATGAAAACCATCAGTGACTTCGACATTGATCCGACTGTAACCTTACGAACATCTTCAGGAAATAATTAAGAATAATCAACATTTTTTTTTATGTAAAAATTTTCAAATTATTTTTCCCTTTTTATCTGCAAGCGTTAATTAACATTTGTATTGAAAAAAATTCTTTCAAGTTCATTTATTTTAAACATTTAATGGCGTACCGCATTGAAATTATTGATATTAAAATACATACGTTCTTGAAAAGAGTACCAATTAAAATAATATTTTTTTAATTAAAATTTAAGCTTTCAGCATTATTTGTTAATGCTATTATAAAAGGATTAACATGTTGACATACATTAGACAGGGGGCTGTTGAAGCGTTTATTCACTATTCCGCGCCCATATGTTTTTATTCGTCATGCGTAGTACGTTTTGCCGTTTATTTTGTAGCTTATTCTAAATTATGATGACATTCGGAATATGGAATTTCCGGGAATTGCTATTTGAAACCTCCTAAAGTCTTTTCATCGTGGGTTTTAAAACTTTAAAAAATTTTTTGCTGTGTGTTCTTAAAATTTTTAATTTTATCCTGAAAAGCGTGAAATATCTTGGAAACGGCTGAACCAATTTTCATCAAACCGGGGTAAGAACCATCTCGGAATTACCAGCTTTCAAATAAAAAAAAGTACATTAAATTTGGTAAAACCGTTTTGGAGATAAACGGTAACAAACACACAAACGCACACTTCTTACCCCAAAATTATTACTATGAAATTTTATTATAAAAAAACTTTAATCATTTTTTTCTCGTAATATGATCCATTTTTGAGATACTTAAAATAGTCATTATTCACAATTTTTTTTCGGTTGGATAGGATGGGAGAATGGGGATGAATTTTTTTTACGATTAATACCACTGTTTGAGAATACAAAAATATTTTTTTTTTATTTATTTTTATTTATTTTTTATAACTAATTATTATAATTTTGAAAATTGACTATTTTCCGGCTGATCACACTGTGTTGGTACCTTAAGTATTTCGAACACAATTTTATGAATTATTTGATACACTTTTGCAGGAATTTGTTGATTTTAGATACATAAATATTTCAGAAACGATACGTTTGATATAATTTTACAAACAATACATTTCATAATATTTTATTTCAACAGCTCTTGGACTATAAATGTCAGTGTAACATCAGTTTTTATACTGATAAAAATTTTTTTTATGGTAGTCTATTCGTGAAACCAGAACCATTTCTGGCCTTTATTTCGATATCAGATTATAAAATGTTTCTATTAATCTATTTTACATTAATGTAAAAAGTAAGTTGTTTAAGTAAATGGCAATTAACATAAGCAACAACATATAAAAACAGAATACAAGACTCATAAAAATGATAGAGTGTCTGTCATTTGTTACTTGAAATGTTTTTAATTAATTAAAATAACTTCTATAAAAATTATAACTTGACCTATTGTCTTTTAATATGATATTCACACGCATAACTTTAAAATTTTAATTACGTTTATTTATGCTACGGCCATTCTTTAGGAAACTAAAGCCACATTTAAATGATGCGAAGCATAAAATTGGTGAGTTTTAGGTAACGATGGCAGACATGACCAAGTTATAAAAATAATTAATCCAAATATTTTGTAATTTTGAAATTTTCAGTTCATTTTTTTTTTATCGAAGTTCAGATTTTGAACCCTAAAGAAATAGATAGTCTGAACCGCACATTATTTTTTTTTTTTTTAGAAAAACTGATTTGGGCCGAACTATTTAGAGATCTGCTTTCTGTTCGTTCAGGCATTACACAAAAACCACTAAATCGATTTTGACTGAACTTTCGCAGTTTAAAAGCATATATTTTGTGTTACCGCAATAAAAATCGTAGCCTGATAAAAAGGAAGAAATCTACCCCGGTGCGTAGAAATGAAAGTAGTGATTTCATCAAGTTAAAACCCTTACGCTCCTTTCACATTATACGGTTTTTGTCGTACGGCAACAAACCGTACGGTCGCATTTTTTCAGTGAAGTGAAGAAGACCATTGGACCTTTCACATTACACGGTCACGGCAAAATGCCGTTGCTGTGTCGTGTAGCAGCCGTCTCTTGCCACTGCACTTGACGGTTGCCGTACGGCGTTTTTAACTCAGTAGTATATGTAATTAAATTGATGCTTTCACATTTGACGGTTTTTTAACGTACGGCAGTAACATTATTTTGTTAAATTTTATGTTAATTATTAATTTTATTTGTGAAATGGATGAAACTAATGACGAATGTGGTAACAAGCATTTTAATAGATTGTATATAATTTCCAAATTGTGTGTTTTTACGTTAAATTCGCCAAGAAATTAATCAAAGGAGCTTGTAAACGTCCGAAAATAGTTAAAAAATTTATTTTCGTCATTTTTCAGGTCTTCAAAGAGTGTGGTAATAAATAATCCTACTTTATATTTCCTCTGATTTATAGGATTAACTTTAATCACACTTGTTACTTGTATGAATGCAAATGTATGTTGCAAATCAAATGAATTCAGTTTAACACGGCAAAAAACCGTGCAATGTGAAAGCAACTACATCACAGCAAAAGTCGTACGGTTTTTTACCGTACAATGTGAAAGGAGCGTTAAAACATATTTCTCGTATATTATGTACCAGCGGTACCAGCCGAGATAAATATAAATCGATTGTAGATCCTATAATATGTACATCATGGAAAATCGATTATGGAAAAGTAGGCTTGTATTATACATATATCACATAATTATATTATTGATTAGTATGTACGGCAATATGTACAATATGTACGATATGTACCGTATGTACATACATGCGTATATGTATGGCTTAACTAGAAAAAACATAACGAACATAACGTTTTTTCTTTTTTGTTTTCTTGTTTTGAGTTGCAAACGCCAGTACTATAGCTAAACACGCTTCTTCCATAATAATAACAATTCCAAAATTTTATTAATTTAAAAATTCCGAAAAATTAAACTTGAAAATTCTGATTTTAGAAGGAAAATATTTGGTAATAAAAAAATGCAAGAAAGTGCGAGATGTTTTAGCAATACCAAGACCAAGACCAAGACTGCATTTTGTAAGACCGAGCCCAAGATTCAAACTGCTTTAGCAAGACCAAGACTCAGATTCTTAATACAAGACCAAGACTGCGAAGTCTTGGTCTTGGTCTTACATTTGCTCATCACTAACTGTCATTAATGTCACTGTCCCCTCCACGTGTTAGTACTGAAGTGAATACTGATGGAATTATAAGCCATTCTTCAATACTTTCATCATTATTTCAATATCATCAATACACGATGAATAAAAGTGTCAGTTTTGTGAAATACTGACAGTATTACTGATCATGTACAGACAGCCGTACAGTAAATCCATTCAGTAGTCGCGATCTATCATTTTGTTACGGCAATCACCAGTATGTACATATTGGGTATATATTTTATTGGGAGAATGGATAGAATTGTACGTATAAACAAATATATCAATATATAGTTAATACATTACTATAATGTCTTACCAGTGCAAAAACGTAGGGAAAGTTTTTTTGAATGAAACAAACTAAAAGAGTTTTATATTATTAACTGTTCAGTTGTTTATAAATAAACTCCACACTAAGTATTGTTACGTTCGTTTGAATTTAAGTAACGCAAAACGTATCTTTACATAATGCCATATTAACTGGTGAAATGTATACCTGTATCATATGTGTAATATTTGTGTTAATTTTATAACTGTTATTCTGTTTATTGTTTAAATTTGTTATTTTTTTTCTGTTTTATGTTGTTAAATTGTTTATTTTGTGTCTGTTGCGTTCGGACGGTGTTACATGGTGTTTTTTTTTTTGTTTAAATATGTTTAAATTGTGTTTGTGTTTCATTAAAAATTATTTAAATTGTTAAATGTAACCATATTGTGTGTTGAATCAACTCAAAATCGATTCAAAAATGTATTGCAAAATATATTACGGACGTCCGTATACTATTGTTAGGTAAGCCTATTCGTTAATTCATTGATAATGATTTATCGTATATGTTTTTATGTAAAACTATTGATCGATAGATCAATAAAATCAATTGAAAATTGATACACACTGAACGGTTTATTAAGTGTCCTTGTCGAGCAAGGTCTTTTCACTTTTCAGTAAGTATAAATGTTGAAAAAAAACCGAAATTTGAACAAATTAATGGGGGGCGGGGGAAACTGGGACAGTTTTTGACAACCGATTTCGCGAATTTCAAAATTGCTATTTACTAATTGGGTGTTTGCCGCGTAAGTTTGACCCTATTTGGTAAACGGTGTTGTAGGAGGATTACTTTGTTGGATTACATCACAATTATTCCCACTTTCAAAATTTTTAACCCTTTATCCACCATGCGACGTGAAATCACCTTGCCAAAACCGAAACGTTTCCTTGTATCACTTTTTAAAATCCAATTAGATAGGAATGTTTTGTTTTTTTTGTTAAACTTTCTTATAAATTCAAGGCCTAAGTCGTTTCAATGCGTATAGAGAACTGTTTTAAATTGTTTTTTAATGAAATTCCGTACGTTGAATTAAAAGTTACATAATAAATATTAAAATAATTTGAAAAAATTTTTGCCGTAGGGAGTAAAAAAAGTGATCTTTTTTCCTTTTGGTGTCATAAATATCGCGTGTACATTTAAATTAAGGGGTTACGTGCACTTGCGTCGATGAAAAATAGCAAAATTTCACGATTTTTTTTCTCAACAAAAATTAAAATTATTCAAATAAAACTTACACCAATTAATTTTTGGTATAAAACGTATTTAAAATATTCTAAAACCACTTTTTTGGGATGGGGGGGGGGGGTACAGTGAATATGACTTCCAAAATTACTATATTGATTATTTTGAAATTTTGTTTTGCTTTTGAAAACTAACAGGCTTACCAAATAGTATTTTTTCCGTGAAAATAAATGCTAAAGTGAGTTTGTTTATTTTGCTTTCACGCCTAAACAGTAGTGATGAGCAAAATTAGTCTTGGTCTTGCGGTCTTGTCTTAGTCTTGCATTTTTTCCAAGACCAAAACCAAGGCCAAGACTATGTATACCAAGACCAAGATCAAGACTCAAGTGAGCAACATCAAGAAAAAAGCAAGACTCTTGTTAAACTATTTAAATAGTTTGAAAGTATAATTAATACCGTAAAGACCAAGATTCTTAATGCAAGAACAAGGAGCAAGACCAAGACTGCCAAGTCTTGGTCTTGGTCTTGCATTTGCTCATCACTACTCAACAGCTTAACCAATCAACTTAAAATTTTGCAAAGAGATAGCTTGGCAAACAGAGATGCTTATAGGCTACTTTTTATGTCGGGTAAATATTTTATTCCAGCGGAAATATTCCCCCAAAAAGGGCAACTCTCAGTTGTGACACGATGTAATTATAATGTCATAATTTCAAACGCTACGCGTGTGAAGTCGCGGGTAAATACTAGTTAGTCATAAAAAAGAAGAAGTGTTTCGCGTTCATAGTAAATAAGTATCTTTTCATTTTGAGAAAAACGTATTTAATTTTGACAGTAATTTCTTTGTAAGAAAAAAGGCAGTGATATTTTTTTACTTAAACCGAATTATCGATGCCTAGGTTAATCCTAGACCCATTTAGATGTATACTATGACTCACAATCACTTTTTTAAAATGTATGTAACTTTTTAAATAATGCCCCGATTCCTATACCTATGGTGAAAAACAAAGTGTATACACCCCCTTAATTATTAGGATTAAAAATCATAGACAAATTATCTTTATCTGGCGAATACAGATAATTCAGTTGACTCCCCGTGACAATTTCTAGCTGGTGCCTGGTACCAATTTTCTTTTGCTTTATTTATAAAATAAATTAATGTTGGTAATATGAACTTGAACTATGAAACAGTTATATCACAATTAATTTCTACGTAAGAGTATCGTATTATTCTATGTCAAAACTATTTTAAAAATATGTGTAATATGCTATTAAGACAACGGAACAGTTCTAGAAACATAAATTACATTAATTGAATTAAATAAGAATTTTATATCGTGAAAAATTTAATAAAAATGTACCAAATGTGGTTATAGTCGAAGAACAGTTAGTAGAATTAATCATTAGTCGAATATATCAAACATGCAGTTAATCATCTAAATTATCCAATGTTTAAAAAACGATATAAAAAGTGAAAAATCATACAAAAATTTCCGGAAAAAAATTAATAATTAAAAAAAAATTAATCGATTGATTAATCAATTGATTATTCATGTGACATAACTAATTCATTAGTAGGAACTAGTGATGTCAGATGATTAATCGATTAGTCGGTTCAGTCGACTAATTTTATTTACATTTGGTCATTTTTTAGTCGATTATTTTATCTTCAATTAAATGACTAAAATGAATAATTTTTTTTAAATGACTAAAAACGACTAATTTAACAATTCTTCTATATTATTTATTGGACTTCAAAAAATAAAGAGTACAAAATTATTTATTTGTATGATTTTTCACTTTTATGTGATTAACACACGCAAGATATCTCATATCTTTCTTTTTCTTAAAAGAAAAATATTAAATATTCACAATTAAGTTCAAAAGAGAACCTCGTTTTTGAAAGAGTTGTATCGGTTACCCTATTCATGAATTCAACTAAAATTGTAGTCGATTAGTCGACTACTCTATGCTCGATATGTTCGACTAATGACTAATTATTGTTTTTCAGATAAAATTAGTCATTAGTCGAAAATATCGAACACAGAGTAGTCGATTAATCGACTAAATTTTTAGTCGAATTTATGGTAAGGTAACCTATGTAACTCTTTCAAAAACGAGGTTTTCTTTTGAATTTAATTATGGAATTTTAAGAAAAAGAAAAATATAAAATATCACAATATATTAATCATATAAAAGTGAAAAAAATCATACAAAAAATAGATAATTTTTTAAATTCTATTTCTTGAAGTCCAATAAATTAATACAGAAAAACTGTTAAATTAATCGTTTTTTGTCATTTAAAAAAAATTAATCATTTTAATCATTTAATCGAAGGTAAAATAGTCAACTAAAATATGACTAAATGTAAACAAAATTAGTCGACTAAACCGACTAATCAATTAATCGGTTCAATCGACTAATTTTGCTTGCATTTAGTCATTTTTTAATCGACTATTGTACCTTCGATTAAATGACTAAAATGATTAATTTTTTTTAAATGACTAATAACCACAAATTTCTTAATTTTTCTCTATTTTATTTATTGGACTTCAAAAAATGACAACTAAAAAATAATTTAAGTTATCTATTTGTATGATTTTTCACTTTTATATGATTAATATGTTATTATATTATGCCATTTAGTCGATTAGTCGACAATTATATGCTCGATATATTCGATTAATGACTAATTTTGTCTGAAAAACAACTTTAGTCGATTAATTAATTAATTGCTCCTGCGCTCGACATCACTAGTAGGAATTATGAGAGTGTATTTTTCACTAAAATCACTTAGTTATGGCCAGCTTTCAAGTAATTAATTCACCTTTAGGTATTTTTACCTACCATTATTTGATGATGAATTAATTACTCGAAAGCTAACTCGTAACCACACAGTTTATTTTAGTGGAAAATGATAACGAACCTTTTATTTTTGTTATCAGAATGACTGAATTTTTTTATAAAACATAACTTTGACTGCGAAAATACCTTTTCTTCGTTTTATTTAATGATTCTGTAGAGTTTTTTTATCGAAATTTTCTCACAAACGATTCAGAAAGTTGTCTGAGAAAAAGTTAAAAAAAACTGAAACTACATCCAGTTTTGTATACTCTAACAATTATAACCTACCATAAATATTTATCACCTGTAGAAATCGTGTCTTATGTTAATAAAAAAGAAATGTTAATATATGCAAGAAAATCGATATTTAAAGATCAACACCGTTTAACATATGCAAGAAATTGAATATCACACGTCTTTATAGCAACTGTTTACATGATTATCACATATAATATATGACGGGTACCGGGGAAGAACTTGATAACTGAATTTTTTATTTATTCATATCAAAAATAGACAAATATGTAACAAAGGTTTTTTTGGTATGAATGAAAAGAATGTAAATCATCAAAATTTATTTTGATTCTACGGTTAAATTTTCTAAAACGGTATTTATCAAGTGCGTTCCTGTACCCTGCACATACATGTCTACATATTATATGTATAGGTAGTTCAGCTATAAACATAATTAGCACCTGTCTTAATTTTTATATAGACATAGACGTGTATAATATTGGTTGGTTTGAAATTGTAATAAAAGAAGCCCCAGTAACCTAACGAGTAACAACTACTATGAACGATTTCAAATTTTATGTTTCTAACATAAAAATTACAGTTTTGTGGCGCTTGAAAAAAATTTTCATATACGTGATGACGTCACCAGGTTCATTTTAGTGAATTTTTGAATCGAAAATTCAGCTATTACAGCCACTGTCATGGCGGGCCTATGATAGAAATTTGTTTTAAAGTCTCTAGAAGTCATTATGATATTATGAATATAATAATCATAATGACACCTCACGGATCCCTAGGGGTCCGCGTACTACCTTTTTCGGAACCTCTGCTTTAGATAATCGTACAAACAAGCTGCTCTGAAAATTTCAAACCAGTCGATTTGAAAGGCGTTCCTACGTGTAAACGACGAACGAACTTCTCTACCTGCTCCAATACTACAACTTGTTGGTGCCTCCTTGCTGTGAAACTTCTGTCATCTAATTTATTTGTTGTTATAACACATAAGACGTATAAATTTTGTTTATAGCTATTGTCGTTTTTTTTATACTGAAATAGTGTGCGTCAAAAGGACGACGATGTATGATTAACCCATATTTTTTTTTTAAGATTTTGTACTCCACATATAAAAGTTTTCCTAATTTTTCTAAAATTTATTAAAGATATGGATGTTATAATTAATTTATTCAATGATTATGATAATGTGAAAGATGATTACAGCTGTTTGACTTATAGAGACGACATAATACTGAAGTTTTAATATATTGAATCGAAAACTAATGAATGCGTTTCAAGTGACTTAATATAAGGTTAACAATTTATTTTATGGAAAATATTTTAATTTTTATTATTTTTTGAGATCTTATTCTAAAAATTACTAACAAATTTTAGAAAATTTACAAATGTGCCTAATGGGGAAATAACTACATATCTATAGGAATATTTATGACTGAGAAATTTCACATTCTGTAAAGTCACACATGTCCACTGACTCATAATAGTTCATAAATTAATTATTTGAAAGACATGTTTTATGATACAATTGATGTATTTATCTATTTTTTAATTTTTATAGTGAAAATATGCTTTGATAAAAAGATTAAAAAAAATAATAAATATTTATATTAAGAAATTTTTCCTAATCCAATTTTTTTTTAAATATTTTATTCGCTTTTGTAGTATTGTTATGTAAAAAAAATGTTTTTTGCAAATAAACTCTAAAACTCCCCGTAAAAAGTCCATTCGTCGAAACGACGCCGATGTATGATTAACTCAACTCGTAGACCAACGTATGATTCTAGGGTTAATAAAATTCCTGGAAAACCTGGAAACGTCAGGGAATTTGATCTTTAAAAATCTGTGGCCACAATATATCTTGCATCAAGACGATTTTTCCTGCAATTACATACCATTAAAAAAAACCACCTGCTGTACATGTCAGTACATTAAATTGCAACTCCGATGTTGCAAAACAAACAATTTCCCATGAACGTACGCCATAAATGTGGTTCATTTTACGTATAAACAAAACATAATATGGTATTTAACATACGTAATTATAGTATTCTGTGTTAATTTAAACACTGAAACAGATATTAATTTTTTTTCCCAGACCTTTTCATTAATCAAATTGAAATTTTTTGGCGTTACGGATGTTACAATAAAATTTGTGTTTCTCCCTACGTATGTTTAATTTGTTTTTTAAATGATACAGTAATGGGTATTGAAATAATGACGAACTGGTTCAAGGGTATCTATCATAAGCACGTTCTCCGACTGCAATTCCATTTAAAACATTTATTTTTAACGAATTTCGAGAATGGAATTCAGCTATTACAGCCACTGTCATAACGCGACCTGAGCGCAAGACCATGGCATAAATTTGTTTTGAGGTCCCTAGAAATCGAAAATAATATTCGATAAATTTTATATATGTATACATGTGAGTTTTTCGAGAGTTGCCATTTCTATTACAACCAAATTTTTCTGATAGAAATGGTATTGGAAAAGGTTCTTTTCTTGGATGTAATGGAAATGTAATCAAGCAAAACACTATCGGTTAAAGTAGCCTCAAGTACATATTATGCATATTTTTACCGCCTAACTGATCAATTAAAGAAAAATTAAAAAATTAAACTTGGGTAAAAAAATTTTTTTGCTCATTTATGTTGTTAATTAGTGCATTAGATCAGTTTTATCGAAAAATTAATATATAGTCTCATTTTAAATCCATAAGTTTGTATTTTAGCTCGAAAACCATAAGAGCTATGACTATAGCCTGCAAACGGTTGCCACGTCGATATCTACAACTCTTATTTGAACAATTTTTCGATTAAATCAATGGTTTGGCTGTAATAAAAATGGCAACTCTCGAGAAACTCACACAGTATATATATTTCAGGAAATTTGGTGAAAATATTGGAAGTCCCAAACCGTTGGACGAGTTCGTTAACCAGGCACATCGATGCCCGAAACATGGTTTTTTTGGCAATTTTCGTGAAAAAAATTAGTTTTTTGCCAAAATTTCCCTTTATTCAAAAATTTTTCCGACACTCTTTTACACTATTGAAACGAGGAGAAGAAATCGCACAAAAAAGGTCTTTAAACTATTATTCTCTGTCAACTAGTTTCCGAGAAAAACTAATCTTTTAAAGCGGAAATTCGCTGTGTTATGCAGAATGCTGCGACAGTTTTTTTTTTTTATTTATTGATAAACGATTTGTATTTTTTCCCGTTTCAAATGTGAAAATAAAGGAAACCAAACTTTTTTTTCTTTCACCTAAAAGGACCGAACCAAGCGGTGTGACAGACCGTAACACTACCGCAACTTGACCGGATTGTGGTGCGTGGCACAGCGCATCTGTGTAACTTTATTGTACTGCTTGAGTACTTGACCCATATCCAAACACTCAACTAGGTAACAATATAACATAATTAAAGTCAAATAGAATTGGTTTTGAACAAAAAAATGTAATACATGTTACGGTCAGTTTGCCACGTTTTCCTCTTTTACATCAAGTGTACGAAGTTGTTGTTTGAAGTGGACTATAAAATGTCCACTTCAAAACTAGATCGGATTAGTGTGAACACGTGGATTCAAATACATGTACTGAATTGATCGTGCGGTCTTCCACACGGTAATTTTTATGGTCACCCGTCCTAGTTTGCTGACATAACTTTTCTGGTTTTTTTTTCCCCAATTTGTTTGTATTGTGTTTGTACTTATATCCATGACTGTACAATTTATAAGGGTTTTTAATACAGTTTTACTGTTCATTTTTATTTATAAAGTCAGATAGTGCGATCAGTTTCCTTTTTAATATAATAAAACAACTGATTAATCAACTTAATTCATGTTTTAATTAAATTCTACTGTTTTGTCTTTAAATATAATCTAAATATTAAAATAACATCTCATTATATTCTAAATGGTCATTATTATTTAAAAAAAAAAGAAAAAAAACAATACAAATATGTCTACACGTTTTATATTTTATAAAATTGTTATATTACCTTTGTTTTAATAAAAGCAACGATGGGCTCGTGAAAAATCTTCATACAGACCATGGATCCTAATTTTTTGCATTTGTCTGTCATCTTAACGAATTTCCGAATGAAAATTTCAACTATTACAGCCACTGTTATGGTCAAGAGTATGATAAATATTTGTTTTGAAGTCCCCAGAAACCGAAAATGACATTCACTAAAACTAAAATTTATATATAATAACGACAACTCATCCAAGAGTTTCAGACTTCCAACAGGATGTTGCTTTCGAGAGTTATCGTGTCTGCAAGATAACTCTCGAAAGAGGCATCCTGTTTTTACGAAATCTTGTGAAAGCGTTGCAAATTGCAAATTTTTGGATGAATTCTTCGACCAAACACGTCTAATGGTCCGAACTTCAAAAAAATAAGTTTTTTGTCAAAATTTGCTAAAATTCCAATCATGGCAAAGAGCGGGAAAAATCACATAAGATACGTGTTTGAACCAATATTCTGTATAAGCGGGTTTTCTAGAAAAAGTAATTTTTAACTGAAAATTCGACAAGTGGTACTTTAGTAATTACAGCTGAACCTTTTTTTATGCGGTCCCTTTTTGTGCGATTTTTTTATGCGGTTTTTAAAAAAATGGCCATTAAAACGCATAATATAAATCAAAATCAAGAGACATTAAGAAACTTAAGCATTTACTATAATAACTTTCTTTGATAGGAATACTTTTTAACGGCTTTTAAGCATTTAATCAGTACATTGCATAAGAACATAAGTTATTGCATCATTTAATTTTTTTACAGATGTATTTTTCAAAATTTTCATAATATTATAAAATTGAAATAAAATGTTTCTACGTATAAATTAATGCTTTATCTTTTTTATAGAAGCAACTTCTAAGGAAATTTCTAAGTTTTGAGCGTTTTGAGTGATGTTTTTTCGATGAAATTTTTTTTATGCGGTCCCGATCAACCGCATAAAAAATTTTTTTTACAATCTCGATCGAACTATACTTTTAATTTTTTTTTGTGCGATTTTTTTTATGCGGTCCCTATCCACCGTACAAAAAAAGGATCAACTGTATTTTCAAAAAGTCGATTAACTAGTATGACTTACAGGCGATATATAAAATTTACTTTAACTCGTCGTTGGTGTTAAAATGCTTGAACGACTTATAGGAACATAAAATCAGTTACGTTAATTTATTTAAGGATTATTTCAAATTCAATCAGTATTAATTACATCAAGTCTTAAGGTACTCAAACTAAACATAATACAATTACCCCCACCCACACTCCATATGTGTGGAAACCTTTAATTTGTTCACTTTAACAGGCTATTTACGTAACAATCACATTTTTCACGCGTAAGACCATAATTTTTTGTCGGATTTATGTTACTTTATCTAATTATAAAAATATCAAAATTACATTAGCGGAAATTAATTTATGTAATTATATGTATATGTGTATAAATTTAATCTGTCATTTAAATGACTAAAGATAATTACGCGGTAATTTCTATGCGATTTAACTTTGTTGATATAAAATCGATTAGGCGATTTGATAGATTGTTATTTTTACTTGAAACGGCGCAAAGTGGAAATTTAAAAATAGATAGCAAAGCAAAAAAAAAAAAAAAAACCATTTAAAAAATTAAATATTAAATTTTACCGTCTGCTCCTCTGCAGTGATTACGTCAAACTCACGCTAGCTACGTCAGCGCGCGGTTTGCCTGGGAATACAATCAATGGGATAGAGAGACACGTGGGTTTCATAAAGCCATTTCCAGGAATGATTTAGGAAAAATAATATTTTAAGGGGAGATTCGTCAAAAAAACATCAAAGATCGACCTTTTTTTATTATTTTTTTATACAAATAAATATTTTATTAAAAAAACTAAATACATATATAACATTGTTTCTACTAGTGATGTCGGATAATTAATCGATCAGTCGGTTTAGTCGACTAATTTTGTTTACATTTAGTCATATTTTAGTCGACTATTTTACCTTCGATTAAATGATTAAAATGATTAATTTTTTTTAAATGACTAGGAAACGACTAATTTAACAATTTTTCTGTATTATTTATTGGACTTCAAAAAATAGAAACTAACAAATTATCTATCTGTATGATTTTTCACTTTTATATGATTAATATAATGTGATATTTCATAGGTATCTTTCATTTTCTTAAAAGAAAAATATTAAAAGTCCATAATTAAATTCAAAAGAAACCTCGTTTTTAAAAGAGTTACATATAGGTTACCTTACCATGAATTCGACTAAAAATTTAGTCGATTAGTCGACTACTCTGTGCTCGATATTTTCGACTAATGACTAATTTTATCTGAAAAACAATTTTAGTCGATTAATCGATTAACTGCTTCTCGGTCCGACATCACTAGTTTCTACATGTCTTGAGATTACAAAAAAATTACAAAAAAAAAAAATCAAAAATTAGCTGAGTATAAATGGCTTTGAAGTCGAAACTGCGAAATTTTTCCACCTTGCTAGTTTCTAGCGTTCTGAAACCCCAATGAACCAAAATCAAAAAATCAAGAATTTTCTGAAAACATACATAATATACAACTATGGCACTAACTAGGATCTAAGAAAAAAATAAAAGATCAGCGAGAAATCGCATTTTGAAAATAAATTTTCAAACGTCACCGCTTTTTCTCCGCTATAAACAGCCGCCATTTTGAAAATATATTACGGAACCAAAAGATCCTAGTTCGTGCCACAAAATGGCGGTATCGAGAAATAATATGCACTTTGATTTATGTGGATATCTCAAATACTTTTTGAGATACTTGAGGAACCATGTCTTACGTACTTTCAAGAAAAAAGCATTTAAAGAGTTTTAAATTGAATTATAGTAAAGTGCGTGCACTAAAATGCCCATAACTTTTTGATTTTTCATTTTTTTTTTTTAAATAAAATTTTAGGATATTGTTTCTAACACCTTAAAGAACGTAATTATGAAGAAAAAAATCGATTTATATTTTGTTTTTTTAACGAATCTCCCCTTAAACGAATTAAGGGAGTTGATACGGAAGTAGTTAATGGGGGAATCCCCACAAGTAACGAAAAATAAATATGTTTTTAAAACACAACTTTAAAACTGGCCGAAATATATGGAAATTTAATTCAGTCATACTGAATTATTAGTTGATCGTTCATTTTTTAAATTAAAAAATTAAGAATTTACAAATAACTGGTAAACTTTTCTGGAATTTAGTCGTTTCTTAAAGCCTGGGCGCGATCAGTAATATGATTGAAGATTTTTTTACGTATTAATGTTTTTGTGCAAAACCAATATCCTTTTGAATATTTTGAAAATTATGAAAAAATTAAATTTTACAACCATTGCGAGCACGATACGATCGCCTGAACTTGAATTGAATTGCTCGTTGAATCCCTATCGCACCAACCACCTTAATGTTAAACTTCAAAACGTAAAATTTATAGCTGATACGAGTCGCTGTTGTTTCCAATTAACCTATAGCAATAATTCTTCTTACCTTGAAACGTTAAAATTGCCAGGTACTAACATTACATTATGAATTTTAACAGATGATGTATAATAACGGTGTGAGGTGCTAACTGTTTTGAATAGTGAAGGTCGTTCAAGTTAAGACAATTTTTTTTTTCAAATTACCACAACTTACATAATCAGATTAATGTTAAATTTTTTGCTGCAGTGCTATATGTATATAGTGTGGTCAAAAACTGTGTTTGGAAAAACGAAAAAGAACGACCAGGTTGAATATTAACCCTAGAATCATACGTACTCGTCAAATTGACGACCAAACTTCTGGTATCTAATTTATTTATTATGATAACACAAAAGACGTATCAATTTTGTTTATAGTTGCTGTCGTTTTGTATATATTAAAATAGTGCACGTCAATTTGACGAAGATGTATGATTAACGTATGTTTTTTTTTAAGTTATAATTAATTTATTCAATGATAATGATAATGTGAAAGATGATTACAGCTGTTTGATTTACAGAGACGACATAATACTGAAATTTTAATATATTGAATCGAAAACTAAAGAATGCGTTTCGAATGACTTAATAAAAGATTAACAATTTATTTTGTGGCAAATATTTTAATTTTTATTATTTTTTGAGATCTTATTCGAAAAATTACTAACAAATTTTCGAAAATTTACAAATGTGCCGAATGAGGAAATAACTACATATCTACGGGAATATTTGTGACCGAGAAATTTCACATTCTGTAAAGTCACACATGTCCACTGACTCATAATAGTTCATAAATTAATTATTTAAAAGACATGTTTTATGATACAATTGATGTATTTATCTATTTTTTTTATTTTTTATAATGAAAATATGCTTTGATAAAAAGATTAAAAAAATTAATAGATATATATATATTAAAAAAATTTCCAAATGCAATTTTTTTAAATATTTTGTTCGCTTTGTAGTATTGTTTTGTAAAAAAAATATTTTTTGCAAATAAACTCTAAAATTCTCCGTAAAAGTCCATTCGTCAAATTGACGACGATGAATGATTAACGTTTCTCGTAGACCAACGTATGATACTAGGGTTAATGTTAAATTTTGTGCTTGTATGGTGTCAAAAATTTGATATCTATTACGTTTCATTATCAAAAATTACTTGGAATTAGCAACAGTGTCAACAATAGTGGAATATTTAACATTTTTACAGTATCTTTCATATTTCACTAAAAAACATGGGCTGATAAGGTTAGGGATTGGTTGACATCTTAACCTATTACTGTTTTTTTTTTTTTTTCATTTTTGTCTAGTAATTTAAGTTTCTGGAAGATTTATTGATGAGTCAAACCAAAGACATTTTAAACCAACATAAAAAATTTATAATCCGCGTAATATACTTTTTCATATCATATTCGTTTTTGTATCCGAACAATTACAATAAAAGTAACCTGATGTCAGGAGGAAATTTTTATGAAAAACCTTTGGATTTTATTCAGAGTCACACGTTACGCGTATCATATTAACAAACACCCGAACAAATGGTTGTTGTATAGAGTTGCGATTAAATTTTCCATATTTGGAAAATTCCATTTAGTTATATGTAATTTTAATTTGTTATTGTAACTCTATTGCAATATTGCGATACACCCACCAAGTGACAATACAGATAAAACAGTGGTGGTATGAAATATAAAACCATTGGTGTTATTGAAACAAGTTCTGATAGTTCAGTGATTCTAAAAAAAAAAATTATTTACACTACGTAAAATTTTTTTACACTGATTGATTTGAAATTTTCGAAAATGCTTCTTCGAAAAGTGGTCATATACAGTTGTGATGGTAAACACCTTGAAAAAACAAACTTTTTGTTCAGCTCGTCGCCATTTTGTTAAAAATTTAAATTATAAAATACATTAACGAAATATTTTTGAAATTCTAATTTCGAATAAACCGTTTTCGAGTTATCGTGTCCAGTGCAAGTGATGCCCAAAACAAAAGCACTCCTAGAATACAGCTGTAGTTCCACTATTTTCAAATATTTTCAAAAATTTAACAAGTATCCCAAAATTATTTATGGTAAAAGCCCCCTTTGTGGAACGGTATCTAATTATGAACATTTACATATTAATGAAGTTATTTCTGAAAGAAACGTCTGATAACAAAAATTATTATTAATAGAATGATTGTTATTCAATTTAAATTCACCTCGCATTTAAAGTTTCCTTACTTAGTTAAAGAAATAAATATGTAAATGTCAAAACTGTTCCAGTATTAGATACCGTTCCACAAAGGGGGTTTTTACCCTATTTTGCTGTTAGAAAAAGATCGAGAAAATGTCGTCATTTCGTCCGCTACAACTGTAGATAACCCCTTAAGGTTTATCGTGGAAAAGTGACGTTGGTTGTTAACCCCTTCCGGTATGATTTAATTATTAACCCTTTTAAACAAACCATATGGTAAAATTTTTTTGTCTCAAAATGCCGGCCTTATTACTGCCAAGTGATAAGTACAATAGATAAGGCTACAAAAAAAGAAAAAGAAAAAAATTAAAGATCCCAACATTAAAAAAGTGAACCCTAGGAATTTATAAAAAATAAATTATACTAAACTATGTTGATAAAATTGAACATTATTTAGAATTATACCGTATTATCATAGATGGCGGCACCTGTACCAGTGGATATGTACATATGACAGCATTTTGAGCCGCCATATTGCAGGACTCGTCTTAATCATTTAAAGAGTTAAAAATTGTGCATGAAAGAACTATTCAATTTTTATTTTAAAAAAACTTGTTTCATTTTATAATTATCACATATTGTTAATTAAAATTATATTATTTGCAAAAAAAGAGAAAAATTCAAAGCAAAATTTTAGTCGCACTACGAGTATAGCTCGTCATTGTGTCGTAAGACACAAAAAAGCGATGACGAGCTATACTCGTCATTTTACCGAAAGAGACTAATTTGAACTATCCCACTGCTGCCACCATATGTAACAGCTCTCCATTTCCCTAGTTATGGCAATTCTTATGAATTTTGTAAGATAAAAACTGAAAATGTTCAGTTATTACATGAAATATCATGTGATAATTGATTTTGAACTGAAATTTGTCTACTAAAAGCGTGTTGTAAAGAAATTATTATGTATTTCCTTTGTTTCGTGCTAAGGGGTCAACTTCCTTAAATATTTTACATTGTATATAAATTTATATTTATGTATATTTGTTTGAGATTTCAGTGTTTAATAATGTTTAAATATGTATAAGTATTATCTCCCACGCTGAAATACAAAGTCTATAATACGCTCGGGGTACACAGTTTAAATAAATAATATATATATATATATATATATATATATATATATATATATATATATATATATATATATATATATATATATATATATATATATATATTATATTGTATATATGTACATATATAAAATCATCTGTGCAAACACTGATCGATTCGAGTCATTCAGACTTGTTCACAGTATCATTTTGGAATTTTGTGGTCAAATCTCTCATTTTGCAATCAGTTACGTGTTAAACACATAAGATTTTGTAAATAAACAAATTTCAAATATGGCGTCCACGCGAAAACTGGAAACCTCTCCATACTTAACAAGAATAGTCGCAAGGATAAGTTATCAGGGCTGGGAAAAATGGTTCATAGAAACCATTTAAAATAAAAAATGAAAAATGGTTTCCAAAAATAAATTTATAATACAAAATGGAAAATGATTTTGCTGAACATACTATTCAAAATAGAAAATGGAAATTAGCCATTTAAAATGGATTATAAAATAATAAATGCTTTATTTTCTTTTTAGCGAATTTCCAGAATGGAATTCAGCTATTACAGTCACTGTCATGACGCGACTTGAACCCGGGATTATAGCAGAAATTTTCACTAAATATGTATATATGTATATATGTATGTATGTATATATGTGTCCGCGCGATAACTCTCGAAGGAATTATCCAATATTTACGAAATTTGGAGAAGATATTGGAAGTCCCAAACCCTTGGATGAGTTCTTCAGTCAGACACGTCGGATGCCAGGAACATGGTTTTTGTTCTTGCAAAAAATTAGTTTTTTGTCAAAATTTCCACTTATTCAAAAATATTTGCCAAATTTTTTTTACACCATTTAAAAGAGGAGAAAAAATTACATAAAAAAGCTCTTTAAAGTATTGTTCTATGTCAACTAGTTTCCGAGAAAAACTAATTTTTATAAACGGAAATTCGCTATGTTATACAGGATGCTGCGACAAGGGCATTTATACTATAAATCTTTTATTGTTTTTTATATGAATAAAAAAAAAGTTAAGAAAATGTCAAACGTATTGAAATTATATAAGGGCAGTCTTTTGAGAAAATTTTATAAAGTTTGCATGATAACGAAATTTAACTCTTGAAATACTGTTACTCGATAAACGTGCGTATTCGTCCGTATTAAATATCGCACGTTTCCGCATCCAGTGGACGACCAGCCTAATAGAGGATCCGTTTAAGAGAGTGCTGAATGCATTGGTTTTAGTACCGCATGCCACCGTCATAAAAAATTTGTCCGGCTATAGAGGGGTGCGGTCAACAGAGGTGTCCGTAATCAGAGGTTCCACTGGTGTTGTATATTTGTAAATGTGAATTGTGCCTTATGATTACAATATGTTGTGCGTTTTTAAATGGCTGTCATGTTGCAAAAAAAAAACCAAATAGCACGTGGTTGGGTCGGGGGTACACACACGTTAAATGACATCATATATGCACATATTTCAAGATTAAACAAAGAAGTATCTCATGCAAAATACACGTAAAAATGTAGACATAATACATATTTATTGTGCGTGTTTTCAATACAGATTCGAAAATGGTTTCGTCAATAAGTCTCAAAGCCAAGAACAGTTTTCTGTAAATATCAGGAAAAATATTCATTTTTTTAAAAGCTTTTATTTAACTTGCTATGTTAGTATGTTTGTTTAGATCAAATCTGGGAATCAAAATTTAGACAGGTTCTAATTGAGCTAGAGATTTCAAATTTTGCATACGTGTATAATCTTGATGACAATGCAATAATGTATTTTGTTTAGTTTTGTCCTAAATCGCCCCAAACCAAAATTATTGATTTTTAATCCTGTGAAATTTTTTGTTTCCATAATTATGTTTAATTAGGGTAAATTAACCGGTTAAAATATAGGTAAAAAAATTACTTCTTTAATTTTTTTTAAATTAATTGTAATCAGACTAAAAAGTAGAAAATAAAGTAAAAGAAATGTTTTTTAAGAAAAAGCTTTTATTTAAAAATGGTTTAAAAAAAAAATAAAATAACTTTTGAGTGAAGTTTGAAGCAATATGGAACATAATTTATAAAAGCTTGAGGCGTTTAATTAAGTTTGGTAACTACTGAAAAGTAAAATAGCTACACTTTTATATCCAAAACAGAAATAATTAATGATAACGCCTCAAGCTTTTATAAATTACGTTGCATATTGCTTCAAACTTCACTCAAGTCGCGTCATGACAGTGGCTATAATAGCTGAATTCCATTCTGGAAATTCGCTAATATGTACAAGGTTGTAAAATTTATTTACTAAATAGTATTATTAGTTGATAAACTAACACATAAAATATACTTATTTATCAATGGACACAATTTACATAAATTTTACAAATATCTAGTAACATGATAAACTCAGATACAATAAACCACAAGAATCACCGTGTGTCTATACATTCCATTTTACGGTATACCTAGAATTTTCGAACGTGTATATTTTCGTCTGTAATGACAGAAAAAAAATGCTACCGTGAAGCCATGCCTTGACGCAGTTGAGAATAGAACATAAATCACAGCGAAATTATATTTTAATCTGGCTTTGTTCGACAAAACAAATAAGCTACAAGTTTTAATGCTCGTTTACGAGGAACATAACAAATATAGGGATGTAACAAATATTAGATTTTTCGTAAATACGATTGCGAATGTTGACGTAATGTAATTTATGCGCATGCGTAAAAGACTGCTACCGTGCATGTCCGGCAAATGTCAGTGAAATTGTGTGAAATGTTCGTAAATGTGGAATTGTGTTTGCGAAAAGTGTTTGCGAATGCGAACATGAATATTTGTTACATCCTAAATAGTAAATAAAATATTCAAGTACAAAACGATCAAAGTCCTGTAAGTCTGTTTAGCGTGGTTGCTCAGAGATAGTCAGGTACAAAAGTATATCTAAAAAAAAAAAATTTTCTTTTATCAAAAATTAAATAATGTAGGGTAACTTCAAAAATGTAAACTTTACCGCATCGATGCAGCATCATGAATTTTCTGATGCGTCTAATACTACGTGATGCGCTGCTGATGCTCTCTTGAAATTTGATGCACATTAGATGTTTTTGAACGGGATATTGGCATCATTTAGCCTCTGATTTGGCTATAGATAAGACAGATAATGTAGCATGATAGACTATAGATAATATAGCAATACAGTCCTTGTATAGGTATATTATCTTTGAATTTCAACTTGAACTTACTTGAAATTGAAAATATTGAAATTATTTGAATAAAAAATATTACATACCTATTTTGAGTGCAAGATGTATTTAAACAATTTTAATCAAAGGTAAATACATTCATCTTTTTCAACAATTTGTTTTTCGGAATTATTCCTGTTGGTGTTAATACCTACATAATGTGGCAAGTAGTTACAAATCTACATTATGCACATGACATGCATCTTGGACACGCATCACCAAATTTCTTGATGCATTGTTTTGACACAACAAATGCAAAAATAAACTTTTGATTTTTCGTTGTGATGCGTCTGATGCATTTTTGAACTTTTGACTCTGCCTCATGCAAGCAGTGATGCATTTTTGAAGTTAGCCGTATTAATATTCTTCAGTGATTATATTTGTATACCACTTGTTTTTTTTTTTTTAAATTTCGGCGCGCTTATGTTGTAGCAATATAAAAACTTTGTTCAAAAAAACGTTGTAAAAACGTAAAATGGTATTTATAAATTATATTTCAAAAACGGCATGGTGAATAATTTTTATTTCTTGTTAAATATGGTTTGTAACTTTGTATTTTATAACATTAAATTTTTATCAAATTCCTTTGACACGTTTTCATTTTATTAAAAAAAAAAAATAAATAAAGTTTTTCCATAAGAGCCCGTGTTAAAATTACAAAACTTTGAAATCGTTTTGCTCAAAATTGGGGTGGTCAATTTTTTTTTTTCGGTAAGGGCTCTTATTATTGGTATTGAATTTAATAAATATCTAGAGAAGTTTCGTTAAAATCCTTCGAAAAAATGGTTTGATCGACCAACTACTTTAAGGACGTTCGTGCGTCAAACCTAATAGTAGATAAAAATTTTAATTTTAGAGAATTGACAAGTTCAATTACATAGTTATCTTCTCTCAAAAATTTTAAATCCTTCATAGATCATTTCTTAAAGTAATTGACGATTAAAAATCAAATTTTTAACACAGAGCCATTGGAAAAAACATTCTAAACAGCATTTTTTCATTTTAAAAATTATAGTAAGTATATTATAAGAGTAGATACCTACCATAATAAAAAATGTTTAAAAATATTCTTTGAAATATGCAATTTATATAATTGCACAAAAAAAAATCGTATTGACGAACGTTAAAGTGAAATATTAATTATTAAAATTAATATTCGGGTAGATTTTGATGTGTACACGACATACAAGGTCAAATCAGACTACTAAATTTCAATCAACAACTGTGTATGCATTGATGTCAGAGATCAGTATATAGGTGGTACGTATAGCAATCACCCATATACACGACCAACACGACACATCATATGATACATGAACAAATACAAGCTCCGTATGCATAACATACAGCTATAGTGTTTTGTGGTAGCTACATAACATTATTCTGTAGTGTTTGTGGACGCGCTCGAACGTCTTTAAGCAAGTTTCGAGCTCGTTTGTACAATTGATGACGATTTTCACATTTGTTGCGATTGATGTGTAAAATAAATAAGTACGAAATGAACAAAGAATAAATATGAGAAGAACGATTAAATAAAAAGTGAAAATTTAAAAAAAAAGGGCCGAAGAGAAAATCAGTGGAAAAATTACCAGCAATATTTATCTTTCAATCACTGAACAATAAAGTTAATACAATTATTTTTTCTTATCAAAACGTACATATATACATAAACTCTCTAAAAATTATGATTTAAATTCCTCACCATTATTAATTGTGTGCACGGCTTTCCCCTAATTTGCATTAAACTGATTGATACGCAAATAAGTTAATTACGCGGACAGCTAATTCATATTTTTAATTAAGATTTAAATTAATTGTTTGTTTTTGTGTTAGAGCACGATTCCGAATGAAATGTATGTAAGAGAATGGTGACTTCAATAGGGCCCGGAACAGTTATTTTTAAAACGCGTGTACAAAAATTTATTTCCTGTATCAAAAGTAACCATATGGTAACGTAAAAGCCCCTATACCGGAACGCGATCATCTGTCCGAACAGTTTTAACATTTATATATTAATGAAGTTATTTCTGAAAGAAACCTCTGATAACAAAAATTATTATTAATAAAATGATTATTTTTCAATTTAAATTCACCTCGCATTTAATGTTTCCTAACTTAATTAAAGAAATAAATAAATATATATATATTAAACAATTTTTGTTGAATACAGTATTTTGATCCTTTATTTACGTTTGATACTTAAACCATTCTATGTTTCCTACTTTGACGTCTAGATGTCACTCTATGTGTCATATTACTCATTACACGTGTGTTTGTATATCGGTTTCCAACTTCTAGTGTCATTAATATTTCTTTGTTTGGATATAGTGTCGACATTTTGTAAAAGAAAAACATCAATAAATAAAATTTTTTGGGTTGTATTTTTTTAAAAACATTCATTGGATTAAAAAAACTTTCTTTCATGTTTATTAAGAAAAAAAATGGGTGTTTAATTTATTTGTCAATTTTTATAAGCCAGTTTAATTACACACCTAAAAATAGTGTTCCGGTATAGGGACTTTTACGTGAGTACATAAAAATGTGACTGGTGGATATTTGGAAACCTTTTATTAAAAATTAATCATAGAATCAATCAGCCATTAACAGCCAGTAGACAATTGACTGCATTGTCTATGCATAAATTAAGTTCATGTGTTTTTGGCTACTGTATTCAGTTTCAGATGTTGTAAGCCGAGAGGGCATATCTTAGCTTATAAATAAAAGCTGACAAACGAAAAGTCATTTCAAACCACTCGTCATTTCAAACATTTCGTTTATTCAGAAAACGAAAATTGAAAGGAAACCATAAGTTTTTAGATTTTTTTTAAAATATCAAAACTGGTGTGGTGACCAAATATTACCCCTTTTAATGCCCCTGGATATATTCATTGATTTAGAAGTCAAAATATGGAAAATTTCCATCCGAATTTTTTGGTTTTATGGACGGGAAAATAAATTTTCAAAATAAAATTCCAAGTCTTTTGAATTTTTATAGTCATTTGCAAGGCCAGATTTACCCTATGTACCGCCCTAAGCACCGTGAAAAATGCCGCCCCTGATTAAAAAGAAAAAAATGTAACTTTTCTCTAAAAAAATAACTAACGAGCAAAAACAAAAAGAAACGTCAAATTCCATCTTTTGCCTCCCCTAAAAACGTGTCGCCGTTAGGCCCTGACCTAGGTAGGCTTAGTGACTAATCCGACGCTGATCATTTGTGCTACATTGTCATCCGAAAATGGTAAACAAAATTTTTAAACGCAATTTTCTCGAAACTAATCTGTTTTAAGTGATTACCATGCCAGATTGCCATTTTGAGAAAAAAATGTTTTCCAGTACTTGGAATTTCACTCAAGAATTTTTACGCAACGTTCTTAAAATGTTACAGCCAGAGGGGCGATTTAAAAATTTGTTATTGGATACCACCTTGTGTCTTAGCACGACACAGACGTGTTTTATATGGTCGCCGTTTGAGTAATTGTTCCACGGAAAAAATTCACAGATATACAAGATACCAATTTCCTATTTCATAACTACCGTGACCGCTGTCGCCAGCACATGGCGTAGGCACTGCTACGCCTAACAAATGATTATGCTACATACGACAAAACACATCATTTGTATCTACATAAGCATGTGAAGGTGTTTGTGCAATATGGTGTTGTATGACTGCGCACCTTGCATATATATAGTATATACGGTCATCGCCGATAACCTATGCGACTAACAATCAACAATTAAAAATAAATACCATGTGAGTTTTTTGAGAGTTGCCATTTTTATTACAACCAAATTTGTATGATAGAAATGGTACTGGAAAAGGTTCTTTTCTTGGATATAATGGAAATGTAACCAACCAGAACACTATCGGTTGAAGTAGCTTCAAGTACATATGTATATTTTTACCGCCTAACTGATAAAGAAAAATTTGAAAAATTAAACTTGGGTAAAAAAATTTTTTTTGCTCATTTCTGTTGTTAATTAATGCATTAGATCAGTTTTATCGAAAAATTAATATAGTCTCATTTAAAAATCTATAAGTTTGTATCATAGCTCGAAAACCATAAGAGTTATAAAGCTCCTGACTATAGCAATCGGTTGCCCCCGTCGATATTTACAACTCTTATTTGAACAATTTTTCGATTAAATCAACGGTTTGGCTGTAATAAAAATGGCAACTCTCAAAAAACTCACACAGTATATTTATTTTAAGAAAGATATCCCTTTATTTTGAGAATTTTTTTATTCAGTAGAATTTTTACACTTAAATACGACACACTTCATATTTCTTTCTGTTTAAATTTCACGACTTGATTAAAAAAAAAAATGATACTAAGTACGACGTGAACCCTATGACGAACAGTAACAAACTAAATTAGAAGCGGTGTAAATTGCACAACATTGCACCTTATGAACGACAGATTTTTATTTGTAAACTGCTGCTATGTATAGTGTTCCACGAAAAAAATGTATTTTTAACAATTTTAATTGAAACTCCTATTGAAACTCAATACACACAACAAATGTCTCTGCAAACAAAGACCGTAAAGCAATAGACAAACATGTGTATACGGGATCGACACGACAGACATCTGTACATTACACGTGCCAACAAAATTGGACATTGATCAGATGGTGGGGATAGGGGAGGGGAGCGACCGAGACGTTAGTAACAAAAGGTAAAAGAAGATGTCGATTGACGGACTTGTCATATTTTTAATGTCAATTATGCACGCTTGATGGCACTTTTTGAAGTATTTTTTTTTTCTGTAAAAGAAACCGTTTCAAGAAAATTAATTGAGTTTTTTTGGTCTTTGATCTGTAATCAAAAAATTTTTTTCTAGTAAATGAACTTTGCCATGACAAAAGTAACAAATACCCTCCGTCGTAGCATCTGCTTAACGTAGCGAATATTCAAAAATTAGACACTGCTTTAGTTTAATTACAAATTATCAAAATCGGTAATGACGCGTTCTTGAAAAGTTATGAATTTTTGAAAAATGAAACAGATATAAAATATTTTAATTAAAATTCACATAGTGTTTGAAAAATTATCAAACTGGATCGGCTGGGGGACTCGAACACAGATCTCTTGGTTGCTAGCTAAGCGCCTTACCAACTAGGCTACCGAACCGCTCGTTCGAGTGCCACTCCAATCCGATAATTAACAAGCGGTTATGGTGTATGTGTAAATACAAACAAAAGTTCGTCATACATTAATAATGTTTCACAGGCACTTGATAACATTTTAAATTTAAAAAAAAATTCGTTAAATGCGTGTTTTTGACACGCACTAAGTAATGTCACCTCAGTGAAAGTGTTAATTTATGATTTTTTGTTAACTCTATAGTTGTTAACTCTACAGCCCTCTTGCGTTTATTCAATATGGATGTACAACTCTATAATTATTCAATATGGATATACAACTCTATAATAATGTTTCCCCCACTATGATCACACAACGATATTAATATGTCATCCTTCGATGACATAAAAAAAAGATATAAATATTGTTATTGTTATAACGATAAAGCATTTATGGTAAAGAAATTCAACAAATTTCTTAATTTTTCTCAAAAACTAGTTCACTTAGAACAATGTGTCAAAAGCTTTTCTTATGTAATTTTTTATGCTTTTTTCGATGGTGTAAAAAAAAATAAAACATTTTTGAATTTTGGCCAAGTTTTGCAAGAAACCATGAAAAATCGCCAAAATCTTAGCTTCTAAAAATCGGACGTGTCTGGTTGACGAACTCCTCCAAGGGTTTGGAACTTATGATCTTTTCATTAAATTTCGTAAAAATTAGATGCTTTGTTCGAGAGTTATCGCACAGACACATAAATACATCCATATATAACGTCATTTTCGATTTCCCGAGCCCTTAAAACAAATTTCTATCATAGTCCCGGACTGGGCTCTTGCCATGAGAACCACTGTAATAGCTGAATTTCCCGAATAGAAATTCGCTAAAAGACCTTGATCATTTTATCTCAGCGTGTAACAGCTTCATAAAATTTAACGTTTCATCTTGGTTCGTATACAAAGCAAGATATTTATAGCTTAAAAAAAAGCGAAAATTCTTAGAACACGACAAAACAGATTTACATACATGAAAACTGTACTTAATTGATTTGAATAACCGGTTATAATTTTTTTTTCTGTTAATCGTTCAATCGTTTTTGTTCGATGCTCTTGTCCCAGTGCCTTAAATCTATTAATCAAAATTTAATTATTCGATACCGCGTAATATAAATAGTCTAAGAGCTGTTTTACGACTTATTTAAAGTGTTTTCAGCCATTCTTTTGTTACGGACGTGACATTTTCATGCCTTTTACACGCCTTCTTATAAGAAAAAAAAATAGAAGTTATTTTTTTCTTATAAATTTTCAGTAGTAAGCAGATAGACAAATGTGTACACAATATTTGTACTGAATATAAAATACATAACATTATTAGTTTTAATGCTAGAGCAAATAAAGTTTGTGTTACGGACGTGACAAACAGGCATTTTGTCACGTCCGTAACACAGCTAACATTAAAACTAATAATGTTATGTATTTTATACTCAGTACAAATATTGTGTACACATTTGTCTGTCTGCTTAGTATCAAAAATTTATAAGAAAAAAATAACTTCTATTTTTTTTTCTTATAAGAAGGCGTGTAAACGGCATGAAAATGTCACGTCCGTAACAAAAGAATGGCTATATATGTATGACTTTGAATATTTTTAGGTAATTAATTTTATCTGTCAGTAGGTAACACGTCGGGAGCGAACTAACCTACGACCCTTTTTCAGGATAAGATTAAAATCTGACCGCGGGAGCGAACTAGAATGCACCGTTTTGACTGCGGGAGATATGTTTCAAAAGAATGGCTGTTTTGGAATACGAAAAAGCAGTAGAAAAGGAAGGGTCCACCATTTTTAGCGTTTCATAAGTACAGCTCAACCAACATAAGGTTGCCGATCAAGGTTGTACGCGCAGTAGACAAACACAACTTCTATCACACCTTTATGTATATATGTAGGTTATATATTTAATTCTTGTTGTCGCACTCTTTCATTTGCGCATCTGACCCGCAACCTTATGTTGGTTGGGCTGTATGTACGACTACGAAAAGCTAATGGGGTAGTGTTGTCTGTCATTCGGCTAATCTGTCAAGCCCCATTCGATTAGTTCCTGAAATGTCAAGCGCGTTAGTTCTATGAGGGGTCATTTTTAAATTTCATTTACAATCTTGTTAAATAATAAGTTGAAATCGACAGTGTTGTAGAAAATGAAATATTGCTTGCAGCGATTTAAAAAAAAATAAATAAATAAATTTTTTATCTGGTTGTTGAAAACAAGTCGACTACCATAAACGAAATTTATCATAACATAATCATAACTTAAATAATTTTTTTTTTTTGTAATCAGTTTTACTTTCAATTTGTACCTATTGAGTCCAGTTCGAAATAAAATTTGTGACGCAACTGAACTGAAAGTCAATATCATATTTTATCAGAAGGTGATAGCAGCACACCTTGCTTCACATTATCTTGACCCTGATTAGATAAATAACACATAATTTACACAAGTAAATATTTATATAAAAATTTGTAATTCATCCGGGACTCAAAACTTGGCATTCTGTTTCAGACACGTAATTTTCATGAACCAATCAAGGATGTCGGATAATTAATCGATTAATCGATTTAGTCGACTAATTTTCTATACATTTAGTCATTTTTTAGTCGACTATTTTAACTTCGACTAAATGACTAATATGATTAATTTTTTTTTTAAATGACTAAAAGTGACTAATTTATTAACTTTTGTATATCTATTATTTATTAGGCTTCAAAAAAACAAAAACTAAAAATTTATTTATTTGTATAATTTTTCACGTTTATGTGACTAATACATTGTGATACGTGATTCACATTTTTCTCTTAAAAAATATATTAAAATTCAGTAATTAAATTCAAAAGAGAACATCGTTTTTGAAAGAGTTACATAGGTTACACTCTTTAAAAAATTCGACTAAAAATTTAGTCGATTAGTCGACTACGGTTCGCTCGATATTTTCGACTAATGACTAATTTTGTCTAAAAAACAACTTTCGACATCACTAGAACCAACCAATAACAAATTAAAATTTTTTTTTAATGTTATAAACGTGGATTTGGAAAATCCACAGATCTGACCTAAAAAGAATCCAAGTTTATTTACACGAAACAGCGTAAAATTTTATATTTGTTTCACTAAATTAGTGTCATTTAAAACTGGTTACGGTCATATTATCAAATTTAATCTTCTTAGAATTTTATTCATGAGAGGAAATTAAATAATTATTATTTATATTGACCACTATCCATTCGTTAGCTTATATCCTTTACGCAACTGGTAATTGTCATTAATTTTGGCAATCTAAATTGAGTGAAAATCATTATTGAATAATAAGACACGTTGAAAATAGTTAAAGTCGTATTTGCGCAAATAGTATTCCGTACAGTAAAAACCTGTGGTAAAAACAATCCAAAAAGAGAAATTGTCTTTTTACACCGTGAAAAATATACTTTGTGGAAAAATATTTTCTCTAAAAGGAAATAAACAATTAAATTGTTTATAACAATTATATTATGTTTACAACAATTATTTGCGACAGTTATATAGAAATAAATAATTAAATTGTTTATAACAATTATATTATGTTTACAAGAATTATTTACATTTATAATGAAATAAACAATTAAACAGAGCCTGATTTCAAAGAAGATTTCTTTAGAAACCTTCTTTGAAACCAACCTCTTAGGTCAGAATGCGTTAAAATACTATACACTAAAATGCATTTTTTATCATAACTGCTGATCCCATCATGGTCCCACATTAAAATTTTTATGATGCATTCCCCAAGTCACTATTATAAATATATATTATTTTCACAATTTTCAAAAAACACTATCTCAAAAAAATTTTCAAAAACAAGTTTTGAGGCTTTCCAAAAAAAAATATTTTCTCCGAAAGGTGTTCAAGATTAGTATCAAATTAAAGCCCATTAATTTCTCTTTAAAATGAGCAGTCATACAACTCTCTAGGACCTATAGAACTGAAATTAGAACATTTTATAGTGCTGGGATTGAGTAACAAAAAAGGGTATTTTGCAATTTTCAAAAGTATATAACTCAAAAACTATAAGAGTTAAAATTTTTTTTAAAATTATATTTGAATTCAGGATGTTAAAGAGTATAATTAACGAAAGTTTCAAAAAAATCTGTCATAGTCAGGTTGAGTGCCTTGTTGTAGATCGTGGCTTCAAATTTTGTAAAATCCTGTTCTGCCTCACTAGGGCAGAGAGGCGGCGTGTATTGACGCAAATAAGAGTTCATTCAGTTTCGTTTCTGAACCATTTTTGAAGTTTATTATTTAACATTAGATTGCATGAAAGAATTACTCAATACGAAAAAAAGATGTAAATTTTTTTTGTTATTAAAATACATATTAAGTGATATTACATAAACATTCTTTATTAAAAAGTGAAATGATGTGTTAATATCATATAATACTTAAAAGTAGCTGATTTTGTTGATAATACAAACAGAGTGCAGCCGTTCAGCGTGTTATTTAAGACCAATCACTCGACTTACGACACATAAAACGAATTGTCAATATTGGGTGAAAGTAATATATTATTAAAAACACAGCAACGACTGATTACACTCTTTTTAGGGTTCCGAAGAAACATTTCGGAACCCTTATAGATCTCAATTAATACATAAAACAATTTTTTTCCTTAACTTCTTGAAGTATTTTTCCGTTTTCGACCATATCAATCATTGAAGTTGAAGTTCCTTTTTTTTCATTTTTACGCTCCATTTACGAAAATTAAGCCTCAGAGCAGTAAAATCAGGTGATTAAACTGTCGGAAGATAAGTAGTCAAATTTTTGAAAATTCAAAAAGTAATTAAAAGTAGCGAAAATGATCCCCAATAAATGAAATTTTGTATTGAGATACCTCAGTTAAATTAAAAATCACAAAGTGATTGAAAAAATTATCCGGATCGGCCGGGAATCGAACCCAGGATCTCCTGGTAACTAGCCAGGTGTGCTATCCATTACACCATCGATCCTTTGCTCGACAGGCGCCCGATACAGACAACATTCAGTCACCTATGTGTACGTACTCTCTATAATGCGAGAAGCAGTTACAACTTTTCAATTTCAAATATTATCGAGTGCTTGTGAAACACTACTACGTATGACAGACTTTTGTCTGCATTTAAAACACACGTAGTATTCATATGTTCACTGATCGTTCAGTTAAACTGAAACTTTAAGCACTCGACTTCCTTTGATTAACATGACCAAAAACCACATATGTAAATTAAAAATCACAAAGTGATTGAAAAAATTATCCGGAATGTTGTCTGTATGGCGCGCCTGTCGAGCAAAGGATCCATGGTGTAATGGATAGCACACCTGGCTAATTACCAGAAGATTCTGGGTTCGATTCCCTGCCGATCCGGATAATTTTTTCATTCACTTTATGATTTTTAATTTACATATGTGGTTTTTGATCATGTTAACCAAAGGAAATCGAGTGCTTAAAGTTTCAGTTGAACTGAACGATAAGTGAACATATGAATACTACGTGTGTTTTAAATGCAGACAAAAGTAGTGGTGTTAATCATACGTAGTAGTGTTTCACAAGCACTCGATAATATTTGAAATTGAAAATACCTCAGTTAGAAAATATCCTTTAAAAATTGGGGGAAATGCTGAGAAATAGATAAAATATTTGGTTTTTCTAAAGTAACTCGTGATTCCCCATACCCTACCATGCGGAATATCCTTAGAAAAATTTTTTCCAGTGAAATTGAGATTTCTGAAACCACTTTTCATTTTAATAATAAGCTTTACAAGTGTACTTAAGTGCCCTAAGCTCGAAAACTATGAAAACTCTAATCACTGAGGAAGCCTGAATGAATGCGTGTCCGACACGCACTTGATGGATTATTTCCAGTTGCTTAAAATAGCATTACACTATCAGTTTCATTATATTTTCAACTTTCCGAGATGGACAATCAGTTGATACAACGCAAAAAAATTAATTAATTTTTTTTAATTTACTAATACTGAAAAAATCATTCGGTTTTAATTAAATATTTGCATTGGTTAATTGAAAAAGGTTTGGCGCACAAGAACGCGCCATTTAAGGGAGAATATCTGCTGGCGAAATATTAAAAATTTGATTTTGTGGTTTTTTCATTTTTTTTTTTTTTTGATGTGTAGAGTAACGTAAAAGCCCCCATTATGGAACGGTATCTAATACTGGAACAGTTTTGAAATTTACATATTAGTGAAGTTATTTCGGAAAGAAACGTCTAATAACAAAAATGATTATTAATAGAATGATTGTTTTTCAATTTAAATTCACCTCGCATTTAATGTTTCCTTGCTTAATTAAAAAAATAAATATGTAAATGTCAAAACTGTTCCAGTATTATATACTGTTCCATAATGGGGGCTTTTATGTTAGTCAAATTTTATATTGACATTATTATAAACTGAAATACAAAAATTTTGAGAGGTAGCAAATGTAGCAAAAAAAAAAAAATAAAATAAAATAAAATGAAATGGATCCGTTATTTTCGTTTGTACTATACGTATACCAAGTTTCACCAAAATCGAGACTTGACACCAAAGAACCTTTCTAACAATACAATCTTTTTTTAAAATTGAATTATTTTGTATTAAAATTAATGTAAAATTACAAAAACACATAATTAAAAGAGGACTAAAATGTTTAAAAATAATTTTTAATAAAATATTATATTTATTGAAAATTTTTACTCACATTTTTCTTTTTTTCAATTTCAAATACCATCGAGTGCTTGTGAAACATTACTACGTATGACAAATTTTTGTTTGCATTTAAACACACGCAGTATTAATATGTTCACTTATCGTTCAGCTAAACTGAAACTTTAAGCACTCGATTTCTTTGGTTAGTTTGACCAAAATCCAAATGTAAATTAAAAATCACAAAGTGGTTGAAATATTATCCGGATCGGCCGGGAATCGAACCAAGGATTTCCCGGTAACTAGCCAGGTGTCTTCGTCATTAGACCAACGATCCTGTGTTCGACAACCACCCGAGCCAGACAATCATTCAACCACTTATGTATATTCGTACTCTCTCTAATGCGAAAACAGTTATAATTTTTCAATTCCAAATATCATTGAGTGCTTGTGAAACATTACTACGTATGACAAACTTTTGTTTGCATTTAAACACACGCAGTATTCATATGTTCACTTATCGTTCAGCTAAACTGAAACTTCAAGCACTCGATTTCTTTGGTTAGTATGACCAAAATCCAAATGTACATTAAAAATCACAAAGTGATTGAAAAATTATCCGGGTCGGTAACTGTTTCTCGCATTAGAGAGAGTACCAATACATATAAATGGTTGAATGATTGTCTGGCTCGGGTGGCTGTTGAACACAGGATCGTTGATCTAATGGCGAAGACACCTGGCTAGTTACCGGGAGATCTTGGGTTCGATTCCTGGCCGATCCCGATAATTTTTCAATCACTTTGTGATTTTTAATTCACATTTTTCTTAAGAAAATACCCCACTAAAGACGCCATATCATGATCATATTAAAGGTGTCCAGCAGGTGGCAGTTTTGTTTGTTTCCAGTTAAATAAAATATTCGGTTGAAAAAAATTATCCAAGCGTTAATTCCCTTAAATTTTAAGTAAAATTTATTTGTCACGGCCAAAATATCAAAAACAAAAATTTCTAATTAATAATATTTATATTAAACAATACACAACTAACAATATTATCTATAATTAAAAAAGAAAATAGTTATTAATAAATGTAAATTTTTTTTCTTTAATAATCATTTTCGCTCATTTCATAAATTTCTCTTAAATTTATTCTAAAATTGGTTTGCTCTGTTAAATTTATAAGAAAACAAGTTCATGATATAAGTGAATTAATTGGTTTGTACACTACCGTTACATAATTTTGATCAGTGTTTGTTTTTCTTAGATATTAATTTATTGACATAAAAGGATAGATGATATAATTTCTCAAACACGAATTTAACAGAAAATAAATTTAAGTAAAAAAAAAGTTTTTAAATCAAGCTTTTATTTGAAAATTGTCTAAAAAGTGGAAAATAAATTTAAATAAAAAAAAAAAAGTTCATACACTTTGATGGGCATTTCTTAAGAAAACAATTTTTAAAAATCGCACCAAAATAGACTGCTTAAAAACAGTTTTTGCTGTAACGTAAAAGCCCCTATACTCGAACGCGATTCAATACTCGAACAGATTTGATATATTTATCGGTTTTTTTTTTCAGAAATAACTTCATTAACACTATGAAGCCCGAGCACTTTCACAGTAAATTTCCCGGAAACCGACAATATCTTTAAAGAAACTTTATATAAACAAATACATAAAATGATTCAACAAGTACATATATTTGACATTCAGACACATTCAAATCAATTAGAGAATTACAGAAAGTTTAGATAACAAACTGGTAAAAATAAATAAAAAAAACAAATAGGTAGTTACTTATTATTAGTTTTTATATTGTTTATTTTAAAATTTTTTATAGAAACCAAGAGAGTAGTGTGTGTTGGTGTTTGTGTGAGTTGAGTATATACACATGAGTGTGGTAACATCGCACACATACATAATGCGTAATCAATTAATCATTGATCGCGATCGGCTTCTTCAGTTGAAGCCGTGGGACTGAAAGTGTTAATATATAAAATATCAAAACTGTTTAAGTATTGAATCGCGTTCGAGTGTAGGGGCTTTTACCCTATATAAAATTGGTTACCGAAATTAATTTTTTCGCTAATATCTTCTGCTATTTGTTAGATCATTCTATTATTTTATAAACATCCGTATACATAGAATAGTTGTGACAGTAGTGTAAGTGTTAAAATTCGACTTACATGCGTAGATTTTGTACGCAGTGTGTATTTATTAAGTACACTTAAGTATAATCAAACTACATATGCACTTGTTTTAGCAATAAGTGGTGATTACACATTAATTATAATTTTACTGATAATTACATACTTAAGAATAAATATTATCATACGTAATTAAATTAGATTTTTCGTTGTATGTTAAGTCAAAACTATATTTTTTGTATGTTTGTTTTCATCCCATTTCTGAACTTTCTTTGGATCTCAAACGTTCTTCAAGTTTTTATTTCCGGTAGTAAAAATTTTGTGAACTTTCTCCATTTTTAAAATAGTTTTTATAATTACTCTAAAACTTTCTTTGTACTAAAAATTTCTAATTCGTCCAATTAAAATCGATAATTATTTTAGTAAAAATATCTTTGTAGGAGTTCAATTTCAATTATTTTTAAACCAGAATAAATTTTCTAAAAACACGTCAGAACCGAACGCAAATAAAAACTTGGGTTTTCCATGCGTTTATATTTATCTATAGACGTTTTATACGGAAATAGATCGACTTGTACGTGGGCACATGTGCTCCAGCAAGTGTTTCGTGTGGCCCAACCACAACGATATCACGTAATACGTATATAAATTTAAAGAGACTAAAGAATTAAAAATCATATTTTATATATATTGAAGCAGCTGTTTCATTTTCGTTTACAAATGTTACCCTTGAACCACTAACTAAAAATCTTATATAATTATTATAATACACACAAAAAAAGCAGATTGAACATTTGTTGATAATATCCGTTTTATTAAGAATTTTTATTTACGTAATCATAAAAGAATTCTTTTGTCGAAATTGAACGTTACTAAATGGTTGTACTTTGAAATCAACCGTACTCAAAAAATTCGAATTTCAAATAATTTATGAATCACCATTTTTAACGCTAGAGTATAAACGTTAGCGTAAGGTGTACCGCAGGGAGTAGTCGTTGGTCCCATACTATTCATCTTATTTTAAAATCGATACAAGGAAGAATGTGATGAAAAAGTAAAGAATATTATTGTGGTATCTTCGAATTCGGATACGTGCATATTTTAAACCTGCAGTAAAAGGTAAAAAAGCAACTTATTAAGTGATTGGTTTAATTTAGAACAAAAAAGACAATAGCGGGTGTTTTTTTTCACCTCCATAATCGGCTTCCTCATTTTTTGTATTGTATATAATAAATTTGTCAACAGAAGATACAATAGAACATAAAAAATATTATTATTCTGGTATTGATTGCTTATTTCTACCTCCATTGACACCATTTAGCACAAGTATTGTTCTACGCAAAATTAAATTGACACAGTTTTATGTGAAAAGTTAAATGTAATAAATGCTAAGAAAATTTTAGTGTTCTAGTTTGTCTGTCTGTACGTAATTTTCTCACTAGTGAACGAATTTTTTTCCGGTTTTCACTACTGGATAGAGTGATTCAGTGAAATCGGGAAAATCAGTCGTTAGATTATAGCAGGAGCGAGATACATCATACTTCTACAAAAGATATTCATTTTATAATGACCAAGGTAGTGAAAATCAATATATTAAAAAAATACATATATGGGAACACATAATTTTATATGCGGCCCGCGGAGTTATGATGAGCTTGCAAAGTGGCCCGCAAGATCATTTGGGTTGGTCATCCCTGGATTACAGTATACTACAGTATTTTGGACTGGGTCGTAGAGCCGAGACTACAAATTTTATTGTTTTTATCAATTATCATAAACTGTCAACATATTTTTAATCTTTTTTTTTTTAGTTTTTTTCAGTTTTATTATCATCTGTATCTTATTGTATATGTACCGTGTGAGTTTTTTGAGAGTTGCCATTTAAATTAAGCCAAACCGTTGATTTAATAGCAAAATTGTTCAAATAAGAGTTGTAGATATCGACAGGGGAAACCGATTCCTATAGTCAGGAGCTTTGTAGCTCTTTGGTTTTGGAGCTATGATACAAACTTATAGATTTTTAAATGAGACAATATATTAATTTTTCAATAAAACTGATGTAATGCATTAATCAACAACATAAATGGAAAAAAAATAATTTTTTACACAAGTTTAATTTTTTAATTTTTCTTTAATTTATCAGTTAGGCGGTAAAAATATGCATATGTACTTGAAGCTACTTCAACCGATAGCGTTCTGGTTGGTTACATTTCTGTTACATCCAAGAAAAGAACCTTTTCCAGTACCATTTCTATCATACAAATTTGACTGTAATAAAAATGGCAACTTTCAAAAAACTCACATGGTATATGAATTTCAGAATGGATATACATAGTTTCAACAAAATCCAAAATATTCCAAAATTAGGACGGATCGCTGGTGTTTTATAATTTTGTCCAATAGTGTAATTTATTTTTTTTTTTAAATTAAGTCCTCATGTACAAAGTCAGGCTACCTGTACACTGAATCCATATATTGAAATTAAGTATGTAATTGTTATAAGAGTTAACTGTTTATTATTTTAGTTGAACAATAGTGTTTTTTGTCGTCAGTATGGGGGCGGGGGTCACCCAACCGAGGGGGGCGGACATAATCAATGTGGACTACAAACCACATGTATCTATTTTGTACAAGTAAATAAAATACTGTGTACATTACGTCTGTCCATAAAAAAATTAAATAAAAAAAATATTAAATAAACTGTCATTATTTACAATAAAAAAAAATGTGCAATTATGCAAAGATTCGCAAAAAACAAATTAAGTTACCAGTACGCAACACCTAATTTGTAAATTTTTAATTTTAATAAAAAAAAAAAGAAACTTATTATATTATAATTTATATCAATTTTTTTTTAAATAATTTTATCAAGCAAATTTAATCTATAAAATTTATTGTTTTCGAGCCGTGCATTGATTAGCCACGTTTCACACGAAATTTAAATGCAGCATACATGATTATTTTATTATAATTTATTGTGATCTTGGTTTTAAGTTTTGTGTTTTGTAGTAGATTTTAATCGTTCAACAAAATAATGTAATTGACCAAAAACGAACTCAATGTTTCAGGATTTTGTTTTTAAATCGTGTCCATGTGTGTTTTCAGTTATTGGTTTAATAAAATGGTGGTTTTTTATCTGTAAGTTATATATTTTTTTTATTGTTAATTATATGTCGTAAATGTTGGTCTTTAGAACGCTCAATAAGTTGCTAATCCGCGAGACTGTGGGTCATTTTATACCAGACAACGGATCAAATGGTCCTTAATAAAGTCGAGATACATAATATTTTCGATTGAGGGGCTATAAATTTTATTACGGTCAGTTGGGGCGAATGTAGACGATTTTTTCAGTTTTTTGGCAATAAATTGTTTAGAGTTTATCTAAAAAATTCTAAAAAAAATAATTTAAATGCTTTAACATCAGGAGCATATAGAGCAGTAATAAAAATATCAAAATTGGTACTGTAACATATTTTTTTTTGCTCCTATGTGTGGGGCGAATCGAGACAGTGCTTTATTTTCAATATAAATCACATTCAGTCATGCATATGGGTAAAATCGGACATAAAAAGATAAAAATAGCTGAATTTCCAATCTGAAAATTCGCTAAACTAAATAACTGCATCAGCGAATGACTTTTGATGGGTGGAATAAAACATTTTGGATTTAAATGAATTTTATTTCGATTTGCCTTTGAGTCTATCATGCAAGGTCGATTTGGGAACATGAAAATATTCAGTAGCGTGTCTGAGCGATTTTCTTTTATTTTTAATATCGGAAATCAGGGGCGCAACAACTACATATCTACAGGGGGTCCAACAAAAATTTAAATTATCAAATTTTTTGATAACGCAATTCTCCGATAACAATGGAAAATGTTGTAATAAAATGTCGTCTCCGAAAATTTGATTTTCAAATAAAAAATTTTAGTAAACCACTACAAATTTTACTTACAAATTTTACAATATAAATAAAATAAATTGAAGGAAAATTTCCAGGTAATTTTAGGGGGTCCGGACCACTTGGACCTCCCCGGTTGTTGCGCCTCTGTCGAAAAGAGCCCATTTTATGTTATCTAGACTACAGCTTATGTAGTTTATACCCACTTTCTTTTTATACTGACGCAACATGGTGTATGAATTCGCCTCACCTATAGACAATTTTTTGTTAATCAATTTATAAAAAAAAAAAAAAAAATTAAGCACAATACAGCTTTCATTTTTGGTACATATATTGTCAAAAAAACGCCAAACATTTTGTTGCCAGTCCCTACTTGATATATATAACTGTTTTTTTTTGTACACCAGCTTCGTTACAAGATTTCAAAACGCGCGTTATTTTTAAAAATTATAAACAATGCGCCTGTAAAATAACAAAATACAAAGATGTCACGTTCACCGCTTTTCTTTGATGACTAACTCATAACTAACAAAATTCAGTTGCATAAATTGATCTATGACCTTGTACGGTCATAACACTGACGAAGAAATATCCAGAGGCAGCTCTGTCTAGATTCGCCCCTACTGTCTCGGTTCGCTCCAACTGGTGGTACTTTTGTCATAAAACGTAAAAATATTTTTTATTAAAAGTTTTATTGGAATCTACATTTTATTTCATATGCACATATATGTATTTCGGAACATAGGTGTATATTTCCAACAAAACAATAAAATTAATAGCCTCCAGTTCTTTCTACAAGATCGGTTTCGATTACTTTCATAATCTTCTTCGGTTTTTTAATCTCAGTTTTTATTACAAGTTTGAACAATTTGTCGATAAGCTTGAAGACTACTGAAGAGGATCACCAGAATGATCGAAATCGGTCTCAGTAAGAAAAACAAAAAGTATAATTGAAGTATAATTCAACTGAATATAATTAAAGGACCGGTCAGACAAATACAGTGAGGGCAATCATAATCGTATTAGTCATAAAACTATTTATACGGTAGCACTTGATTCAAAATCAAATTCAAGAGGGTCATAATTACTAAACTTATTCTTCAGAAATCACTGATCTTAGACAAAAAAAATATTAATATATATTTTCATTAATTTTGAGAACTGGTCAGACATGTCAGATCAAGACATACACTTCATAGAACAATAAAAATCAAGTGAATATGGGTATGACGTCTTTATTAATTTATGAGGTGTACGTCTGATCGGACTTCAAACTAGTCCTTTTTAGTCTATTTACCAGTGCGACCCGAGTCACATTTAAGGTAGTTGGTCGATAAAACGATTTTTTCAAAGGAATTTAACGAAACTTCTCTAGATATTTATTTAATCCAATACCAATAATACGAGCCCTTACCGAAAAATAATTGACCACCCCAATTTTGGGAAAACTTTTTCGCCCTTATGGGAAAACTCTATTTTTTTTTTTAATAAAATGAAAATGTGTTAAAGGAATTTGATAAAAATTTAATATGTTATTTAATACAAAGTTACAAAGCATATTATTTAATAAGAAATAAAAATTATTGACCACGCCGTTTTTGAAATATAATTTAAAAACATCATTTTACAACATTTTCACAACGCTTTTTCAACAATTCTTTTAAATTGCTACAACATAAGCGCGTGGAAGTTCAAAGAAACAAGTGGTATACAAATATAATAACTGAAGAATATTAATACATTATTTAATTTTTGATAAAAGAAAATTTTTTTGCTAAGATATACTTTTGTACCTAACTATCTCAGAACAACTACGTTAAACAGTGTTTTGTATGAGTTTTCTCTCAGAGATTTAGTATCGGTAATTTTCGTGATTTAAGGAAGAAAAATTATTATGGGCGTTAGGAAAAATGACTATTCTTTTGATGTTGCTCCTATTTTGAATCGAATTTCATAGAATACTAAAATTACCGAATGATTTTCTTAACTATAAGACTTAATAACTGAATCATCGTACCAATTATGAATTATATCACGTACGAATGACATTCAATACAAAATTGGTCAAGATCTTAAACTTCATGGGTTATGTGGATAATGTTTATAACGTGACTTTCGATTTTTTATTTCACAAATCTATATTGAATTTAATGATTTGATACAATATATTAATGTATGATATGTATTGGGCACATGGGCTAAAAAAACACATACAAATCTTATAAATTTATATGGTATTTAAAGGACCAGCTGTTTAAGACCTGATGTTTTCAAATGAGACCCTCCCGAATAACAAACCACTCATTGCTCGCTCGCTTACCGATAGCCGGAGGATCACATGTGCATCTTTCAAAAAACGCCAGGTGCATTTTTACCGTCTTTCAACTGTGCTACACGTTCATACATACGGTGTATGCATTACTTGCACGTACGTACATGGTCAGCCATAATTGGATGGACAGTAGAAAAATTAATTCAGAGAAAAAAGTCTTCGATTTTGAGAAATGATTTATTTTAATAGTGTCAGTGTCAATGGAATGCTTTTTTAAATAATTCACTGTTGAGAGATTTACACTGTGAAATTTCATTTTAAATATTGAAAAATATTTAAAGTTTAAATTACTTTGTCAATTTCACGAAATTAAAATTATATTTATACTTAACGCGTTTTCAGCCCTTTCGGCCATCCTCAGAGTAGATTGACGAAGATAAATGATGAGAATTTCTAGATAAGAAAGATATGTAAGAGGGAAGTATAGAAAGATATGTACCCTCTTACATATCTTTCTTACCTATAAATTCTCATCATTTATCTTCGTCAATCTACTCTGAGGATGGGCGAAAGGGCTGAAAACGCGTTAAGTATAAATATAATTTTAATTTTGTGAAATTGACAAAGTAATTTAAACTTTAAATATTTTTCAATATTTAGAATGCTTTTTCCTTCAAAAATTTTTGTAAAAACAAAGAAAAATTCATCTTGAAACAAAATAATTTTTTGATTTAGGTACCTACTTTATTTAAAAAAAGGTTTTAAGAACAGAAAAAATATGTTTTGAATTTTTTTTTTTGTTTAATTAGTTTAGAAATGTTTTTTTAACACCAATAAAAGAAATTATTTCTTTGAAGCGCTAAAAAAATATATTCAAAAATATCATAAATAGCTATAAAAAGATTAGTTCGGTCCAGATTATAAAAAAAAAAACTTTTTTATGTGATGGATCGGGACCGCATAGAAAAAGTTTGATCGAAAATACATAACTCAAAACCTCACAATTTTAATAGAAGTTGCTTTTCTAAACAAGATAAAGCCTTAATTTACACGTAGGAACATTTTATTTCATTTTTATAATATTATGAAAATTTTGAAAAATACATCTGTAAAAAAATTAAATGATGTGCAATGACTTATGTTCTTATTCAATGTATTGACTGATTGAATGCTTAAAAGCTATTAAAAAGTATTTTTATCAAAGAGAGTTACTATAGCAAATGTTTAGGTTTCTTACTGTCTCTTGATTTTGATTCATATTATGCATCGCACAAAAAAAAAACGCCCAAGAAAACACCGCATAAAAAAAGCTTCAGCTGTATTTTTTTCTCAGTGTATTTAATTTTTGTAATATATTAAAAAAGCCATATTTTTTTAAATTGAAATTTGATCTGTGTGCTTTTTCTCGTATTTACTTTATCCTTAAGGTTACCGTTTGTTCTAAACCTTCAGGAAAAGCGATTATTTCATTCAGCAAAATTTTCATATACAGTAGAGACTCGATTATCCGAGCCAGTGTGAATCTGACTAACATCGAGTAACCAAAAACTTGCAAAATGCAGACTTAATACCGCAGTATCGAAAATATTGTGAGTACACGATGTCCCTCATGAGCGATTTGCCCAAGATTTACACAAGATTTTAAGTAAGTAAAGACATGCGGATAGTACTGTAATAAAATTATGAATTTAGTCAACAAAATTAACCTCGATTAACCCGGAACTCGATTATGTCTCTAGGGTTCGGTTAATTATGGCTGTACTGTAATTATATTTAGTCCGCATGGTTATTTATTACTTGTTTTTGGAGGCCTTCTAACTAACAACCAACAAATAACATATTTTCAATTATTGACTCAAAAAAGTATATTTTTGAGGAAAAATGGGCTTAAAAAACGAAAATACCTAGATTTTTATTCTGAAATTTTTGGAAAATAATCATGTATCATTTTTAAAAAAAAAATTCATCAATCTATTGCAGGTGACAGTATAAATAAATACATGGCACTGTCACGCATACCATTTCATTGTTCGTATCACGAATCGTATATTTATGACCGAACTTGTACCTCCCATATGTAGATAAAAGATACCTACCTATACATGACGCTCCTAATATGACAAAACACCTGGCCCTATCTCCTTCTCCTTACATTTGGAAAAAAAGATAAAATTTAAGATGTATTGAGAGGAACATTTTTGAAAAAATATCAAAATCGTATCATTCCTTGAACAGTTGGCCACACGACAAGCAACGAGAAAAATTTTTCGAATCTTTTTTTTTTTTTTAAATAGTGATTGTCAATTAAGGAAAATGTGTGTTAAGAAAATTGATCTGGTGTAATACAAGTAACTTAAGTGTGTAATATTTGTAATAAACACGTTTTTTATATATGGTCCTATTACTTAGTTGTTCACTTACATAATATATCGCACCATATAATATTCATGAGACTGAATTGACTAAAGAACAATAAACATTGTTTTCAAAAAAAATTCTACACATGGACAAACGGACAATTAAATGAGATAATTAAAAATATTTAATATTAATGTTTCTTTTTTTCGTAACAAGACATTGAAAAGGGAATTACAAAGAAAATTCATAACAATGATTATCTGCATATCAGGTTTCATAATTGGAGATGGAGCACCAACAAGGTATTGTCTGAGAATTTTTTTTTTTTTTTTTTTGTTAATTTGTTCCAACTTATCAAACGAAATTTCCCTATTTTTCTATTGTTTCTACCATAATTATATAAAACAATTTAATTTTCGTACAAATTACCTAAAATGTTCGTAGTAAAATTTATTCGGAGCACTGTGAACAATTAGGTTTATGTTCTAACATTGTATTTTGAGGTGGTGGGGGCGGGGCTATAATTTGTCGTTTATTGAAAATTATCACAAACAGTTTTTTCGGTAAATATCTCGAAAAATGTTGATTTTCTGATAAAAAGTGTTATTATAGAATTTGTTATTTGTAAATTTTTCTACAAAAATGTTTTAATTACTTTTTCGTGTAAAATAGACCGTTTTTAAGTTATTTAAAGTTGAACCACAGGAGTTGTTACGTGTAAAAATTAGTATTTTTTAGTATTATTAATAAGTGTCTTTATTTAATTCTTAGATTATAACCGATTAACATTTTACCAAAAACCGTTTTGTAACGGAAATATTGATAGATTTTTTCGAAACATCCTTTATATTTATAAGTCATTTAACATCTGTTTTGATGTGTTTAAACATTTAAGTAAATCATATTTCCTTTTTACGTAGTATACTGATTTTGTAATTACGACGTTGACAACGATTATGAAACGATATACTATAATTTAATAATACTATATGCTATAGATAGAAAATATTGTATGTACTAAATCTTTTTTAAAATCAATGTGCATGATTGGAAAAAAATGTCGGTTTATAGAGCAAATAGTTTTATTTTTTTCTTTTTAACAGAGATTCACATATTTTATTTCAATTAACTTTTTTTTATATTATTTTCTATTAAATGTCGGCCATTGTTTTATAATAAACTAATCAAAATATAAATTATTCGTTTTTGTTTTCTTCTATTTGTTTGGAATTGATATTTCATTCATATGAATTAAATGTAAGTTGTGTTGGTTCGAATTCATATTAAAATTAGAGGTAGTGTTTTTTTTTTTATCCTTAACAGTAGATTGTCGCTTTTGTAGCTAAGCCTTACCGTAAATTAAAGTTTAGAAACCACAGTTTGAACTATTAAGCCATTTGTACTTTAATCTCTAATGCAGAAATATTGCCCTCTTAACTATAGGAGGTTTTTAACAAAGCGCAACTTTCTTCTTTTTTTTCGTAAAAAAAAAAATCGACTTAGAACCTTTTTTCGCAGATAGGTTTTAAAATTTCAACAAATAAATGAATCGTTGTCGACAAAAGTACTTTTTTACTAACCGGGTCCCCTGTACGTTCACCCCAGAAATCAGAATAAATTCCGTTTCTGGGAAAAATTTCGAACACTACAAACATTCAATACCTAAAGAACAAAGACGTAACTACAATGGAGCAGGTGGTGTAATCGCATCAGGCGCAAGAAGGGAGAGGAATTTTTTGTTGGGAAGTCCTTAGAGTGGTTGCGTTGCACTTTTCAAAGGAGGCGCTTGTGTCAAAATTGCTCCAGGACACAGAATTTATAGTTACGCCTCCACTAAAGACTATCGACTCTAATCGGAATCCAGGAACACTAATATTCGTTTTTTGCAAATTGAAACCTGCACTTGCGAAATCATATTACGAATGCAAGGGACTCGTATTTCTACTATTTTTGCATCAGTAAACTTCACGCAAATTTCCTTAAACAGAATTTCCTTCCGTTTAACTTGAAACTTTTCTGTACATTATCAATGGGTAATTCCATGGTCACTTACATTACAATTTGATTTAAAATTGGGATTAAAATCTTTTAAATTTTCGTAGTTAATGACTAAATCCACTAAAATTTAGTCAAATTAAATCGAATACGATTTGAACTTTTAAACAAAGGAAATCAAATTAGAAAAAATGCATATAAATTTTTTTTTATTCAAGATAAAGTAGATGGTCACTTACATTACTCAATAAGGAACATAATTTTTCATCTTGTACACAATGAGAATTTTCTGTTCTGTCTTGATAACAAACAGTTTCATTTAAGTAAATTTAAACAAATAATGTTTCAATAAATTATTTTAATAACAAATTTCATAAAATATTATATATTTTTGATAAAAATGTAACTTTTAATCGGTCACTTACATTACACCTCTTTGGTCACTTACATTACAGTCACTTTAAAATAAGTTTTATTAAAAAGTAAGTAGTTTATTAGTTTGGTTTTTTGGAAAATATGATAGATAACAAAGATAAAAGTTTATTTTTAGTAATTAAAGAAACGTCTGTCGGTTTGGATAGCCTCCATTACTCGAATTCGTAGTTTGACAAAAAATCAAAATAATACTCAAAACGAGTATAGTAATGATTTCAGCATAAAGAAAAACGTAAATTAAGCTGTATTTTAATATTCATTTGAAAAAAATCACAAGTTATAGTATTTTTTTTTATTGAGTAATAAATTTTTAAGCTAAATTTACAAAATAAAAACAATTAAAGGTAAAAAAATAAAAAAAAATTCGTCAAGTGCGTGTTTTTGACCTCAGTGAAAGTGTTAATTTATGATTTTTTGGCTCGTTTTTTAAGTACAGTGAGAATACAGCCCTCTTGCGTTTATTCAATTTATGCATGTACAACTCTATAATTATTATATTATATATTATTATTATTATTAATTTCCCCCCACTATAATCACACAACGAGATTAATATGTCATCCTTCGGTGACATAAAATCGTTGTATATTAGTGATTTAGTCTTTTGAGTATCAAGTAGGCATGACTTTGATTAATTATTTTAATTTCTTAATTTTTTCCTTCAGTGACATAAAATCGTTGTATATCAGTGATTTAGTCTTTTGAGTATCAAGTAGGCATGATTTTGATTAATTATTTTCATTTCTTAATTTTTACTAAAATTCCATCATTTCATGGAATTGCCCATACTTTTAAGTTCTGTTCTCGTGTGATTATGAAAAACGTTCCATCTCATTTTATAACTTGTCAATAACCGGCTTTCTACTTATAAATTATCAACGGATTTGCAGACAATATTTTTTCGACGGAACTGCGATTTATTTTTTAATAAAAAAAATGAAATGAAAAAGCAGGAAATCCAAAAGTAACAAAACCATTTAAAGACAACAAAAAAAAAAAAAATACATTTCATCGCAATTATAATGTTTATAATGTACAATAGATATAATTTCCTCTTTCTTTGGTCCGTATTCAGTGAGTGTATGTATGCATGTAAAAAAAAAAACTTGTTTATAAAAACAACTGAAAAGTAAGCAACAACTGGATTTGTTCGCTGGCAGTAGTTTATTGTACTTTTTTATTGCATTGAAATAAAAAAATTTCCAAAGCTAATAGCGCAGCACCAACAACGAATAATAACAGTTATTATGTAATTGAGGTTATCGACGAAGAGTTTTGTAAAATCTATATTATGCATTAGTGCCTCCTATCTTATATATTTATATTAGAAATAAGTTATTCGTTGAAAAATAGGACAATTTATTGTAAGTTACAATTGAGTCGTCCATTTCCAAAACTCGTTAAGTCCATAATCTCAAATTTTACAGTAAGCTGAAAAAACTTACTATTTCTCTCCTAGTAGTTATATTAACACTATGAGGCCCGAGCACTTTCATAGTAAACTTCCCCGGAAGCCGACAATATTTAAAAAGAAAAAAACTTTATATAAACAAATACATAAAATAAAATGCATTTATATTTTTTTGTTTTGGAGTTTTCTCACCAAAGGTATAAAAATTATCACATTATATTATACATACTAATATATATTTCATCCAATCACGGAATCTTCAGGTAGGGTAAAAGCCCCCTTTGTGGAACGGTATCTAATACTGGAACAGTTTTGACATTTACATATTTATTTCTTTAATTAAGTAAAGAAACTTTAAATGCGAGGTGAATTTAAATGGAAAAACAATCATTCTATTAATAATAATTTTTTTTATCAGACGTTTCTTTCAGAAATAACTTCATTAATATGTAAATGTTCATAATTAGATACCGTTCCACAAAGGGGGCTTTTACCCTACATGTGGATCTATAAATTGAGAATATTTAACTCAATTTATTTAAAACGAGGTTTTCTTTTGAATTTAATTATGACTTTGAATATTTTCCTTTTAAGAAATAGAAAGATATGAAATATCACAATATATTAATCACATAAAAGTGAAAAATCATACAGATAGGTAATTTTTTAGTTTCCATATTTTGAAGTCCAATAAATAATATAAAAAAAAATTGTTAAATTAGTCGTTTTTAGTCATTTGAAAAAAATTAAGCACTTTAATCATTTAATCGAAGGTAAAACAGTCGACTAAAATATGACTAAATGTAATCAAAATTAGTTGACTAAACCGACTAATCGATTAATTATCCGATATCACTAATCACTAGTAGAAATCATAGAACTTGAAGAGAATTTTACCGGAAGATAGGGTGGGTTCAATAATATCTGTCGAATAATGTAGGATTATCAAATGAAACTGACTATTTCACCTAGGCAGTTAAGGTTTTCATTATACCCCGTTTCAAATACAATTAAGCATGAGTCATCGTTAAAAAATTAAATAATTCTTATATTCGAAACAAATCAATCTTCTATTCTTTTCTAAAAGCAAACTGTAAATATAAAATTTACGCATTTGCAACAATGAAAGAGATAAAGTTAAGAAAACGGGAATTTCTTAAATTCGTAAGTGGCGAATCATGCTTAAATTTAAGTGAAATAGATTATATTTAAATATCCCTGTCGCATAACGTCTTGCATAACGTAGCGAATTTACTAGCACCCACTTTTAAAGCAATAATTTCCTGTCATATAGAAGACAGCTTCGGGTGCGATTTTTGTATGGTTTGTTTCCAAAATAACATGCACAACATATTTCAAGAATCACAGACCAGTTACGTATTTCAATTTAAAATATTAATAAAATTTCCAAATATTACAAGACAATTATAGCGCAGGTAGACAAAACTACTTAAGTCCAAAATATTAACTGTACAGTAGAGAGTAAAAACTAAAAAACTAAAATGAAATGCAGGCAACATCAGTCTATTTGAATTATTTTCAAGTTTACATGACATTTTGTAAATTTTTTTAAATCAATTACTTTCTTAACATGCAACACAATAAATCATAAAAAAAAATTAACTTTAAGCCTTAAACTAAAATTTTTTAAGACATTTTTGTGGACTTAAAAACAAAAACAACAATATATTTCATTATTGAAACCATTTGTGAACTTAACGCGTTTTAGCGAGTAGTTGTTGCCATAAAAATACATTTCCAATTTAATTAAACTATGTACTTATTTATTTATTATTTTATTAAGAATTATAAGACCTTTACTTCTTTTGTTAGTTTCTGAAAAGAATTTTTTTGATAACAAGTGCATTAAAAATGATGTTAGGGGTGGAATTGAATTGTGCCCTTTTGGAAATATATGAGTCAGACTCTCTTGGTCCTTATTATAAAATTAAAGATAAATACATAAATAATGGACTTAAGTACTTTTGTCTACCTGCGCTAGAATTAATATTGCGGTTTTACGTTGGTTTTTCAGAATTTTATCTAATACAGATGTCGCCTACATAAATTTCTTTTATCTCCAAAATCATCATCCTACAAGATTTGTTAATATAGGGAAATTCAAATACAACTCTATAATAATAAATTTCAAAATACAAATAGAAAAACAACAATATTAAGCAAATAAAGAATTTTGCTGTAATAGAAATGAGGACAAAAAAACTTCAAGTTGTTTTTTTTTTTTTAATATTTCTTGAAAAGCAATTTACATAGGATTCGCTGAATCTGACTGAAGAACTCACTCAAGAGTTTCAGAGTTCCAACGCTTTCATCAAATTTCATAAAAACTGGAACCATTTTTGGGTTCTGGAGACTTCAGAACTGACATCTATCACAGTCCCTGGCTTAAATCTCACCGTGAAATGATTTTAAAAAAATATTTTTTTGCTTCAAAAAGAATTTTTTTTGTTTTAAAAAAATTGTTTGACCCTACTGAAAGAAATTGATTTTGTCGGTTTAAAAGAGTGTCTTGTATTTTTGTCGCTAAGTCCCTCGTTTACAAGATATTTGCTTGGTATAACCGAAAATTTTAGCTTTTAGAATTAGATAAATATAAGTACTTCACTTTGATGTCACATTTCATCTCTGGCAGAGGGTTTTGTCGAGACAACTAAGGTATTTCTGAAAATAACAGAAACTATCTACTGTATGCAATTCGTGATTATTCCTACATTTCCCTTCCTTATTCTTGCCTATTTCACTTATAAATGATTCAGGTTAGGTCGTGGAAGGGAGACAAGTGGGTAGAATGTGTGTACCCGATAGGTATTGTAAGTATGAAGCTTGTATTTAAACGCAGGGACTTTGAAGGTCAGAGACCAGTCGTGTCACCTCTCAGTCGTCGGGTTTATTTAATATTTATTTCAGAGGGTTGCACAAACACTCATCAAGAGTGTTAGTCAATGCATGTACACGTCACGTAACAGACGCAATTTATACAATCCCTAAATTGTTTCCCATTTTGGTACAGTAATTTACAAAAACATTTTTGTAGCGTACGAAAAAAATCGAAAAATCGAATTTTTAAAATTTTACAACTAATTTTCTCTCGTTAAGGTTATTAACCTCTAACAGGACAGAGCAACTTTGACCTCTGTCCAACACAGTTGAAATGCCACCCGTTTACGAACCACTAGGTTAAGAGAGCAAACTGAAAAATTCGCACAAGTGCATGTGAAACACGCATTAGGTTAGGGTTCGCCAGTGACTAGAGTTTTTCACAGATTTTGGGATAAGTTACGGCCATTTAAGAAAAAGTGGTTACGATTCGAAAACAATATCCCTCACGATAGTGTGCGTAGAATTATTTCTAGAATTATTTACGAAAGATGAAAATTTCATCTCATTTTCAGCATTTTCTTTGATGTTTTGGACTTGAATTTTTGGGGAGTGTGTTCTAATATCGAAACTGCATCTAATATTGATGCAGAATTCTATTTAGTGGAAACTATTTTCTCTGTTTCAAATTTCTTTTTGAATTTTCAAAAGTTTAGTTGTGTCTGTTTCCGAAAGTTACTTCCCCAACATAATTTAAATTAAGCTTTCTTATCACCTCAGATTTTTCCCTCACATTTAAGCTCAGTAATTCGCAAACGGAGTTTAAAAATGAAAAATAACTTTATTCATTAAGATGTGATATGTGAAAACCAAATTTTTTTGTTTATCACACATGTGTGTGATGCTACCGCGGACGAATATTGGCCGGTAACATCGGTAACACTCTCAATTAGAGATGTTATGGATATCCGTAACCGTAACCGAAACTACCGGATATCCGAATTAATTAAATATCCGAAACCGTATCCAAAAATAAAAGTTTCGGATTTGTTTCGGAAAATAAAAGACAACTGCCGTTGGAAAACTGAGTTTAAATCGAAGCAAGTTTTTGCTGCATATACTTATTTTAATAGAATTCCATTGATTCGTGTTTAACGTTCATTTTCTGGAGTAAAATTTCACCTTTTCTATTAAAAAAAATTCCACTATAAGCAATTATCCGTAACCGTATCCGAAACATTATCCGATATTATTACATGTCTGTAACCGAAACCGAAAAAAATGTTTTTAAATATCCGTAACCGTATCCGAAATTTCCAATCCAATGTGATGGTTTCTCTAAACGTATAAACGGATAATATAATACATATAATATAATCTTTAATTGTTTATTTTTTTCATAATTTTTTTTATTTTTTTATCACTTTATTATTGATATCATGTTCATTTTTATTTTTTTATTTTTTTTAATTAAAATTGTGTGCCTTAAAATTAAAGCTTTTTTTACTTAATTCTTTAAAAATATTACCAACCCCTGATGAAATTTATTGCGTAGACGTACCTTTAGCATGTGTATGCAAAATTTCATAATCATAAGTCGAACGATGTAGCAATTTTTGTTCGCAACCCCAAAAATTACGTAAGAACATTTACTGCCAAAAACTGTAACATCCCGCAATATATTTGTATATATTTATTAGGGATGTAACAAATATTTGTTTTCGTATTCGCAGTAAGCGCCAACTTCTTATGTTGTAATTTCGCAGTTTTATTCACTGAATAGTTGACAAGAATGCGAATAACATATATACGCCATGAATCTGACACAAATTTATAATGGTCCGAAGATATACGAATGCATGTCTTCGAACTCATATAAACGGAGAGGAACACATTCAATTTCAGCAAAAACAAAAACTTACAGAAATACTTATCCGTATTGCGAATCGTCGTTGCAACCCTTATCTGTACGTATATGGCCCACTCTTTTACATTTACAATAAAAACTTTATATAACACCACACTGGCTGCTCTATCATCGAATCAATAAACAAGGTTTTTGGATAATTTCCAATATGCGTACCAGTTGGAATTTCTTTCGGGGAGTCCATTTATAAAAGATGCTCGCAAACAACATGTGTGTCAAAAACATCTCGCCCGCCGTTAACGCCGAAAATACAACAAAAAAAACATGATTTCTTTTATTTTTATTTTTTATAACTGCAATATTTTTATTCAGAACGTTGCTTATAATACGTGTTGTATCCACATATGTATAATAGTTCGGACACTTGATTATAAGTTCACAGTTGACTGAGTTAAACGGAACTCCGTCTCATAAGAGGTTTATTTACGCAAAACTTTCTTGTTTATCAATTCCGTGGCTATAATTCTACAATTGAAATTTAATATTGTCTTTTAATATATAATGAATTTTCGAAAGGAAATTACGATTAAAGGTGAATTATTATATTGTAATTGTTATATTGTTTTGATTTTTAAATGTTTCTTAGAAAAAAGTTCCTTTTAAATAAAAATTGTGTAACAGTTTCATTGTATGTTGATCAAAATACTGTGTCAATTGTTTTGATAATGACCAGACGAGTCGAAACACGTGTCAAAAAAGTGATTTTATTTGGTTTCTACAATTTTTTTTTACTTTGTTTGGAAATTAACAATTGATGTTCGAAACAATTCTCACAATTTAAAAATAAAGTGATATTTTGTAAAGTAAAATATTTGTTTTATTATTTTAAACAAGACGTTCAGTTTTTTTTTCAAAATTCATGACGATCGCTTCAAAAAATTTTGAGAAAAGCACGTTCAGTTGACCTGTAATTTTGACGTGTCAGTCGTGCGGTGTTTTTGAAATAACCTTGGGGAGCGTGTACTTATCTAAAGTGTTTATGCCATTCTGTTTCTTAACCTAAAAGTTGGTACTAGCTTGAAAGAGGATGCCGCCATATTTCAATAAAATTTGATTATTTGTACATATAACGGTTTCATTCATCGTATAAAAATTTTAAAACTCTCAAAATTGCGTGTCGTACTTACCTACTCTATTTGTGTTTTTATTGTTTTAAATTGTAATTTTTTGAACTGTCAAAATGTCCGCCATATTGATTTCTCACTCTAATTGAATAAAGATATCCTAATTCTTAACTTATTTTCCTCCTTACTTAAATTTTATGTTATTTTATGTTTGATCAAGAGGCAATAAAAATAATATTACAAAATCATTTTGTCATTTAAAAAAAAATATTTCATAATCACAAGATTTTTTTGAAAGAAATTTTGCAATTTGTTGTTTATTTTGCATTTACAGTTTCCCGCAACATCGAATGGAACGGAACTCATCAGTGGCGGGCGTAACAATGTATTCACCCGGTCAAACGTACGTTCAAACTCAGTCATACATTCAGGCTCAAAGTTATCAAGTACCCACATACCCGAACATAATGAAAAATTATCCGGGCCAAGAAAACACTGGAGTTACCTATATCCAAAGTCCTACACCACCGTTACATAAACAATCGTCAATTCGTAATATTAGCGGCGAAATATTGAAACGTAATCGAACGCAGAATGCGTACGAATTATCGCAAGACTTATTAGATAAACAAATTGAATTGTTAGAACGTAAATATGGTGGTGTTAAAGCGCGGAAGGCCGCGCTTACAATCCAAAGAGCGTTTCGACGTTATACACTGTTAAAAAAGTTTGCAGCAATTACAGCGATGGCCAAAGCAGAGAAACGTCTTTGTCGACGGTTACCAATGGTTGACGGGAATGGTGAAACGCATCATATGAATAACACACCACATATGGATAGTAGTCGGCGAATCACAACTCCTGACGCGGATAATTCGCAAGGATACACAAAGTAAGTTCGACCATTTGATGGAGTAACCTCGTATGTATCGCAGGAAACACAAAATTGTTCGTTTGAGAAATAATATTTTGTTTTTCATAAGATACGAGGTTATGATTGCGATTTAGGTACCATAAAACCGGCTAGACCCGGACACATTGCACCAATCTAAAAAGTAAATAATTTCTACACTAACCTGAAACAATAAACATGTGTTCCCTACGTCATTAGAGAAAGAAAAACATCTTCCAGCTGTTTCACGGCTGGACCAATAAAATCGACGGATTTCAACTTTTACTACAGACATGTAATTTTCGTCATAATTGTCATATGGGTTTAGTTTTGTTATGTATATGTTTAGAATTTTATCGCGCATCATTTAATGATGTTTGAAGTTATATTCGATGTATATATATAAAAATACATGCTATATACATATTATACCCGTTTAGACTCGGACATATCAGTTTATTACATTATGGCCGCGATTCGCACCGACTGTAACTTCTACTATCCATACGTTATATTCCCGCCAAAATTACGCGGTTTATGCCTCCTTCTGGTGTCATATCGTATGTTTACTTCATAGAGAGGCATACTATGCATTGACCCCTCTCCCTTCCCTCAAAACGGTTTGAAGTCTGATTCAAAGATATCAGACGATATAAAACACTGTCCTAACGCCAACGGGAGAGGTTAGTTTGCGTGTTATTACATTATTTAAGTAAGTGTCCAGGTCAAGCTCAAGACCAATTTAGGGTGTGACCCGGACACTTATTAATTATTATTATTATTATTTTTTTTTTTTTACTTATACACTCTTTCTAATGGTAATACTTTTATTTGTGATATCTGTGAAGGAAACATGTATAAACCTAAAATTAACCGAAAAATTGTAAAAAAGTGCCTGGGTCTAGCCGGTTTTACGGTATGAAATATTTAGAAAACGCCATCTTTTTTTGGCTATTTAAATTTATCCTTATCAGTAAAAAAAAAAAAAATGTTACAGACATGAGATAAAAATCTTTTACGAAGCCATCTCAAGTTTTATCTTATATTTTTTTCTAAAATAGTTCATGTGAACCCTGCAATAATATGAGTTCAACGGCCCGACCTGTACGTTCGATGTCGCTACGAGAACGGCGAAATTTGGACATGGGACAACTTCCCCGAAGTCAGTCAAATACAGCCACCGGCTGTTGGAACAGTTATATGGGATCATATTATATTCAACGGCAGGACAATATCAATGAGGTAAACCCCCCCCCCCCCCCCAAAAAAAAAAACTCCTGTTCCCGAAAGAAAGTCTTCAGTATCACAACTCTCTCTTACAGGATATGCTAAACCATCCAATAAACGTTACCCCATGCAAAGTATGTTCGCCGAACAGCAGTGCTTCGCCAAACATGCATTGGCCCCGAACTGATAATTACCAAAGTGGAAATGGCACGATCAATAACACAATCTATGTCCAGTCTAGAATGAATTCGCAATCTTCAACAACATCTTTACAGCAACAACAATCACAACAACAATCGCAACAACAACAATTGACCCAACAACAAAATTCCACACAATTCAATCAGTCAAATAATACGCCGTCAATGAAAAAAATTCCACCGGAAGTCCCGAAACGAACGTCAAGCATTTCATCGAAATCGGTTGAGCCGAGAACGTACCGTACAAACAGCGGTGGCCTTAGTAAATGTGCTGATAATGGAAGTCTGTCGAGCGTTCAAAGTTCGGGAAGTGATAGTAGTATATCGACTGATCGGGTCATGTGTACCGATACGAATTCCACAGGGTAAATTTTCGGTTAAATCAATCTGAGGGTTACCATTTCGATTGTGGCCAAACTTATGCAAAAAACTGGCTGGGGGGCAAACAGTTGTTCTGTGTTCGGTCATCAGAGAACGCCAGTTAGGAGTGACTGCCACTTTCAGCCAGATTATAACCCACTGTATGTAACGTCCATAAGTCCTACAGGGTGGCGATCGACCTGAAAAAGTCAGGGAATTTCGAATTTCTGGAATAGTCAGGGAAAAGTCAGGGAATTTCAGTCGTAGTCAGGGATTTTTTTCAGTTTTCGCCCCGGCGAGAGCGTCGACTTTATTTAAATATTTTTCTCGGAGTAGGTCCTGGAATTTTATTTAGAGTCAGGGAATTTTGCAATTGGTTTTCAATCGCCACCCTGATCCTAAAAGTTTGGTCACAATTCTCGCAGGTATCCTCGTTTGGTCTCATATCAGCTCTCATTCAGATTAATAAATATGTACAACAAATTTTAGGGGTTGCTCGTCACCGTTATGGAAACGGAAAGGCTTGGGCCATTCACAGTCGCCGGAAGCTGTGTCCGAAAGTAGTCTAATTGGAATCTCACACACATCAGCCTCAGTGTACGCCCTAGAACAACCCGAACAGCCGATGAGTACACCGATTAGTTATAAAGTTTCCGAAACAGTGCGCAAACGTCAATACAGGGTCGGATTAAATCTATTTAATAAGAAACCAGAACGGGGCATTACATATTTGATGCGTCGTGGGTTCTTAGAAAATTCACCGGAAGCCGTAGCTAGGTTCTTAATTTCCCGCAAAGGGTTAAGTAAACAGATGATTGGTGAATATTTAGGAAATTTACAAAATCAATTCAACATGGCCGTTCTAGAGTAAGTCTTATTTTAATTAGTCTTACAGTTAGGCAAAGAAAATTAAAAAAAAAAAAAACTGTTATTTATTCTAGGTGCTTTGCACGGGAATTGGATCTTTCTGGCATGCAAGTGGATGTTGCCTTACGAAAATTCCAGGCATATTTTCGTATGCCTGGTGAGGCGCAAAAAATTGAACGGCTTATGGAAGTGTTTTCTCAACGTTACTGTCAGTGCAACATTGATATTGTTGCCCGTCTAAGATCTCCCGATACAATTTTTGTATTAGCATTTGCAATTATCATGTTAAACACCGATTTACATACGCCAAATATAAAACCAGAACGACGCATGCGCCTCGAGGATTTCATTAAAAATTTACGTGGAATTGACGATTGCCACGATATTGATCGTGATATGCTTGTGGGAATCTACGAACGAGTCAAAGCCAACGAATTTAAACCGAGTTCCGATCATGTGACGCAAGTGATCAAAGTGCAAGCGACCATTGTCGGCAAAAAGCCGAATATGGTTCTGCCGCATCGAAGGCTTGTGTGTTACTGTCGATTGTACGAGATTCCGGATATCAATAAAAAGGAGCGGCCTGGCGTTCATCAACGGGAGGTTTTCCTGTTCAACGATTTACTTGTGATCACAAAGATTTTGAGTAAGAAGAAAGCGTCGGTCACATACACATTCCGGCAAAGTTTCCCACTTTGTGGAATGGTGGTCACATTATTTGAAGTTCCACGTAAGTCTGCTCACTGTTTTTTCTATGTTTAGGTCGCCAGTGCGAGTAAAATCGTTTCGTATTGACAAAATTATATATAAAAAAAAGGGGGATAGTGAATCTCCCTGCCGTACTCCTCGCATGAGATTATTTGTGGCAGTGCCCCTTCAACATTGCACGGTATTGTGGATCCCTCTATATGATTTTTCCACGTACCACTGAATATACTAGCCGAACCCTTTTGTCGGTGAAGAATCCTAACGAAAACTCAAAGTTTTTTTTTAAGATTTTATCCTAAAAATGAGTAAAATCGTTTCGTATTGACAAATTATATATAAAAAAAAGGGTGACAGTGAATCCCCCTGCCGTACTCCTCGCATGAGATTATTTGTGGCAGTGTCCCTTCAACATTGCACGGTATTGTGGATCCCTCTATATGATTTTTCCACGTACCGCTGAACATACTAGCCGAAGATTAAAGATTTTATCCTAAAAATGAACACTATTGAACTTCAAGTACAGTAGGACACCTTTGACGAAATTTTTATTACGGCTAAACTATTTTTAATATTTTTTAATTATAGATTACCCCTATGGAATTCGATTGGCACAACGTGTTGATGACAAAGTACTTATAACATTTAATGCCCGTAACGAGCATGATAGATGTAAATTTGCCGAAGATTTACGTGAGTCCGTGTACGAAATGGACGAAATGGAGAATTTACGTATCGAAGCTGAATTGGAACGTCAAAAATCTAGTCGCGGAGGGAATCGATCCGGTGCTGAAAATCGTGATAGTGGTGTTGCAGACGTGGAAATTTGTTCATGTCCATGTGCTCAGGGTACAATTCTAGTCAAAGGTGATGAACGTGGAGGAGTTACTGCAACACAACAGACTGATGCCAGTCAACGGGACGCGCAACTCAAACGATCAGCGCTCAGTAATTCGTTACTTGATATACATGATCAATGTAAGTTGAATTTTTTGTTACGATAGTGTCAAGTTTCGGCAATTTCGCAATATAAATGAACAGTGGAAATTTTTAAAAATTTTTATATTTCCGTATTGGGTATGAACCAAAGTGATCGTAAATGGAAATAAAAATTGTCGGCGACAATTAGTTTTCACGATATACAGGCTGGATTTATCAACTCTCACCATTTTCCAATTATTCACACTAAAAAAAATTGCCGAAATTTCATTTCTTATGCTTTGCAGTTGCCTCACACTGATGTACAACAGTTTCAACAATAGTTACAGGTGAGAAACCGCAACGACGAGGCAGTGTCGGCTCGTTAGACAGTGGAATGTCAGTGTCATTTCAACCGAGCAGCTCATCAACATTATCCCGAATGGAATACCAAGGAGGACAAAAGCCAAAGCCAATAAATCAACAATCATTCCTTGGTGGTCTGTTCCATAAACGAGAACGAAAACTGTCACGAAGCGAAGATCCACAAAAAGATCCATTTATACGTTCGACCGAAGTTTAAAGAAAATTTAATTACTAGAACAAAATGTATGTATTATAATTAATATAATTGAAATTTTTACGTGGTGAAACATTTCCCAATTCAGACTACTTTCAGGAATTATTGAAAGTTTTGTTTAGCAATAATAGTTTGTTTGTTTTTTATTTATTTATACCAAAGTTGTTGAAAAATACAACGGTTAATGTATTAAATGTACCGTCTGATCTAAAGCTTTTTGAAAGTTGATACTTTTTCTTTCACTTTTTAGATTTGGCAGTCATTTGTATTAATAATTGCAAACAAAAACTTTAAACGCGTTGTTTATGGGACTGCTGAAACGTTAAACTTGCAAAATATCATTTGTTTTTATTAAATTTATGGCAGTTGTAAGTATTAGAACAAACAAATAGAAGAAAAGTTTACAGAAAGTACCAATAATAGAAAAACCAAAAAAATTTGATTTGAATTATAATAAAAAAATAATAATGAAGAATTGTAAATATCAGTGTAATCGTTTAAAAAATAGTTTGAATTATCTAAATCAGATGGTACCCTTAAGTCGTCACATTTATTGAATGTTTCATCAACAAAATGAATAAAAACTCTTTGACTTTTTTTGTAAATTCATTTAAATTTTTTGAAATTTAAACGAAAATATTAATTATATATACGAAATTGTAAATATTATTTAAAAAATAAGGTTTTTCAGAATTTTCATTGTGAAATTTATTTAATTATAGTGAAAAATTAAAAGAAAAAATTCTTTAAAGCATATATGAAAAAAAAAGCAAAGAAAAATATTAAATTCTGATCAGGGGGATGATTGTATATAGATAAAAACCCTCCCAAATTGCCTATTTCTCGTCCAAACGTAGAAACTAATGAATAATACAAAATTTTCTATTTTTCCACAATTATTTTTGCATTAAAATTTTCCTTCAGTTCATCGGTGGGAAATTCTAAAATCCAAACATCGAATTCTTCGAACAGTCAAAAATTTCCCGATTCATTCTCGCGATGAATTGATGAAAATTTTACAGTATTAGAGTACTTTATCCCAAGTTAATTTTTGGAAAAAAATGGCGATCGAACACGTAACTAGAAGCCTTTAAATTTGTATTTACATTTACAAAATTGCAATGTCATAAGTTATCAAAAATTTGTAAGTGTAGATCCAGTCATTGAAATAAAAATTTATTTTTTTACTTACAGATTTTTGTTTTTAGAGATATTTTTTTTTTATTTATTGACTAATGAAAAATCATAGTTAAAGTCCGGAATTTGTTGTTCGTCTCATAAATCAACTTGTTAAGTATGAAGGATTGAAAAAATTATAAAAAAAAAATACGACCTACTCCACGAATCATAAGCGTTTCACTTTGAAACCGTTTCAAAATTTTTCTGATTCACTACATTCTATACAGTAGAACAAAACAAGTAGTGTTTGCGACTGCGCCAGTTATAGACTTAATCGAATTAACTTAAATATTTGTCGCTGCTAATAGTATTACAAACTTTTAACAGATAGATTTATGGGGCCCATTGAACAAGCCGAGCTTTAACCATTTATTAATGATTGTTTTATCTGTAACCAAAAAAAAAAGAAAAATTATCCACGTCTATTTAAATCGTTAAGGAGTTTGGATTAATCCCGTTACATATTAAGGCCATAATAAACATTTATAAAAACCCTCTTAAACTGTTTGCTAAGTAAAAAAATATTTAAACCACTGGTTTTATCAATCCAAAGACATAATCTTTTTTTTTTTTAAAATCAAAACAGATTATGTTTTTAATCAAAATAAAAATTTGTACTTAACCGTTAATGTTGGATCGATTACAATCATTTACAAATTACTGTAAGGTGCTGCCATCTGTAACGTATTTTGTTGACAGTTAAGTGCAAATTTTAACTGAATTATGTTTAAAACGTACAGTATTTAATAGTTAAATAAATTATAATTAATAGTGAAATTAAGAGATTAAACCGTTATCGAAATAGTGAATACGCATACTGGCGTATTGGTTAAAGATTAAATAATCTAGCATTTTTTATTTATTTTTTTATTTAAAAAGAATTTTTGAAAACCAGTGATATAATTTTAATTAAAATTTAATGTACTTAGAAATATTTAAAGCTCGAATATCGATATTAATACTTAATGAATTTTTTTCAGGTTTAAGTAATTATACAATGTTAACTATTTTCTATATATATAACTAACACTGATAATAAAAAGACCTTTCTACATATTAGGAACCAGTTCTTTTCAAAAATTCTAAGCAACGAAAGGCCTTCGACATACTTATACTCCTATTACTAACATTTAACACTGATTTTGATAATTTTGATAAGTACTTAGTGATATGTATTCTTTTGATAAATTTATTGGTGTTTATAAAACACTTTTTAACACCCTGTATCAGGGTTAATTGCATTTTTCTGATTTTTTTGTACTAGGGTAGCGAATAGTTACATTGTAGAATTGCTTCGAGACATTTTGATTTTCGTGTATGTGATTATTAAATCAGAAAAAAACTGTTTCTACGTTTAGAAAATTTTTACAAAATTATACAACGATATATTTCATGATTGCGCGCGCAGACTCACCGACACGAATGTGGTACTTTGTGGTATTCCCCCACAATAATTGTTATGGGATTGTCAATGGTAATTTTGGTATTTGTTCAAGAATATTTATTATTATTTATTTTATTTATTTAGTTTTGAATAAAATACTCGTACTAAAATTTTAATATTGAAAATGATAGCATTTCAAGAGTCAGCTCAAAAACAAATTTGAGCTTGTAGGGCTGTGAATTATTTTTAAATATAGATCATGTCAATGAATTTCTAAACGTGGAAACGTCCGGTAGAAAATTACAACTTTTTTTTTTTTATTTCGAACCTCAAATAAAAAATTTAAAAAATCATAAAAACAGATTTAATTGTTAATAATAAAAGACTTGTTAAATACTTGAAATTTATTAATAATCTAGAAGATAGAAAACTGATTTTTTTTAAATACATTTAAATCGTGCAAATTTGTTTTTAGTTTTTTTCATTTTACACAGTTGAAGAATTAATTGAAAAACTGCGTAGTTTTATATTTAATTGATGTTATTCTGTACCTAAATTCATCATTAATTACGTAATAAGGAAACAAGAACAATGTTAATAATTTACTTTGTATTTATTATTTTCTAAAAATGAAAAAAAAAAAAATAATAAAAATATCAAATCAATTGTAATTTATGTTGTCCATGTTCATATTAATATTATACACATATAAAAATCGTCAATAAATTATTTCTCAAATTTAAATTGATAATTTTAATTGCAGGTAAACCTTTTATTTCTCCCCTCTGCCTTATCTGTTTTACTTAACGAGAAAAGAATCGATTCATACAAACTAAACAGATATAATCCTGATAAGTCATTTAAAATATCATCGAATAATAAAATACTTTTATCCTCATTAGAATTTAGAGCATTTATAGGTTACTAGACCCCGGGCTTTTTAGTGCACTTCATAAATCAACTTGCCAAGGACCGTAATAATGAGGGACGAACAAGATATAGGTAAGTATTATTACTCCACTTATTCCTTAATAATTGTTTTTGATTTTTTTGAAATTCAAATCTGGGTGTGAACCTTTAATTATTACTATAAAAATAACGGAATTCCTTTTTAGAAATACGACTGATTCGATAAAAGTCTTACTGATGGTTCTAGATGCTCAGTTTTAGTAAAAATGAAAAGAACGGCATTTTTGTTTTTCTTGAATTAAACTTCATGCAAATGATTTGAATTAGGGTTATTGGTGAAACTAGAGTGATTTAAGTGCGAATTTTTGGTATATAGCAATAACACAATTCCTTTTACAAATATGATTGATGCGAAGAACTCTTTTCCAGTGGTAATTTTAGTAAAAATGAAAAGAACGGCGTCGAAAATCTAGAATTAGGATAATTTGGATAGAAACTTTTCATTTTTGCCATTAAAATAATCAAATTGCTCTGGAAATTAAGAAAAATTAATATCAGAAACCAAATATTTATATTAAATAATTTTATTGTCATAAAAAATGATTTCTATTTTTAATAAATTGACAAGAATATACACGCTGATATAAAAATAGTGTTGTTATTTGTTAATTGTTATTTTGTGTTATTTAACAAGTTTTATAATTTAAATAAACTTTCAAAAATCAATGCATTTGTACTTTTTTCATATAAAAATATAAAATAAAAAATAAAAAATGTCAGCATTTTGTGATTCTGATTGATGAAAATTCAATTATAACTATCTATGGTTTCGTTAAAATATCACGAATTTCCTCGTACGATTTTCGTAAGGCACTTATATAATCAGCACCATTAGCACCGTCCCGGTAACTAGTCACCAGCACGCCCAAATGATTTTCGTGGATATAGTATCTGCAAAAAAATTTCATAGACACACTCGCGTCCCGACATATTCCCCAAAAAATCCTTACCCAATTCCATAGCCATCGTGAACAGTTGGTCCAAATCCACCGGCAAATATGGTCGGCGATGACAGTGTACTCGTCGAAATGATATTATGATTGATTGCCGCATATTCTGGATCGCCAAATATTGACGGTGTGGGCCGTCCAATTTTCGCCGCCGTATATTTTAACGCGAACAAATGACGATCGAATCCTTGACCCATGGCCGCTTCTTTGGTCAATTTTGAATGTGTTTCGGAACAATCTTGAATTTTACCACGTAATTCGTTGTTGTTTGTTACTTTTTTGACATATAGCGTGTCGCAGTATTCCTGAAAATGTATTTTTAAAAAAATATATTTAAGTACCGTGTTAATTTTTTGAAAATTTTTATACCTTTGTGGCCATCGTGCATGGGCGAATTGTTTCGGTACGTCCGTGTTTGAATGCTGCCGTGCTACACGATTCGTATGATGCAACGAATTTTCCGGCTAATTTAAACTGAGCAGCCTGAAAAAGAATGGTACTAATAGAGAACCTTGCGGAACACCACTTGACATGGAAATGCAATTCGACTAAATATATTCAGGTATCGAGAATTTTCCCTAATTGGAAAAATTAAATTATGTTGTTATTCATAGTTTATAGTTTAAAGACGGTTGTATTTGAATTTATCATGAGCTGAATTAAATGTTAAAATTGGTTAGATTACAAAACAATTAAGTATATGGTCATCTAACATATGTATAAAGGAAATGTATGAAAATCGAATGCAAAGATAAAAAATGATGCGATTCATTCTATTTTACAGCATCTAAAAATACTTTTTTAACAAAATGGCGCCGTGATTTTACTAAACCAGGTTGTGGAAGGTAAATTAATACACATCTCAGCAAATTTAAATTTTTCGTCTATTAGATGACAAATGCACAAGAATCGAAAATATTTCGAATATGACTAGACGGTTACAGTTCAAATCATGGTTCCAAATTAACATGTACATGTACATATGTATAACACAGACAGTGTTAGGTATAAAAACGTACTCTCACCACAGATAACCTATATTTTGAAAGAAATTTTCAGAGATATAATTTTATTTGAGAATTTGATTTAAGATACATAATTTTATTTGATTTTTGAGTTCTGTAGGAAGCTAATTGTGTCTTTTTTGCAAATATATATATATAATAAATTTATTGTCAGATATTTAAAAAAAAATTTATAATAGTTTTAATTTCACAAAATAAATTAAATTGTATACTTTTATGTAATCTTTATAAATTTAATCGAATAATTAAATATTCATTTTTAGGGCTCCGAAATTTTACACTTACTTGAAAACCTAATTGCATTACTGCATCCGGACTCACGGAATTCTTCTTACAAATATTTTTACCTAGTCCATCCAACTCGAGAATATTAACATCCAACGATGCACAAGTTTCATCGTATTTTTGCATAGCCGTTCTAATAATATCTTTCACTTGATTGTCTAAATTAATTTCTTTGAAAATAAACAATCAAAATTTTAGTGTTATATTGTCCAGTCAATATCAAACTGTACACCAAATACCTAAAAATTGTACATCATCCATTGTTACTTTTGGATCCGGTTTCGTTTCCGGATGAACTTGTGGTTTCCGCGTGGAATCTTTCCAGATATCGTTAATATATCGTAACACAGCGACACCGTCACCCCAAGAATGTTCAAAATTCACGCCACTTCTTGCATCCTTGGTGATAATCAACGAAAATGACTTATCGAACCATCTAAAATATTTAAAAAGTCGATCTTCTAGATTATATTCTGAAATCTATAAAGGGTTTATATGCAATTACGTCGTGGAAAAGTATCTTTAAAGAGATATGTTTTCGACAAAAACGCGTTTAAAGTTTTGAGTGTAATATGGGAATATTTTTGATATTTAGGCCCGATCCACACTAAGTTGCCGATATCGATACGTTCCCGCTCCACTCTCGCTCTGATATAATCTTGTTTTGTTCACATTACAGTGCTGATACCGTGCTGGTATCTATTCGTTCTCTATTTACACTATGGTGCCGCTATCGCTCCACTCTCGCTCCGATAAAAATCTTTTTTCCATATTTTAAACACTATTGTATTAGGATAACATCATATCAGAATACATATCTACATATCAATTAGTTATATATATATATATATATATATATATATATATATATATATATATATATATATATATGTATCCTAATGTACTGACAAGACGTCGCGTCGTTGTGTTGTATCATGTTTTCCTAATACAATAATTTTCAAATAAATGAAGAAGGTTGAGAAACGGACTGATAACGTTTCGATACCGCTCCGATAAAATATTATCTGAGTGGTATTGTTATTGGAACGATATTGGAGCGAGAGCGTGGTATCGGAGCGATGATGTGAATACACTCATTGTTTCTTGTGTAATAATATTTTATCGAATCGGGAGCGTGGCGATATCGTACTGAGAGTGAAGCGTTAATGTGGATCGGGTCTTACTCGAAAAAAATACAATAAAAAAAAAAAAACAATATGTCCGAAAAGACTAAGTGCATACAACCCCTTAAAATAAGGCTCACTGCTTACCGATTACGACCATCGCTGTGCAAATAATGTCTGAGCGTTTTTATTTTGTCATCTTTCAAATCTACATCGTCTAAAACTAAATTAAATAATGCTGTATCGATTTTCCGCAATGTTCGATCGTTTCCTAATTTAAGTAGCAGATGTCGTGTCGTGGCCCAATCGTTACGATTTGTTGTGGTCAAAATGCCCAGCGGGGATGAAGCCGGTGGACGTGTGTCCGATAAAACTTTAAGTATTTTCGCATAAATGGTTTCAGCCGGGAGTATTTCACCTGTAAAATCAGCCATTTTGTTTAAACTGTTAAAAACATTTTGTATAAGAGTATCATCGTCTGATGTAGATATTCTAATAAAATCTTTCCGAGTTGGAACACATTTAGGGGGAGAATTGGAACGGATAATAACTAAAATGAAACACTATTTTGGTTTATATCACTCACTTTTTGACTCACTATAAATATTTTAATCACTAGTGCAGTGTGGCGTACTGTCACAATTAATGAAATTTTAATGGATACTGATGCAGCAGTTTCATTCATTAACGTGACATTTGCAGGGCTGGGGACTATTTAAAATGATTTCGTTTTAAATATGTATTTAAAATACAAAATGATATTTTGCATTTTCTATTTTAAATCAGTTCGGTCAAACCATTTTCCATTTTGTATTTAAAATGCAAATTTGAATCCATTTTACATTTAAAATGAAAATTCATGTTTACTCAAATTTATGTGTATATGTATGACTTACGACTCATATTAATAAGCACTCAAATTGAACGACTTGAAGTCTAACAAATTGTAAATGTAAGTTGATTTAATTTACTCGAATTTTTTATAACTCGAGTTGCAATGTCACTTGAGTTAAATTTTTTACTAGAGTTGCAATTCTCAAACTTTTCTGACTCAAGTTGTGTACTATTATCTTTAAGACACGTCGATAAGAAATGTTTTGGTATTTCGAGTAAACGATTTTCATAATTTAGAAGTCGCAGTCGTAGCGTAGTCAAAGTTTGAATGTCAAGACTGAATTAAACTTGACAATATTTTTAAGTAACAATATTTCAAGAGTTAAGTTTCGTTTTCATATCATACAAACTTTACAAAATTTTCTCAAAAGACTGCCTTTATTTAATTTTAGTACGTTTGACATTTTCTTTTTTTTAAATTAATATAAAAAATGATAAAAAATTTATAGAATAAATTTAAAGTATATACACTTTATAATCCATTTTAGATAGCTATTTTCCATTTTCTATTTTAAATATGTACAGCAAAACCATTTTCCATTTTGTATTTTAAATACATTTTTAGAAGCTATTTTCCATTTTCTATTTTAAATGATTTCTATGAACCATTTTTCTCAGCCCTGGACATTTGAAAATTGTACTCTAGATCAGACGATTCCGTTAAAAATCAAACGAACACTTACCATTCGCATTTAAAACATCAAAAATATAAAAATTTCCATTGCGCATAACCAGTATGTGCTTAGCATTTTCATTTTGTAAAATTAAATCCTTATCTAATTCGGGAATTCGTGTCGTATTAAATAAATTCCCATACTGACTCATATCCAACGGGTAGCCCTTATTCAAAAATGTGTACATGTAGGCCAACGACGGCGGTAAATATTTATTAATTTTCGTAAACATCGGATTATCCGGCGTTTTTGGATTCAAAAAGAATATTTCCGGTTTCAGTATGTTCGCACGTAACGAACGTAAAAATCGTAATGAACTTAACAATAAATTTGTCGCTTTTAACGGTTGCGTTTCGTACGCGCGATTCGGGCCGGGTACATGTATAATAAACGGGTTATAATTGATCGGCAACGGAATCCGATCTTTTAGGTACATATCAAACCACGGACCACTTATATAACTTGTATGTTTATTTTTCTTATCATTCTCGATAAGAATATTATTTAAAATTTTACCCGACGACGAGAGGAAACGTTTCACATTCGCTTCCGTTTTCTCATACGCTTCCGGTATGTGTATTAACGGTTTTTGAGCATTTAAATAACGTTCACAAGTCTTTTCAAGTTTCGGAATTGGCAATCGTGGTAAGGCGGACTGATAGTGCATCGTTGGAATCTCGCTACGATGTAAAAATTGATAATCCTCATACGATTTGCTGTATTTGGCCGTTTGTTCCAACAGGACTGGTGTTAAATTTCTTAATAAATTTCGTTCCACTAATAACATTGCCATGGTTGCCACTAATATAAATTAATACTCGTCGAAAAATCTGAAATTTAAAAAAAAAAATCCATGAAAATTATTTATTTTTGCTTATGTGCACAAAACCATAAGGGTTCCGTGGTTTTGACTACGAAACTCTAAGAAAAATGAACTTTAGTCGATAAATGGCGCCACTTTTGTTTTAAAAAATAATTAACATTGTTCGAATTTATTTAATAAGGTCATTCTGAACGTGCAAATTCATAATAAATATTTATTGTTTAAATTTCTTATATAAACACTAAAAATTTATTTTTAAATTTAAATGACAATTACTGCTGCTAATTACCTTTCAAGAAAGGTGAATAAATGCACCAAAATTTTCAAACCAAGGAATCAAGGAGCAAAGGGCAATACTATCGTAACATTTTTAAACTTTGAATTTATGAATATTCACTTTCGAACTTGAAGGAAAACGAAATAAAAGATAAACGACAGGTAATATAGAATGAAATAACAGATTTTCGTGAAACAGTCCAATATAAATGAAAATAATAGCAAGAAAGATGGAAAAATACTTTCACAATTCAAATTAAATAAAGTAGAAAAATAGAAAATAAGAAATTTATTAAAAATAAACACGTATGTCACAAATATTTAACAGAAGTTTAAAAAAGTGTACTTACACAGTTTAAATAAATTTTTAAATTAGAATCAATCACTCAAATAAAATCGAAAAATAAAATAAAAATGAATGATCTTTATTACTGAATCAATAAAACTAATAAAACATTACAAAAATAAAGAATATTTTCAATTAGACTAGATTTATTTTTAGATTTTTTTTTTTATTAAAAAGTGTGTGTCAACATTTAATGAAATTAGAAAGTTTTTAAAGAAAAAATATGGTTTATTTTAACTAAATAATAACAGATTTCTTGCAAAATATAAGCAAGAATTTATAAAAATACATTACAAAAGTAACACACTTAAAGATTATCCACTAAATATAATACTAATACATTAGTAGAAATGATATAACCGACATATCAGAAGTTTGACAGTAGATAATAATGTATATATATAAAAGTGTAGTTAAATACCGAATCGTACAAAAATAACTAACGTTTTTTATATGCTTAAATTACTCCCAAATTGGTCTATTGAACTCAGCAATTGCTCCAATAGAAATTTAATTATTTAATTAATTATCTATAAACAAAAAAAAAAAATTCAGTATTTCAGTCATCAAAATCTCAGAAAATAATGCTTATTTTATATAATTTCTTTACACCAATAGATTATTCCCAGTTTGCTCCATTTAATTTTGAAAATTAATTTTCCCGAATAGTAATTAAAATATATCTAAGGGTGTATACCCAGTCAAATCAAGCACTACATCTAAAATTTTTTGAAAATTAATCATAATGTTAAATTATTACTAGAAACACTTATTTTATGAATTTAGATGTATACTGTATAAGAAATTATATCAGTTAATAAATTTTTTCTATAAAATAAATATTTTATTTGAATATGGTTGACGTTGGATTTAGCACCTATCAGAAGGTATTATCCTGACAGTTGACGTATAGAGCATGTTCCATTTTGAAAACACTGTGTGACATAATGCATTTTCTTTTTTTTTTTAACCAAAAAACTAATTTTTTTTAAATTTTATTGCAAAACTAATCTTTTAATTGCATCTAAAAGCAATTAATTAAAAGGTTAAAATTTTAAAAAAAATTAGTTTTTTGTCCAAAAAAAAAATGCACTGTGTCGTCTGTGTTTCCTAAATGGAAAACATTCATTATATGTTTAACCACATTTCTCGTCGAAAATGGCGGGCATAATTTTTTAAAATAGTGTCAAAACCGCGTGGTTCTGGCTTTTAATTTTTATTTTAATTATTACGAAAAAGATAGGCCGGTGGGATCGGTTTTTTTTTATTAAAGGTTCATAAAACAATTTTTTTTCTCACGAAGGTCGGATAAAATATGATAAATTTTACAAATTTATTCGTACCTAAGCTACTTCCGGTTCAAGCAACACACGATAAATGAGAACATTAACATTAATTATTTCGCTTAATTTGTCCGTGACATACAATTTTCTTTTTGCTAATCGATGCAGAATCGTCTATTGTTGAACATATATCAAACTCAATGGACAAAGTTGGAATTTTCTTTTCGGGTATCATCCAGCCTTAAAAAAAATATTTATAATTAGCCAGTTATTAAAAAGTCCAGGCAATCAAACATACAATATGTGTGTCGTTTGCATATATTTAAGGGTAATTTGGTTTTATTAAATGGATATTAGGTTATGAATAAATAATGTTTTACTATTAAAGAAAATTAACACCATAACGATCATAACATATAATGACAAAACGCCCAATTGGTATATAATTTTGACAGCTAATACACTTGGAATATGGAATTGTTGACGTCGTACGACGTAGTATGTGAGGTAGTAAGGTTCACTTCACGTCTTATGACGTCAGTGACCGTCAAGGTATTAACTCTTTGCACTCAAGCAAAAAAAAGTGAGTTGTAAATAGGCTGGTAAAACATATAGCACATGACAACGACCGACGTTCTTTTTTTGACGGATTCTTTTGACGTTCTAACCTTGTTTCCCCAAAGCTGAATACTAAATGCGCTAAGTACGTCCTCAATGCTGTTTTTATTAGTTTTTAATTTTAAAAAGATAATTCAACGTGATTTTGTATTATTTTATTTACAATTTTTCTAACAAAAGAATGTGTTTGCAGTTATTAAATAAAATATTCATGTAATGTGAAGTATGAGCAGTCATTACAGTTCAACATTCAGTGTGTCCTGTGGCACATGTCTTACGATCCAACAGAAAAAACACCTTTAAATAGGGTAGAGTTAATGGACAAACCACCTTGTCATACTGTACATGTCTTATAAGCGCAAAGGGTTAATATATAGCTTTTATATTTCCGCCATTATTTTTGTTAGTATTAATAATTTTGTCGAAGACTGTACTGATGTAAGACTTGTCTGCATGTACTTTCGATATGTACATAATACATGTACAATATATGTACACAATCATATAAACTAGTAAATAGAAGCTTAGCTAGTTAAAAAACCTAGATAGTTTTAATTATACATTTAGTAATTTTTTATGTTCTTATACGTGTTATTACAAAACTGAAAAAAATTAAGACGTAACAGAAAAACCTTTCGAGTAGAATTCATTTCGTAAAATTTATCTACAATAAATCCTATTTATCACAGAAGGTAATAAAAAGGCAGTCCAAGACCTTAGAAAGCAAAAAAAAAATTTCGAAAATATAATAAGCTTCAAACTATTAATCGTCAAAAAAATATTTTGGAAAAGTACATACTTAAGTGCCTCATAATGAGGAGTAAAGTGTCACTTTTCGCGAACAAAAATACTTTTGCTTTCGAATTTAAGCCAAGCAACAAGCATAGAACAGAAACAATCAGCAAATGAAATTTATATTAAATTACATTGTTAGGTCCTGAAAAATTGAATTTTAACTTCAAATTGGGGAACAAAAATCTTATTTTAACCCCTCGATGTATAATAATTTTTTAATTTTACTTTACCAAAAACATTCTCATAAACTTGGCTTACTTACCCAGAATTGATAAACTTACGTCCTTTCTTACTTATAAAATCAAGAATCGCCATAAGGAAGATTCGAAATTCTAATTATCGGTACTTGAGTCAAACAATAAACACATATGTATCTTTAAATGCCCATTAAATGTCCAAGTTTGTGCGATTTTTTCTATATGATCCCTATCCACTCCATAAAAAAGGATAATTATGCTATATTAGTAGTAATTTCTTTAACCCTAGAATCATACGTACTCGTCAAAATGACGAACGAACTTCTCTACCTACCCCAGTACTACAACTTGTCGTTGCTTGTCTGTTCTAAAACTTCTGGTATCTAATTTATTTGTTATGATAACACAGCAAATGTATTAATTTTATTTATAGTTGCTGTCGTTTTGTTTATATTAAAATAGTGTGCGTCAATTAGACGACGATGTTTAAAGATTTTGTACTTTACATATAAAAGTTTTCATAATTTTTCAAAAATTTATTAAAGATATGGATGTTATAATTAATTTATTCAATGATAATGATAATGTGAAAGATGATTACAGCTGTTTGACTTATAGAGACGACATAATACTGAAGTTTTAATATATTAAATCGAGAACTAAAGAATGCGTTTCAAGTGACTTAATAAAAGATTAACAATTTATTTTGTGGATTTTATTTAATTTATTTTAATTTTATTATGTTTTGAGATCTTATTCGAAAAAATACTAACAAATTTTAGAAAATTTACAAACGTGCCTAATGGGAAAATAACTACATATCTACGCGAATATTTGTGACCGAGAAATTTCACATTCTGTAAAGTCACACATGTCCACCGACTCATAATAGTTCATAAATTAATTATTTAAAAGACACGTCTTATGATACAATTGATGTATTTATCTACTTTTTAATTTTTATACTGAAAATATGCTTTGATAAAAAGATTAAAAAAATTAATAAATATTTATATTAAAAAATTTTTTCAAATCCAATTTTTGTAAATATTTTGTTTGCTTTTGTAGTATTATGTAAAAAAAAAAATGTTTTTTGCAAATAAACTCTAGAATTCTCCGTAAAAAGTCCATTTGTCAAAATGACGACGATGTATGATTAACGTTTCTCGTAGACCAACGTATGATTCTAGGGTTAAACTTATCTACATAGCTAGATCATACTTGTCTAGTTTTTTTATAGTGATCTATAGATACATAGCACATACTTATATAAATACATTTATTTACACACACTTTATGTACTTAAGCCGCTGCTACACGATGCTATGAACACCTTCCAACATTCGACGTTGGATGGTTCATAGCATCGTGTAGCCGTTGTTCGAACCTACGAGTGTCCAATGTCGAGCGTCAAACGTTCGCATTTGGTCGTGTCCCGTTCGATGTCGGTATTTTTGCACCGAGTGAAAGGGATGCTTCGAACGTTTGAAGGTCAATGTTGGTTGCGTTGGTTGGTTCGACTCAGCAGCTGCACGACTCGTTCATGTGAAGAGAGACAACATCAGTGTATAACATTAGAGATAACATCAGACAGATAACAGCTTCGTCCACTGAGTACCAACACATCATCATTCGTATTGGATCAAACATTCGATTCACCGTGTAGCAGATACATTCGTCGCACCAACTATCGAACTTAATTGCACCAAACGTTCGATCGAACGTTGGAAGGAACGTTCGTAGCATCGTGTAGAACCCGCTTTAAATAAAGTCATTCCTCATTTGTGCCTAAACGTATAAAATATATTCATACGTAGCCTTTGTTATAGAAAATATGTATATAATTAATCACCCTTTGTTATTTTACCTTATCAGTTATCAGTCATCCTTATGTCTTGTTTCTTACAATTTCTCTTTAAGGTACAACACTACTTTGAATTTTTCAAAAGAGATTTTTACTTCCAAAAAGTAAGATACAGCTGAAGACTGGAATTTTTAATGTTTATCCTCACTAAATGTTTTTCATTTAACATTTTTGAAATTTTAATAGATTTTTGATAATTTAATAAAAAGAAGCGTTTATAAACATTTCAAGCGTCTGAGTTCAAAGTAGTGTTACCCCTTAAATTTTCAAGTTGTCTAGATTTATGTATTTTATTATCAAAATATGTACATAAATATTTCTTTTTTAATATCAAAAACTTTATCAATGTTCCACAAAACATTATCAGTTGATTGCTAACAAATTACTAATTTTAAGTACATTAAATCATTACTAACCATTTTAATCATAATCACTAATCAATAATTCAGTGTTAAAAAATATAGGTACGCACATTCAATTTGTTTTTTTTTTTTGTTTTGTTTTGTATTTTTTTTTTTTTTTTTTTTTTTTTTTTTTGTATAATTACAGCAAAAACTGTTTTTATGCGCTTTTTCTTATACGAGTTTTAATTTTTTTTTAAATGGTCATTAAAGGGCATTTAATAAGAAATGAATGTAAGAAAAAGTAAGAAATTTAAACATTAATTTGCGATAAAGTTACTTATTGACTGTTTTTCAAGCATTTAATCAGTACATTGCATAAGAATATAAGTTATTGTATCGTTAAGTATCTTTACCGCAATTTTTGTAATATAATGTGTAAATTAATGTTTTTTTTTTTTTTGTTTAGAAAAGCAACTTCTAAGAAAATCGTGAGGTTATGAAAACTTTAAGTTACGTATTTATTTCCTATGAAACTTTTTTTATAGTCCCTATTCACCGGATAAAAAAGGATATGCTGTAAATTTATAGAGCTGTTTAAAATTTTCAGGGGGTTGGACCGGGTAAGAAAAAAAGAAAAACAAACAAGGTGTTAACTGAAAGACATTTTTATTTTTGAACTATAACGTTTGAAGTGATATAAATGTCAGAGAATAAAGAGAGCAGATTTTCTGCAATAGAATCTTTTATTTGAATTCAACACATTTAAAATATCATTTGAGCAAAAACACTAAACATTCTTTTAAAAATTCGCTTTTGACAATAAAATTTTGCGTTTTGTTTGAAATTAAACAGCATAACGTATGCAATAATTAATTATTAAGTTTAAATTTTCATTAAAATTTTCATTTTTTTTTTTTAAATTTTATTTTATTTAAAGCTATAAAAGTCGCATATTTAAGATTTAGTAAGATAAAAATTTTTTTATTTTAAGTTCGAACTGCACTTGTGTCACAGTTTGTCTTTTTCGTTTTCGGTGAAAATAAAAATCGAGAACATAAATTGCGTTGTACTACCGAGCCGTCTCCCAGTAAGCGGCATGGTAGGCAAAGCAAGAAATTATTTTCAGTCCCGTGCCACATAATGGATCCGGTCAGCATTCCGTTTTTAATAGACAGCACTTGATTCCATTTCAGCGTCACTGTAACAAACGCCTTTATTTTTTTTATAGATAGTCAGTTTCAAAATTTGTAAACAAGCAGAGTGACAATATTCTCACAAAATAAATACGTAGGTACACGGAAAAAGGAAGTTCTTTCATTCAAAGAAATTATTTCTTTACTACAAACGAAATATTTTTTTACCACGACTGAAAGAAATCATTTCTTTGAGTAAAACAACTTTTTTTTATTCAAACAATTTTTCACTGACAAGGGGAGTATCAAACATGGGAATCACGGATTTGGGAGAAATTGATGTACGTTGTAGAATATATTTCTCTGAGTATTGTAGTAATAATAATTTAGGCCAATGCGCCTTGGTTTAGAAATTAAACGCACGAGAAGTTTTCAATAATATATCGTGTTTGATATGTATCAGTTAGTTGGTACTGCCTGCAACAGCGGCCGCTGGTGGTGTGGTTAGCGTCTGCTCTCATGTACGTGACTTCTTTTAATACACAGACGGAAAGGTTCTATGTTCGAATCTATACCTTTCCAACATAATTCTCTTTTCAATTTTTTTTTTAAACTTTTCCAATATTGTATGATGCTATAATTATTTTCTAAAAAAGGTGATATAATATTTTTTGTACATGTTGTACATTATATTTACATAAAATATATGTTTACATACATTTTTACATAAAATTAAAGCGACGTTTATTATAAATTAATTATACTATTTTTAGACCATGGTGGCCACAGATTTTTTAAGATCAAATTCCCTGACTTTTCCAGGTTTTCCAGAAATTTTATTAAAAAATTCCCTGACTATTTTGTGAAAAATGCCACCCCTACTTTATCCCAAAAAAGCTAAAAAAAAATTTCTGATATAAAAAAGTAAATGACGAGAAAAAAAAAAAAGAAAAAAAAACAAGAAATACGCGTTAATTTTTAAATCTAATTAGAAATACGCAATAATTTTTAAAACTAATCTCAAAACAAGTGAAAAATTATATAAAAATCAATTTTTTCCAGTCTTCTGGTAAAATTCCCTGACTTTTCCCTGACTTTTCCAGAAAGTAAAAATTCCCTGACATTTCCAGGTTTTCCAGTAATGTGGCCACCATGTAGATATTCTTCATTTTATCCTTATTTAAAGTATGGCAATTGTAAATTGTTTTATAATAACGACATAAAAAAGAATACCATATCTCCGTTTAAAAAATAATTATAGCATCGTCAATGTAATTGAGCATTGTACAATATTGAAAAAGTTAAAAAAAAAATTGAAAAGTGAAGAATTTTGTTGGAAAAGTATAGATTCGAACATAGGACTTTCCGTTTGTATATTAAAAGAAGTTACATACATGAGAGCAGACTCTAACCACACCACCAGCGGCCGCTGTTGCAGGAAGTACCAACTAACTGATACATATCAAACACGATATGTTATTGGAAACTTTTCGTGCGTTTAATTTCTAAACGAAGGCACATTGGCCTAAATTATATTACTACAATATTCAGAGAAATATATTCTACAACGTATATTAATTTCTCTCAAATCCGTGATTCCCATGTTTGATACTCCCCTTGTGAAAAAAAGTTATTTATTTCAAAGAAATGATTTCTTTCAATAGATCTAAAAAATTGTGTTTTTATTTCAAAGAAATATTAAAACTGTTGAAACAATTTTTTTTTTAATACTTCAAGAAAATTTTTCGTAAGAAAAAAAGTTGTTTGATTTAAAGAAATGATTTCTTTCAATAGTTTCAAAAAAATATTTCTTTAATTCAAGAGAAATCATTTTTTTAAGTCAAAAAATTTTTTTTCTCAGGTCAATTCACATGTTCGTGAATTTATTTTGTGAGTTGGTTTTTTTTTTTGACGGGGGTTTAACGGATATTAGAAAGAAACTTACTCGTCTTTTGATGGATATTTAGCTGCGTAGACTTTATTGCACGTACGACCGCAACCAGGACAATACCAATAGCTTAGAACACCAATAGACACTCCAAAAAGCACATTCGGTATAATTAGCGATAAAACTAAATGTCGCAAATTGTCATCCCAACTGTATCGGGCAACAACCGTTTCTGGATATGTACGACTATAATAACATGGAAATGGTTTATGTAAATTTTTGTAACCGTACTTTTTGGCAAACTCGGAACAATTGACACGTGGCGGATAGCCACAACCTTCCGTGTTGACGAAAAATTTCGTAAATCCAACATCCCAGTCGACATTTTCGATGCTCCTATCGCCCCACTCCTCGAATGGGATCTTCGTATAATTCACCAATATTTGATGGCATCGAATCGCTGCGTTCGTACAACCCTCACGACATGACGACCACGAACAGTTGCGTAGACCCTCGGCGTAGACGTGGTCGACGGCGATACAGGTGACCGGTACCGGTTCATAGTTTGCTAGGATCGTTGTAATTGCCGGATCTACTACAAACGGTATTAGAAACATAAATGCAAACACGGACAGTACAGCCGTTGTGCCCAGACACAGGGACGTGTAAAATTTCGCTTTTTCCATCAACGTTACGATGATCTCCTCCTGATTGGCCGCCAGTCCCAGTTTTGAAGGTTTCGGTGATCCGGGACTTTGACCCAGACCACCACCTCCGCCATCTTGGGCCCCCATTATGATGGTTGACTCGTCGGAATCAATGATGAATACGATTTGTTGTACTTGCCAAAAAATAAAGTTCGTATTTTTATTTAAATATAATTAATTTTTTTTTTATAAATTTTATTTGTCTATATTAAAAATTTTTTTGTGGGACACCGTTTTATTCAGGTGACTCGACAAATTTGAAATTGCACTTAATATGAACGTAATGCGAGTTTGAATGGACAAAGTTTATCGTGTGAACGCTACTTTTGCAATGTCAACTATCTATATAAATACACTTGCACTAAAGATGATGATGATAATTGTAAGGATAAGTAATTAATGGACATTGTTTGATAATTATTAAGTATTTTATATTTTGTTTTACACGCTTTCCTCTCCTGAGAGCCGGGATACATTTCGTAATACCCAGGAACTCTGTCGAATTTGTTCACTTGTTGTGGACCCGCGTTTTTAAACAAGAGATTCAAGAGCCTGCTTCCCTTTACGAAGTAGTCATCATGGTCACTGCAACGGCACCTAAGGTAAGTTAAAGGTTTGCAAAACTAATCAAAATCAAAAGAAATGAGAAAAAAGCAAATGTTAATCCAAAATCACACTTAGTCAAACAGAAACAACAACAATACATAAGCGGAAAATTAATCACTGAACAGTTGAACACAGTTCAATGAATAACAGAGTAACAGTAACATGTTGTCTTGGTGCATTAGGGCGATAGGAAGCAGTGCACGGAACTGGCTCTAGGCAGTGTTTCAATCGTCGTCTCGGCTCGAGAATGTGCCTTCTCTATGTGCCGGGCTCTCCTGCAGGAGTGGAATGCCTGAAACAATTCAGACATTTAGCATAGAGAACATTTTTTTTTAAAACTGTAATAAAATAAAAAAAAACATTAAAATTACAAAAGCTTAAAATATACATAAAAATTACAAACTAAGGCAACATATTTTTCTGAAAAATCTTAATAAAATGTATTATAAATGTGAAAGTTTGGATGTTTGGAAGTTTTTTGTTGCTCAATCACACTGAAACGGTTGGACCGATTTTAATAAAATTTTATATACACACTCCTTATACACAAAATTAACACATGGACTAAATTTTATTCCGGTTGCAAGTTTCTGAGGGATACAAAAACAATTATTCAAACACACCCCAAAAAAACTAAACTCAATTCGATGAAATTTCGTACACTGGCATTATTTATCCTGAGTTAACATATAGGATAATCTTATCCCAATTAAAGGTTCCTGCGGGATGACTGAACCGAATTCGATGAAATATAATATAGGGACACTATTTACTATGAGCACATGTAGCAAGAATTTTAATAACATATAGAATAGTTTTATCCCGATTGAAGGTTCCCGGGGGATACAAAAGAAATTATTAAATCATGTCCAAATAATTAAACCGAATTTGATTAAATTTGGTACACAGATATGATTAATCCTGAGTTAACACATAGGCTAATCTTATCCTGATTAAAGGTTCCTGTGGGATGACTTAACCGAATTTGATAAAATTTAATATACAGACATTATTTACTATGAACACATAGGTATAGTAATAATTTTTAAAATTTTTTTGTCGGGATAGTTTAATCCCGATTGAAGGTTTCCGGGGGAAGAAGGAGGGACACAAAGCGGGAAGGGGAAGGGATTGAATTTAATGAGGGCGAAGCCGCGGGTCAGAGCTAGTTTTATAATAAGACGCAGTTAGCGCAGTTAACGCAGGCAGGGCAGCGCAGTTTCTGTGACTCGTGTTGTAGAACGGGACAGCGCGAATTGAAACGCACAGCAGAGCAGAGCAGCACTGCGTCGCATCAGACCGATGTGGCACTCGTGAATGTGACACAAACTGTGCGATGCTGCGCCACATTGTAACATGTTCTCGAGTTTTGGTTGATTGAAGAAATTGAAGAAAAATAGTGCTTCTCTGCTCTGTTCTGCTTTTAAATTTGTGCTATATCGTTCTACAACAAGAGTCACAGAAACTGCGTTGCCCTGCCTGCGTTAACTGCGTCTCAATGTGCGCTCGACCACACGTGCTTTCCTGCTCTGCTTTGCGCTGCCCTGCGTTTACTGCGTGACGCAGCTCAATGTGCGCCTGGCCTAAATGTTGCCTTAGTTTAATTTGGTCATATACAAGTAAAAGATTTTGGTTAATGTTTTGTTTTTTTTTTGAATTTTTTTTTTCATTTTACATTGTCAAGACATCGAAATTTTGAGATTTCCTTACGTGACGGATCTCAGAGTGCCATTACATTATCACCTCCGCCCCCACCGTCAGCCAAATTATTTGATGAAGCGTGTTTGTCAGTTGGCAAAATTGTATTTGCGCCTGGACACCCTTTAAATCGCATTTTTGCATCGTCACCCACCACAACAGTTCGTTGACAGAGTATCAGTGTAAAACAAGAGATTACAAACAATACGGTGGGAACAATGGCAGCAAATAAGAATTGTCGATATGTAGTCTCTAAATCGAATCTTGCTACCACTGTTGAAGGGTCTGCCTCCGCATAGAAACACGGGAATCTGGCACGCGCGTTATGATCGGTGCCATCTTTACCATATTCCCGCAGGAAGTCTTTACACTCGTCCTGTAAAGTGTTTACACACCCCTCCATATTGATTAACAGTTTACTGGTGTTGGCAATTAATAGATCTGGCTCGGGTGGGGTTATCTGTCTGGTGGGATCCAATAAACGGGGATTTGTTACGCTCAGATAGCTCAAATATGTAAAATTGGTCAGATCGCTGAGCGTGTTGCCCTCAAGCAACGTTCCGTTAATACAATCGTCCGCAATGACACCGTCAGTCGTATTCACGATTGTGTAACACGACGCCATCATTATACTGTTCATTGTATCGTTCCAAATTTCTGTATCCGTGTCACGATCCAGCGCCTTTTGACACTGCGACAGATACACTTTATCGCCACTCAATAGAATCACATTTTTATTACGCGTTGGAATATCAACACATCGTCGATCACAATTGTACGGCGTCAAAATTCGTTTACACGTCCCCCGATAACAACTGAACAGACCGCGTATGGCCGCACAAGTGAATTTACCACGTCGTCCGGAGCACTTTAACGGCGCCTCCGTATCCTTAAAAATACACATAAAAGCATCGGTGATATTCACACATTGCCCGTCCGTGCAATTAAACGTGCCCGTCAGATTTTTACATTCGTCCGTGATGCAACGATTCTTCTTCGCATTCTCCTGATCGATGCCGTAACAGGTTTTATTCGCCGCATTCGTACAGTTCGCCAACAAAATGTTTGATCCATTTTGACGTAGATTAACGTAAATTTTCATACACGCTCCGGACGTTTTACTCAAACACCACTCACCGCATGATCCCCAATCGCACGTGTCCGTCAGCACGGCACTGGTTGTCGTGCACATAGCCGGAACTTCTGAAATGCCCGATTGAAATGCTCGAATTGATGGCATATAAATGGCCACACTCAAATAAACCAACGCCACACTGCTCAACACAGCGGTCATTTGACACAGGCATATTGTTCCACAGATTCGTTGATCTTGTGGCGGAATCAGTAAATCCTCTTCGGGCACTGGTTTTTGTTTCGGCATTTTGTTTTGTTAATTTGATTAATTGTTCGAGCTAAAATTTGAAAATTACTAGCACAGTTTCAATCATAATAACATGTTCTTCGTAACAAAAATTATTAATTTGTAAAAAAAACTACTTCAACACCTTCTAAAAATTTTTGTTCCAAAAAATAAATATAATTATAAATTTTACTACAGAAAATAAAATAATTATTCCTTTCGTCAAACAACCAGTTTTATTGAAAAACATACAATGGCGTGCTGCGTATTTCGCGCACACTCATTAAAACCGTTTAGTATACCGCACGCCCTAACAATGAATATTTGAATTGAAAATCAATATCAACCCCAATTACGTCACTAGGTATAACAAAAGAGAGCGCAATATAAAATATATAAGTACCATAACACATTCATGGTAACCAACCTTACCCTATGCCGAATTGGTTCTCAACAATATGATACTATGTGTAGCAGTTTCCATAAACTCAATGAAATGTTTCATACAAAACTGAAACAAACAACCTTAATCATTGGTGTAATGTTTCCCGACATTTACGTAAATGAAATTAATTTGACGGATGTCCTAATTAATTATTATTTCGCGCTAAAGTCAATTATTTTTTCATAAAATATCATTTTACCAAATAAAGTAATTCCAGTAATTATAACGTAAATGTTTTAAAACAATTATTACAGTAAAACGTGACAACGAAGTCTTTTCCGAAATACCAGACAATTTTACTATATCAAATGTTGTAACAGTTTTGTTAAATCCTGAACAAAATCGTATTGAATATTTGCGTTTTAATATCAAAGTTTCACTTAAAACTAAATCAGCATTAGTGTTTTAGATGTCACAGTTTAGTCCAGTCACGTAAGGCCTGAAATGGCAATTTTTTAACCGTGGTCAAACTTGGCTGAAATATTCCTAGGCATACTAGATTTGACTAGGGGTAGTTTTAAGGGAGTTGCGAACCCAGCGTCAGGGTGAAAAAGGGGCGAAAATGCTCCAAAAGCCATTTTTTCACATTTTTCGCGTAAACTATTATAGATATAGAGAAATATTTCAAATAAAAGTTGTAGAGAATATTAAGATCTACAACTTTTGTACGAAACATTTTTTTTGCATCTATTGCAGTTTTCGCGAAAAATCAATTTAAAGTTTAAAATCTTTGAAATTAATTTTTTTTTTTTGCAATAGATGAAAAAAACATTTTTTTGCAGTAGATGCAAAAAAATGTTTCGTACAAAAGTTGTAGATATTAACATTCTCTACAACTTTTATTTGAAACATTTGTCTATATCTATAATAGTTTACGCGAAAAATGTGAAAAAATGGCTTTTGGAGCAATTTCACTCCTTTTTCACCCTGACGCTGGGTTCACAACCCCCTTAGAACTATCCCTAATCAAATCTAGTATGCCTAAGGATATTTCAGCCAAGTTTGACCGAGGTTGAAAAATTGCCATTTTAGGCCTTACTTGACTGGACTAGTTCTCATGTCCGTCGAACTAAAATTTTAAATATAAATACAATACTTTTTATTACTAATATGTGGCATCCCTGGCGGGGAAAAACATACGGAAACTTTAGGTACGCGGATACAGCTCAGCCTCACCAAACAGGCATTTAGAATTCTGGGAACTTAATAAATGAATAAAATTAACGATTTCTATCGTTTTATTTCAATAGTATGAATTCGTTTGTTTCGTCACTTTTGACCATAAAACATAAATATATAACATAAGCCAACTTCCAGTTTTTATACCATCTTTAAGTACAATTTCATTAAAACTGAAATTTTAAGTATAAATACAGTTAATTTTTATCTATAACTACAAATAATAAAACTGTAACGAGACCGTTTCTGTACATGGAATATTTTTTGAAAATTGTACTGATACTGTAAATGACATCGATGTAGATATCAAAACAGCGATTTTTAAAATTTTTGTCTGTCTGTTTACGCATCACGCAAAAACTATTGGACGGATTTTAATAAAATTTGGTGTGGTGATAACTTATTACCTGGGTCAACATCTAAGATACTTTTCACTTTAGGAAAATGTCTCATTCCCACGGGAAAATAGAAAAACTATTTTTAACATGTGTACACATTACGCCAAAAGCTATTGAACGGATTTTGATGAAATTTGGTGTGGTGATAACTTATTACCTGGGTCAACATCTAAGATACTTTTTACTCCGGGAAAATGTCTCATTCCCACGGGAAAATAGAAAAACCATTTTGAGCATGTGCATGCATTACGCAAAACTATTGTTCTATGCCAGGGCTTCTTAAACTTTTTTCATTCGTGACCCCAAATAGAGATATATAAGTATTTTATAAGGATTTATTGATAAGGTAACCATATATACTGTGTGAGTTTTTCGAGAGTTGCCAGCCAAATCGTTGATTTAATCGAAAAATTGTTCAAATAAGAGTTGTAGATATCGACGGGGGCAACCGATTGCTATAGTCAGGAGCTTTATAGCTCTTATGGTTTTCGAGCTATGATACAAACTTATAGATTTTTAAATGAGACTATATATTAATTTTTCGATAAAACTGATCTAATGCATTAATTAACAAGTTTAATTTTTACTCAAGTTTAATTTTTTAATTTTTCTTTAATTTATCAGTTAGGCGGTAAAAATATGCATATGTACTTGAGGCTACTTCAACCGACAGTGTTTTTTTTGGTTACATTTCCATTACATCCAAGAAAAGAACCTTTTCCAGTATCATTTCTATCATAAAGATTTGGTTGTAATAGAAATGGCAACTCTCAAAAAAACTCACATGGTATATATACATATAAAAAATTTTTCGCTATGACCCTAAGATTTTGCTAAATGACCCCCTAATGGGGTCGCGACCCATAGTTAAAGAAGTCCCGTTTTATGCAAATGCTTTATTATACTTATATACTTCTCATTGATTTTATGCGCGAACAACGTTGCGGGTACAGCTAGTTACTAATATGTGGCATCCCTGGCGGGAAATTTTTTAGCTAAAGTACAATTTTATTAAAACAATTGAATGTATTTAAATAAATTGGGGTCACGTTATTCAATTTTACGGTAAATTAAAAACTGCAAGTTTATTACGAAAACATGAGTTCGAACATCGAACGAAAAAAAAATTATCTAATACGAAAGAAAACTTTTTATAATTTTCATAATTTGTTTTTCTTAAAAGGTACACATGCATATACGATACCTACACGTGTACAATTTACCTTCAAATCTATTTTTGACATACGGTACATTAAAGTCTGATTGCGTCATATTATACAATCCGATAGATATGTACGTGAACGGTGTAAGGCGTGTAAGCGTATTCGCAGTCTGATCTCGACCCGAGGACTTGACAACGCTTGTTGTTGATATGTACATAAATTCGAATTATTTTGAAAAACAATTTTCATATAAAAATATTTTTATTTGTTTTTGAAAACGGACAACTTTAGAAGATAAACAAGGTCACACAAAGTATTTTATCAGTATCGTTAAGGGGGTATTCGTTCTCGTCTAGCCAATGATAATTTCGACTTTTTTTAGAGATTAATAAAAAAAAGCTATAAATATTTTTTTCATCCATTTTTTTTTATCATCTATTAAAAATTGAAATTTCGTAATATTCGTAGCTCTTATCATAGAGCAATATACATATACTAAAGGTTTATGCCAAATTTCAAATCGATTAGATAAACAGAATTCGAGGTATCACGTGGACAAGCTTAAAAAAAGTAGTTTCGAGAAAAGTGTACTTACAGTTTTGAAGTAAGATACCTAATTACTTGAACCAACCGTATTAAAGTGGCTATAATTTTGTGTATTTTCAAAATTTTTATCTTTCGTTTAAGGAACATATTTTTAAAGGTTTGTACTTTCAGAAAATGAAACAAAGAACAATAGAATTTTTCAAAATTCTAGACAAAAATACTGCCCTAAAATATGTTACACTCTTATGAATACCTTAAGAAGTCATGTTGTATCACATTCAAGGAAAAAATCCGAATTTTTAGGAATGTTTTCGTCAAAATTAACACTTGCCTTTTAAAATAATTTTTATTATAGTAGTAACGTGAAAGCCCCTATACCGGAACGGGATCATATGTCCGAACAGTTTTGACATTTATATATTAATGATGTTATTTCTGAAAGGAACCTCTGATAACAAAAATTATTATTAACAGAATGGTTATTTTTCAATTTAAATTCACCTCGCACTTAATGTTTCCTTACTTAATTAAAGCAATACATGTATATATTAACCATTTTTTTTTGTTGAATACACTATTTTGATCCTTTATTTACGTCTGATACTTAAACCTTTCTATGTTTCCTACTTTGACGTCTAGATGTCACCCTATGTGTCATATTACTCATATTACACGTCTGTTTGTATATCGGCTCACAGCTCCTAGTGTCATTAATATTTCTTTGTTTGGATATAGATGTCGACATTTTGTAAGAGAAAAACATTAATAAATAAAAAGTTTTGGTTTGTATTTTTTTAAAAACATATTCATTGGATTAAAAAAAACTTTCTTTCATGCTTATTAAGAAAAATAAATGGGTGTTTAATTTATTTGTCAATTTTTATAAGCCAATTTAATTATACACCTAAAAATAGTGTTCCGGTATAGGGCCTTTTACGTTATATTTTAGCAAAAAAAGGAATTTTTGATGTGAAACTTCTTATCCAGCGTCTACATTTTGACGATTTAAGGAATAAAATACTGTGACAAAATATTACGTATTGGAAGATAGTGTGAACGATACATCTTTACTAAAATACGTAAAAAATAAAGTATTCAAAGTACTGTGATTTTCGATTTTCGAAAAGGTAATTCTGATTACATATTCGTTAGATTACAAATCCTTCAGTAAATCGAATTACCACTTTCGATTTACCATAGATTCTTGATAAGAATTTGTTTTGGGATATTTTCGAAAAATTTCACTTTTAAAAACCATAGTGTCCCCTTAACTTTAATAATTGAAAACGATAGTAATTCCGACCACATTCGATCTGCCTTGTTTGTGAAAGTAATTTTCAAGACAACGTGTCTAAAATTTAGGGCCCGTGCCAAAAGGGCCCAGTGGATTTCGTAAAAAAAGCGTTAAAAGAAGCAAAACTTCTTATGTTAGATCCGAACCCCTGAAGTGAAAAGGGTTTCCACTGTGATAGGCAAAGAGAATAACATATTGATTAAAACAATTACATATTTTCCGGAAAAATTAACATTTTCACAATTTTCGCTGAAAATTTTTTACATTGAATATTTTCTGAAAAGCAATTCGTCTATTGACGCACGCAATAATAAAACTAATTAATTAAATCAATCACCAGCGCGTATCTAAAAATATTTTCTGGTGGGGGCCAATTTCAAAAATTTATAACTATTAAAGCTTTTAACTAAATTAAACTTATTTTAACCCCTCAAAATAATTCCTGCCGATACGTAACTGATTAATAAAGATAGTAACTGATATATTATGTTGACAATGATCTCACTAGGTATTGTATTTAGAACATGCTAATAACTGGGCTGATTATTTAATCAACTAATTAGTATAAAATTAATTTTTACGAGCGTAATCGAATACATTTGATAATAAATTCGCGATTCACAAAACTTATGACTGAAGTCATAAACAAAATGATTACGGCTAACTAGAGGTTTTTGCGAAAACATTAAAGCCAAGATTGACCGAAAAAAACTATTGTAAATTTTTGATATTTCGGTTGTGAAATTAAAATCTGAATAAAACCATATCAAGAAATAAGCGGAGATACAGGGGATGGTAATTAAAATTTTTAAAGTCATTCTTTTTTTATAAAAAATTTATTCACACTAGTGATGTCGGACAGTTAATCGATTAATAGGTTTAGTCGACTAATTTTGTTTACTTTTAGGCACTTTTTAATCGGGTATTTTATTGTCGACTAAATGACTAAAATGACTGATATTTTTTTTAAATGACTAAAAACGATTAATTAAATATTTTTATAAACATTATTTATAAGATTCGAATAAATGAAAACTAAAAATTATCTTTTTTTAGCGAATTTCCAGAAAGGAATTCAGCTATTACAGCCCCTGTCATAATGCGACTTGAGCCCGGGACTATGGCAGAAATTTGTTTTGAGGTCCTTAGAAACCGAAAATAATATTCACTAAAATTTATATTTATATATATATATATATATATATATATATATATATATATATATATATATATATATATATATATAAATATATATTTATTTATATATATATATTTATATATATATATATATATATATATATATATATATATATATATATATATATATATATATATATATATATATATATATATATATATATATATGTCTCTCTGTGTGTCCGCGCGATAACTCTCGAACGAAGTATCTAATTTTTACGAAATTTGGTGAAAACATTGAAAGTCCCAAACCCTTGGATGAGTTCGTCAACCAGACACGTCGGATGCCAGGAACATGGTTTTTGTTCTTGCAAAAAATTAGTTTTTTGCCAAAATTTCCACTTATTCAAAAATTTTTGCGAAATTTTTTTACATCATTTAAAAGAGAAGAAAAAATTACATAAAAAAGGTCCTTAAACTATTACTCTATGTCAACTAGTTTCCAAGAAGAACTAATTTTTATAAACGGAAATTCGCTATGTTATACAGGATGCTGCGACAGGGGTATTGTATGATTTTTTACTTTTATGTAAGTAATACATTATAGTATTAACTATGTAATTTTTTTTTTTGTTAAAGTAAAAATAAATGTCAGTAATTAAATTCAAAACATTGTTTTTGAAAGAGTTATATAGGTTAAACTATTTATCAATTCGACTAAAAATTGAGTCAATTAATCGATTAGTCTATGCTCGATATTTTCGACTAATGACTAATTTTGTCGGACAAACAACCTTAGCTAATTAGTCAACTAATTGCATCTCGACTTGACATCACTAGTTCACACCCAAATCACCCTAATTCAAGACACATTCATAAAGCTAAATTTGACAAAAAATTTTTTTAACTTTATGACGTCACCAAGTTTACGAAATTTTTCAATGCCTTAAAAATCGTCAAAAGCGAATTATATGTAGATTTTCGACGCCGTTTAATACATTTTTACCACATTTATAGTTCAATAAATGTATTGTAAAAACTCGTGTTAACCCTAATGACGTTTGTAAACAATGGACCAACATATTTACGTACACTCTGACCGACCAGCATTGGAGACTATTTGTCGCATCATCCTTAAGACTAATCGACCCAATTGTGCTTATCATTTTATACTGTGGCAACTAATCGATTTAAGCTCTTATTATCGTCTTAAGTCGTTAATTAGATTACACTTAATTGTGTAGGAATACTTTCGATATTTGCTGGAACGAAATACAGGTATAACTACAGACCATGTGACAGCCGAAATCGATCACAAAAAACATCCACAATAATTGACGATAAACGGGGAATATTAGGTACTGTTTTTTTTTTTTTTTTTAAATGAATTTTTAGTGCAATGTAATGGCTCAAGATACACTTCTTTGATGATAAACAACCATAATAAACAATTCAAAAATTATTTTGAAAACAGAATAATATCAACAAATTGATTTCTTTGTTTTGCATTTATAAATTTTTAAAATATTTGACATTTTCGAATAATATTTCTATGTTTTTCTAATAAAACATTAACCAAAATTAAAAATAATTAACCTATACTTACAAAAGAAACGATTCAGTTGAAATGAACGCTTGAAAACAAATGTTGAACACTTCACTTTTTATTTTGACTTAACAAAATGACATGCCTCGTTTTGAATTGGTAAAAAAATTTGTACTCAAATATTATCACAAAAATCGTTAACAGTTTTCATTTTCTTAATTCTATCCGTTTCTATATATTAATTTCAAAAACATTATTTTAATATGTAACACAGTAAATACAGTATTGTTTTGGATTGAACAATTCCTGCAGTATGAGATATGTATTTATATTACAGCTTTATAGATGGAGCTCTATCAAAGCTTCTTCTAGAAATATCATATAGAGTTGATCGAATTTGAGTAGAGGATTTACATAGTTACGTCAGTGTTGGTAGCGCCAACATAAAAAGCACTGTCTCAAAAGACTATATACTTTAAATAAATACGTTCTCAAAACTTTTGCAAACTGTCAAAACATGTTTTACATGAAACTGTGAAGACGTTTTGCTTCGTAAAGTTAATTCTGTGATTCTGATATATTTTTCGAAATGTTTTAATTGTTTTCGAACGCTCTAGCAACACTCCTCGAAAACTAGAAATAACTCTATAGTAACAGCGAAGTTCGTCCACTACTATCAACTCTACTCGCAGTTATTCGATCAATAGGCGAACGAATATTCGACATTTCGTAGTGAGAGCATCCAAAAACATGTACCTATGTCGAACGCGCGAAAAATCCTTCGAAAATTTACATCCCACGCTTATTCGCTGAATATTATTCCAAGTATTAAACGCAATGTAAAACGTTTAATTGGTTTCATTGGAAATAATAAAATAAAATTATGTTTAAAAAAAGAATTAATACAAAAAATTAATTTCTTAATTAGCCTAATTACTTAAAAACAAAAAAATTAATTTTGTAAAATATGTATATAATCCTCATGCAACAAAGAACCAACTTTTTCCTCCAGTGACTTCATTATTGATAATACCCCGGTACAAATTGGTTCGCGGTGCGCATGCGTGTCTATACGATTACAGTTTCCTAGGAACAATTTTCATCAAAGAAATATTTTTGTTATTGTTAATATAGTAATATAATATCAAAAAATAAAACGGAGGCTTATTTAATCCAATCAAAAAATAATTCTACGCGAAACAGTAAAATTAAATATATTCTAAAAAAAAATATATCTTAAAAAAGCCAAAAAAATATTCTAAACTATTTTTTTATTAATTAAAAAAAAAACACAGAAAATTGCGAATAGTTAAAAAATATTTAATAATTTTGGGTTTAAATGAAAACGAAGTGTTTATTCTCGAAAAAATTCAAGAAAAAAAGAACTATAAAATGTCAAAAAAATAACTAAAAAAAAAAAAGTGTAAAATTTTCATTTGACTTTTTTCATCTTTCGTTGCCTTTACTTTTCATTTTACGTAAAAACGAAAATTATGACCTAATGTGCAAAAATTTTTTATACATGGCACTCCATAATTTCAATAATACGTAGTAAATGAAATTTAATTCTGTATGTACCTTAATAAAACTAACTCAAAAATTTTCTAAAATATTGTTAAATAATTGAAATATTTAAATCAAATAATTCAAGCACCGTCCGTGATTTTATTTTCATTTTAAATTTTGATTTTTTCGTTTTTGTTTTTTGGTCATGTTATTAAAAAAAAAAAAAATTCAGTTAAAAAATTGACATAATTATGAAAATCCACAATATCTAGTCATTTAGTTTATTTAGAACAAAAATAGATCTTTCATTTTTCATGTAAGTATTTTTAATATTAACATTTTCTTTCATAAGTGTTTAGTAATTTACTTGAACGTTTAAAAAAATTTGTTGGATGATTGTAAATACTGGTAACTATTTCCTCTAAACTCTAATTTTTCTTCTTGAATATAATCTACTGTATAAAATACTGTTTGTATTTCTGTAAGTAAACTAATTTTAATATATCTTTCAATTGCATGGCATTTCTGCACTTATTAGGATAGAATTCTTAAGACGCCACATGTTCCAAAAAAAAAAAAAAAAACCCTTAAAAAATTTTTAAAAGCCGAAATTTTTTAACAGCTTTTCATTCATTTTCATCTGTCTTCATACACTAAAACCACCCCCTTAGATGACGTCAACAAAACTTTATTGCTATCTGTCGAAAGTTGGACCATCTAATTTTTTTTCGAAACGATCAGCATGACAATATGATAAAAATGATATTTTTATTTAAATAAAAAAATCTACAGGTGTTTAATTTGTAATAAAATACAGTTTTAGAAAACCTACAAGTTTGATCGGTTTAAGTTGACAAATGACCATTAATTACGCTTATTACTTAAGGGTCAACACACGTTGCATAACACCGATAAACGAGTTATCCAATCAAACCATTTGTCAATATCTATCATAACCTCAAAATAAAAATAAAAATGGCGTCAAATTTTTCGTATTACGGGGATGATATCGTTTAAATTTATTGTTGAAAATACGTTTGTAATTATAGCTATGGGGGTGGGAACGATATTTGAATATTTTATATTAAATATAATATGTGGAAATAGTTAAGAGAATATCGGAATTGACATACTGATTCTATATATAGAATTTTCCTGTATGGTAAAACTTTTCAATATTAATTAATATATGACCTCGGAGTCAATCAACTGATCCTTATATATTAATGAATCTAATAAAAGTAGTCTATTCGAAATTATTTAATTATTTATCGGTCAATTTTATTTGCGTGACGCGTAACATAACATTATTTTTATCGGAATCTACGCGCCAAAATGTATACGAAAATGTCTGGTTCGATAGGATTGAAGTATAGAAATATCATTTTGACGCTACTAAAAAAACACATTTCATTTACTTTTTTTTTTTAAATTGTTTCTTAAGTAAAGAAATATTTTTTTGATGCTATTAAAACACATCGTTTCTTTGAGTCAAATAATTTTTTTAGTTCTTAAAGAAAAATTTTTGAAGTAAAAAAATATTTTTTTGACGCTACTGACAAAAAATTTCTTTATCTCTTTTTTAAAATATTAATTTTCTTAAAACAATTTTTTAAAATAAATGAATATTTTTTTGACGCTATTGAAATAAATCATTTTTTTAACTCTTTAAAGTAAAAATATATATTTATAATATTTGAAGTAAAAATATAAACGTTTTGACGCTATTAGAAGAAAAAAATACATTTCTTTACCTCTTTTAAAATAGGATCTTTTGTATTAAAATATATAAAATATTTTTTTGACGTTACTGATAGAAAACATTTCTTTACCTCTATTAAATGAAAAAATTTTTGAAGCAAAAAAGTATTTTTTTGACGCTATTAAAAGAAATTGTTTCTTTAAATTAAATAATTTTTTTACTTTAAAAAAAAAATTAGTCTTCATAATTTTTGTTAAATTTGTTAAACTTGTTAAATGTTATTTATGTTTTTCTTCGAAATAGATAAAAATCATGAACGACCTATTTGTAACTGTGTTAATTATACCTCATTTCAAATACAATTGATCATGAGTTTTCGTTAAAAAATTAAATAATTATTATATTCGAAACAAATAAATCTTCTATTCTTTTCGAAAACCAAACAGCAAATTTAAAATTTACGTAAATGCAATAATGAAAGATAAAGCCAAGAAAACGGAAATTATTTAAATTCAAAGTGACGAAGCATGGTTAAATTTAACTGAAATGGACCATAGTACATATTTGACAGTTATGACAGTTATTTTATAGTTTTATTAACCGACTTCAAAAACGAGGAGGTTCTCTTTTTTTATGTATGTACACCGATTTCTCCCACATTTCTGGGCCAATTTTCACCATTATTTTTTTGGTTAGTAGATCAAGCTCTCCAGGTGGTCCCATAAAAATATTATTAACATTGGTTGAGTAATTTTTTAACCATCTTCAATAATACGAATAATTATAGCAATTTTAAAATTTCTATAATAATTATGCAAAATTATTTACTTTAAAAACTATAGTAATATATTTTTAAATTTATGTTGATCTAATTATTCTAAAAATAATTTTCTAAATGAAAGGAATACTTCTTCTTTTAAGCAATTATCACTATAAGGGCTAATAAGTATTGTCACTAGAAGGAATTAAATAAAAGGTTTTTTAAAAAACCTTTTTACCAGTTCTCGATTTCAACTTAACAAATAACATACTCTTGGCCTGGTTATTTGTTATCGTCGAATTGCATCAATTTTTTTTCGATTTGTTAATTTTTTTTCTTTGAAATAACACATTTAACATTGTTATAGCATGTTTAAGAAAGATTATGAAGACTACTAATAATTTTAATGTAAAAAAATATTTGTAAATAATAAACAAATATTTTACTTTGCAAAATACCACTTTTATTTTTGAAACTGCGACAATATTGTTTCGAACCGTTAGTTCATTTTCATTTTCGTTAGTTCGAAACAATATTGTCACAGTTTCAAAAATAAAAGTGGTATTTTGCAAAGTAAAATATTTGTTTATTATTTACAAATATGGAATACCATAAAGTAACGCTCAAATCTATTAATATTAAAAAAATATTTTTTGACGCTACAAACAAAAATTACTGGATCTCTTTTAAAACAATATTTTCTATAAAAAAAAATTTTTAAAATAAAAGAATATTTGTTTGACGTTATTGAACGAAATTATTTCTTTGATTCAAAAAATTTTTTCTCATTTTTCTCAGTAATATTTTTTAAAATTGTTTAACAGAAAATTTAATACGCATAATGAAAAAATTCATTTTATCGGTAAAATATTTTTCTCTTGTTACGTAAATTATTTAATTGTAATTTTCTTTAAATTACAAGAAAGAAAAAAACAGCCACGTTGCGTGAACAGCTGAAACAAATTAAAAATCGAAGGTAAAATAGAAAAGCATAATTCCAGTACACGAACGATACTACACATAGTTTGTTAAAATATTTATAAAAGTAATTTTTAACATATAATAAATATACATATATGCACGAATACGTTAACGGGAGTACACTACATTTCAAAAAATATCACTGTCTTTAATTATAGATAGTTTTAAACGTGATTATTTATACTAGACTATCAGTCTGCCCGGCGCCTTCACCATATTTCTGATACATATTTTTGACAGGGAGTGTACTATAAATAACAAAAAAAGTATCAATGAAAAAATAAATGATTTTAAACGATACCATTTATAATTTACATGTAAAAATCCTAAGTACCACCAATGAATAATGTACATAATTATGACGACTCAACCCACTTTCGTGGGACGAGATTTCGAGGCAAATTTTAACCCTACATTATCTTTTTCAAATGAAGCCAATTTTTTAAAAAATTACGAAACATTAATGATGTTTAAATTATTACCTTTTGAAGAAATTTAAAAAAAAAATTACAAAAATTTCGCAAGCCAGTCAAAACGAAATAATTTTTATGACGATTCATTTCAAACAATTGAAGTAATTATAATGTAATATGGTTTTTTTGGGATAATGTAATAATTTGAAAATTTTTTTTTAACCTAAGTTCCCAAATAATTAATTACTAATTTATCAATGGAGATGAAGGATTAGAAATAATACTCCGACATTCTTCCGTAGAATAAAATTGTTTCTTTATTTTTTCCAAAAATTTTTCGATATTTTTTATACCTTCTTCAGTGGCTACAAATACAAATAATTATTTACAATGTAATAATTCTAAATATCTAATATTGTTTTAACAATAATATTGAATTTGATAAAAAAAAAAAATTTATTTTTTTCCGTTTTGGTTTTGTTGGGATGTATAATGATTAATTTTTTTTTAAAAACGAGTGAAATACATTTTATTTATAAATATGTTGGAGCGAATAAGAATGAAACAAGTTTATTTAAGTAAGGGAAGGTTAAGGGACTAATTAAAAGTTGAAAGAATAAGTTGAAAAAATATGTTATAAAGTAAAATTAAGACTGGACAAACGACATTCAATTCGTAATGTTAAACATTATGTAGGGACTCACCAATTAGTTTTCACATAGTTTGTTGTCAATTAAAGTAATTTAACGTGGGGATGTCATCAAGTATACTAAAGTGTTTAAAAGTAATAAAAATCGCATTTATATTGTTAAAGGCATAAAATTTGATGGTAATTACTGGTTTTTGTTTCACTGAAAGAAAAATTATTTAATTTAAATAAATGATTTATTTTGATGGTGTTAAAAAAATATTTTTTTACGTCAAAAAAAAATTTCTTTAAAACAAATAATTATTTTTGAGACAAAACAGAAACAAAAGATTTTTTGTTTCGGGAACAATTTTTTCTATTTAAAAAAAATGACACTATTGAATAAAGTCATTTTTTTTAAGTTAATCAAAAATTCATTCGAAAATCACTTAAATATCATAGCTTTGACCAAACTAAACCATTTTTACTGAATTTACCTATATTTTTTTGTTGATTCGACTATTTGTTTTGCTGAAAACTATATACATATCCGTTTCCATAGAAATTACTAACGTTAAATGAGGACTTAACTTATCAAATATATGAATCGTTCCATTAATAGTTCAAAACTAATCCGAGGGATAAATAACTGTTCATAGTTCCAGTAACCGATATTGTTACCGGAAATGGAACAATGTAATAATTACTCTTTGCGTGATATCGTATTAAAAGCTTAAAATTAACAGTTCAGAATAGTTCATTGACACAGAATCAACTAATTTTTTTTTTTCGCTTTATTCAGTGAAAACCACTTTAACTTTTGTAACGCTCAATTAAAATGTTTCCTTCATGTTAATTAATCTTCCGATCAATAAATGTCTCACAAAGCATATCTACAGTATTGAGAAAAAGTCACTGAACAATCAAAAAGTTTGCAACCAAAAGTTTTTTGACTTAAAGAAATGATTTTGAAAATTTTTTTTTTGAACAAAACTAAAATGACCAGCCACAAATGTTAAACTTTTACACAATATTTTTTATTAATTTTTATGAATTTGTAGAAAATGTTAAAAAAAAGTGCCTGACAGAATGTTTCATCATTTAGGGACGAATTTGGTCAAGAAATAAAACTCTCCACAAAAATCGATGTCCGCTTGGTTTTAATTGTTTAACCTAAGGCTGTAACGAATATTCACTTTCCGCATTCGTACTAATGCGAAAGATTCGCGATTTTTCAACATTCGCATTCACAATTTTTAGGGCAGGTTTTCGTACCAAATTCGGAAGTTTCCGATTACATAACTATCAAAGAAGAGTTAAGAGGGAAAAAGTAAAAATGTAGGCTTCAATTAACAGAGTTAAATTTGGTTAAAAACATAGAACACTAGAAACCAACTAATATTAAAAACGTGTAATTGGCGCGGAGTCATTTGGAGTCGTGTCACAGCTTAAGGCATTAGTCAGTCCGTGTCCTTCGTCGAACGAACACTGTGTTGTGTTAACAATGTAACCAGCTTACTAGTTAGTCGTCCATCGACTCTTCAAGCGTATATTTGCATTATTACGCTGTTCACTGTTCATTGTTAGCGTTTAAAAAAAATTTTCGATTTTCTAAATTTTTGTCAAATAAAAAAATGTCGTTAGCGAAAAAATTAGATTTTTGACAACTTAAATTCATTCAAATGTGCATAATTTCATGTAATTTAGTTGTTAGATTTTACTGCAACAAATACGGCCCTGATTTATCCGAAAAATGGTTCGCTTTCTAGTAATAAGAATAACAATTTAACAAAACAAATATTTATTAACAAAAATAAATATGTTACTTTAATTGCACAATAAAGGCACAAATGATACATTTCTTCAAATACCCCTGTCGCAGCATCCTGCATAACATAGTGAATTTCCGTTTATAAAAATTAGTTTTTCTCGAAAACTATGTAGTTGACATAGAACAATAGTTTAAAGACTGATTTTTTCTCTTCTTTTAAATGGTGTAAAAAAATTTCGCAAAAATTGTTGATTAAGTGGAAATTTTGGCAAAAAACTAATTTTTGCAAGAACAAAAAGCATGTTCCTGGCGTCCGACGTGTCTGGCCAACGAACTTCTCCAACGGTTTGGCATTTCCAACATTTTCACCAAATTTCGTAAACCTACGACATTTCGTTTGAGAGTTATCGTGCTGACATATATATATATATATATATATATATATATATATATATATATATATATATATATATATATATATATATAAATATAAATATATATAAATTTTAGTGAATGTTATTTTCGGTTTCTAGGGACCTCAAAACAAATTTTTGCCATAGTCCCGGGCTCAGGTCGCCGCATGACAGTGGCTGTAATAGCTGAATTCCATTCTGGAAATTCGCTAAAAGGTGTAAACTTCCCCGTTAAATCTATAACATATAACATGGCTATTTACTATCAAACACAATCCATGTAATTGCTTTGTTTTTAGACGTTTTACTGTGTTATTTTCAAAAATCTACTTTTACTCAATTCAATACATTCAAGACTGTTAGTGGGATGACAGAATGTTGAAGTTGGAAAATAATTATTGGTTTTCGAAGGCGTTCTTTCAATGTTAACATTTTTAAAATTTGCATTGTCAAAAAACATTTACTAAAATATGACCCCCACCAAATTTGAGAGCTGGATCCGTCCCTGTGTTGAGTCATACTGTTCATATTTTACAGAACTTAATCCAATATAGTGTTTCTCAAAATTCTGAGTTCTTTCATCTAAGCTATACCAGATTTTTTTCGTAACAGTCCAGTCCCTTTAATTGACACTAGAACCATTTCTAGCAAACATGATTAAACAGCTGTTACCCAAAATAAAATTTTCAGTTATATCCTTCCGGGCGATGAAATGAAACTCAAAAATCGAGTTGTAAACCTACAATTTATTTACTAATAAAAAGTTCATATCTATTAAAAAATACTCTAGGACCAATGATAACACCCTGCGGTACGCCGTACGTTAACATTTACATTCTACGGTTATTACGTGTACAATATTTTCAACGGTTTCACTTAGCTTGTATAACAAAAGCATAAAATCAATTATTTTCTGTGAAACAAAAAAAAAAATTACTCCTAATTAAAATGAAAAAAATCCAATAATTTCAACATTACGACCAATACTCACACACATGCAAGCTGACTCGGAGTCGTTGTAAACATATTTTTTTATTGGAACCTCATTCGAATAAACACACCTGTGACCTTACATAAAAAGGTCGCAGGTGGTAAGGTGTATGAAGAAAGGCATATCCATAGAGAGAAAACGAAGCACAAACAAAACAAAGAAAGCTTTAAGCTGCACAAAGCTTTCTTTATTAACTCCATAAGCAGATACGTCTGTACACGTGTTTACGTGTCTCCTTATGCATAATACGCTCTGTGTGTGATCAAAGATAAAAAAATATGACATATCCCATCTAAAATAACACAAAAAAGACATAAAACATTGATACTATCATACCGTACAGTATCGCGCAAAAGTACACAAACAGTATCAATGAATGAACTGATGGTTAGCAGAATTGAAGACGTGCGTGGATAAAGATGTTATTTAACATTTTTTCAAAAAGTCATTTTTTGCAAAATTTTGGAATATCTTATGCTGGGAGTATCAAATATTACAATTTGGTTTCATTACGGCTAATAGTCTTGTAGAAATTCAATAATAAACACATACTATTGCATGGGAAGTATATTTAAATAAAAAAATTTTCAAACGTTTCTATTGTAAAATTATAAAAAAATGTTACATAACACCTTCATTCACTCATGTCTTCAACTGTGCAAGTAGATTTCACTAAACTAGACAACTATTTAGTCATTCAGATAATATGTCAAAGGTGTAAATTGAGACGCGACTCAATTCGATTAAAAAGTCGGCAAGCACCGCCGATGGTAGTCGAATACAGTATTTCGCGCGTTCTCTGCCCCAACCTCGTATGTCCAAAAACTACATATTACAGGACACACAAAAATCATATTAAATACTGTATTTATATATATACTTATCTATATATATTTATATATATAGGTAGCCAACATCAAAGGGTGTAATTAGCATAAATCTTAAGTTCATAGTGATGAAAACACAGCTTTAAATACGTTTTTTTTTTGTGTCCAAAAATTGGGAGTTTTCAGATACGAGGTTGGGACAGAGAACGCACGATTTGTTGGTTTTAGTCAATTGCAACTAAACTATCGGCCAACTAAAGTTGCTAAGTGTGCGGGTACTTCTACTTACTCGAACTTTCGCGTATATACGGAAAAGAATAATTAGTATAATAAGCATTTATTTTGAGGTTAAAATTTCACCTATTTGGAAGTGATTAGAGTGATTCGATGAAAATCCTTCAAGAGAAAAAGAATAAAATATTAGATATTATTTTTATTTAATAATAATTATTAAAGTTATATAAAATAAAATGGATTTTGAATTAAAAAAAAAAGGTTTCGAGCACATTGCTGACAAAAATTTTTTATTAGTTTTAAAATTATACATAATTCCTAAAGTCAGCTCCAAACCGTCCAAGTCAAATCTTTACAGTTGATCCTTTTTTGTGCGGTGGAGGGAACCGCATAAAAAAAATCGCACAAAAAAAATATATTCAAAAATATCATAAATAGCTACAAAAAGTATAGTTCGGTCCAGATTGTACAAAAAACTTTTTTTATGCGGTTGGTCGGGACCGCATAAAAAATGTTTCATCGAAAAAACATCACTCAAAACGCTCAAAACTTAGAAATATCCTTAGAAGTTGCTTCTATAAACAAGATAAAGCATTAATTTACACGTAGAAACATTTTACTTCAATTTTATAATATTATGAAAATTTTGAAAAATACATCTTTAACAAAATTAAATGATTCAATAACTTATGTACTTATGCAATGTATTGATAAAATGCTTAAAAGCCGTTAAAAATTATTTTTATCAAAGAAAGTTATTATAGTAATTGTTTAAGTTTCTTACTGTCTCGTGATTTTGATTCACATTATGCATTTTAATGGCCATTTTTTTACAAACCGTATAAAAAAAATCGCATAAAAAAGAGTTCAGCTGTATTTCAAAATAAAAGTAAATGAAAAAGACTTAATGTTAAATTATTTTGGTTAAATTAAATTTTATTCAAATTAATAATAATCTATGTTGTTTCTAACATTTCTAATAAGAGCAAAATTTGCTTTTTAAATCTGAATCTTCACCGTTACGAAAAAAATCTTAAATACAACATTGTTTATTTTGTCGACACTGACAGCAGGTCGTCCAAGTTGCGAAATGTTTAAATATTTCTGCCTGTAAGTGTACTTTATTACACTAAAAACATAGGCGAAATGTCTCAGTGAATTTATATTCATAAATATTAAAGAAGATGTCTGACGTTTGTTGGCATTATGCCGCTGCTACACGATGCTACGAACACCTTCCAACATTCGACGTTGGATGGTTCATAGCATCGTGTAGCCGTTGTTCGAACCTACGAGTGTCCAATGTCGAGCGTCAAACATTCGCATTTGGTCGTGTCCCGTTCGATGTCGGTATTCTTGCACCGAGTGAAAGGGATGCTTCGAACGTTTGAAGGTCAATGTTGGTTGTGTTCGTTGGTTGCGCACGACTCGTTCATGTGAAGAGAGACAACATCAGTGTATAACATTAGAGATAACATCAGACAGATAACATCTTCGTCACGTTTGTCCCAACACATTATACAAGAGAGACAACATCAGTGTATAACATTAGAGATAACATCAGACAGATAACAGCGTTTCGACTGAGTACCAACACATCATCATTCGTATTGGATCAAACATTCGACTCACCGTGTAGCAGATACATTCGTCGCACCAACTATCGAACTTAATTGCCTCAAACGTTCGATCGAATGTTGGAAGGAACGTTCGTAGCATCGTGTAGAAGCCGCTTTACAAAGGAAATGCGAGTTTCATGTCATGTCTTTGGTGCAACCACAATAAACCAGAATATTTTACATATAACCGTAGGACATCATTAAATGAAAATCATAAACAGACCTGAACAAGATGATTAAAGTTAAGACTTCCCTTTAAATTGTTGAGAAAATTCTATTTTCATTTTGCTTTGTTCAAGAAAATACTTGCAGAAACAGCTTGAAAACCTCAGCATACAATATTTTAATAAATAAATTCCTAGAACACAATAAGTAATAAACTGTTGTAAACTGTAAAGGTGCGTCCAGACCAACGCGCCGCGCAGTGCAGAATGCTCGCGAGCGTTGCAAAAACAGTCAGTGTGGACGTGTCGCACAGCTGCAACAGTTTGCGCACAAATCAACATGTTCGTGATAATGTCGGTAAATACTTCAAAAGACATTTTTGTTGCAGCATAAAATTTTATTATTATTATTATTATTATTATTATTATTATTTATTATAAAATTGCCATCGGGTCGTCCCCATTCACCCTTTTATAGTCTCTTTTGACTCCAATTTGTCATAGAGAGGAAATTATATGATTTTTGTTATTTTTTCAAAAACCACTGATATATTCAAAATTTTTGGATACTGTGATAAAGTGACCATCCTCGCATAAATTTTTAATATATCAGAGATTAGGTAATTATAAAATAAATACAAAAAAACATGGTGTGAAGTCTGAATTCGTGTCTATTCACCCCTGTCTACGGTATAATAATTTTATATTATTTATTTTATAAAATAAATTAACGTAAAAGCCCCTATACTGGAACGCGATCATATGTCCAAACAGTTTTGACATTTATATATCAATGAAGTTATTTCTGAAAGAAACCTCTGATAACCTAAATTATTATTAATAGAATGATTATTTTTCAATATATATTTCTTGATCCTTTTTGATTGTATTTTGATCCTTTTTTTACGTCTGATACTTAAAGCATTCTATGTTTCCTACTTTGACGTCTAGATGTCACTCTATGTGTCATATTACTCATATTACACGTCTGTTTGTATATCGGTTCCCAACTCCTAGTGTCATTAATATTTCTTTGTTTGGATATAGATGTCGACATTTTGTAAAAGAAAAATATTAATAAATAAAAATTTTTGGGTTGTATTTTTTTAAAAACATATTCATTGGATTAAAAAAACTTTCTTTCATGCTTATTAAGAAAAAAAATGGGTTTTTAACTCTTTGCACTCAAGCAAAAAAAAAGTGAGTTGTAAATAGGCTGGTAAGACATGTAGCACATGACAACGACCGACGTTCTTTTTTTGACGGATTCTTTTGACGTTCTAACCTTGTTTCCCCAAAGTTGAATACTAAATGCGCTAAATACGTCCTCAATGCTGTTTTTATTAGTTTTTAATTTTAAAAAGATAATTCAACGTGATTTTGTATTATTTTATTTACAATTTTTCTAATAAATGAATGTGTTTGCAGTTATTGAATAAAATATTCATGTAATGTGAAGTATGAGCAGTCATTACAGTTCAACATTCAGTGTGTCATGTGGTACATGTCTTATGATCCAACAGACAAAACACCTTTAAATATGGTAGAGTTAATGGACAAACCACCTTGTCATGCTGTACATGTCTTATAAGCGCAAAGAGTTAATTTATTTGTCAATTTTTATAAACCAGTTTAATTACACACTTAAAAATAGTGTTCCGGTATAGGGGCTTTTACGTTACTGCCTAAAAAAAAATTATTTAAAATACTCAATTTTTCACACCGCTGACTACCCGTAACCCCTTAAAATGCGACAAATGTCCAACATTCGTCTTGGTTCTCTATTCAACTACTCTCCTTTTTTTTAAATTTTAATAAGATAGGAATTATCAACGTACAACGCACTCTTAGTGCCTAAAATTTCCTTTTAGTGAAAAAAAGTAATTCGTTTTTTATCGACCAATCAATTGATTACAGTTTAACACAAGTACTAGTGAAAGTTCTACGTAAAAAATTCATGTGCATTATTATTCTGAAACTAGCAATTATGCCTTGAAAAAGAAACTTTCCGTCGTGTTAAGCCAATAAATCGTATCTTAAGTTCCATTTATGTTCCTCCATTGCAATTATTGAAATATATAAAAAAAAATGGTGAAACGTTTGTCTGTCGTTTTTCGAATATCATCGTTTGGCTTTACTCGTCCGTTAGCGTTTTGTCGAGTTTAATGGAAACGCGCAATGCAGATACTGTAATGAATAAAAAAAAAAAAAACATACACACACAACTTATAGTACGAACCACTGACTACATATTTTAATATCCTTCAAGTCTTAAACATTGTTACATTTAACGTATTGTGTACGATTGCCACGATGCTAGAGACACAATGTCGTTTACATTTTCACAATAATCATGCCAGAGCCAGAGGAGAGATACCAACAAACTACACGCAGACAAACAGACGAACACAATACAATGTGGAATTGTACGATTCTTTCCTCTTGTATGTTTTTTAAATTGAAAATAACGTTCATTGTTCTAGATAAACAATTAAATTCATAATTTACATACGTTACATAAATCAGGAATAATAGAAAAATGAATTTTAGTCGTTTAAAATAATATTTTTTTTTAAATTGCTTTTTTTTTTTAAATTTCCCGCAACTCTTTTATCAGTACATGCTTATCAATGAGTTCAATACGAAATTGTGTCCAAAATGAGCACAAAATGTTATAGGGATATAGGGTTGACCGGGGTAATTGTGAATGGATTTTCATGAGTTGTGAGATAAAAGCGTTGTTTTAAGTATTTTTTATTTTATATATCACATTATGGTTGATTTATTTTTAATTCTACATTATTCAGGATGCACCACACAAATTTTGAGCAAATTCGTATGAAAAACAAAAATTTTATAAGCCATTCACTTTTCGCCGGTGCGGTTTTACAAATCTTATGAATTTCGGGGTAAAAGTGAATGCCATCGGAAAAATTATTTAGAATGGATTACAAGAGAAGTGTGGTAGGTCAGAGTAAAGTCCAACTCAAATTCTTCACATTTACTCCACTTTCAAATTTTTTCACCATACTTTAGCGGTCACAATTTCTCTTTGTTTAATGCAAGTTATGCATACCTCAAATTTCTACAAAAAATCAAAAATTGTAGGAACAAATTTATTACAAGATAAAAATGATGTTTTGATGATATTTTGTCATTTTATCATATAAAAAATCAAAAAATTACATGTATTCACACAAAAACAAGGAAAATAAGACTTTTTCAAGGAAATACATTTAGTTTACATGAATAAAAAACATTTTTTTGTATTATTTGTATAACGGAAACTTGTACAATAAGGTCACCAGCACTTTCATCAAAAAAATTTAAAAAAAAGATACTAATACTTGGAGAATTGTTATGAAATTTTAATAGCATATTAAGAAAGGACAGAAAAACATATTAAGAGTTGATTTTTTACAATATTAATGTTATTTTAGAAATTATAGGCGCCGTTCACAATTGCCCCAATTCACAATTACCCCGGTCAACCCTACCCATTTGTCTTATTTGTCTGTGCGATAATCCGGTCCTGATTGTAACGTCTGTAGGTTCTATAGATATTATTGCGCAATATCACTTCATTTGTTTACATGTTTCGGTTTATTTGTTTATTATTAAATGCCTATTGTTTGAAACAGTTTGAATAACTAATTTGTAAAACACACAGCATCTTTATCACTTAATATTTTGAATTAAATAACAATTGAAATATTGTACAATTCCTACATGAAATTTATTGTACAAATTCTTTTTACAAATTATTGAATTGTCTGGAGAAAACTTTAATAAATTACATAAAGTGATTCCACAGTATTATTGAGAGTGTAGGGACCGCTTTATAGAAATGACGTATTACTTAAAAAATTACGCAGATTTCAATAATAAAAATTGCAAGTAAATTTTTTGTTTACGTCATATAGTTTTTTTCTTTTATTATTTTTGCCTTTTTTCAAGCCAAAGTTGCATACTTGAGGTATATTGGAGGAACAATTTTGTTGCTAACAAAACAAATTTTTATATTTTATTAGAATCGTAATTTGTGCACTATTTGGAATTTGGAAATGAATTCTAGTTTTTCGAAATCGTCCCTTTCATTTTTATTAAAATTAGACAAATAGGGCCACTAAAAAAGAGATTTCAGTTGGGTCAATCATATTACTAAAAGGGCGACATTGTCGACCGGTAACGTTATTGTATTATTGTTATATATTTTGTATATTGTCATCTATACCATGATATAACGCTTTGCGTTGAACTGGTAAAATAAAGAAAATTTTAACAAAAAATATTACTAAAAGAAATTTCGCCATTTTTATAGAAAAAATGAAAATTCGCATGAAAATAAGCCAAATTCAACCAATCATCCCCAAACTCAAATTACTTCCATAAGTCTTGATTTAAAAAAAAGAATTTTTGTAATTTTATGACGTCATCAAAGTAACTAAAATTTTTCGATGCTTTAAAAATCGTAAATAAATTGATGATATTGAAAGAGAATTATAGGTTTTAGAAGCCACAATTAAATACATTATATAGAACCATTTGGAAAAAGATTTTTGCTGAATCAGTCATATTTCTAAAAGAAATTTCGTCATTTTGATTAAAAATGAAAAGTTCATTACCCTAATACAAATTACTTCTAAGATGCTTGATTTGCGAACAAAAAACTACCATTTTTTATTTTAAATTCTTCCTTCTATGTTTTTGCTTTTTTCAGCTTGTTTAATTATTTTCCCTGTATTTCTGATAAATTCGAAATTTATATGTTTCTAAACATAAATCTAGCTTTGAGAAGCTTTGAGCGCATTGCTAAATTTAATGAAAAACATGATAGGATCTCCAAATATAAGAAATCAAACTGTCTTAGAAACAATCTAAAGTATTTTGAGATCCTAAGTAGGTACATTAAAGCATCTATTTTCATTCTTGAGATATTGGGATTTACTTTAGTGATGTCGAGTCAAGGTACAGTTAGTCGCTTAATCGGCTAAAGTTGTTTTTTAGATCAAATTAGTCATTAATCGTATCGAGTATACAGTAGTGATGTCGAGTCGAGATGCAGTTAGTCGATTAGTCGATTAAACTTGTTTTTCCGACAAAATTAGTCATTAGTCGAAAATATCGAGCATAGAATAGTCGATTAATCGACTAAATTTTTAGTCAAATTCATAAAGAGGGTAACCTTTGTAACTCTTTCAAAAACAATGTTTTAAATTTTATTATTGACTTTTATTATTGTTTATTTAAAAAAAAAATTACATATTACAATGTATTATTCACATAAAAGTAAAAAATCATAAAAAAAAGATAATTTTTAGTTTTCAATTTTTCGAGTCTTATAAATAATGCAGAAAAATTATTAAATTAATCGTTTTTAATTAAAAAAAATATTAATTATTTTAGTCATTTAGTCGACAGTAAAATAGTCGATTAAAAAGTGACTAAAAGTAAACAAAATTAGTCGACTGAACCGACTAATCGATTAATTATTCGAAATCATTAGTATACAGTAATCGATTAATCAAATTAGCTGGAGAACTTATACAAATCTTCCAGAAGCAATTTACAAAAATGACTAAATTTAAACAAAATTAGTCGATTAAACCGATTAATCAGTTAAGTCATCCGACATCACTAAATTGTTTGCATGACTTCCAACCAGTTAAACATGATTATCATAAGCATATAGAATTTATTTAAAAAAAAAGCTTAATACGCTTTTTTACGAAGCTGAAGTGTCTCATTTCATTTTTGATAAAATTTAGGATTTAAAAAACCTAAATTATTTTTGGTTAATTCAAATGAAAATGAGATATCTGTTAGAAATTTAGTTAGTACAATAATAAACCCGATTAAATTTATTATCTTTAACAATTGTTTCTTTACTTTAGGTGCTGGTTGCTGACTTGACGTCTGATCTTTTTTTGATAATGAGACGTGTGGAAATGAGTCAATATTTGGACGTGGACACATAGAGACAGAACTGAAACATCATTTGACGTAGACTGTTGCTGTGGTGTTGTTATTCCACTTGTGGTACAATTTCTGTTTGAACTCACAATCAGTGGCAACGAACAATTGGCAAAATGACGGAAACCGAAAAAGAAGAGCGCACATTAAAAGAGAAAATGCTCTTTTACACCACCGCCTTTTTCATCCTTCTTGGTACGTTCAGTCTCTTCGCCTTTCTCTTTTTAGTACCGTTCGTCATTGATCCAGCGTTTACCACAATATTCATGGAATTCAATGAAGAACCAGTACTATGCGTGACCGTTGATACCGAATCAAATAAGGGCATTACAAATTGCTCGTGGACATCCTGTCGTGAGGGTTGCACAAAAGATATTTACACCTGTACACAAATTCGCGTTAATTATAAATTCAAGACAGAAGATGATATCGATGAAGAGAACGGCAAAGGAAGAAATACCAATGAGGACGAAACAGACGAGACACTGGTGCGTTACGAGCGTGGAATCCGCGACTACGAGTACGAGGAAATTGGAGAAGAAATAATACAACCGCCGGAGTTGCCCGAAGCCGAACCAACGGGACTTCAGGGCAACAATAGTGAATGGTACTTCACCGGTGCAAAACTATTTCCAAACGTGAAAGGGTGTGGTTACCCGCCAAAATTAAATTGTAGTGCGTTTTATAAAAATTTCACCGAGAAAGGTACGAAATTCGATTGCTATTACAGTACAGTGGATCCAGGCATTGTAATCAGTGAACTGGATATGTGGCAAGTTTATCTAAACTTAGTTTACGCGATGGCGATTCCAATACCGTCATTTATCGCCTCGGTTATTTACCTTACGTTCGCATACTTTAAAATTTACAATGACGACGAAGAAGCCGCGCCGTTGGAGGCGAACGCCGAGGAGATGGACATTGAAGGCGCCAACACAAACTCGGTGCACACAGAAACGCCAGTGCCACCGACCAGTGGCGCAATCACGCCTGGCAGTGAAGCGTTTCGGGAGGATTTGGCCAGTTTCGGACATCAGTTGAAAGTGAAAATGGCCGACGAACAGAGCAGAGACAGTTCAATAGATGCCGTCCCAATTAACAACATCAACAACACAAATAACATAAATAACACAACAATACCCAATTCGATATCGATACCCGGATGAGAGGAAAGTTACCACTCGCACCTTCGACTCGCCGGTGTCTGTTACGAGCCAAATAACAGTTCATGAACGCGTGTCGTTGGTCGCAGTGCATTCAACTATTTTTCATACCTGGCGTTTATCGGCTGGAAATTCGTCAGGCCTCATCGTGTGTATTAGAATTTCTCATTTACATTCGTTCAACTAGCAGCCGTCACTGCCGCCCCTTCACCGCCTCATGCAGCAAGCAATACAACAACAGTACAGCTAACAATAGTTAATAGAAATCATGACGTCACCGAGTGTCGAATGGTCAAGTAAATGTAAAGCCGGATCTACATATAACGAACAAACGTGAACGAACATGAACAAACACAAACAAACACAAACGAACGCGAATGAACAATTAACGTCAATTCGTTGATGTTCTTTTATGTTTCGGCTGCACAATATTTTTTTAAATACCTAAGTTTAATAAATTTTGAAATGAAAAGTTATTGCAGTAAGAGTTTTATGGTCTACTAATGTCGCTCACATTATGACAAAACCAACAAATCAAAAAGATGTTGGTAGATGGTTTTGTTTCATAAAAGCAAAACTCGTTATAATGCCTCTAATTTAGTAACTAATTTAATTTGTCAAAAATCTTAATTTTTTGGAAATTTTACAAGATCGTCACTACCAGATTTCGAAAAGTTAACTGAAATAGTTGGACCAAAAAAATCTAAACAAAATTTCTGTTAAAGTAAGACTTCAGTGTTATTACACATTGCCGCTTCTGTTAATCAAATTTTCCCTCCAAAGATTCCCACACGTCATTTCTTTTTCTGGTAATTTTGTAAAAATTATGTAAAACATTCCAAAACATCAAAATAAAATTTCAAATCTTATAAATTTTAAATTGTTAACTGAATTTTAACAAACAAACACGAACGAATCTGTTTCATTGATGTACCGACAACAAATGAAAAACATTCGTGAGTGTTCGAAACTGTTCGTTCGTGTTTGTTCACTTTCGTGACTACGTCCACATTTGTTCGTTTATGTTTGTTCGCATTCGTTCGTTATATGTGGACCCGGCTTAATTGTCGTGCTAATTTTCAATTTAATTATTAAAATGTTCCGAGAACAACGGAACTCGCATGATTTCATCATTTCTGTCATATTTTTTTTTTTTATTCAACCGAACATATCATCCGCCTAAAATGATCAACCATGGACATACTGCTAATTTCTAGTAAATATTTTTAATATAATACGCCATCCATCTTAAAATATATGCATTCGTTGCCTGCAATTTCTCTATGCGATGTGATATATGACGTAAAAAAAAAAAAATTTAGAAAAAAGTGACTATTAATGCTTTAATGACATTTATGCTTTATTTAATTTAAGAAGGGGGACATTTCTCTGCTCAAAAATTTATATGTTACACAATAATTAAAATCGCTGTGTTTCAATGCAATTTTTTACCTTTCTTTTTTTTTGAAAAAACAAAAAAAACCAAATTCTAACGTAAATTTGAATTGAAACACAGCGTACAAATACTTAAAAAAATAATTCATTAATTTACGTAAATCAAAATATAATTAATTAGTGAGTGAATTAAAATATGCCTTAATAGAGTCAAGTCAACCCTTCAGTACCAAATATTAGAAAAGAAAGTGAAGATATTTTCCCACGGGATAATAAAAAAAACCAAAATATTATTTTTTATTCATTAAACCTCAAATCAGTCAATATACGTTTTTTCGTTAAACAAAAATTATCATGAGCGATAAACATTAACCTTTAAATAAAATAAATAAATAAATAAAAATATATTAATAAAATAGTTTAAAATAAAATTAAACCAGGAGATAATAGTACAATTTTAGGCTCAAAAAAAATTAGTACCGCCATAGATCTAAATAAAAATATTTAAAAAAAATATATTTAAACAACCTTTAGTTCAATTAAATGATTTAGCCTAATTTTGATTAGTCCAAAATTGAAATTGATTAGAACAAAGAAATGTCTACTTTTAGTAAAAAGAAAAAAAAAAACGTGATTTAAGGCAATCATTGTCAGGTGCTCATCGTAAAACAACTGATGTGATTATTTTTAACAATTAAAAAAACTAATAAGTATTAAAAATACAAATTAATTTCTAAAAAAAAAAAATACGAATTTATATTTACGTAATACAATTCCTCATTTAATTTTTTATTTAAACGAACCACAATACAATGAATATATGCCATAAATATGTCACAAAACATGCAAAAAAAAACCAAATTGGCTTTTTGAATTATTTAAATATCCTAATTACAGTACACTCTCCTAAAGTGAACGTTTTTTTGAACGATTGTCATTTTGGAGCGCACACTGTAATATGTAAATATTATTTTTTTTAGAGAGTAAGAATTTTATTAGATATAAGTAAAGAGAACTCCTAGTAATATTTAAAAAGTCAATGTCGTCTTCGAAAATGCTTTAATTAAATGATTAAATATTTATTTTTAAGGAAAAAATTGACCAATGTTGAGTTTTATTTGTCGTTAGGTTTTTGAGAAATATTGTTAATCTGTCAAACATAGCGTCATCCGGTAAAAAGATTCGAATTTTGAAATGTTATTTATTCGAATGTGCCTCAGAAATTTTCCTCTCAAAAAATTGTACTGTTATCAAAACTACTGGGTGAGTTTTTCGAGAGTTGCCATTTTTATTACAGCCAAACCGTTGATTTAATCGAAAAATTGTTCAAATAAGAGTTGTAGATATCGACGGGGGCAACAGATTGCTATAGTCAGAAGCTTTATAGCTCTTATGGTTTTCGAGCTATGATACAAACTTATCGATTTTTAAATGGGACTATATATTAATTTTTCGATAAAACTGATCTAATGCATTAATTAACAACATAAACGAGCAAAAAAAAAATTTTTACCCAAGTTTAATTTTTTAATTTTTCTTTAATTTATCAGTTAGGCGGTAAAAATATGCATATGTACTTGAGGCTACTTTAACCGTTAAGTGTTTTTCTTGGTTACATTTCCATTACATCCAAGAGAAGAACCTTTTCCAGTACTATTTCTATCATAAAAGTTTGGTTTTAATAGAAATGGCAACTCTCAAAAAACTCACATGGTATATCTTCAATTCCTGGGAATAAAATATTTCAAAAAAATTACACCTTAACAGTTCTGGTTGATTTTTTCTCAATAAAAAGTATGAAAGCTATTTCTTCAATTGTAACGCCAATTTCAATACTTATTAGAATTTGAATTTTGAAATTCTCTATCGAATCTATTCATCAGAGCAGTCTTTTTAAATGATTCCAATTGGAAAAATTCATAAATTTCTTTTTTACAAAAGCACAATTTTTATTTGTAAATAACGAAAAAAACGGGTCAACACAAAATTTATATTTAAATAGACTGTAAATACAAAGCGTATAACGAATCAAATTATCCCTAACAATTATGATGTATAGTATTCGAACTGGAAAGGCATAAATTTTATTTTTTCGTCAGTCGTCATAAAACATAAAATGTCTGCATTTTATTCTATATGTATATGTATTTCAGAACCGATGTACATATTTTCAACAAAGCAATAGTTCAAAAATATTGTATATCGCAACTTTGTTAGAGATTATATTTGATCCTTTATATGAAACAAAGTGACCAAGGTCAAGGGTGAAAACCTTACTATATAAACTTTTTTATATTTTTATGCTTCGATTTCGTTAAATTTTAACGGGGACCACTAGTGTGACCGTCTGAAAAAAGGTGATTTTTTTGGGAATTTTTTTAAAGAAAACTACTGTATGGAATGTTTTAATATTTTAAGGATATATTCGTTGATATATAATAAATTCAAGACAAAATTTTTGGACAAAAAAATTGAAAATTCAGTGAGTTATTCGAGATCTGCCAAGGCTCAAAAAAAAAAGTTTCCCCACTGCTGCAGTGATAGTGACCTTCACAGTGCCTGAAATCAAAATACCCAAAAAGTCTATTAAACTAGAAGATATTGCCCGTGCCGTGAACCTCAAGACAAAATGGCGGAGTTTTTAAAAAAAGTTTTAAATTGTATGATTTTTGGCCTGCAAAAATTACATTTTTTATTCGATCGGAAAACTGGAGGTTCATGGCACGAAGAAACATATATAAAAGAAGCTGCAATAAGAATCAAATCGATCGGATGATTTCTCTTCGAGTTATAACTGCAGCAAATTTTAAAAATGTAATTTTTCTTTATCTTACCTTTTAGTTTTAATCACTGAGAATTTTTACTAAAATTAATTATGATGTACTCACTATAACGGTCATAGTAAAACTAGATGAGTCGTTTAAATGTGCCAGGGTCTAGCTGCTCCACAACAGGTGACTGGCAGCCACGTCCAAAAACACCCGGACTGTTAACTTTCATACATTTCTCAATACCTCAAAGTTAACAATGAAAATCAGAATTCGCTCTTCAGATGGCTGTAACTCAAAAACTATTTGAGATACGCACTTGAAATTTTAGTATGTTATTTTTAAAGGTATAAACTATCAAAACATGCAAAAAAATTTCCAATTTTTTTTTTTTCAAAATGTCACACTAGTGGTACCCCTTAAAAGAAAAATTTAAATGTATAAAAATGGAAATCTTTTTATGCATATCTTTAAATTGAAAAATTCGTATGTATATAAAAATTTTTCAAATTTTACTGCGTTTCATTAAACCATGTGTAAAATTAACCAAATTTTCGGGCTGTGCATTTCATCTTAAAAGTCCATTAGCAATATTTCTTAAATCTGAGAATTTCTAAAATAAATTTTTGTTAAGTTTTTAAATATATATTTAAAAAAAAAAAAAAGATAAGAAATGTCGATGTATGCATAAACAAATGCAAAACCTGTAAATAATCTGTGAAAAAATTAAGCACAAATTACTTTTTAAAAAGATATTGCAATAAAATTTATTAATTATTGAATTTATTAAAGAAAAGAAAATTAACGATCATATATACAAATTTCAAAATTTGCACAAAAAATAGTAGCTTTTTAAAAGTAGAAAAACCTTTTTTTATGTGCCTAAATGCCTTCCAAATTGCTCTACTAAAATCAACAATGCTAACTGTTTTGAATAATAATTGTTAAAAAAAAAAGCAACTATTACAAAATACAGGCAATCAGACGTGCATTGTGTATTGTCGTTTGCATAGATTGAGAAATAATTCGATTTGATTAAAAAAAAAATTTGTTTGAAGCAATTGTTAACTTCAGCAGACCAATTTAGGAGCAATTTAAGCATACAAAAAAAAGAGTTTTTTAACCTTCGGTTTCAATTTTTAATTTCCCAACAAATTCAAACAGAAATTCTCAATATTTTTGTATATGTAATCGTTAAGCGTTTCATTCTTCGATGTTGTATTGTTATAACGATTTCTTATGTAATAATTCACACGCATCAGATTGTCTGTATATCACACACCGTACTATGGTCAATAATTTCGAAAAAAAAATATAACAATTTAACATCAAGAATGTTAAAATTCTATTCGAAAATTCGAATGCTTCATTTGCTATTTATATGTCGTCAAAAATTTTATTTTGCACTGAAAAAATATATATTTTTATTTCAGTTTTTTGTACTTTATAAATAATTATTTAAACAAATAATGTTTAAAACATTAGAAAAGAGAAATGCTTTTTTTCTAAACAAAAGAAAATATATTTAAAGAAAATAAAAATAATAAATATAAAAATGAAAAATTTATAAAAATTCATGTGATTTTATTAGGAAATTTTTTTAAATAAATGGATCTTTGTAAATTTTTCCTTTTTACAAATTTCCAAAATTAATTATTGTTGTGGCTTCAAATAAATTTATTCCTAATTATTATTACAAAGTGATTATACTTAAATAATAATAATAAAAAAAAAAAAATTACAAAAAAAACCAAAAAAATTGTTGACTTTGATTAGTTTATTATGTATATGTGGTCTCACGTCATTAAAAACAAGTGGCTAAGCTTTCGTTGACAGGTTTTTCTGTCTCTTTAGCTACCTTCCTGAACATCTGTCCTTTTACCAAAAACAAAATATTTATCCAATTCAATAAAGTATATTGCGCAATAATTTATATTAACACGTTCCCTACCATTCATTGAATGAGGAATATTAAATAGTTTGCCTTTTTGTGACCGAAATATGTGTATCCGTGCTCTCTACACCGACCTGTGTAACTAGTGCGACCGTGTAGTGAACGTGTTAAATGAACAATTTCAAGGATGTCGTCTGGTTTATACCTGAAGACAGTTTCATAAAATTCGATAAAAATTAAGTCAGTTTTCACATAGCACTTCTGAAATATTCGGTTTTAGCATTCCCAATTTTTAGCAAACAATTTAGATCCAGACGGCATTCTAAAATTTTTCTTTTTGATGTTTCTCCAGACATGTCACTTAGCTATTACGCTGCTATCTGCCTTTGTACTAAAGCAATAACGTGGGGAGACGATACGAATCTTAAAAATGATGAGGAATATTGCGTAATAAGATTTATTGATCGGATTCACAAATTGCATGTATTTCTTTCTTTTTTTTGAATAATAATATAATCAATTGTATTGTTTACTTCCTAACGCTCCTTTCACATTGTACGGTTTTCGCCGTACGATAAAAAACCGTACAACTTTTTGCCGTGATATTGTTGCTTTCACATTGCACGGTTTTTTGCCGTTGTAAACTGAATATCTTCATTTGATTTGCAACATTATACAAGTAGCAAGTGTGATTAAAATTAATTATATAAATCAGAATAATTAGAAAGTAGGATTATTTATTATCAAAACTCTTTGAAGACCTGAAAAATGACGAAAATACATTTTTCAACTATTTTCGGATGTTTACAGGCTCCTTTAATTAATTTCTTAACGCGAACTTAACATCAAAACACACAATTTCGAAATGTCATACCATCTATTAAAATACTGGTTATCACATTCAATATTAGTTTCATCCATTTTACAAATAAAATTAATAATTAACACTAAATTCAACAAAATATTGTTAATGCCGTACCTTAAAAAACCGTCTAATGTAAAAGCATCCATTTAATTACATACACTACTGAACTAAAAACGCCGTACGGCAACCGTCAAGTGCAGTGGCAAGAGACGGCTGCTACACGGCACGGTAACGGCATTTTTCCGTGACCGTGTAATGTGAAAGGTGCTATGCTCTTCTTCACTCCACTGAAAAAATTCGACCGTACGGTTTTTTGCCGTACGGCAAAAATCGTATAATGTGACAGGAGCGTAACAATTTTGGGTGTAACTTCCATTTGTTGCTTAGTCAAAATATTGGAAGTCTCCTGTTTGTCATTTAAATTAAAATTGTTATTTTCAAGAGATGATAATGTAACGATTATCAACTTTAAACGATTTTCTAAATTTACTCAAAGATTATATTATTATTTAAAAATGCAGTTCCTTAAGGGTATCGTCCAATTTAGATATGAAAAAATCATTCCATTTCAAAATATCCCAATAGCAATGAAAATGGTAAACAAAAGTTTTAAACACGTTTTTCTTAAAATTATATTTTTTTTTAAAGTGCGCACCATAATTCTGGCGTAATTTTTTTACAATCACTTAAAAAAATGTCGTTCTAAGAAGAATGTGTTTCAAATTTTTGCTGATCATTCTCGAATCTATAAATAGTGATTCAAAATTCCTATCATAAACTGAAAATATAAAGAAAAAAATCTAAATCGGGCGATACCCTTAATTATTACAAACTATTTTGTAATAGCTTCAAAAAATTTTTTTAAAAATTTCAAACTATCTATTGTAAGTGATATGTAATTTCGTTCACACAAACGAATAAAAAAAAATTATATAAAATAATAAGAAATTTTTTTAAATCTACATATATGTTGTAAATATGACAAAAGAACTTAATGAGAGCATTAAATACATTTAATTGTATGAAAAAAAAAAATGAACAAATAAACCAAAATATGTCCAGTTAAAATCTTATTTGTAGTTAAATCCGTATGAAACAAAATACATATAATGGGAAATTTACCTTGCTAAAAAAAATTGTTTTTTACGTATAAACCCTTCCCAATCTTTCCCAATTTAATCCTAATTTATAATGACGATGTCTGTCTGTGACGAATGAAATGAAACTTATTTTACAATTCGATTTTTATGCAACTGGTGTAACATAATCAAGATGCAGTGTGTCTGCGTTTATAAATTTTACGAGTGGATCTAAAGTGACACTTGATCTAGCTCAGGAAGCTCTTTTAATGTCTAACTGCAACCCTTTTGAAACTATTAAATGAATCGTCTAATATCAAGAGTGTCATATCCTTTAATTGTTACTCCTTTAACTGAATTTGTGTCTTAATTTTTTTTTTTTAAATGGGATATAGCAAGATTTGAAATTAGACGATTTTTGTGAATTGACATTTTCGAACATGTCTTACTGAAAAATGAAAGTTGCCTCATCGTATTTACGAAATTTTCTGAAGCAATTCAAAAACAAAAGCCTCATTAGAAAAGAAATGCCAAAGAGTAGATTTTATTACACTACCTTTAAACAAATCACAGTTTTCGGCTTAAGGCAGTAACCGCGACATTCAACTTTTCGACAGACTAGTTTCAAATTTTAATAATATAAAGAAGAATACTATATCTGATTGTCCTTATAATTTGGGAAAGATTGATCGCTTCTGAGTTAAGATAATTAGGGTTAAAGTTTGTATCTACTGCATGTATTAGATCTCAAAATTCTGACTACGTACCCTTATTTTGTATTTAACAATATAATGACTCGACAGAATTCAATAAAAAACTAGGGAAAGAAAGATTAATAAGTTCTGAATGTAAAGAAAAATTGAATTATTTGTTGATCGTTTTGAATTGAAGATATCATCAGAGAAATTATAGTATTTTAATAAATACACCAATTTCAAGCAACTGAACCGAAGCAGTCTGGCAACCCTGTATATTAAATAACTGGTTTATTCGTATTTATTGTTTAAACAATATTAAAAATTCATGAACAGCGTTTTTTGATCTTTCACCACTTACGTAGCGAAAACAGTGATAGATACATTAAAAAGTGTTAAGACCTGTTTTGTAGAGAATCGAATTCTCTACAAAAAAAAGTCCGCGAGGGCACCTGTCTATCTTGTATAGGCGAAAAAAAAGCAATCCAAACGCATAATACCACTTAATGTGTTTGTTGGGCAAATAACATTGATGTCAAAGCATTTATGGCATTTATTATAAAAAACTTTGATAGTATAAGTGTGTATGCACAGGCTATGTTTGAATGTATGATTACACGTTCGTATGAAAGATAGTATGCATCAACATCTATCCATTAATACATACAATAATGACATAAAGTAAGTTTGGTTTACAATTTTTTTTACTAGCATGTCACACGGTTACTACCTTAATTTTTAAAAATGAAGTTGTTTTATAATTCAAGTTAGTGATTTGCGGCTCCGTAAGTATTATTTTACTAAATTACGTAGGATCAAGTGCGGGTAGACCACCTCATGCAATAATAAGGATTAATATTTCCCGAATTCATAAGGATTTCATTGTTATTAGAATTAGGAAATTTTAAAATTGGTTCTTTACGAAAATAAGTTGCCAATCTCTGGTCCAATGGTTAAGATTTCCACTTTTATCTGATGGATGGTGAGTTCGATATCGATCATACCAACATCAAACTTAATAATACCTTACAAAACGATACATGTAAAATAAAAATACGTAAAAGTTGCTTCTAACAAACTTTATTGATTTCATTTTGAGGTTAGTAATAAAAATACATTGATAAATCCTGAAAATATTCTGTACAGGCTAAAGATATCATTCTTTCCACTGCACAGAATATTATTAAAGCTACAAAAATATGTGTTAGTAATATAATATAATAATAAAAATCTTTAAAATAAAATAAAAATTTAACAATTTCGATAGGAAAGAGATCTCAAAAATTAATACTTAAATATCACAATCACAACTATGGAGTGTAGAATATAAGGAGGACTATCTTGTACGGAAAACAATAGAAAAATAGTTCAAAAAGTGTCCCGTTTTAAGTACTAAGTAACAGTTCAAAAACTCGCCAGAATAGCGCTAGAGTATAGTGATTTTTTTGTGTTGAGTTTTATAAAAAATTTTTAAAATAATAAAACTATATATGTAAAAATTATAATAAAAAAACAATAATTACATAACAACGCGGATGTTTTTCTTTCCTTGTTTACTTCTCTAAGTTTACACTATTTACGCCTTTCTATGGACACTTTTTAATACAGAGATGGTGCTCCTGATATCTACCCTCCATAATCACAACCATAAACAGGACGGTATGATAGGACATACAGAATATACCCCGGAAATGGCACACGAAGAATTAAAGCATTTTACCTAAATACTAAATAAGTTTTGTTTTTTGAACACATCATTGTAGTATCTCAGTTTTATAAAATAACACAAACTAAAATGGAAGAACATTGTTCGGTCTAGTGATGTCGGATGATTAATCGATTAATCCGTTTAGTCGACTAAAAAAACCCTCGACTAAATAACTAAATGATTATTTTTTTTTTAAATGACTAAAAACGACTAATTTAATAATTTTTCTGTATTATTTAATATAAGATTCCAAATAGTGAAAACTAAAAAAAATAATTGTGTAGGTATATAATTTTTTTTATATCTTTCTTTTTCTTAAAAAAAAAAAATAATAATAATAATAAATAAATATTAAAAGTCAATAATTAAGTTCAAAACAAAACAAAAAGAATTACCTTGGTTACCTTATTCATGAATTCGACTAAAAACTTAGTCGATTAGTCGACTATTCTACACTCGATATTTTCGACTAATGACTAATTTTTTTTTTGAAAAACAACTTTAGTTGATTAATCGGCTAAGTACTTCTTGACTTGACATTACTAGTTTGGTCAAAACATTTTGAAAAATCAATTTTTTTATTTCATGGCAAGAGAGTAACAAATAAAAATTTAAAACACAATCTTTTTGAAAATAGATTATTTAATATCTAGATCAAACAGTGCTCTTCAATATATGGTTTCAAACGAAATTTTCTATTTAATATCAGTCGTCAATTTTAATATTAACAGTCTTATATAAAATTGTCAATTGTTTGAAAACCATTCACAAAAAAATATTAAAAGAAAAAAAAAACTATATGTAAATATTATACTACAAATACTGTTATAGTTAATGAGGAATTCTCATACAAAGCAGGTGCGCACTTCTGAAGCAAATAACGACTATGTTGGACCCTTTCTTTTCTCACTCATTCTTCTTAAATGTAATAAAATAAAAATAGTTTAAATAATAAAAATAAAATAAGTTTCTTTTTTTAAATAGAGTAAGGTTAAAGCTATGGTAACACAAAATCTCAAAAAAACTTTGGTATAATAAGAAAAAACTAAACTTTGTCTAAAACCGACATTTGGAATGTCTTTATTTCCAGTTTTAAGTAACGTCTAAGTCCGTTAAAGAATCGATATTATCCTTATTTACTGATGAATCATGTTGTTTGTCATAATACAAAAAAAGGGAAGCATTATTTTCAGTCATTGAAAAATCTGTCATTTTTTTTTAGTTAGAAATGTGGAAATTGCTATCAGGTTTCTAGTTAAGAAAACTTTTTGAAAATTCATAACTGGATTATCGATTCCATTCCGGCAAAGTGGCGCCCAAAATCTAAATCAATTCTAAAGTTGGCAACGATCGGGTTCTGGAATGAGACAATGAACGAAAAGTTAAGTAATTACTGGAATATAAAATACTAATCGGTTGTTGCTCCAGCACATCCAGGTTAGGAGAGTTTATAGGGACGCTTAAAGGTACTTCTCCAGGATAACTGACTTGTGGTTGTTGGTTAAAAGCAGGATCAGCAAGTGGTACACAGTAATCCTCGTAAATTACCACGCAACAGTGTCGCACTACATGATATGCACTCGAATTGTTGATCCCAAACAAGTAGAGCATCGGCATGAAATAAAATGTGGAATAGATCCAACTGACAGACATTACAACCACGAGGAACGTCCCAATCTGAATATACGCCTGGACCTGAGACGGGATCATAAAAACGCCGGCCAAAATTGTTGTTATACAAGCCATAGTGGACGGGTCAATGGCATGTCTTAAGGTGCGTTCAACTGCAAGTCGACGATTTAACGTTACCTGATTCAAATAAGCGCTACTATAGTGTAAACTGAAATCAATCGATAACCCAATCGAAGATGTCACCGCAATCGCTTCCAAAATATTCAACTGCCATCCGAGCAGCACCAGAATCGCCATAGTCACATGAACAATTGCCACAATACATAAAGTAGCGTAAATACTGACACACAATGTCTGAGTCACAAGGAATAAAATTAAAAAGGCCAGGATAATCGATAGCGCCACGGTGAATGCCGAACCCTCCAAAAGTGCTCGTTGCAAATCAAAAAATTCTAAATCACTAACAAACCAACCGTTTCTAACCGAGTCTGGTGCGTCTATTAATTCATTCTGCAAAAATTTTTCAACAGCCTCATAAAACGCTTTCATCTGATAATAATTTAGTGTGTACGTATAATTACTAGAAAATTCGAAAATAACAGCTCTGATTGTGTTTGATGAATCAGAAAATTTTGGCCCGGCGACAAAAGATCCAAAAAATTGTCGAGGCGTTTCCCGTAACTCATTCATATACTGGATTACACACTGGTTGAAAACGTTACTATTGTAAGGAAATGAGACTGAATTACAGCAAGGACTATGATCCTGTTTCGAAACTGGATCAATACAACGTTTCCCCATCCAATTAACAAAATTTTCCATGAAACAATTCAATAATTGCGGTCCATGTTCAAACTGATAAAATGATTGCTTTTTGATGTTTTTACAAAAATTGAGCAACCATCGTTGCGCATCTGGCTCACACACGTTAAATTTGGTGTCGTACAAAATCGGTCCATGCGAATACGGATTCAAATAGTCGCCAGTGTCCACCGGTTTAACGCCCCAAACGAAATACATTGGCATTTGTATGGATTCCAAATCGTAATGTCCAGCTTGAAATTTGTCCCTATAATAAAAATCGTATAATTCCGTTGGATGTGACGATGAGAACAATTGAAATTGTCTGGATGTTGGCAATTTAAATTGCGGATACCACCAAACCACAACACTTGCCAAAACTGCCACAAGTGTTAACACAGCGATCAGATAGTCTGCGTATCTTGATACGAGCCAGATAATTCCATTTTTCACCCAATTGAATCGATAATTGATTTCACTTCTTATCAACGTCAGGTACTGAAAATTCTCGTACTGACGGATAAATTTCTCCCTTATGACGAATATACACGGAAGCCATAGTAACGTCAGGAAAAAGTTCACCACAACCACTGTTCCGGCAAAAATGCTACACAAATAAACAAAAATTATAAAAATCTATGATGAGAGGCGACACTGAAAAAATGGTTGATTTTTGGCCAATGTTTTGAAAGATGACTCCTTTCAATTTTCCGAATATTCCCTTGAATATTCGGAACAAAAATGTAAGAAACAACCATTGTTTTATTTGCCGTCCATTGGGCAAAAATCAACCATTTCTTGAATTAAAAAACCCACCTGTAACAACGTATAGCGGTGATTGGACTGCAAAGGGTCGAATAAAAGGATGAAGCTGTTGTAAACGTTGTTAAAAATATTGCCTTAATAGCATACTTGAAAGTTGATCGTAAGCGAGCGTCTAGCGATACCATCTCAATATTTTCCCAATATTTATAAAATATGAACGCATCGTCAGCCCCAATTCCTGTAACAGACATTATTCGATATTACGTAATAAATAATTTTGATTCGGCGTAAACGTGCACTTTATTTAAAGGGTTTTCTATCGGTTGAAATTTTCGGAACTTTTTCTTTCGTGTATTCTGGCTTAATCACAAAAAAGTTAAAACAGAAAGATAAACCGTTTTGAGATGTTTTCGAAATTTGAAAATTTTGTGATCAAAAATCAAAAAATAGGATCAGTTTTTTTTCCATAAGCGAATAAGTTAAAATTTGGACAATGAAATGCCCCTGAACGAAACGTAGTAAAAAAAAAATATACTAAAGACACTAAAGATTTAATAACTTTAAGTGCATGCTCGGAGCAAAAACCCGTTATACAGTTCGGGAAACTCACTTCATTGACATCATTGTACTACTCAAAAATATTGTACTTAACAGTCACAATTTGAATTTATTTCTGTTCCGCCATTACAAAAATCTGGCCACGTACCTATTCCCAGTATGTGGTTGGCGTACCTTAAAGGATATAAACGACTCTGGGTTGAACAAGAGTCACTCAGAGTGACTCCTCGATGTTTAGAAGTACAATTTTCAACCGATTGAATACTCTTTAAATATAGTGCACGCTAGTTTAGTACAAAATATTACCTAGAGATATAATAACGCTCAGTAAATTCATAAATGGGAAAAATTCCAAGCCAAATACATCCCTGTAAATCATATAACTTATTCCTAACGAGGAAATAATCATAAAAACGACAGATACAGTTATAATCAATGACTCAGTGTAGCACCAAATACAGAGTACGATACAAATACCACTAAGCATCACTAAAATTCCATCAGATTTTAAGTATTTCTCAAACAAAACCTCCTTCAATCCTGAAAAAAATAATGAAATTAAAACATTACAAAATATTTTAACGCAGAATCACCCCCACTGAGCTCTCTTTAAAAGCGGACACTTTAAGGAAGTTGGCACGTTCAGGGATGAAAACGGCCTCCCTTTCAATAATACTGCAGAAAATTTGAGGTTGTTATAATACTGAAGGATTGTACAATATATTGCGTTGATCAAAAATAGTTTGTTGCTTGAACTAATTTGGATTATTAATTTGTTAAAATAATTATTTATTTTTTTTTTACAGCAGTATATTTTGTATATACTGAGAGTGTAGGGGCCACTTGCCAAACTATTAAATCCCAAAAAAGTGTAAATTAAAACTGGTTAATTTCGATTTTTTTATGGAGAATTATCTTTCCTTTCCACCACCTAATTTGATGTTATTTGAGAAAGTCAGTATTTCTCAGTTTTTAAAACAAAATTACTAAAATACGGTACAACAGAATTTGTTTAATCTAGCAGAGGATATTAAATTATTCGATTAAGTATTGATTCTCGATGTGTTTTGGGGATTCCCCCACTGACTGCGTGTTCAAAAAGTGACTTTAAAAAATATTTATATTACAAATGAACGTTCTGGTGCGCCAACTACCTTAAACGTTTTAAAGATCTCAATGTAATTGTGAAATTCGACAAAGCCATTTAAAATATTAGGTCATACCGCAAATTTTGACACATTTTATTTTGTAATTATTTTTATTTGTGTAAATGATTAAATTAAATACGATATATAAAATTAATCAGTAGTCTCCAGAGTTATCAATGATTCGTCTGCGATAGACACAAGTTTTTACACCGAGAATCTGATTCCCAAGGGAAAATGTATTTAAAATGAAACAAGTTCATAATGACAACTGACTGTTAAAAAATGGAGGATCGATTTTAAGCATTTCATATTGTTTACACCGGGAATAGAAAGGGACACAGACTACTCTCTACCCCGAAAAAATATTTGAATCCTGTGAGAAGTCCTATTCCCGTGGAAAAATATGTATATTTAAAACGATAAAAAAAGGATCATTGACTTCATTCGAACTTTGCATATTGTTAAAACAATGTTGTCTACTTTTTACCCGAAGAAAACATTTTATTTCTGTGGGAAAATTCCTGTGCGAAAATGAAAGTAAACTTAGACGTTTGAACTAGATGTCATAATTTAAAAAGCCACGAGTGGAAGGGCTGAGCAGATTCCAGCACATACTACGTCGTCAAAAGTATAGGTACTCCTTGAGTCAAGGTGTGTCCATACTTTTGACGCGGTAGCGTACTTAATGTTGTGGTACACAGCCGTTGGGTCAAGATGTGCCCATACTTCTGAGGACGTAATGTGTACTAAAACCCGCTTAGTCCTTCTACCGCCCCACGGGCGAAGCCGCGGTTAAATGCTAGTCTTAAATAAGTAAACAAATATCAAATACAAAAAATGTGTCGAAACTTGTGGTATGACCTAATAATTTACCAAAATTCACAGCTTCAATTTTCAATTTTTTATTATTGGCCGTATTTTTTTGGAAATCACTAAAAAATTCCTCAATAGTTGTACTCTGTGCCACTGGTAAATAAACCATCGAAATTGTACTAAATTTGATTTTATTCTAAAAACAAATGTATATACATGAAAACCATTATTTAAATTTTTATTCAGAAAAAAATCTTACAAATTTTTGCAAAAATTCATTATCCAACATATAGTTGAACACATAATAGACGATATTGTGCCGTATACATTTCGCTGGAATAATTGGATTACATTTGGACGGAGCGTCGTAACAGTTGGAATTTAACTGAGAAACGTATGGGTAACAATCGCTTAAAGTTTCGGTGAAATTGTTAATATCATTTTCCTGAAAATAATCAAAATATGTCTTCAAGAGTTCACTCTTGAACGATTTATTCAAAGCATTTTGTACGGTTGAAATTTTGATCGGTAATTTTTTACAAATACAGCATAACATTTTTTAAACATTAAGGGGAGGTTTACTCGAGAGTCCTTAAAAATTATGTATTTTTCTAGAATTTTTTTCTCAAGAACGGAACTAAATATCAATTTCAAATTTTGTACACATATTTATTAAGTATTAAACTATCCAAAAAAAATTGTTTCAAAGAAAAATATAAAAAATAGTCCATTTTATAGATACTGCAGTGTGACGATCCGAAAATCCAATGCCTTGTTGGTAGACATCCTAGCGCCGGTAATAAACCACCGAAATCCAAAAACAAAAAAGATTTATAAAATATATGAAGAGTACCGGCACCTCTACCTATAATATCAATAAATTGCTGAAAAAAAAAATGGCGGATGTTTGAACTTTTGATTACGATTTTTATCTTATTTTTCGCTCTTTAAAGTAAACTTAAAAAAAATATTGAAAGTGTATCGAACTTAGAGGTGCCGAAGAATTGAATTATCTTTAAAATAAAAAATTAAAAAAAGGATCCATCGAATAGCTTTTGAGTTATCGTGTCCGCCAGTTCCAAAAATGTAGTTCCGAGATATTATAAAATATATATAAAGAAACGTATTTTCAAAATTTTATATTTAATCATTATTGCGTAAACTACGTTTTTTGAATTTTTTTTTTTATAGAAAGCTGGATTCGGTTAATGTGCAAGAATCTTGTTTTTAAATTATTTTCAATAAAATCACTTTGGGAACATATTCTACACATAATTTGCTATCAATTTCGCCAAAAAAAATCGATTTTTTTATCAAATCTCAAGTAAACCTTCCCTTAAATTACTTTCAGCAAAATAACTTTGGGAACATATTCTACACATAATTAGCTACCAATTTCTGCAAAAAAAAAAAAAAAAATCGATTTTTTTTAACGACTCTCAACCTCCCCTTCATTTGCAATAAAATTACTAATTAATTGTTTTAAGTATTTAGTCAGTGTACACATATTTTTTGGACGCACATATTTTTAAAGAAAAAAAAATGGCGGATGTTTGAACTTTTGATTACGATTTTTATCTTATTTTTCGCTCTTTAAAGTAAACTTAAAAATAAAAAAAATATTGAAAGTGTATCGAACTTAGGTAGAGGTGCCGAAGAATTGAATTATCTTTAAAATAAAAAATTAAAAAAGAAGGATCCATCGACTAGTTCCAAACAATTGAAATGCATAAGAATACAAGTTATTGTATCATTCATTTTTTTTATAGGTGTATTTATCGCAATTTTTATATTATTATAAAAATTAAATAAAGCAACTTTGAAGAAAATCGTGAGGTTTTGAGCATTTTAAATTGTGTATTTTCGATGAAACTTTTTTTTACAATCTGAAGCGAACTCTAATTTTTGAATATTTTTTTTTTTTTGTGTGTGTGATTTTTTTTATGGGGTCCATATTCACCGCATAAAAGAAGGTTCAGTTGTATCTCAAAACTTGTTGTTTATCAATTTAACTACAACAGAAACCTAATTAAAGTATTCATTTCTTTTTAAAACATCATTTCCAAGATATTATACGGTGAAATATTGTCTTAATAGTGCAAAATGGTAGCAAATCGAATGTAAATATTATGTTATTGAATTTCATTAACATTTAAATACCTAGAAAACAATTCGTTTTACGATAAAGAGTAATTGGATATGTTTTATAGCAAAAATTTCCAAGAAACAAGTTTCATGATAATCAAATTAAATGATAAACTATAATTTTTAAACATATGCAAGAAAAAATATTTTTGCTAATTTTAAACAAATAGCAGACCCTTATAAACTAAGAGGTATGGGTAGGGGCGTATTTACAAGAAAACTAAATGGGCTATAGTCCAAGGTGGTAAAAAAATTAAATGTCCACCCCCAAATAATTTATACGTTCCCGTTTTACCAGATTTGTCCCGTTTTTTTTTTTTAAAAAAAATTAATTTTATGATGTCATCAAGGCTATTAAAATTTTTCAATACCTTAACACTTTCGCGATATCGCGAAACAAATATAAGAACCTACTTATTTAACATAAAATATTCGGCCATTTCACAAAGTCTATATTTTTCGCTTGGCAATGAAAATGTTAAAAACCGTAAATAAAATGACAGAATGATGAAAGTGGAAGCGAATTAAAGGTTTTCGAAATCGTTCTTTTCGTTTTTACCAAAATTAATTATGTTAGAACGATCAGAAAAAGGATTCTGATCGAATCAATCATATTTCTAAAAGGAACTTCGCCATTTTGGTAATAAAACCCACCCAAACCTCACCCAAATTTCAACGGGATAATTTTAATCAGTCATGGGCCCATAACTCCTAGTCTATTACATGGAACTGGAATTCGTCAATCAAAATTTCAACCCATTCAAATCAAAACACTCTGCACAAAAGAACGGCAAATTATTGGCTACACAAAACTTACAGTAATATCATGACAGGAACGTTTTTTATTTAGCAACGCCACATAGTTAGCTAATGTCCATGCATTACAGCATTCGGGCGTGTTCCGTTTATATTCGCACACCGTACTGGCTGTACTTAGCTTCATAATGTCGAATTCTAAGTTGCATAACGCTTTCAAATTGTCCAAACGTAATACATTTGTGCTATCGCTAGTTTTTACCACAAAATGGGCGTAGCCAGTTCCTGAAGAAATTTCATTTCATTAAAATATTTGTCGCGAAAAACTCGACCAATCATATTTACCTGGATATCCACAAAATAACGACCTGTCTTGATATTTTTTGTCATTCTTGGATTTTTTAAATTGCTTTTTCAATTTCGGTTTTTTCGTCGAAATTTTCTCTTTGTCCTCAATGACACTGTGAGGTGTCGTAAGATTAAACTGTTGTTCGGGCTGTAATTTAATTGCGGACGTGACAGGCGGTACAGATGGGAAATTCAACAATTTTCGCGATTCAATCGCCGAAATCAATCCTTTCCATGCGGCAATACGATTTGCGATTGTGGTATCACGTGTTTCAAAACCCTATTTGAGCGATTTTTTTCGATGTTAATCGATATTTATAAATAATAAACTTAGCTAAATATTACTCTGTTTAATTTTGTATTTGGTGCGAGATAGTCAGGTGCAAACAGGGCCGGACCTACAGTTGTTACGAGGGGCCGGGGGCAAACTTTGCTGTTGGCGGTCTCCCCGAGAAAAACACCAAATTAAACATTTTGACGCACCGACATTTTTCAAATTTCCCCCTGCAAACAGTAAGTGACGAGCAAAAAAGAAAAAAAAACGTCAAATTCACCGTTTTTTGTTTTTTTTTTTTTAATTTCCGCGCGCGTATGTTGTAGCAATATAAAATGTTGTAAATATAATGTAGCAATATAATTTTGTAAAATGATGTTCATAAATTATATTTCAAAAACCGGTCAATAATTTTTATTTACTATTAAATATGGTAAACCATATTTGTATGTAACTTTGTATTTTATAACATATTAAATTTTTATCAAATTCCTTTGATACGTTTTCATTTTATTCAAAAAAATCGTGTGAATATGTCAACTTCCCATAAGAGCCCGTGTTAAAATTACAAAACTTTGAAACCGTTTTTCTCAAAATTGAGGCGGTCAATTTTTTTTTTTCGATATAAGCTCGTATTACTGGTGTTGAATTAAATAAATGTCTAGAGAAGTTTCGTTAAAATCCTTTGAAAAATCGTTTTTTGGACCAACTACCTTAAATAAGTGACTTAAGGCATTACATCGCTTTGAAATGTCAGGAAAGAAGGTTTTTTAGTGAATTTTTTTTTCGTAACGAATAACGTAATTATTATAAAACTTATTACAGTGTATTATACGTAATCTGGAATATACAAAAAAAATTTTTCCCCCCAATTTACAAAACAAAATGGCGTCGTGAGTGCAGATTGAACACAAACGCTTTTTCCGAAAAAATCCATGGTGGGCAGCATAACAATTTTATGGCTAAACTAATCTAAACACTGATTTAGATTAGCTTTACTAAAACGGTACAAAAGATCATTAAAAAATATTAATTTATGGTTAAATTTCGAAAATTGACGAAAATTGCTAGAGGTATCTTATTCAGCGTTTTGGAAAACGTAGTTTCGCGAAAAAACGTGTTTATCCTTTTCTGTGTTTATACCTATCATTTTTGAGTTATTTATGGAAATATAGCGAAAGTAATGTAAGAAGGTAATGGAATAAAGTAATAAATTACCCCTGTCGCAGCACCCTGCATAACATAGCGAATTTACGTTAATAAAAATTTGTTTTTCTCGGTAACCAGTTTATATAGAATAATGATTTAAAAACCTTTTTTATATGATTTTTTTCTCCTCTTTCTAATCGTGTACCAAAAAAAAAATGTTGCAAAAATTTTTTTCACGAAAAATACCCAAAAAACCATGTTTCCGGCATCGGACATGTCTGGCTAACGAACTTGTCCAACGATTTGGGACTTCCAACATTTTTACCAAATTTCGTAAAAATAGGACATTTCGTTGGAGAGTTATCGTGCGGACACATATATATATATATATATATATACACACATTTTCGGTTTCTAGGGACGTCAAAACAAATTTCTGCCATAATCCCGGGCTCAAGTCGCGTCATGACAGTGACTGTAATAGCTGAATTCCATACTGCAAATTCGCTAAAAAAATTGTTTCAAAAATCGCGTTCAAAACGATTTTTAAAATATTTTCGCCGCAGTCATAATTTCTTCTGGATATCATTCTAGAGAAAAAAGGGAACAATTTTTTTTTCCCAGAGTGATGTAACGCCTTAAAAGTGTTTTATTTTTCAAACAATGGTGATAGCTTAATCAGTTCAAGATGATATTTTATTAATTATTCATCAAAGTCGTAATAGACGCTTATTACAAGAATTTTTCAAAACAAAGTGCAGTATGGTAAAGTTAGATTCAATAGGTAAAGTTAGAGCGTTTTACGGTAAATATTTTTCTTTAAAATAATGATTTTATAAACGAAAAATTCCTGTAAAAATAAACATGATAATGGTTTATTTAATCAAATATTTTTTCGTTTAAATATGTAATATTTTTATAAGAAATTCCTGTCAAAGCTAATCACTGCACGGATATCAGTTTCTTTCTACCAAGTACTGAAGTACTATGATAAACATCCTCATTAGCTAACATAAGCAATAGATTATGTAAGTATTATCGTAATTAAAGAGCGGAAATTTTTTATTTTTCATTAAATTTTTTTTTTTAGAAAAATATTTTAAAAATTACACTTTAAAGCTGTATTCTAGTCTAGAAATTCGAAAAAACCGATTTTCTTTTTTTTCCATATTTTCAAAGTTCAGACCTTTAAGAATAAGCCTCTAAAAGGATTTACGGAAATTCGAATTATTTTCGGAGTTATGGTGATTTTTTTTGCTGTATACTGTTTACCTAATCAGTGTTAAATTCAAACTTTTAATATATGTAAATTCCTCGAAACTACTTTTTTCGGTACGGTTGACATGTTATCTCAAGTTCTAATGCACCGATTTACTTGAAATTTCGTATAGACATTTTTAGTACATACTATCAAAATTGGCCCGACGTAGGGGTTTTTGGAATTATTTTTAAAAAATTTCCAAAGTTGAAAAAAGGAGGCGAAAAAAGACGCCATTTTGTGAAAAAATTTATTTTTTCAAATCGAGTACGTCCAACTAATTCTACATCCTTGTTTATTAAGAATTAACTAAAATGTTATGTTTTCAGATCACCAGGAGGGTTGAAATCATGTCAACCAAGAGACACCTTTATTTTTTGAGTCCCAACTTTGCCGGCCTGTACCGATTTCAATTTTTAATTTTTTTTTTTTAATTTTTATACATTTTTGTACTTTTCAAATATCAATAAAAAACTGGTAAAAAGATGGATACTAAAAATGTTTTTTTTTATTACGTCCGTAAAATCACCTCACATCGAGCCTCTACACTAGAATACCCCCTTAAAATTTTGTTTCAGCGTAATAAAAACCTTGCTTGTCTTAGTAAAACCGCTACAAGAAAGGATTTGTCGGTGTTAATTTCCGATTTCGATAAAACTTGGTATACGTATAGTACAAGTAAAAATAATGGACCCCAACTTTTGGGATGGAACCACACCGCAAAATTAAGGTAAAATTTGAATTTTGCTTGATTCCTCAGCAATTATAACAGCTTTTTACACGGTCGAAGCATCTGTCTTGGTAAAACTGGGGTTCAAATTTGGAACCGAGTGATTGATTATGCTTAGATATTTTAAAAATTGAGACCCTGAAGGTCTCAGGGTCCTCTACGGTCCTCTAAGAGGCTCGACCCTGTCTGACAAACTTCAAGTTTTTAGTCTTTCCACGTTAAAACCACGAAATGCTAGTACAATCGATAAAACAAAAATAAAAATAGTTAAGCTAGTGAGAGTTGCCCATGTAAAAATATTGAATTGCACAGTCGCGTCAGAAGCGTTTCAGGGCGCATGATAAAGAGGGGAGCAACAGGGAAAAAAATTTTTTTGCTCGTTACTTTCATTTTTCGAAAAAAAGTGTTTTTCCCAAAAGGGGATGCTTGACCGAAAGTCGTTCCTGGGCGCAAAATTTGTAGTTACGCCTCTGAGTCGTGTGTCATCTCGATCTACTATTTTCGAGGAATTAAGCAAAAAATTCAAATTTTATCCAAGTTTCGAAGGGCGATATCACTCCTTAAAATACGGGTCCGTTATTTTTTACTTGTACTATATATACACTAAGTTTCATCTAAATCGAGAATTGGCACCAGAAAATCTGTATAAGTTTCATCAGACAACCGACAAGATTTTTATTTGATATTAATAAATAACGGGATTTAAGATCGATTTTTAAAATTTCTTATCTATAACAAACACCACTTACATCATTATTTTTATACATTATGGTGAAGGTGAACTGCAAAAAAATTTTCACAAAGGACCTTTCGTTGTTGACCAAGGAATTCGAATGTATTAGGGCTACGAAGGGTCAATGACCCTTCGTAGACCTTATGCATTCATTTTGAATTGGACGGCAGGGTCGTGATGCGTGTACGTAATATTACAATGCAGATAAGAGAAAATTTCTTCGCGGTTTTTTTTTTTTTTTTTTTATAAAATAGGCTATTTTTTGAAATATACACAATTATAAATACACATATACATTATTTGAATTAATAAATTACAAAATATACAAACAATTAATTAATCAATTAATTAAATACTTAATTAATTAATTCAAAAATAATTTACAAAAATAATATTTTAATTAACTATTTCCCATCAACTTATCCTAACAAACTATTAAATATATCAAATTCCTGTGAATATCTAAACATCCGCGCGATTTTTATAAACATTTTAGGTACTTATTGTTAAAAATTGCCCTCCAAAAATCGCATTTTCTTAAAAAAAAATAAAAAAAAAAACGAAATTATAAGAGTTTCAATATATTAAGGTAGTTAGTCGATAAAACGATTTTTTCAAAGGATTTTAACGAAACTTCTCTAGATATTTATATTTAATTCAATACCAATAATACGAGCCCTTACAATACAAATATTCGTGAAGTGTGTGTTGACCACACTTCGATGACAGAAACCAGTAAATTATAATGATTTCAAAACTTGCTGCTTTTACGAAAACCTAAAAAAATTGACTACCCCAATTTTGAGAAAAACGATTTCAAAGTTTTGTAATTTTAGCACGGGCTTTTATGGAAAAACTCTATTTTTTTCGAATAAAATGAAAACGTGTCGAAGGAATTTGATAAAAATTTAATATGTTATAAAATACAGTTACAAACCATATTTAATAAGAAATAAAAATTATTCACTACGCCGTTTTTTAAATATAAACATTATTTTACATTTTTACAACGCTTTTTCAACAATGGTTTTATATTGCTGCAACATAAGCGCGCGGAAATTAAAAAAAAAAAGTGGTAGTTATACAAATATAATAACTGAAGAATATTAATGCATTACTTAATTTGTGATAAAAGAAAATTTTTTCGCTGAGATATACTTTTGTACCTGACTATCTCAAGGCAACTACATTAACTACAGAATCCCTCAAAAAAAAAATGATTACTTACCACCTGAGGATCAGAAAAATCGGTACCGTACAATCTAATACCGAAATAAACAATTGCGGATATCGAAAAAATTGCAACAATTCCCGCGGTTATTAACGGTCTCTGGACCATTTCGCGCCGTATCGCACGAAACACCAACATTTTTTTTTCTTACAAAAACACTCAAAAATATTCAAAAATTAACACGAAATTATTCAGTCATCGATCAAAATTTCGCGGTACAATTTTAAAATCGAAATTAAGTTGGTACGACTGTAGTTTAAAAATGATAAGTTCCGAATTATTTGAACACAATGAACAAATATGTAATTTTAAAAAAATATTCAATTAAAACAATTAAACACTTGCGCGCAAACGAATCATATTCGCACGTTACTGTTCAATTAATTAATGAGTGATGATTGATGTAACTAATTATGCAATTAAAGGTAGATCTTGTCGAGTTTAATGCAACAGACAGGTTATACATTTGTGTACATAATAGATCCAATCAGATCCACACAACACACACCACTTTAATTTCGATATCACTTACCATAAATGTGAATAACTCGACACGAATTCAGCGTCATATTTTTTGTATTTTTTTTACGGGTGCTTTGATAAGTTCTCTACTTTTTGGAAAAAATGATTAAAATTATGTAATGTCGACTCTGTGGTAAAGCAGAGTCAAAAGAGATAATAATAGGATAAGCAGAGATAATGAGTAGGGTTAATCAAAATTGAAATATTCATCATGACTTATAGGTAGACCGGTCAAAATAACTCATTTAGAGAGAAATAAAAAAACTGTTAGCTAAACTTTTATAAGTGTAAGGCTGTATACCCAATCAATGAAATAAGAAATAAGGAATAAGAAATAAGAAATAAGGAGTATGCCATCTAGTGACGTTGAATGAAACTTTAACTTAACTGCTCATACGTAAATGTATTTAGGTATTTTTGTACATCATAATTCATGAAAAAGTAACGTTCGTGATGACTTTTTTGCCACTAAGTGAAAAAAATCACGAATTTTAACGTAAAAAAATACCTACATATTTATATCTATGACCAGTTACGTTAAAGTTCCATTCAACATCACTAGACGCATACTCCTTATTTCTTATTTCTTATTCCTTATTTCTTATTTCATTAAAGTTCCATTCAACGTCACTAGATGGCATACTTCTTATTCCTTATTTCTTATTTCTTATTCCTTATTTCATTGATTGTGTATACAGCCTAAATGGTAAAGGGGCTCATAATGAACGTAAAAAGAAAATAAATAGGAAGGTTGATTTGGGTGAACAATAGTATTATTACAATTTCTGGTGGAAATCGAAGAAAAAGTATCCTATACAAAAGTTGTAAATCATGCAAAAATCTAAAACTTTTGTAGAGCTCACTTTTTAACGTTTGTAAAATTTTGAAAAAAAATTCGTTTTTTTTTTTTTGTTTTTGTTTTACAATTTTTATTTCCGCAAAAATAATTTCATTTTGATGAAACCTGATAAAAGTGTACCTTTCTGTGTCTTAAATAATCACAAATATTTTTAGATAAAAAAATAAAGAATTCACAAAAATAAAGTTTTGAGTCAAAAAATGAAACAGACTGTCTGAAGGCGTTAATTTAAATTGATTTTTTAGTATTTTTCATCCAATTTTAAGCTTAGTCATTATTGCTAATCAAAACAATGATTATTCTACTATAGTTTAATAAAAAAAAAAAAAGACCTGTTCGTCTTAACGTCTAGTATTTTTAAATCAAGTTCATGATAATTTCATTCAATTTGTTCCAATTGATTCCATTGTACGGTAAGTTAAACATGCGCGAATGCTTACTTGTCACATAATATGCATTAAGTACCTGAATCATCAAGTGATAATTTTCAAAATATAAACAATAAATTCCATTGGCTATTGCATATTTTAATAATAAATATCGAGATTCCCGTACCAGTCCCGACCGATTTATAATGTTTTTCGGGATCACGATTAAATTCTGGAAATCCTGAGGTTCAAATCGGGACTGGAATTAGTAAATAAACAGGTACATATAAAACCACAAAAAATGAATGAATAATAAGTAGGTATTACTATACGAAAACGAATTCATTATTCAAATTTTATGCAGTATTTTACGGTTTTTACAAATTTATACTTTTAACATAAGAGGGAAATTTTGTTTGCATTAAAATGCACGTATTAATTGCATAATTAATTTATACGTTCAGTTTCAAAAATAAAGACTAAACCAGAAAGTTTGAATGCGCTTTAAAGCTGAGATCAACGTTTATTTATCTTCAGAAAATTGTCTAGTAATTGTAAATTACAACTTTCTCTATTAATTAGTGATTAATTCTCAAAAATATTGAACTTAAAATAAAGTTTATTTAATACTCAAGGTCGCTAAGCAATAATTAGAATAAATTGTATATTAAATTAAGTCAAGTAGAAAAAATATGACCCAAACTGAATTCTTTAGCTGTGCTTTCAATAGAAGGGAACCTGACAAAAGACAGACTATTCATATTTGATCAACTCCCTTCAGCTGTCCCAAAGAAAAATTCTTGAACAAATGAGAGTAAGTCTAAATAAACACCTGTTCCCAAAAAGGTGTAATTATCAAGGGGCGAAACTACTTTTATGATAGTATTTCGAGTGTAGCAGAAAAGTGACGAAAAATCCTCCCCACTTCGCATTACTATGTTGTGTGGGTACACACTGTTTGTAGTGGTGTTGGTTTGATGTTTGCTTCTGTGTGCGTATTCACACGCACAACTACAAAACACGTATTATGAGATGGAGCAACGTCCAGCTCAAGTAACAATTGGTCTTATAATACATAACAATCGTAGTGGATTCGGTGACCGATACCGACTGACTAAATGCCTTAAGGAGAGGGTAAGGTTAATTCGTACAAAAAAGGCATGTTTTTGTTATTTTTTTGTGACGACACAGTTAAAATCTCTTTATTAAAACCAGTGGTACATTAAAGTATGACATTCGAAGAATATTGTATAAAATTTTTACGAAGAAATATTAAAAAATACAGTAATGGCAGCAATTATTCGAACGTGTCTCGGAAAAAAGTAGAATTGCGGTGCCCCTCATAACTTGATGCTGGATCATCCGAAATAAAAAAATTAAAGTTCATTCGTTAGATAATTAGACATTAGATACGTTAGTACTTCCATTGAAATTTCTATAATATAACTGAGAGAGAGAGATATATAGAGAGCGAAACATCTGCCAGGTAACAACAAAAATGCTTATAACTTCGTCAATTTTGCACCAATCAACTTGAAATTTTGAAACAATATTCTTGAGATATTATGCATTCAGTTAAAAAAATAAAAAAAAATACAAAAAAAAATTATTTTAATACCTTACCTTGCCCTTAAGCTGTGACAGACCAACAAATGACACCAAGCGAGCTACACTTTTTTAATATCAGTTGGCTTCTAGTGTTCTATGGTTATTATTATGAAAAAATGTTGCCGGTGGGGGGCAGCACTAAACCTAAATACGTCACTAGTGGCACGAGATTCAAAAATAAAAATAAATTCGCAGTTGAGTACAAAAAGAATTTGCAATAAACTTGCTTAAGCGTAAAATTGATTTATTTTGAAAATAAAAATATACAAATTTAACAATATTTTAACATAACAGTCTAATTATATGGAAAGATTTATATTAAGGACACAGTTTGGTCCAGACTTTTTGGTTTTTATTTTATTTTTTTTTTTTAATTAAACCAAACAGTATCCTATAAATCAATTTTTTATAATAAACATTTCCCTTATTGGATTCAAGCTTTAATTTCATTTAATTTCTGCAAATACTCCTTTCGGCAATCCATATGATCAGCTGGTCGATTATATGGCGTCCATACTGGTTCACCGGCAAAATATCTTTTGGCCTTCAGATAATTCTGTAACAAATTTATTATAGATATTATAAATCTCCAAGTTTCCGGGAAATAAACCGGATTTAAAATTCCTAATGTTTACGAAGTTATAGCTATTTAAATTTCCGCACAATAGCCGAACTACCTATCAAAAATTTTAAACATGTTTTTCTCGAAACCACCGTTTTTGAGCTGGTTAATATAAAATCTTGAATTCTATTCAACCGATTGGCTTCAAATTTAGTATGAAGTTTCAATAGATGGTTCTTTATGGTCCGAACCGTTGAAAATTCGAAAAAGTTTTTGTTAATTTGAAAGAAGGGTAAAAAGGGTTCTTTTTCTCTTTGGTTCAGACTGTGTGACGGGGCTGAAATCAACGGAGCTCACCCCCATTTTGAATTTTAATTTTTTTTTGTACATTCTTAAGGGGGGAGTTCACGCCAGAAGCGGCTGATAAACTAATTTTTTTCGAATCTCGTTTTTTGTTTTTATTTCTGTGGTTCTTTACAAACACGGTGATATATAAAACATGGCCAAAAAAAAAATTTTTTCTAGTAAAAAAATATTTATTTGTGAGTCACTGTACAGCCAAGTTGCTGCTCCTTTGCAGATAACGCTCGCCCCCCCCCCCTCGCGATTTAATCAGTAATATAACTACTTGAAGATGAAGAATCTTCAGGATGAAGAAAAGAACAAGGAACAAGAGGGGACAATGTATGGGGCTGGAGAGTTTTAATAGACAGTAAGTAAACCGCTTCTTTTGTTAATATTTTTGTTTTTTTATTGTTTCCCGAAAGTTGTGTTTTTCCCGACAAGGAAAATCATATCTCAAGTTCTAGAAAAGATAGAGACTTAATTTTTTTTATTTTGTTCATAAATATATTGCGCATAAAGTGGAGTATGCTTTTTCCATTTGAACAATTGTAACTATTTTTAAACATTTTTTTTTTTTTTTAATAAATTGGGTTTTATAATTTTTAGAAGTTTAGGATTAGAATTTTATAGTTAATTTTTAAAATTAACTCAACTTTATGGACAGGTCCTTTAAGAATAAAATAATGAAAAAATATTTAAAAAATATTCATTACTTTTTGAGATATGGCGTTCCTTGTAAACGCTTAAAAACTTGGGAAAGAACGCCCCCTCCCCTCACAGCGAAGAGTAATGAATGTTTCAAAAACAAAATTTTCTATTTGAAACCCACCCTAATTCGAAAAAAAATTTCAACAAGCAAAATAATCATAAATAAAAAAGTTGCTTTTTTATTTGAACTCGCCCCTTAAAACGTTAATAAAAATAAACTATTAAAAAAGATTGGTGGTAAAATTTTTTTTATTTAGTTTAAAAAAACCGCCAAAAACACAGAGCGACAGCACCACCACTTACATTAGTATCCAACGTGAATCGATGATAGATCCCTGGCGGAATAATCAATAAATCTCCCGGCGTTACTTCAATTCGAATCCACTCGTCGTTACGATCGCGCACATCGAAGTATCCAGAACCTTCCAGAACGTAACGAATCTCCTCATCTTTGTGCAGATGCTCTTCGAAAAATATTTTCAATTTCTCATCGTAATTTGGAAGACACTCTTTCGAGCACGTAATCGTATCATCGTACGAAATATTTCGTTGTTTCTTAATTTTTTGCAGCTCGGGATTATTTTCATAATTTGTTGGATCAATCTATTATGAAAAAAAAAAGTGATCTATGATCGATACGTATGTAACGTGTAAATGTTTACTTACTTTATAGTATTCAACTCCCGACAGTTTGTATAGATCATCTAATTCAACAAACTGTTTTGGATTTTTATGATTTTCGAGACGTTGATCCTCTTTAATTTCATCCATGTACCAAGCTCGCACCATTTTTTTTATTTATTGATTAATTTACAGAAAGATCTAAGAAAAACACTGTCATTTGATCCTATTTATATATACATATAAAATGTTTTTAACTCGTCAGATTCTGCGCATATTTCTACTTGTCAGTTTTTGATAAAATTTTACGCAAAGATCTCAAATAAGATTATTAAGTAAATCTACCAAAAAAAAAACCCTTGTATCCGTTCCAGGATAAGACTACAATTATCCGGAACAAAGTGAATAAGATTATGCCTAAAACAATGAGATAAAGAAATTAAAAATCCTTTTCTTTAAAAACTGTTTTAAGGGGGTATTCTAGTCTAGAGGCTCGATTTTGAGATGATTTTACGAGCGTAATAAAAAAAGTAGATATTTGAAGTATGAAAATGTATAAAAATTTAAAAAAAATTCAAAATTGAAATCGGTACATGTCGGCAAAGTGGGGACTCAAAAAAAAGGTGTCTCCTAGTTGACGTGACTCCAAAGCCCCTGGTGATCTGAAGCATAAAATTTTAGTTAATTCTTAATATACAAGGATGCAGAATTAGTTGGACCTTGCCAATTTGAAAAAATAAATTTTTCTCACAAAATCACGTCCATTTAAAAAAAAATCATTTTTTCACCTCCTTTTTTCAACTTTGGAAAATTTTTTAAAAATAGAAAAAAAATATCCAAAAACCTCTACGTAGGGCCAATTTGGAGAGTATTACCTAAGAAGGTCTGTACCAAATTTCAAATAAACTTGAGATTGCATTAGAACTTGAACTGCATTAGAACTTGAGATAACATGTCAACCGTATCGAAAAAAGTAAAGAAAGTAAAAAAACTTTCTTATGGGTCCTGATTCATCGATTATTCAGTATAAGGTTAATAAAACTATCGTTTTATAAAAATGATAAATTTTTTATACTTCCGGTACAAATAATGTACAATAAATGAGAACATTAATATCAATTATTTTGTTTAATTTGTCGGTGATATACAGTTTTTTTTTGTTTTTTTTAATCAATGCAGAATCGCTTGTTTTTCAATATAGGTACGTCAAACTCAAGTTAATCTTACGGAATTTATTTTTAGAGTATACATCCTTAAATACTTATAAATATTTAGCCGGAAATTTTTTAATGGTAATTATTTACAAAGGTGAAGAACGAATCCTATAATAAAGAAAACTGCCATTACAGATGACTTTCCCACAATATTACATAAAATATCGTGGTCCCTAATGCGTTAATAAGAGTTTCCTCATTCGGGATAAGTTGAAACGTCAATTGATAAAAACTTGAGTAAATCAGAAATTACATAATAGATGTCACCACCGGGGTAATGTTGATGAAATAAAGTAAATCATATCCGGATAGTACTTTCTTACTTATATTGCAATGTTCCCAATAATTGTTAGGGGGTGTTAATATTTCGTTATTGATCGGTGCAATAATATAATTGAAATCGTTTTTAGGCAAAGTTGTACGGTGTTTTTCATATATTCTAAAATTTTTATTTATTTTTACGTTTTGAGTCATTGTTTTTAAAATAAATATAATAAATATACTCATATGAGATTGAAATTACTATGATAAGAACACGCTGACTACAACGTGACCAGACATAGTGGGGAGGGTACAACACATGCGCACGTGGATTGCAACGCTGCTTGTTGAACTGTATTACAGATATCTGTTCGCATTACAATTATATTTTTATGAAGTTGACGTTAAAGTACATTTGGTGAAAAAGATACAAAGTAATTTTTCTTTTTGGGAAAAAGAAAATACGTAAATAGTGTAAATCGAAACACAACAAAAATGCGCCCTGTTTTTGAAAATGGTGCTCCAGTGCCAGCTTTTTTAAACAAATTATGGAAAATGGTTGATGACGAGAAAACAGACAATCTCATATCGTGGAGCCCCGTAAGTGATATCAATATAATATGTACATATTTGTAAAAGCTAAATGACATCTTTCCTATTTAATTTAGTCATTTCGTGTTACTTTCATAACATTTTTTTGTTATTTTCGTCAATATTTTCATGTTTGTAAACGTATATTGCCATTCGAAATTTGTTATTTATTTATTTATTTTTTTATTTATTATATGTATATGTTAATTTTTAATGAATTGTCTTATAAGTATGGAAAATTTTGTACAGTTGACATACTATTTAATTAAGTTCATTTAAATCAAGACTCTTACGAAAAAAATTTCTTCTTGTCTTCTAATAATTTTTCAGTCCCCGATTAGCATAAAAAAAATTATTTACATAGGACCGTTTCAATAAAAATTATTTATTTTGAAATAAATTAACATATTTTGGTTATAATCACTTTACATAACTTTTTTTTTGTTGTTCATTTCCAATTCCGTTTAGGATGTGTTTTTTGATTACTGGATTTCGTTTGATTTTATTTATAGGGAGGACAATCGTTCATTATAAAACATCAAGGCGACTTTTGTACAAAATTACTGCCACAATTTTACAAACACAGTAACATGGCCAGTTTTGTACGACAGCTCAATATGTGTAAGTTTTTTTGATTCAACAAAACCGTTTCTTTAAAACATAAAAACAAATTTTTATTGAAAAGTTGCACAAAACATTGAAAGTTTTTTTTTGTAATATTTATGTATTTAGATGTACTATGTACATGCAATCGTAAAATTCCCTATTTCTGTGATATACATTTTAAACAAATATATTGTTATAATTTAACAAAATATTTTTGATTGTATTGAAACAAATGATTTTGTTAAATTTTATTTGTAAATTTTGTTTGTATTTTCAAACATTATTTTCAATAAATTCAAAAAAAAAAAAAAAATTACAGTAAAATCTCTTTCAGACTCAAAACACCGTTGGTGTTTAGTTTTTATTTTTACCTTCAATCCTTATTTTTTATTTGGACATTTTTATTGTTTATTTTGTTTTTTTCATTTTTCAAAAGACAAAAATATACATTTTAATAAAAAAATCTAGGTCATTGCTTATTACAGCGCGGCATTGTACAAAATTTCAAATGAATTTATTAAATTCAAATTTCATATGAACTATTTATAAACGTTATAAACCGGCATCAGAAAGAAACCCCCAAAAAATACCAATTTGTGCAATTTTTTCGACGACATATTGTTTTTAATGTTTTACACAGCTTCTAATAATCGTTTGTAATTTGTATTATGAATAATGGGCTTTCTAACACACTTCAAAAACAATTCAAATATTACCCCCACCAATATTCGTTAAAACCGATAGTTTTTTTGTTCGATTTTCAGTCAAGTAGTCGAACGAATCGTTTCGGGAAGTGATTTTTCATTTTTTTTTGAACAGATAAGGTAAATATTTACTTCCTTATGGATAAAATTCATTGTATTTTTATATGAATGTATCCATAAAAAGTTTTTATAATTTTATTAAAAAAAATATAGAGCAAAATTTTTTGGTCAAAATGAATTTTTTCACCATTTTTAACCCTTTATATCACTATTTCACAATGTTGTGCAATCCTGTTCAGTATAGTGTATGTACATATATGCAATCGATAATAGGAAGACTAAGGATGGGTTCGTTTTTAATATGCTAAAATTTTTTCTTTTTTTGAATTAGAATCGAAATTTTTTTGATTCGAACAATAGCAAAAAAAAAAATATTAATAGTCCAGTTCCCGTTTACGCTGCATTTAGACAGTATTGGGGATAGGTATGCGTACATATACATAGTAGCATATTGCATTCATTGACCCCCACTGACTGCACTGCAAGTTGGGAGTTAACTTGAACGAGGCACTTATAAGTGATACATCTGTATACCGTAGTGTATATATGTATACATAGTGTATAATAGAATTGGGGCGACATTGGGCCACGTCATACATAATAGTAACGGTCGACGACGCGCCTTACGTAACCACGTATCAATAAATATAATTGAATAAGTCACATTGGAGCACATGTGTAAAATTGTAAAAAAAAATATATTTTATCAAAATTCGTTTGGGAAACATTATTTTTCAACAAAAGAATCGTCTAATATAATTTTTATCGGATTTCACGTGGCATTCCATATGTACGAATGGTGTATTATATGTATATGTATGCGACAAAACCAAATAGAGAAAGTAAGGTTAAGTAATCATTGAAATGGTTGATTTAACCGTTGTCAGTACAAATAGATATTAAAACGCCACGTATTCGACGCTGAATCGGACATTGGTTCGAGAATACGTGTTCGAATCGTTGTACAAAATTTTATCGGACAAAAATCTCCCCCACTTTTCCCTAATATTTGCATTCGGTATAATAAAATAATTCTTCATTCCCCTACTATAGGTTTTCGAAAGTTTTAGACGGAGAGCTGTTGAACGATTTATTCACGATCCCTTTTAAATTGGCGTCTTAGGGACTAAGAAATAATTAAATTGCAAAACATTTTAATTATGAATGTGTCAAATATGAATTTGTTTTTGAAATACCTTTACTTTTTTTTAAAATTTGTAATTACTTGAGAAAGCTAAACTAGTATTCAATATGGTTGACAAAAATTTCGACTCATTTCTCAGGTTTAAATTTTATAATTTTATGTAATCTTTGCGCTACCACTTTAAACATTTAAAGACACGTTTTAAGGTACTATCACAGTGTGATTGGACGAAAAATAGTCAATTTTCGCGATTTTTTTTCCGATGGATAGGTGGGGGAATGGGGGTGAATTTTTTTACGATTAATACCACTATTTAACAATACAAAAATATTTTTTTATTCATTTTTTTATTTATTTTTTATAATTATTATAATTTTTTGAAAAAAGTGTCTTTAAAAAACGACAAAAATCGGTACACACGATTGCGGTCGCAGTTTTCATCCGAAAAAAAAATCAAATTGATTATCAATCTGTAGGTAAGTTGCTATGTACCTATTGGAGCTTTTTGTTTTTCTTGAAATTTGAAAAAATGGCGGCGGTTTGAATAAAAAGTACTTTGTTTATGGAAGCGGGATTACTCCAAATATATTTTATACATAAAAAATTTAATCGGTACGAAATAAGTTGAATAAATTGTTCGACAGCTCTCAGACTATGTTTTCTATTATTTTGTGATGTTTTCTATTTTACGGGAATACAGTATCCTACGCTTGTTTGAGAACCGTAAACATTAATTGATGAGATTTTGAAACGGAGAATTCATTTTATTTGTGAAATTTTTTTTTGTACATCCATTTAATTTAAATTGAGTAATTTTTTGTCTATCACGTGGTCATTAACGTTTTGTCTATGACGTTCAAGAAAAATATATTTAAATATTTTTATTTCTGAAATTAATTGATTTAATATGTTTTTTGAATTTCATTCCTTTTATATTTTTATTATCTAAATAGGGCTGGTACGGGTAAAACGAGATAAGCTCATGTCTATTTTTAATATACAGGATGATCTTTGAAATGTATTTTTAAAAATAGGTTATCAAATATTATTTATTAAATCGTTTCACGCATTTGAACGTCGATTTTCGTCTTTATAAGTCGTTAGTTAAATTAATTTTTATGACCTTGAGGCTAAATAAAAGATCAAAATTTAAATTAATTTTGGTCAAATAAATATTTTTAATTTGTTTTTAAGAAGGGCTTCAAGTGGGGGGCGAGGTATGTGCTGGTTTATTTTTGTTGGTTCAATATAACCAAGGAATTTGGAATCACTCTCGAATTGTTAAAGAGATGTCGAACACATTTTTCTCGAAACTACACTTTTTGAATTGACAACTTGTTTTGTGAAGCATCAAAAATTGAATGTTGATTCTGGAGGGTTAATTCTAGGGACTAAATTGGGGGATAGAAAATTTTTTTTTCAACGGCATCGTGTAGGGGGCAGAGGTTTCCAAAGTGCGACCCACTGTGCCAGATCATCTGTAAACTCGAATTTGTAAAGAAGGGCTTCTATATATGTGATTGGACTTCCGCATGTAAATTTCTGTTCTTTTTACAATCTCGATTTTGTATGAAATTAAAAAAAAAATTTATATTATAAATAGTTTCGCCTAAAAGAACAAATTTTAGTTATGTTTTTCACCTGATGATAGTGTAAAAGCTGAAAGTCGACTCGTGTTTTTTCTACGATTTTGTTGTGAAAAGTAACAAAGCAACGATCCCATGTTTAAAAAAAAAAAAAAAAAACAGTATGGAAAATCTATAACCAATTTTAAATTTCAAATTTCTAACAGCGAACTTATGATTTTTGAAGCTTGTAAAATTGTTAGTGTACGTTATGGCGTCATTAAGTCTGTTTTGCAAATTCAATTAATAGTGAAATTTGGGTGCGAAATTTTCATTTTTTCATGTGAAATGTCACTTATTTTGACTCATTTTTTCGATGTGACTCCAATTCTTATTTATAAGTTAGAATCGACGCTCTCGCAAATATATGGGTTTTCTGTTATGTCTTTATTTTGAATTTTTTTTTGGGTTCGGCCACTGAAAACTTTCGGAACCCCTGGTGTAGGGTGTCAAAGACAAGCTTACTGAAACACGAATTCAGTAATAATGTATACAATTAGTTTTCGATAATAGTCCGGAACACTATTTGTGCAAGTACGATTTGCACTTGTACTGTAATCGTTGAGTTTGATTGAGCTGTTTATTATATTTCTACTCTCCCCCAGTAGTGTTGTTTTTCTTTCACTGAAACTTTAATTTCACTTTCACTCTCTGACGTGGGTCGGTCCCCTTTCTTCATACGTTACTGTCTTTTAAATTAATAATCCACCGAATGTCATCTAATCTAGTTCACATCTGCTGGAATATCCAATGTTACGTGTTTTAATTTCAAGGTGGCGCGGAACGAAGCAATTGCTATTTCAAATGCATCACAAAAATACTCCACAAATTTCAAATGACCTTCAGCTATACTTTTCATGGTTAGAAATGAACAGTTAGTTACAGGTTTTAATCATTTTGGATGTTTTCCCATTAATATTGAGGGGACCCATATTTGGGACGGTTACTTTTCAAATGGATGCAACTTGTTGTTTTGTCTCGATTCAAAAGTTTCGCCATTTTAAAAAAAATCGATTTATTAATAAACTGAAGTAAATCAAACATACGCGGAATGTCCTAAAATTAGCATTACCACGTTTAACGTTATATATATATATATATATATATATATATATATATATATATATATATATATATATATATATATATATATATATATATATATATATATATATATATATATATATATATCGTGTGTAGGTTATATGTATGTACATTTAATGGAGAGAGATAGGTATATATAAATATGGTTGTATACGTATAAAAATTTCATAAAATACGCAATTATGTAACGTATCAAATGAACAGCAGTGGGTACCGCATGTACCAGTTTAAGTTAATTATTAATGGTGTACAGGGAGTACCAGATGGTTTGACAGTATTTTTTACTTGTTCGCCGATTGATAATGTTGCACATAAATGTGAAATTCGAGTACAGATTTTACAGAATTCGGATTATTTTTACCTATATGTATAAAGTGAAGGAGTTCCGCAAGGTTCCGAACTAGGGCCAGTTTTATTTTTAAAAATTAAATCATTTTAAAAAATTGGTTAAAAAAATGTATATATGCGGGGTTATTCGGTAAATTTTCGCTTACGCCCAACAACAATATCCAGGATCGGCGAGAAGGTGGGGTAGTTGGGACAATTGCCCGGAAGCTCGGGTCTAAAAAGGGAGCCTGTAACCTCTGTTTGGAGCTCGGGGTTCGGACCAAGTGAACGAATAATGAGAGGTTTTTTTTTGCTCGTCAGGTGTATTTTTGAGGAAAAAACTCTCGTCAGCCCTGACAATATCTAGCAAAAACACTTTTAAGACTCTTTAAAATATTATTTGACGATACTCGAGGATACTTTATTTTTGAGAATCTTCTTATATTGATAAATGGGTAAAACCATTTACCACTGTCAAACATTGGTCAAAATTTAAACCGCGTATAACCAGAAGTCACATGCGTAATAGAAAAAATGTGACGTTAGAGCGAAAACTCAAGATGAAACGTATTAGTTTTCTGTCCTCATTTGAAAGCCTCTCTACCCCAAACTGCTGACTAAGAATGTCTAAATTTTTTGAAATAAATAATTTAGAATCATAGAACTGTGACCGAACTGTCTCGGGACTTTGCTCAGCCATAATTACTAGCAACATATTTCCGAAAATGTTGTCCGATTACAGTTTTTTGGAAATATTTCCAGCAATTTTTTTAGCTGATTTTGCGTGTTATTCTGGAGAGGGTAGGTTTGGAAGGAGGGGCTAGTTTCGAAGGAAGGATTATTAATTCGATTGATAGAAAGGACAGTAAACTTACAATGAGTTATGAATATCTTCTAAAAAATGTCATTTTTGAAGTGAAACTTCTAATGTTTCGTGCGACACTGGTGACTTTCTCGAGTCTTTTCGCGTTTTCTCGAGCGCGGGAGTCTCGAGTCTTTCATAATACTATTACAAACGATCCATAAATTTTAAGATAGTCTTTAGAGTTATGTGTTGTTGCAACCTGTTCATATTTATTTTTAGATGGATTTCACAAAGTTAGTAATATAGAAAATGGTGTACACAGGGGTGAAAGGGAAGAAATCGAATTTATTCACTTATATTTCAAAAAGGGTGAACCAAAATTAGTTGAACGAATCAAAAGAAAAGTAAGACATCATCTTCGGACCGGTTCCGTAACATCAAAAAAATATTTTTAATCTTTTCAAATCACTTCAGATGTCATCCAGACTAACAAACAGTGCAGACGAAAGCAAAAATATGGAAATGATGACAAAAGTATTAAAGGATGTCGCCCAGATGCGCGGTCGACAATTATCGCTCGACACACAATTGGCAACCATGAAACAACACAATGTTGCACTGTGGCGGGAACTCTCGTTGCTGCGTCGTAAACACCACAAACAACAGCAGATTGTAAATAAGGTATTGATGTGTTAGGGTACATTAACAAAATTAAATTAGCTACAGGTGAAACCTTTCATTAAATTTTTATTATGGTAAATTTTTTACGACTCAAAGTTTTCAACCTCACACAACATTACTATGATTTGAAAATACTGAACGGTAATATTTTAGAGGCGCGATTTCAATTAAAATGGCCGCGAAACTAAAATGTTACGGATAGTCTAGTGCTTTTAGATCATACGAATGGTATCGTTGGCTTTCTGATACAACAGTTTCGTTTTACGTCATATGAGGTTACGTCCGAAAGCGATCGATATGTAACTTGATTCTGTTCGGATGAAAATTTTGTGATAATTCGTAAAAATTTACCCGTAATAAAATCCGAAATTTTTCAACGTACAAAAAATTTAATTTTCATACTTCTGATTTCAGATTAATCCTGATTTCTCAGTCCTTGAAGCCATATTATTAATAGGGCTTATTTATTTTCTAATTACATTTTTAATATTTAATAAAAATTCTTTTAACAGCTGATACAGTTCCTTGTGTCGTTGGTGCAACCCTCTAGAAATAATTTAAATGGTCTGGGCGTTAAACGTAGATATCCATTGATGATCAATGATATCACCCAATCAGCAAAACCCAGTAAGATTTCTAGGAACGAGTCGTCCGGTCCCACCATCCACGAGTTAGACAACACCGAGGCGCTGTTGGAAGAAGCGGAGATGTTAGAAGATTGTATTGAGCCATTGGTGGAAATTCACAGTCCAGAATCGTCGGAACCCACCCCGCCCGAGAGCAATAAATATTCATCCGAGTCCAGCTCGAAGAACCCGTCACCGATCCTATTGGAATTCGATGATTCGTTGCCAAGCGACGATTGTCCACTGAGTCCGGATTTATTGTTCGCCACATCGCCACATTTAGTAACACCGGCACCAGAAACTCCTTCACCCGTTAACACATTTTCGAACAAGGAAGTCTCCTATTTAAAACCTCAATCGTCTCCCCAACCGCAACCTCAGCCTCAAACGCAACCACCAAAACAGACCCGGGTTGGCAGGAAACCAAAAGCAGCAAACATAAATAAAATAATAATCGAAAATAACTCTTTTCTAAATAAAAAATCAACAGGAACTAAAAATAACACCACAAACAATAAAAATAACACATCGATTGTTAAAAATAACACACCAATTATTAAAAATAACACCCAATCCCACAAAAATAACACGATGGTAACGATTGAGGATTTAAGCGACGTTATCGTCACCGAGGACTCATCGAACCAATCCCAAGAATCAATTCCAACAATATTAGTCTCCTCAGTCGATGCTGATATGCTCAAAGCAGCCGCTGACGAATTTGGCTTTTTAGTTTCGAACGATGAAGAAATTGTTAGCGATGAAAATCCAATTTTAGGATCCGCCAATGATCTAACAAAATTACTCGAGACTTCCGTTAAAAGTGAACCGGTCGAGAGAACCTATACACCCCCCGAATTAATTATACCCGAAAATGTTATTAATAATCAACAACTCTCCCCGGGTAATGAATATATTGACATTAGAGACATAAAGTTTAGTAGTAATAGTAACGGTAGTGATAGTTTGCAAACGCCGGTGGTTACTATGTCCACAACCGAACCTTTCACAACCGCTCCAAGTAATGGTATGTCTTTAGCCCCCGTCTCATCCGATAATACGATTAATCGAATAACGTCTGCGTAAGTATCAGCCTAATTTTTCGTTATCGACAGATTTTAACTTGATAATTTGTTTTTCTACCTAAGTAATGGGTCTGGTTGCAGTCAAAACCTCGACACACATCTGGAGTCAATGCAGTCCGAACTTGATTCGTTGAAGGAGTTACTGGTTGGGGAAGGGTACATAATCGATGCCAACACGCTCTTAGGAGTAAGTTAGATTAAATATTTGCATTGAAACGTTTTAATACAAGGTGAATAATTTGCGAGTTGACCAAAAACAAGGGTCTAAATGATGCGGACATCCACGGAAATCATGAATGCACGAAAAAAGATTTCGATACCTTATGCGTGTTCTATTTTTATTCCAAATATTGAATTGAAAATTCAATTATTTCAGCCACTATCGTGATGCGACTTAAGCCCGGGATTATGATAAAAATTTGTCTTGAGGTCCCTAGAAGCCGAAAATCACATTAACTAAAATTTATATACATATATATGTGTATATATGTGACCGCACGGTAACTCTCGAACGAAACATTCAATTTTTACGAAATTTGGTGAAAACGTTTAAAATTGCACACCCTTGGATGAGTTCGTTAGCCAGACACGTTCGATGCATTTAAAATGGAAAAATATTGTTAATAATATGTTATGTTCGTTTATTTAATATGAATTCTTAATTTCCTTAAGCGTCCCCCCCTCCTTATGTTGCGTAAAGTTCTTTTTTGGGCTCCGAAGAAACACATTCTTCGGAGTCTTATAATTTTGCGCCAGCTCGTAGTTTTTGACCAATAGGATAATTCCCCAATAGCGTGGCATTTTCTTATGGGGGGTTTATTTATGTATTGTGATTGCAGTTCAAAAAGTTTTTGATTGAATGTAACCAAAATCGAAAGAAGTTTGTGATTTGATTGTGAAAATTGATAAAATTTAAGAAAGAGTGGCAACTTTTAAATTATTCACATTTTGGTTCAGTTTATATGCGTGTACTACAGTATTTTTATTATTCAAGCAGCTCTTCGGGGATGACCCAATGTCATACACGCTACCAATGCCAGAAAATGAAACATCCGACACCACCTCGTCAAACAGTAGCTCGAGCACCAATGGTACCAACAATAATAATACCAATAATAATACCACCACCACAACAAACAATGTAAACAGTGCAGGTAACTCAATTGTTCAAACCATTCTGTTTCTGATCAATAAAATTTTATTAGGGCCAGTGAATTTTTAAGTTGCCAAATCACAGTTGATAAGTCGAAGTAGTAGCAAACAAATCTAATTAATATACGTATATTTTCTTAACAGACCCCGTACTCTCTGGTTCTGAGCTAATGTGTGCACCTGCTTTTGATATTGATATGTTCGCATCACCGGAAAATGGCGTTACCACAACAACACCGGAAGATTCGCAAGACGCTTTGGATATTACCGACAATTCAAATATACTTTATCTTAATAACACGTCCGTAATGACCCCAAATAGTTTTCTGTGAACGAATTTTACGACAGACTTAGTTTTGTTACAGTGTTAAACTTTGTCATTGATTCTTATTCGTTTAAAGGACTCTTTTATTTTTATTAATCCTTCGAAAAGTATATTTAAATTGGCTTCGAAAAAGTGTAAAAATTGAGAAGAGACTTCGTTTTTATTTAATTTTTTTTTTTTTTGTTATTAACTACGGTACTTTTTCGACGTTTCCGACGACCATAAGCTCAACCATTGATTGATTGGTTAGGTTTTCACACGGTATTCAATTTTCGTACATAAAACGTCGCGATACAAACCGATTCACAACGATTTCGAATTAATTCAGTCACGAATCTTCGAATTCAACAAAACATTTCCGTTAATTTTGAAATTTATGTACAAAAATTAATTCCGTTTATATAAAAATTTTCAAGAAACACAAGGTGCTAATTATAATTAATACAGTTAACTTTCATTTATTCAGGCATAAGGAAAATTTTTTTCTTTTACTTAAGCCCAATTTTGATTTGGCAGCATATTTTCAATAATTCATATTTTTTCAGTTTATATAAAAACGAGTCAAAAGTTTTTTTTTTCTTTAAAAAAAAAAGCAATTCACACAGTATTATTAGGTAATCCGGTGGAGTTCCCCCCAGAGATCGACAGTTTTGGTCCTCAGACATAGAATCCATGAAGATAACACGATTGAGCTGAGTGTTGATATTATAATAATTTGGATCAAGATCTAGATTAAGTTCATAGATGGACTCGATCAATTTAAGAATTTAATTTGGACGTTGATCCAAATTATTATCGGGCCAATTCATGTCGGCCTGCTCGCTAGCGGCTTCCAGACACATGCTTAAAAACGAGCACACTTGACTTGCTACCAGGGTCGATAAAATATATATATATATATATATATATATATATATATATATATATATATATATATATATATATATATATATTTCTATTTTACTGACCTTGGTAGCAAGTCAAGTTTCCTCATTTTTAAGCATGTGCTTGCAAGCCGCTAGCGAGCAGGTTGATATGAATTGGCTCATAGCTCCTTTCAGCTGATTCGATCCAGAAATTTGGGGATCTATTTTTGTTTATTAATTATTTTTATTTTTATTTTTTTTTAATTAAAAATCAAATGAGAATTGATGACACGTTTTTCAAAAAAATTTTTTGTAATTTGTCAAGCAACTTTCTGTTGCAGGTAGAATTTGCAGTTTCCCTTTAAACACAAATACAACATCTGTTCAGTCAAATTATAGGTTATGCTAAAATCTTAACGGTTTTTGTAAATGTGTAATGTTCTTTCATTTTTTTTTAATTGTACACGAGTTAATATTCTCTATGAGAAATTAACAAATAATTCGTTAATTTTTAACGAAAACTATTTAATTTTTTATTTTTATAAAAATTTAGAAATTTGTAAATAAATTTGTGATACAAATTGTCGAATCAAATTTGTTACAAATGTTAAGAAACATTTAAATGCATTTACAATTAACATTTTAATTTATTTTAACTGTTTATGGCATATTTTGTAGGTTATGTGATTTGTTTCTTGTTAAAATTTTTTTTTTTTTAATTGAACTGCCTGAATATTTTTTTTTTATTTTTCAAAAAAAGAGGTTATGGTGTACAATAGAATTAAATTTTCCTTTTGTCTTACATATTTTTAATATAGAGAATAATAAAACTAGTTTTTGTACAGTTTGGTAAATGGGATTACTTTAGAGTTTTCTTTTGACTTTTTTATTTAGTATTATTAATTTGAATTCAAATTTTAGCCTAGTTTATTTAATTGATCAGTAATAAGCAAAATTCATATTACTTCTGACGTCATAATTAGAGCCCGGAGACTGTAGTGAGCTCATAAAACAATTTCCATTTGCAACCAGACATCGAATTTATTTCAGTTCATGCAAGAGTTGAACAACACAAGTCATGTGTGCCGACTGACTGCGCCAGTTACTAATAAAAAAATTGGTATTGAAATGATTTATGTGTTCACTAAAGATTCCGTGCTCTGATCGTAATACATGAGAGCAACAAAAGACTGACAATAATCGAAAATATTCTTTTATTTATTTTACTTCACTTGTTACCGCTTTGTCGGTCACAAAATGTTTAAAACATTTCAACTGATTGTACTCCACGCATGCGTTCGTATGTTAGTTGAAATGATTTAAAGAAACACATCAAAGAACGTAACCTTAACTCAAATTGAGTCAGCTTAATCGCTACATCACACTCCTTTTTATACATATACGATTTATTTATTGTTTTTTTTTTTTTTAATGTTTTTGTAACAAGTGACCATCAAAATGTTTTTAACCGTTAGAAAATTTTTGGCGTCAAGGGTAATGTTTATTGAAAAACAATTAAAATCTGGTGTTTATTTTATAGGTTATATTTTTATGTTAAAACACATATTGAAAGAGTTCTCGATGAATTTTGATGTGATGTCACATTTGATTTTTTTTTTTGCTCGATTTTTATACAAAATCGATTTGTTTCGATATTCGAATTGTGATTAGTGACATCAGACGGTCCAAGATTTTCGTACGTTCACTCACGGCTGTATAAATTCTATTGATTTATAACTTTTAAAGCCTGATTGATTATTTATTTTAAATATTGAGGATTAATATTAGGTAGTTGCATTAGAATGTTTTAAATATTAGGTTTAATTTAAGGGTTAAATGTTTTACCAGATTTTAATTGATGTAAAAGCGCAAAACATATTTAAGATATTTCCAAAGTAAGTGAATAACATAGATTAAGTAGTTTTTTTTTTCTAATTTGAATTTTTGCCGAATAAATTTTAGGTTAGTAATTAAAAAAAAAATTAACTATTAGATGATTTTTTGTTGCTAATTTGGGTATGTGTGTTACTTTTATTAATTAGTAAATATCAATTAAGGCTAATCATTAGTTAGTACGATTTAATTATAAGAAATTATTCAATTTTATGTATTACTTTTTAAAAAAAAATAAATAAATAAAATGTGATACATAAATTACGGGTCAAAAAATTATTTAGAACGAATGATTTTTCCGTATTGTTTACATATTTTTATTTAATAAAAGAAAATTTAATTCGAGTACCAGAAATGGGTAAAATTAAGGCTTATGTAAGGTTTAACTGATTACAGTTAAATTTGATCTGTTTGAACCTTATATAACCCTCAATTCTACCCGTTGCTAGTGTTTAAGTAAATATTATTTCGTGTTAGTTATATCTTTTTTCCAGGGAATTTCGATATTCTCTGACAAATTTTAGAAATATTTAAATAAAATGGATGTTGATTTTGATGTAATCCTATAATTAAAAAAAAATATTAACGATAAGATCTCAGTTATTTTAACCTTATTTTCATTCGTCACTTGATTTTTGTGTGTCCACTATAATTGATACACCCTGTATTGTTTAAAATATTGCAAAAAATTTCATGCTGCAAAAAATCGTCTAACTTTTAACTAAAATAAATTATATCTTATTTTGTTAAAATTGTAAATTTTCACCATTTTAAATATAGATTTATCAATAAATGTTATATGTGTTTAACCAATTGTGAAATATTGCTATTTTTTTCTTATAAACCTTCAGTCAAATACAATGCTTATGGATAGTAACGCCCACTTATCCACAAAACAAACTAATGTAAGTATATTTTGAATTTGTTGAGTCATATTGTCCGTTAAGTGGATGTTATTACCCACAAGTACCTTATTTTTTCCATTTAATTGTTTATCCACACTGTTTAAGTTGTAAAAATATTTTATGTAAATTCAATTAATTGTTAGTGGCAAAAAAGCAACTTGTAAATTTTAAAAGGTACAAATTATAAATAAAATAAAATGAGTATAAATGTTTTATAATATTTTTTAAATTTTACTTTCTCAATCAGAGAAATTTTTATAGTTTTTATACTTTATTCAAAAATATTTAAACCAAAAAAATTTATTTATTTAAATTCAAATATTTTTGATTGAAGTATACGTGAACAATATCATCAACTTTTCAGAATTTGTATAGCTTTTTATAAAAAAAACCAAAAAAATATAAACCGACATTTTGAATCTGGGATAAAAATATGAAACAAAATTCAGAGGCCTTTATTTTTTTATTAGCAAAACTATAAAACTAATTCACCATATTTATTGTAAATATTTTAAATGTAGATTTTATATATTTTTAGGACGATCAAATAGACGTAGAACTGTTGTTTATTTTTTTTTTTAAATTTTGAGTTGTCTCAAATCGTTTTGTAAAGATTTTCGTTTTTTTTTTTTTATTTTTAGTTTATTTGATCGATCTAGAATTTCCTTTCACTACAAGTGTTATCTATAATTTATAAAAGAAATATATATCAGAAGTGTATAATAACGTTTTTGTTAAAAGGTATATATATATAAATACATATGAATTTATTTTTGAAAACTTACTTATTTTTTTCCATTTTTAAAGAATTATTTCTATATTATAGACCATCTAAATTCATGAAAGATCGATATTTACAACATTAACCCCATTTATTAATGTCGACATACGGAGTTCTGCAAGGAGCAGTCATAAGGCCGACAATATTTATATTTATTTTTTTTACAATTTTTGGCATACTCTGGAGATAATATACAAGACATGAGGTCTTGTTCGTGAATCATTTGCAATTTGTAGAAAATTGTAAGGCAGATAAGGAGTTTAAAAAAAAAATGAAACACATATTTACTATTCATAATTAATTTATTGAAAACAACGAAAAAACGAAGTAATACATTTTGAAGTCTTTTAAAAAATAGTACCTCAAAATTGATTTATTAGTTTTTCGTCACTTGCGATATAAGAAATTTGACATCCGTAAAAAATTTCAAAATGGAAATTAAATTTTATTGAACGCTGCAATATCAACACTTTGAACGAAATCGGACCCTTTCGATTCGATTGTCTCTTGAAGCCAATCCACGGACACTTTCTCATCTTCAATCACACAATTAATTTGAAGTTTATGAATTCCGTAGGCTAATGGCACTAATTTAGCTGAAATTAACAGAATTATTATTTCGCTTCTTGATTTTCGGAATTGGATTTCGAAATTTTTCACTTACATGCACCCCAAAGTAAACCGTCATGTTCAATTGATCGTACAATGGTTTCCATTTGTTTCATATCGGTTTCATCATCCCAAGGTTTCACATCGAATATAATCGACGATTTGGCAATTACTTGCGAAGGTTCTGAAAAGTAAAATTACACCATTCAAGAGACGAGGACCAGTTCTATTCTATTCCCCTTAATGTTTTTGGAGAGGAATATTGGAGGAAGTTATGGAAAATGTACTTACTGGATGATCAAGGAAAGTCAGGGATCTCAAAACATAACCTGGAATCAAGGTTTCGTACAATCAAAATATACATTTACATGTTTAAAGTAGACTTACTTTTAGCCTTTTTAGCATGATAAGCCGCTAGTCTTTCTTCTCGAATTTTCGCCTTAGCTTCATCTTCACTCTCCGAATCTGATCCAAACAAATCCACATCATCATCGTCATCTTTTTTTGGCGATTTTTTCGCTTTTGAAGGTGTTGAGGCGGGCGCTGATTGTTTCTTTGGTCCGTTCAGTTGTGGTTCTTTCGATGACGGTGACGATGATGTTTTTGCAACTAAATTTTTCACTGACACTTCTAATTTTTGTAGTCTATCAAGAAGTGATGCAACAGCTACAAAAATAAATGCATAAATAGCTTATTTTTGCGAATATTCGATCTGTTTCACTTACTCTTTTCCAATGTGGATTTTTCTAATTCAAGTTTTGCAACACGATCAACCAGCGTACTATTTGCACGGTCTGTCTGTAAGTATCAAAAGGTCAGTAATCTCGGAGGTGAAATATTTGAACTCTTTCAAGTATGTGTTACCTTGACATTTTGGGTTTGCTCTTGAGAACGTCCCTTTCGTACCTGGCAAGTCAACGAATCTTTAGCAACATCATTTAATTCACCCTAAAAATATTTTGACAAATGTAGGGCTAATAAGAACTTAACAGTTTCCTTGAGAAAGTATCGAACAAACTACTCGAAAGATTTAGTTAGAGCCGCAAGCGTATTTAGAAGCGTCAGCATTGATAGTAAAGGAGTCTCCACATTCTCGCCGAGGTTGAACGAGGTTCCTCGTCGAGTTCCTCGCTGAGGTTGGCTCAGCCATATGAATAGCATTAAAACACCAACCGCGAGACACAACGAAATGACCCTCTACATTCTTGTTTCGTCCAACCTCGGCGAGAATGTGGAGACTCCTTCAAAGATGTATGAAATTATGGAAGGTAAGTACAATAAATTACTACAAATATCTACAGAAAAAAATGTTACCAACACAAAAATGAAAGTTGGCAATGATTTTAAATTTTATTACGTTACAAATTTGTACTTTAAATATTATTGTGACACTAACTATAGGATTTAATTTAAAATCAATGCCAACCATAAAAAAAATTGATTCCAGTGTTACCTTGTTCTTATTTTTATTTTTACTACGCTTTTTCTTAGCGCCAGAATCATTTTCCTGCTTTGATTCGTTAGTGGACGTTGCTGGTTCGGGAGTGATGGAATTTGTTAGGTTATTGGGGGGAGGAAGTTCAGAGATTGTCACGTGAACAGATATATTCTGTTCATTATCGTTAGTGTCTTTACCTTTTGCCTTTTTGGCATTTTTATTGTATGGATTTTGGGATCTAGGGTCATGTAAAATCCGTTGCTTGCAAAAGAAAAAAAAATGTGGATTATTTTAAAGCGAAATATGATTAGTTGGGTAAGAACTTTTTTAAAGCAAACATTAATGTTTTGCGATCCTCATAAGTGTAATCGAAATTGTTAACTAGACCAGTGGTGTTCATACGTCAAACCCTAGAAAGTAAATCTCTCGCAAAAATTATCTTGCAGCTGAAGATCTAAATAACTCTATAAGATTTTTCAGAAGCTATATCTAAAAAAAAAAGATTTTTTTAATATTTGGCGAACTTTCTTGAACTTTTACTAATTAAAAAGTCAAAACGAAAAATACATAACTAATTAGGAATTACCCCAATAATCTTTTAGTCAAAACAGTCAAATTCGTTTAGGCAATATGACTTATTATCTAAATTCGAATTTTCTGCTAAAAATGGGAAAAAGTAGCATCGAAAACCTATAATTAACTTAAAATTTCATCTTTCTACTATCAAAATTTTGGTTTTAGAGCTTTTAAAAAATTTAGTATACATGATGACGTCATCAAGTCCATTTATTTTTAAAAAGCTACAAAAAGGAGATGATTTAGATCTGTTGATGAAATTTGGGCAATTTGGGGGTGAAATTGCCATTTTTGCTGTTAAAATAGTCAAATTCGTTCAAGAAATGATTTTTCTATTGTTTTTGATTTGGTAAGAAATGGAAAAAATCGCTGAGCAACTTCAAATTTCATCTTTTTAGAACTTTTTTTAAAAAAACTGGGGAACGTTATGACGTCATCAAGTTTAATTATTTCTTTAAAAATAAACGGCCACTGCTGTCAAAATAGTCAAAATTTCTAAATAAGCAAAAAACGGTTAAAATTAGCTCAGCGATCGACAGACTAAGCACCACTGAACGCCACCAACTCGACTGTTAATTGAGACTTTTGGTAATTAATGTTTGCTTCTTTTAAGTCAACGATGCAAAGCTAACTTCACTCCACCAAGCTGTTAGTATAAACGATGAGACTGAAGTCAGTAGCGTAACGAAACGAATTAGTTTGTCTACCCCTCAAACCCGTTTCTAGTCAACGCTACCGACTACAATCACATTTTTGGACTATCAAAAAAAAATTTCAACCCCAAAAAACTCGCAGAACTCATGGATGGATTCCGTAACATTCTAGTACATTTATAACGGATAGAACTTAACAAAAAAAAAAAACAAAGATTAACCCAAAAAAAAACAACGTTTCAAATAAAACAAAATCTTACTGATCCCGACTCGTTATGAACGCTACACACACTTTGATGTTTTGAAACAACCTAACATTGCTGAAATTTAACTGAAAAATCATCAATTTCAAATGCTTGTGGATTAGCGAAAAAAATTCCTTATCCCATGCGAATGATTTATTCAAGAAAAAATTTATAATTACCCGTGTCAATTGGCTATAATACTGCACCTCACCGTCCCGATATCTGTACGCATCTACCCAATAATGACTATCAGCCGGATGTATTGCAGCCATTCTCTAAATGAAAAACAGAAAATTTTCGTGAAAACTAGAACACAGTGACATTGAAACACATTAAATGAATCGATCATATGACCAATTATGTCAGAAATCGAATTAAAAATATATCTAAAACTTTGGTTATTTTCTTTCGCACATATTTGTCAATATTTGACCGGTTTTGATTAATTAATAAATCATAAACGACATCGATAGATATGAATTAAATGATTATTTTACCTGTTTAAATGTAATTGAGCAATTTTCAGTGTTGATTTCAGGAATAATTTTATGGAATTATTAGCGATGAATTGTGGAAAAAACACGTTGTACACGATAGGAACGTGTCAAATTGAAAGAGTTTTACAGTGTGCTACAATTGAGGTACTTGAACACGTTACCACAGACAATAAAATGTACAGGGTTGCGAAAAATTGTTGATAGAATCCGTTTAAAATATCGTAAATAACAATTTTTTTTTTTTAGTGATCGAGATATTTCTGACAAACTGTTGATGTTATATAAATTTTTCTAGCATTAGTAGCCGCGATTTCTTGTGGTACATTTTGATTTTCAACAAGTGTGCACTGCCGTGTCCGCCGTGTCACACTAATCTCACGTATCTCAAAAATGATAGTTTTGAGAAAACTTGATTTGAATAAAATATCGTATTATCTTAATTCGCTCAAATATTATTAAATATCTAAGATAATTGATTTTTATTATGCGTTATTGATTCAATGTTGCAGTATTGATTTAATAACGTATAAATATACTACTTGAAAATATAAGAAATAAGGAATGTGATACAATCAAAATAAAAATTTAAAAATACAATAGATTAATTATTATATTATTATTAACAAATTAATTAATTTTATTGTCAATATATATACTAGGGATTGGGTAGAATCCTTTAAACGTTGTTACGCGAAATTGCTGTATCTAAAGATACATGACATTCGTGTGACACGGCAGTGCAAACTTTAGTTGTTATTTTAAAAACTATAAAATTCAAATAGGTAATCTTGCCATATAAAAAAGATTACAAAATTTCATGAGTATTTAAAAATATTCGCATATTATCGAATAAATTGTTTAAGTAATGATTATTATAGGCTTATAGGTTAGACAAAGTTACACCGTACTTTAACAACGGGTAATATTATCAATGATATGCTTAGTACAAATGATAGAAAAATTGCATTTTAACTGCCCAAAATCGGTGTAATTAACGATTTTATAACATTTTTCATATTTCGTTACAAAATACGGATAGGTAAAGTGGAAAATTTATCATATAAGTCTCTGGAAAATTTATTTATCAGTCAAATCAATGATTTTAATCATTTTATTTCATTAAAACAGTTATGCCTTTCACAGAATCAATGAAATAAGAAATAAGGAATGTGCCATCTAGTGACGTTGAATGAAACTTTAACGTAACTGCTCATAGGTATATGTATTTAGGTATTTTTGTACATCAAAATTCATGAAAAAATAACGTTCGTGATGACTTTTTTGTCACACATGATTCATCACTTATAAATTTAAAGAATTTCCGTTTTCTTGGCTTTATCTCCTTCATTATTGCACTTGCGTAAATTTTGAAGTTGCAGTTTGTTTTTAGAAAAGAATGGGAGATTGATTTGTTTGGAATAGAGGAATTATTTAATTTTTTAAAGATGACTGAAATTATTTGCAATTGGTTATATCTATGAGCAGTTACGTTAAAGTTCCATTTAACGTCACTAGATAGCACACTCCTTGTTTCTTATTCAAGCCCTAAGCGTGTGTGTAAAATATTGTGGATAGCAGTATGCTAGTGAGTGGTTCGATACCGCTTATGTGTGTCAGTCACACAATAACTATAGCCGTGTTCAGATCGATTCTTATCAATCAGTTTCAACAATAAGCGAATACATATATAGTAATATGCAGGTACCGAAACACAAGCATACATATGCAGTGTAGTCCCCTCTTTCAACAAACAGAGTGTGACGTTGATACAAACACACGCGTACATCACGCATTCATTGATACGAGATTTATGTTGTAACATGTTGTGCGTTTGGAGTAGGACAGAAATTAGGCCATTTGTGACGTAATCTATTGTCCACATTGAGAAAGCTAGTATAGAGATACGAAATTTGTTTCTGAATATTCTGTTTTCTTATTTCCTTGATTGTGTAAAAGGCATTATATATAATTAATTTCGTCTTCATTTTATTCAAATTTAAATTGAAAACCATGATCAAGTTAAGTGTTTATTGTAAAATGTAAATACATATTTAAAATGAAATAATTTTAAATGGTTGACAGCCCTGAAAATGCCACCACTAATGCTCTAAAAATACGATTGAATTCCAATATACTAGAACCAAAATAAGCATCAAAATGGGAAGATTGGGGGAAAAACTTAAATTAATCGACAATGGGAACTTCAATTTTTACATTTAACCGAAAAAGAATTCTTATATTAATGTTATAAATTTACTTAGTATGGGTTTAAATTCATTTGTTCATATTTGATTCAATTAAAATATTGTACACATCGATAAAGAAAAAATATTGTTTTTATTTTAATTCCTAATGATAACCCTGACTCACCCTAATGTATTTATTATTTTTAGTAAGATCATATAAAGAAAAATAAGACTAAATTGAAGATAGTTTTTCTTTTTTCCTACATGGCTAGTTCAAAGGTTATTAACTAGATGGCAACACTGATATAGAAATGTGCCAAAAAGTACTACATTTAAATTTTAAATATGACGGTGCGACCATTCCAAAATAATTTTAATACGGTAGTTCGAGATTGACGTAGGGAAAGAGAAAAATCAAATGGACTATAACCCGAAGCGGCAAATATTTCTCTAAATAGCGAATTTCCGTTTATAAAAATTCGTTTTTCTCGGAAACTAGTTGTCATAGAAAAAAAGTTTAAAGACCTTTTTATGTAATTTTTTCTTCTCTTTTAAATGGTGTAAAAAAATTTCGCAAAAATTTTTGAATAAGTGGAAATTTTGGCAAAAAACTAATTTTTTGCAAGAACAAAAACCATGTTCCTGGCAATCCGACGTGTCTGGCTGACGAACTCATCCAAGGGTTTGGAACTTCCAATTTTCTCACCAAGTTTCTGCCATAGTCCCGGACTCAGGGAGTCCGGGACTATGGCAGAAATTTGTTTTGAGGTCCCTAGAAACCGAAAATAATATTCACTAAAATTTATATAGGGTAAAAGTCCCCTTTGTGGAACGGTATCTAATTATGAACATTTACATATTAGTGAAGTTATTTCTGAAAGAAACGTCTGATAACAAAAATTATTATTAATAGAATGATTGTTTTTCAATTTAAATTCACCTCGCATTTAAAGTTTCCTTACTTAATTAAAGAAATAAATATGTAAATGTCAAAACTGTTCCAGTATTAGATACCGTTCCACAAAGGGGGTTTTTACCCTACATATAATATATATATATATATATATATATATATATATATATATATATATATATATATATATATATATATATATATATATATATATATATACATATATATATATTATATGTATATAAATTTTAGTGAATATTATTTTCGGTTTCTAGGGACCTCAAAACAAATTTCTGCCATAGTCCCGGACTCAGGTCACGTCATGACAGTGGCTGTAATAGCTGAATTCCATTCTGGAAATTCGCTAATAGAGATAAAAAGTTCGAAGCTTGATTTGGTGACGTCATCAAGTTCACAAAAATTTCGCGTTGCCTTAAAAAGTGTAAATTTAGTGATAAAATGATGAAATTGGAAACAAATTACAGGGCCGGATTAACGCTGAGTGCCGGCCTAGGCACCGTGAAAAATGCCACCCCTACCTTTGAAGGAAATGAGCTTAAAAAGAAGAAAATCTTAATTTTTCCTACTTTTGTTTCGAACTTTCTCTTAAAAAAAAAAAAAAACGTCAATTACAAATTTTGCCGCTCTGTGTTCAAAATCTTTCGCGCCTAAAAACTGGCCGCCCCTTTTTTAGGTTGGCCTATTAGCTAGTCTGGCTCTGGCAAGTCGATCTTTTCGTTTTTGCCAAAATTAGGCGTGCAGAACCACTAGAAAAGAAACTTCTGTCGAATTAATTATATTTCTAAATGGAATTTTGTCATTTTGGTAGCAAAAATGAAAAGTTCACAGTCAAATTACCCTAATTCAACAAATCACACTAATTCAAATCACTTTAATTAAGCTTGACTTAACGCTTTAAATGATTAAGACGAGTTAACTCGTCCTGCAATATGGCGGCTCAAAATGCTGTGATGTGTATATATTCACTGGTATAGGTGCCGGCATCTTTGACAGATTTTCCGAAATATGATGTAAGTCGAAACAATGTTCAATTTTATCAACATAGTTTAGTATAATTTATATTTTGTAAATTCCTAGGGTTCACTTTTTTGATGTTGGGATCTTTGATTTTCTTTTTTTTCTTTTTTTGTAACCTTATCTATTGTACTTATCACTGGCAGTAAAAAGTTCGGCATTTTGAGACAAAAAAATTTTTCCATATGGTTTGTTTAAAAGTGTTAAGAAAAAAAATTTCGACTTAGTGACGTCATTGAATTCACAAAAATTTTGAAAAATTAAAGTTGACCGTCAAATATTACTACAGTAGTAATAAAAATACTATGGAAGCTATACTGCAAGTAAATGGGTAGGGTGAAACTTGAGCGTGGGAACGGTGATTTACGATTTAAATAAAATAAAAAAACGTTTTAATTGATTTTTTAATAATTTATTCTAATAAATATATATGTATTTAAAAGTATATATGTATAACAAAACAAAATCTTAAAGATCTAACAACTTTTTTGTTCGTAATCACATTGGCACCCATTTTTTTATCGAAACAAACTCTTTACGTCATAACAATATTGAAAAATATTACAAAATCAATCGATCGTCCACCATTTTTAGTGTTTCGTAGTCATAACGACGAAACACTTATGCAACAATCGGTAGGTATGTCTGTCATCGCTTGACAGCTGGTCTTGACACACAATACTTGACTAATTTATAATATTTTCGAATATTTGTATTTGGAACCTATTTTTCCGAATTATTATACTTTTTTTGTGATATTTTATAAATGATATTTTTTTTATAATTATTATATATGTACATATCACGTGATATATCATATAATCAAAAAATATTTTAATAAATAAATTTTTTTCTTTTCAATTTTTCGGGTTTTTGGCACTTTAAAAACTATAAAATTGTGTGGCATTTGACGATTGTAATTCGATTTGCCCCATTTTGAATTGTAACCGTTGTAACCACTGTAACAGTACGGCATTGTGTGTGGTCGGTTTGTGTTTTTCCGGTGACACCACCGATGGATTTAATACTGGCGTAAAGTTTCGACAGTTTTGTAAACGTAGCTGTAAATTGCCAGGGAGCTAAATTGAGGGAAAAAAAAATAAACGATTAGACATGCGTACAAGTGCAGATTAAACCTCAATTCGATCGGGATTAGTGATATCGGATAATTAATCGATTAATCGGTTTAGTCGACTAATTTTGTTGACATTTAGTCATTTTTTAGTTGACTGACCCTCGACTAAATGACTAAATTGATTAATTCTTTTTTAAATGACTAAATACGACTAATTTAATAATTTTTCTGTATTGCTTAGTGGACTCCAAAAAAAAAAAAAAAAAAAAAATTATCTATTTTATGTGATAACAATTTCATGTTTTTCTTTTTCTTAAAAAAAAAAATATATATTAAAAGTCAATAATTAAATTCAAAAGAAAACGTCATTTGTGAAAGAGTTACGTTGTGAAAGAGAATCGAATTCCCTATTCGGGAATTCGATTAAAAATTTAGTCGATTAGTCGACTATTCGATTAGTTCGACTAGACTAATGACTAATTTTATCTGAAAAATAATTTGAGCCGATTAATCGACTAACTGCTCCTCGGCTCGACATCACTAATCGGGATAATCGTCCATATCGTTGCCCGCAAAACTGTAAAGTAATTGTCCGATGATACTTGACATGCAAAATTAATATCTGTTTGATTACGAGCTAACTTTCGAGTAATTAGTTCATCATTAGGTATAACACAATTGAAGAGTTCCTTCATAAAGAAATGTTCCTTCAAAAGGAACTTTTCAATTGTGTTATACCTGATAATGAATTAATTACTCGAAAGCTAGCTTGTAATCGAACAGTTTAATTTAATGGAAAGTGACAAAAACATTATTCTCATATTGTTTATAAATGTTAATTATTTAAATATGTACGATTAAGGTGAATCGATCACTTGAAATTTTCCAAGTTTAGAATTTGAAATTTTAGCATATTATAGAGAAAGATATGATGCATTCACTGACACTATTTTGAATAATTTCTGACGTGTAGTTTAGAAGAAATAAATTTTTAAAGTTAGAATTTTTAACGTACGAGTATATGCCAAAGAATGATTAGAGATGAATCAGTGGTATGTATTTAAGTAAGTTGTGTCATTAAAAACCAACTTTAAGATTTAAAAAACTAAAAATTATTTTCTTTTATGTTTTTAAATCATTAATAAAAACTATTTTTTTAATATTGGACGTTTAGTTATTGTAATAAATAGAAGAAAAAAAAAACTATAAAAATGTCATTTTAAACTAATACACCCATAATATATTTGTGTACGTGTTAGTTATTATATGTGCGGACACGTCACTACTAGAATCAAATTCATTACTTTTAAAATTATTAATATTAGAAGATTGAATAATAATCAAATATTAATACTGTTACATGTATTATAAAATTTAACTTATTTTTCACATAAATTATATTTATTTATAGAGAAAAAAATAGACTTAGTAATTCATTTGTCACAAATTTGTCAATACTGATCGATTCACCTTAAATTCTACAGTCACTGCGGGCAATGTTACGAGCTACCATCCCGGGGGTTTTAAGGGATAATAGGAAGGAAGACTTTTCGCTTACATGAACATGGTGAGAATATAACACAGGCGTCCACAATGGTAATAATTTACTTAGAAATGTTGATTGGCATTCGAGTAGCGCTTCAAGCATACTTAAAAAATGTAAATTAACCATTTCTGCTAACTAAAAATAGATTTTTTCATGAAGAAAAGGGCCTTAAAACAAACACAACTGACAACTTTGACAAAGTAGACTTTACCACTTTTGAGTAGGAAACCAACTGTAAAATGCACGGTGTCACTTTGCCCCAAAAATCAAACAGAATACCCATCGTGGTGTTGTACTGTTCCGACACCGGTAAATTTTGGCATAAATTTTGTTCCAAATATACGGTCCATAACTGTTTATAAAAGCGTAATTTAAATTTTTGGCTGGGTAAGAAGTGTTTTCGAGTCAGCGACACGTTACCTGACAGAGTATAAACGCGTGAAACAGTGATGACATATGTAGAACCGATAATTTGGATTGTTCGGCAAAACCACCCATAATTACTTGTATATGATCGGCAATGTGACACGACGCCTCTTGCGGTATCGGCTGACAAATGATTGATATCGATGAATGGCTTAAATTATTCGTTGTATTGCCATAGATTGCCGTATGTGTCAATGAACCTAACAGAAGCCATGACAAAAGTCTGATATGTCCAACCCATTCGATAAAATCACGTTGCCTTAAACATATTAATTAATAATTATTCGATAAGTGTTATATATGACCATATTTGGAGGTGATCTTTTCCAGCATTAATGAAAGAAGCGATACACATGATACTGAAATAATTTTGCAATTTTTTCGAACTACGAATTTCGAAAAAGTGATTCATATAGAAAACACATAATACAAAATCTCACGATTCTCCTAAAGATTGGTTTTCTAAACAAGAATTAATTTACTCATGGGACATTTTCAAATATTTAATTTCATTTTTATAATATTGTAAAAATTGCAATTCATACAATTGTAAAAATACCCCTGTCGCAGCATTCTGAATACCATAGCGAATTTCTGTTTAAAAAAATTGTTTTTTCTCGGAAACTAGTTGACATAGAATAATTGTTCAAGAACCTTTTTTATGTAATTTTTTCTTTCCTTTCCAATGGTGTAAAAAATGTCACAAAAAACTTTTGAACTTGGGAAAATTTTGGCAAACATCTTCGTTTTTTCACAAACAATGCCCAAAAAACCATGTTCCGAGCATCAGACGTATCTGGCTGAAGAATTCATCCAAGATTTTTGGACTTACAACGTCATCAAATTTCATAAAAATAAGATATTTCGTTTGAGAGTTATCGCGTGGACACTTAAACCTTACATGTTTATATGTATATATAAATTTTAGTGAATATCATTTTAGCGAATTTCCAGAATGGAATTCAGCTATTACAGCCACTGTCATGACGCGACTTGAGTCCGGGACTATGGCAGAAATTTGTTTTGAGGTCCCTAGAAACCTTACTAAATATTCACTAAATATAATAATATAATAATATTCACTAAAATTTCCGCGCGATAACTCTCGAACGAAGTATCCAATTTTTATGAAATTTGGTGAAAACATTGGAAGTCCGAAACCCTTGGATGAGTTCGCCAGCCAGGCACGTCGGATGCCAGGAACATGGTTTTTGTTCTTGCAAAAAATTTAGTTTTTTGCCAAAATTTCTACTTATTCAAAAATTTTTGCGAAACTTTTTTACACCATTTAAAAAAGGAGAAAAAATTACATAAAAAAGGTCTAAACTATTTTTCTATGTCAACTAGTTTCCGAGAAAAACTATTTTTTATAAACGGAAATTCACTTTGTTATGCAGGATACTGCGACAGGGGTATTTGACTTCTAGGGATCTCAAAATAAATTTCTATCATATTCCCGGATCAAGTCGCGCCATGACACTGGCTGTATTAGCTTTGAATTTTCGATTCAAAAATTCGCTAAAACTGGAAATTTCGCTGAAACTGGAATATAAGTCCATACGGTGGGGAAAAAGACGAAAATTTAAAACTCATTTCGCGAAATTTGAAGCAAATTAATGCGAAAAAAGATCACCTCTAGTAATATTCTAACTAGAAACTATTTTAAATTGAAATTTTGAAATACAGTACCCTTGTTGAAGAGCCGATGGAGCACTATAAAGCCATGGTAAATATCGATTAATGAGACGATTATCTCTATTGCAATTGTGCGTTATTTCTAAGGCTAAATATTGAGCTACAGCACTTTTTAATGTACCGCCTAGAGTATCTTCATTTAGTGGAATATTTCCATGTTTACAATTTGTCTGAAACACAAAACAATTTGTCCTGAAGACCTTGACTTTACCTTAAGGTGGAAGTTAGCGTACCTTTAATTTTGTTAACGTATGAAAATCCATTAAAAATTCTAAAATATCGTTTATATGCTGTTTAATACAATCAGAAATATTTGTATTATAAACTGGTCCTAAATCACTACTCAATGACGTATTATACTGAATTATATTATAGGGTAAAGTGCCCCCAGCATCCTAAAACATTTCAAATTTATTTTAAATGTGACCGTCCAATCGTTTCAAATTGAATTCACTTCTTACGTGAAGTATAAACGCAATTAACAGTAGAAAATTTGAATCTGGTATATTAATTTTAAATTTTATTGCCTGCACAAATTGGAACACCACCATTCGACACAGAATTAACTTATCACGCTCCTACAATAAATATAATTAGTGATTGATGTGAATCTTAAATGAATTAGAGATGTCGATTTTAAATCGATTAATCGAAAATCGATTAATCGAAAATCGATTAATCGAAAATCGATTAATCGAAGCGTAAAAAATCGATTCTTTTTTCGATTTTTCTCATTTGAATCGATTCATGAATTGACTATTAAAAGTAAGAGATCGATAACCGATTTTTTCCAAAAATAACTTCATTTTAATAGTAATTCAGAATTCTACAAAGAAACATGTGTTAAAATGAAACACCAAAAACTCTATTGCTAATTGTCACTTTTTACTCGTTGTATCAACGAATCCCTCCTATGGGTCTATATAAGCCAGACTATTACTACAAAAGGAAGGAAGAGACCACCTATCTGTGCAAACGACGTTCCCTTTCCCACAAAAGCGACTTATTTAGAAAACATTTTTTTGTCAATTTGTTTGAAATTTTTGAATAAACTTGGTTCAATTCGTGGTATTCGTCCTACATATTCAATTGCCTTATTTTTTATAATTATAATTGAAAAGTTAACTCACTCATCGTCTTTACAAATATAATACCTTACAAGGCGTTTTTACACGATATTACCGATATTACCTATGTACTATCAAGTAAGTCCCTTAAACAAAAATTATCAGCTAATTTTATTAAACTTTTCAAAATTTCGATTTTTTAGATCGATCTCACAGAATCGATTTTTTTTAGCCGATTTTTTGTTAAATCGATTTTTTTGATTTCGATTTAAATCGATCCAAAAATCGATCTTTTTTTTTGGAGAATCGACATCTCTAAAATGAATCACACCATTAAATTTTTACCTTTGTAAAGTTTCGATTGCACAAGTAACATAAATCCGCGATATAATGATATTCAATTGGCTGATGTTCAATCGCAGTGCTCAGAATTTTCGAGAATGGATCCAATATACCCTGAAAAATTGTGACGAAATCAAAAGTCAACGTCTATAGTGGATTATCCGTGGATACCTTAAATTGTGATGCGTTCGGCATCTTCAGTATGGACACCATAATTCTCAGTAACGGAATTAAGTCGGATAAGGAAGACAGTATGAGGGTAATTCGTCGAAAAAACATCTCCATTTGCGTTAACAAAGTCGTCCACATGGTATTTGTCGTGCCACCTATGTCATTTGGCAAGCAATCCAAATAGATGGCCACATTGCCAATAATTAGCGGTAATATGTCCAAGGGTAATGTCTTTTTCGAATTTAAACTCTGAAATTTTTCGAAAAGTCGATTAGAAGTGGTTTGTGCGTACGTTAAAGTAGACGTTTCCAAAGTTGGGGTTGCCGACATAAAACTTTGGGAACCCCTGCGTTAAAGTTACACGGAGAGAAAAATCATATAATTTTTGTAGATAAAATTTCAGAAAAATTACCATGCTCTCTTTTAATGCGTGCGCGATCGACGACCAAAGTAAAAAATATAGCATGGTAAAATTTAATGTGGTAACACAACTTCTATCACACTCTTATGCATATATGTTATAGTTTAATTCTTGTTGTCGTACTCTTTCATTTGCGCATCTGACCCGCAACCTTATGTTGCTTCGGCTGTACCTGTAAAAACTTCGAAGATGCCCGATCTTTTCCGACCTTTGATTCTTTATGATCCATACAAAAATGATTGGCAACAATATATTCTAATACTGAAGATAGTGGAGTAACAAAATGATGAATTAAACGATGACCATCCGTCAAGACATTCTAATGAACACTGCTTCGACACCACACGACACCACACCAGCTAACCAGCTACTTGCAACACCACCAGTCCTGCTATGTGACCTTCATATATGATTGTGTTGATACTTTCTGCAGCTTGCCTCGCTATGTGACAGCGTTGATACCTTCTCTTTCTTTCTTTCTACTATTAGCTTCTTTTATTCTTTTCTACTTTTCTTCTATTTTAAGACAGCATGGTAATTTTTGTAAGAAAAACAATTAAACTGTCGGCAATGGAACTTTTAACTGTGCTGTTTTACAAATTTTACGGAGCTAATATTACGGAAAGAACATTCTATCCTTTAAATTTTTCTATGATTAATTATAATTTTTATATTTTTACCGTACAAAATTGAATATGTTCGCCTTTTACACGTCGATTGTAGTGCTGAGCACAGTAATTTTTATATGAATTTTCTCTCTGTGTACGTGCTCATTTGAGAAAAAAACTGTTGACACAGTTTTGAAAGCACTGTTGGATAGTCTGGAGTCACACGGCTTTCTAGAGAATGAAAGTTGCTAAAAGTACTCTCAAGGGAACAATTAACTATCAACTCAGCAAATTACTCTCAAATGGACACTTAGCCTAACTACAAGAACTCTCACCTCTAAAAGTAACTGTAAGGGAACTATTGGATTTAATTCGGTGAAATCAAGTAAAGCCTGCGCAACACTTCGGAAAAACAGTGCCTTTTGAGATTCTAAAAACAAAATTCAATTCAAAATTCAAAACATATTTTGAAAAACTACTCGAAATCAATTATGTACCGCTTGATTTTGTTTGAAACATTTGTACAAACACCCCATTTGGCGCAAGTTGATGCAAAACGCAACGGATAAACTGATGCGCAACACTTACTGCGCCACCCGGTAAATAAACGTTTGTCTCGCACTGCCACGGATACATTGCATTTAAGGCGATTCTGAAAATAGAAAATTAGTCGAGAATGCAACGCAAAAGTAACACAAAACACACGAATAATTACTTGGCAACGATACTAAGAATATCTGGAAGTAACGGTGCAGCTAATGCTGGTTCTCGATGTATAAACGTTCCTAAAATTATAATACAAAGGCCCAATTCCTCGTCACTGTAACTTTCGGTAATCGTGCCACATTCAGTACAGCTGAAACATTAAAAAAAATTGTGAGTGTGCCTAAGATCACACGATCGAAGTGGAAGCTTCTATGGCGGTCTCGTAATCGAGTTCAAGATTAAATGTCATTAACTCGTCAATTCCCAAGCCACGATCTATCGACAAAATATCCTTATTTTGTGCTAATTTTTATCTTCAGGTACTCAACATATAAAAAATAAATAATCGAAAAAAAATACCCTTTAATTTTTTTAAATGGAGTGTCATCTATAGGTGACACTGGGCGTTATTTGTAATGTGAACTGAGTAAAACGGTATGAAATTACCGGCAAAAAATCACTTTCATTATAAGCTTGATTCTTAAATAATAATTTGTTATAACAGTAATAACAGTACCTACTCTTTAGACATTTTTATAACAGCGAAAATATCACAAGATACACTCACGCGCAATAAAATCGCAAATCGTTTGAAACAACAGAATTAATTTGACCGTTAACATAACTTCAGTGTTGCCAAATTAAAACCATGAATACTACTAAGTATTAACATTTTAGTCGTAACACATTTATTTTTAAAGTTTGTTATATTGTCTGTAAAAAAAATTACAAATCACTGTCACCTATAGCTCAACCAACATAAGTTTGCCGGTCAAGGTTATACGCGCAGTAGACAAACACAACTTCTATCACACTTTTATGCATATATGTTATATGTTTAATTCTTGTTGTCGCACTCTTTCATTTGCGCATCTGACCGGCAACCTTATGTTGGTTGGGCTGTACAGGTGATACTGGGAATTCCTGAGTTAATGTTAGAACCAGAATCGGTAACCGGAATTGTTTTTTTACCATAAAATAATTTATGTTAAACAAGATTTCAGTTGTTTTAATTTTAAAATTTATTTTGATTTATTTCGGTTTCCCTTGCTACAGAAGTTTTCACTACAAAACACTGTCACGGTTCATAAAAAATTCAATTACCGATCAATCACAGACTCATCGCCGATCCGATAACATGAATTTTTGATATCGATTGTCGTAAATGGCACATTATCTGATTGCGTATCGCCGGCGGCCGCATCGGCTTTCGACATTCCGAACACGTAACCAGTCTTTTTACCTTTGATACGTGGGAAACTTTCGGATTTCTCTGTAAACGGTGCTAAATATTATTAATTTAATATGATTGTTATATATGTACATGGTAAAAATAATAGAGTTTCTACTTTTCTTATCGAATTCGGAAATGAATTCGGGTAACTGGTCGGCTGAATCCCAATGGACCGGTGGCGGTGACTCTAACGCAACTTGTTTGATCAGCTTTCGTGGACTGGCGCTACGACTGGACGATTCACCAAGCTATAAAATTGATTTGAGTTAATAATTATATTGGAATTCCTCTTAAGGTAGATTTCCACGTGCAAGTACACCAAATAATCAGTATATCTGCACGTGGAAGTTTCGCTAGAAAAATAATTGTACCTGTGACGTCATATTATTATAGTCTTTACTGGTTCGAGGATATTCTTGATCACCCTTTTGACCGATTGATGAACTTACGGCTGAAAAAAAACAAAAACAAAATTGTGTCAGATTTGTGCCAACCTCTTCCGTATACATAGTAATACCATTGACAACGCCAAGGGCTTCTCGAACTTTTTCCACCAGTTCTTTGATGTTACCGTTACCGCTAGACGTTTGGACATGACCAATCGGTAATAGACGTTCTTGATTTGGGATTTCTAACTTCGAAATTGGTGCACTTTGCGATTTTAATGATATTTCGGAACTATCAACTTCTTCCGGGGATTCTAATCATAAGAAACAAAATGTTTTAATTGTTTTTGTCTTTGTTTTTGTGCTGAAATTTACCTATTGTCATAATATTCATTTTGGACAGTGGAGAATCTGGTGAACCTTCATATTCTTCAAGTTTAATTGATTTTTGACCTATAAGAAATGTCTGAATAATAACTGACCATTCAAATTTCTGAAAGTACCCAGTGATTTTTTTAGCATTACATTCAAAAAACACTTTTTTGAGGGTATAAGGGCACACTACAATGTATTCTGGATCCACAGAAGGTCTTTGCACATAAGAGACAGAACACATGGTACAGAAATAACTACACTATATCCTAATAATGATCTACACCAGAATATTATCCGGGTCAAAAGTTGATTCACTATTAAATCGTGCTTATGGTTGAACGGGCAAAAAGGGCTTGAAATGTGAGATGAGAAAGGGTTCAAAAAAACAGACCTATTGAAATCGTGCGTGACTCAGGGTGGCCACTTTTTCTCAAGACGAAATTTCCAACACGAAATTTAGATTTTTATTTTCGACAAAATCGAAGTCCTAAAAAGGGCCAAATTTTTAAATTTTGGATACTACGTTAATTCCCTTGCTGGGGAGGAAATAGGAATGCAATGGATGCGGAATACGATAGACTTTTCACTGTGCCGATAAAAATTCCCTGACTACATAAATTCCGTACTCTCCCGGTTTTCCAGAAAGGGGCCACCCTGGTGATTTTGAAATAAAAAGGGGCAAGGTAATGATTAAGTGATCAGTTCCTATGAAACATTTAGGAAAATAAAAACAAACTCTAAGGGAACTTTTCATTCAAGTTGAATCTACTATATTAAACATTCTTGGAAATTATATCAGGAAAGATGGTTCAAATTATTATTACCAGGACCGCAACACTCTATTCGACATCTTTCGTGATACGCATTACTCAAAACAATACCTGAGGATCGCGGTTCTCCAATAGGAAGTAGTCTCTCTAAAGGAGGAGTTTGAATACAAGGCAGTTTATTCGAAATCGGTGAATTATAATACGAGCTATATACAGATGAATTTTCTAGACCAAAGAAAAATTCATATTTTATTTAATTACCCGATACAGGGTAAAATTTTTTAATATAATTTTTTTTATTAAAATTCCTTTATTTTACCTTTACTTTGTTGCGTTACATGTTTAATTTCTTGATTTGTTAGAAACTTTTGCGTTTTTTGACGTGAAATATCCATTTTCTCTGACAACTCGGAATCGGAACTTATATTTGACGGTATAAATTTCATCGGACCCTTAAATGCAGCCTCGCCAAGCACTACTGCTGACGCCATCGCATTCACAATATCCGTTGAGCCTGAGGAGCATCTTTTCTTACCCCATTTACCACTGTCGCTGTCTTTTTCGTAATGGTCGTACTTATTTAACACGAAATTCTTCATACACCGTTTAATGGATGACGTGGAACCCTTTTAGTTATTAAAAGCAAAAATTAGCAATTGTTTTAATTAATCTATTTTGGAATCGGGCGTATTTTTGGAAAGGTACTGTCGTGTGTTACAGAAACGTGCATCAACTGTTTCAAGACATCATTTTCTAAGTTTTTTTTGAAGGGGCACAAGTCAATTTTAAAAGGGAAGATCTGTAGTTTCGTTTAATGTATTTGTGTAAGGGATGGTTTTTTTGGTATTGGGCACATACCGACACGAAATTGTCCTCAGTTCCGATAAACCATTTAGGTTTATTATGATTTGAAAATTTCGGCGAAAGACACTCGTCCAAAACAACCAACTTCAAAAAATAATGATACCTATTATTTTATAATGCTATCTTTCCATTAAAATAAAGAAAAGAACAATTAACAGCCAAGAGTCCTAACTTACTTTTTCGACTTCGCTAAAATAACCATCTGTTTCTGGGATCGCCATCAGCTCGTTGTCGATTTCTTGGCTTTCCGTGCTGGAACACAAGGTTTTGAAAAAATACAAAACAAAAATGGATTCAAATCTTACCTGGCATTTATCGACGAAGTGTACCGATTCGAAACGATTCGATTTGAGTCGCGACTCCACCCGGTTTCCGTTATTAAACCGCCTGTTGAATTTTTACTTATTTTTCCGGTAGACATTGGCGATAGTGGAGGTGATTCTAAAAATTCCGTGTGTTCATCTTGTCCCAGTGACGGTTGGCTAACATCCCTAGATCGAAATGTTGGATTTGACATTACAACCGTGGCTGGAATTCTACGGCAATGATGTATTTGAGAGTCCAACGTTTTTAGAACAATTTTTACCAGTATTTGTAATTGAGTGCTATCTGGTGGTTGATTATATTGATACTGTAAAACGGAAAACATTTTGGATGAATCGATTCTCGATTAACCGGTGAATAGTACTTACTTTGTACAGTACTACTAATAAAGACATTAGCCAGCTATGGCGTAGGTGGGACTCTAAAAACCATAAACTATAAATTGGAGAGTTATCGGTTATTTGAAGCTCATAGAGTGCACTACTATTCGAAGATTGTTGATAAGGTGAAGGACAATACTGTAGAAGCATCAAAACTGTTGGCAACAGTTCTGAGCCAATCAGATTGTTTTGATCTAACAACTGCGGTAAATTCGATAGAAATGCATTGAAAACAGGTGAAGCTCTGAAATGAATTAAAATTAGCGAAATTCTTTAACATTAATCCTGTTTATAAAAAAAAAAAACCTTAATCGTGAAGACGAAACACAAAAGGATTTTTCATTTTGATTGTAACCCAAAAGAAGGTATAGATGACGTAGCACAATCGTTTGAGTTTTTGACGATGTTTTTTCGTCACACGGGAAAGCCTAAAATAATTGACACAGTCTATTCTCAACGTTTCTGCCATTGTTATTCCAAAAATGTAGCATACCTGATCAGTCCGCGATAGAAATTGCATCAACAGAAACACCAATAGGTGCATTGTTTCTTGATCCGACTCTTCGAAATCGATAATTCGATGCAAAAAACCAACGATATTTGCATCGTCGCCCATATTTAGTGCGTGAATATGGCCATCTGTAATGAAAATGATTCAGTATGTAGGATTCAGTTCGAAACAAATTTTTTAGCATCGAAATACGTTTTTTTATATTCTGGAATTATCTGGATAACTTCTAAGTATACGGAACAATTCGGATTACCATTACTCTAAGAGTTTTGACTGAATCTTAATCCATTGAGTCACAACTGAATTTTCATTGAAGAATTGTTTGTTTTGAAGTGAAACTTCTTACGCCGCGCCTATACTTGCACAATATGGGACGTAAAATGCTGGGACGGGACGTTACGGACTGAAATATGTAGAATGTGACCATCTCTCTTGCCAAAAAAGTAATCTCCCTACTTCCGCGAACTTTTAGGCAAACAAAGTGAGGACCTTACTTTACTTCTTTGGCTATTATAGTTTGGCTATATACAGTAATACAGTTGACTTTCGTTATCAATCCGCTTACGGGGCTGTAGGCGGATATAATTCTAAGAATTCCTGTACCCCCACTTGTGCTTAGTAGTCGAGCGTCATAACTCGCACTTCCCCTACTTTTCAAGCGTGTGAGTGTGTACTTATTTATAATCAAATAGCCGGAACGTTTAGTGTAAGTATTACCATTTGTTAGAAGCGGCACAAAATCTACCTATTTTTAATAAATACATTTACTAATATTTTCTAGATGCGTTCTCTAGTTTGTGTGACAGGAGTTTAAACGATACTATCAACACATATTTTCTTTAAAAAATATTTTAAAATCTTTTGTAGAAATTGTAAATAATATTGTTAGTCAAACAAAATTTGTAATATAATCCGCGCGATGAACAAACATAACTTGTTTGGTCAACTACACATGTATTATGTAAACACGGACCTATAAAAAAATCATTTTAGTGAATAAAAAGATTCTGACAGGTGATTTATAAGTTGCACTATTAACAAAAATACCAATGTTCCGGTCTTATAACGAGAGACTGAAATGAATTTTTTTCGGTCATGGAGGGGGAATGTTTACAATAGAACTATACATCAGCGGACTCGTAACGAAAGTGGACTGTACTTGCATACGATAAAATAATGAAAATTTTTATTCGAAACATGAAAATTACGTTTATTATAATTTTTTCATACATAGGAAGTTTCACTTTGGTCGTGTGTTTCGCGACACATACAATTTTTTTTCCTCATGCCAGTTCTAATAACTAACATTTACACATGCGTAATTTCTATAAATAGTTTAGTTCGTCTAAGTTGGTTTTTAATATATGAAATACAATGTATTGTTACGAATGTACTGTTTAAGCATTATTTCATATGTTAATGACCAACATTGAAAATTTTCTCTCTAAATGTCTTTCTATATTTTAAAAATAATCATGCAATATATCATTCGAATTCGTCAACATAAGGAACTCTACAAATTTTGGGAACATAAAAAGCGATAAACGATTGATCAGATCAATAAACAAAGCATCCCCCTTTTATAACTTCAAAGGTTCCAAAAAGTTTTGAAATTTATCAGTCTCTGAATTTCATGGAAACCTGTTCATCAAATTAATGAAAAAAAATCAGAATATCAGGGTAACATCACCTTCTAAAGGGTCCTCGAAACTAATGTAACTAAAACTACGCTATTCTAATTTGCTAAGAAACGTCAAATTTCTCTAACAGACTATTCTAGAACGTTCTTGCAAATGTTGAATCTGAAATGGAGAAAATGTTTAGCATGGTTGCGATTAATTCCGTTGATGGGTGTAATTAAGCGTAAACAGCTGCCTAGGAAAGCTAAATGCGTACAAAAAATTTTGCGTGGTTTTTACGAGATTTCATTTGGCGCTTCGAAAAAATTTCTAATTCGGACAATCGTATTTTTGTGCAAATCTAAAAAATGCTACCTACAGTCTAATCTACCTGCAATACTGTCAATAGTTGGATATCGGGCTGCATATTGACCCAAACCAAATCTGGATGTTCGACGTTTTAATATTGGAGCCGAATATTGTCGACTATAGATTTTTTCTTTGTCTACAAAAATTATAAAATACAAAAAACCATAAACAAAACATACTTCGAAACATTGAATTCAAGAAAAATTCTCATATTTTTCAATAATCTTACGTTTTCTACCTTGTTTTGTGTCCTGTCTCGGTGCAAACGATGCCGGCGCTGACATTGTCCGTTTATACGGCCATTTTGTTCCAAAACTGGCGCTCAACGTTTTAACGGAATTCGTACCGCTTCCATCCGACTGTGACAGAGCCTCGTGGGCTCTATGTAATTTTCGAATGAAAATCTCACTATTGAAATCCGTGTTACGTAAATCTGAAATACCTACATGAGATTATTGTCTAAAAAAAATCACTTGCAGGCAATAACGTCCACTTAATTTTATACATATCTACGGAAACTAAGACCAGACGAGCAGTTAGAGCAATTTAATGGAATCAATATAAATTTAAGTGGGTGTCATTACCCGCAAGTACCTTACGATTCTGCTTATCATTTGAGAAATCGAAAATTACCTCGCAAGTATGGAATATCACCCATTTTTTCTAAATTTATTTGCGCTTCTAAAAATAGCGCATCGAAACGATTCAGAAAAAATTCCCACGTTAATATTTTTCGATCGCTTAACGAATTATGTAACTGATATAACGACTGTAGCACCATTGGTCGATCGACAATAACGGAGTCGAACTGAGTTTCCAGGCATAATATCAGTGCCTGTTTTTAGTAAAAATAAATTACTATATAAAATGTCGTCTGATTCGTAGGAAATCCTTACCCGAATAGCAAGATCGTGTATTGTGCCTAAGTATAAGGTCGCCCTTTGTGCCACGTAGACATTTATATCATCCATACTTGAAATTAAATAACAAAAGGCGTTAGCCAAAGCCGCTTGTAATGGTAGCACCCCACGCAATGGGGTGCTGTCCATAAATCTTGCAATGATTGTAACACGTTCAACTAGAAACAAATTGATAATCAAAATTCTTATTGGGGAGGTGACGGTTAATCTATCTACCGGCAACGAATCGTACACGCCAATCAGAATTATGAAAATCTTCTTGTATTACAGTCCAGAATACATCTGAACCACCCGGTAACGTTACACAGTGTAATAGCAATGGAACACAAACTTCACAAATATGAGAATGTTCCGCATTACACATTTCCCATAAACTAAAATAACACTCATTATAAGCATTCTTCACTTAGACACTGCGTATTCTAAAGTGGAAACATACTTTTTTATCAAAATATTCTCTTGACACCAAATAAAGAATCCAAAATGATTTTTCGCCGCTTTCGTAAATGCATCGCCATGCAAACATAAAATATTTAAACACTGTAAAATATAATATAAAATATCCGGTTTCTCGGTTTTCGGGAGTTCCTTTAACAACTGATAAATATACTGCAACTGCTCGGGTAAATCTTCAATATTGAACCGAAATTTCCCCACTGATGTGTGCCAGTAATCATCGTCTTCATCGTCCAACGGTTTCTCGTTGTCGTCAATAACTTGAGGTTTCGCTACTTGCACCGTAGCCGTCGCTTTTCCCGTAAATAAGAAATGCATTTGAAATATATTTGATAATCCACAGTTTTTTTTTTACCTACCAACGTCCGTTTCCGATAACGTAATCGATCGAGCAACCGCTGAAACAACTTTCTCCGAAGGTATAATTGCACTTAAGTCGAGCTGTTCCGATACCGTTTCGACTGTAGCAGTCATAATCTAAAAAAATTAACATCCAAATCGTATAAATAAAATTGTACTTTAAAAAATCAGAAAAAAATTTCGTATTTCTACAATTGTTTGTTCAGTTTTTCGCATACCATTCAATATGTTTTGACAAGGCAAATTGTAATTGTTTGTTTACTACACAAAAACATTTAAATTTAAACTAATCTAGACATAAACACCACACCAAAAAACAATCATTCACAAAGAAACATCTAAAAATTAAAAAAAATCACTTATCTAAGACTATCCTAGTAACAACACATTCAGTTAAAATTAAAAAAACAAACTAAAAAAACATCTTTAGAAGATTTTAATGGGAGCTAATTTTAAAAGATAAACAACAAAACCCAAGAACCAAAAATCAAAATATCATTTAAATGAAATTCGATTGATGCAAGCAACTAAAATTGAAAAAAGTCAGTAACACCAAATCGCATTCGTTTCGTATTTTGTTTTAAAGCAAAGAGTTTGATATTAAAAGAAAAAGTTACGTTTCCTCCGAAGATGAGCTAGTGAAAACAAGATTATTTAGTGAGAATGCTTGCAAATTTCGGAGACGTTGCTAAATCTCTTTATTAACAAATAAGGCCAGTAAATATTAATTTTAAAATAAAGCATTTACTAAACACATTTATTGTTAATTATAAACATTAATATTTATTTTCATATGCTTTATTTTAAATTTTATTTGTATCGCTATAAATTTTATTAGTATCCGTTTATATTTGCCCGCTAGTGTACATACCATAGCTCGAATACACAACGTGTATACAAAATTATTGCTGTCCTTCTCTATTCAATTGTTCAGTAAAAGAACATGGCTGACATAGTTGCTCGCAAATACAGTAGCAGACAAATTAAAACAAATATTTTATTTTAAAATTTAATTTTAATTTTTTAAATTTTTTATATGTTGTACATTTAATACTAGCCTTAATTGATTTTTTTTTTATTAAGTTTATTTAATTATTTAGTTTTTGTTTTTAAAATAGTATTTTTTTTAGAAAGCATATAAAAAAGTAAGTGAACGTAATAGCATTCTTGAAATCCTAACAGGTGTAAAATTGACGATTATTTGATTATTTTTTTGATTATAATTAACTTAAGCAAAATTAATAATATTTATATGCTTTCGTGTGCTTTATTAGATTTGTTTGATTTATAAAATAGCATCGTCTCGTTGGCGAGAATATGCTTAGGCTCACACACGAGCTTGTGAGAAAATAAAAATATAAAACACCCATATACTGATACGTACGGAACATACGTGTGGCATGTGGACTAAAACGCCCCCAACCGAATCGGGTATTGGCATATTTATCACCACATCTGATTTACTATCTTTTTTCTCATTGTCTTGCACAGCGCGATTACTGTGCGCGTCATCCGTCCCCTCATCGATAATCTAAACACAAGAAAATATTCAATTGGACATAAGTTTGTGAAAATGTTTTTACTTTGCCGAATTTTCACTGGAATTGTTTTTTTGAATCAAAAATACTGAAAGTTTTAAATACGACAAAGAATAAGAATGCCTGTTTTTATGATCTTTCCGTGAAACTAGACAAAGTAAATTGATTACACTCTGTACATGACCTGCGCGTTTTGATACTTACGTCGGGTGGATGAGCCGTTTGCGTCGGTGATAAATATTTAATTAATTGTAACGATAATTGATGCCAAATAACGCTAGATTCACAAAATCCACATTCAACTTTCGACGATGTTACATCGGGACACACATGCGTCCAACCGATTGCCACCATATTTTTTAAAAGTTGACAAACATTTTTACACAGTGTGGTATTTACGCCACCATGTTTATCGACACCCTGTAGTTCTAACTGTAATCGAACAAATAAAAGATAATTCAGATTTTATTCGACGTGGTGTAAATTTTACCTGATTTAATAGGATGTCTAACATGTAGATACAACAGGAAAGATTGTATTCGGCATCAGTTTCAAATTCACGATTTCGGTCGGCGGGCGCTTCTTCTTCGGACAATGACGTGTTCTCCGAATTATTGTCTTCACGTACAAGAGCTTAAAAAATTCATTTATTATCAGTTACATGCCTGGCTGTAAGAAATTTTTATGAAATTACTAACTTATTGAGCTACGACGCGAATTCCCATCCAAATTATCGACAACTTGTTTCAGCGTACTGGTAGCTAAATATTCGCCACTACCATCGCTTAAACTTTTCATCACTTTTACCCCATTGCCAAACATTGAAAATAATAAATTCAAAGGGATGATCACTTCAATTATTGTTAACATCTAAAAATGATTAGTTGATTAGAAATTCTACCCTATTTTTTTTTTTTATTAAACGTAAAGTGTTTCCCTACTTCCCTAGTAACCAGTCCTGTCGTCAAAAATTTGGATCAGATTTACATTCATCTGCGCCGTTTCTGAGTCAGAAACAGCGCAGATGGACGTGAATCTGACGAAGGGTAATGTAGACCTAAGTACGTAGATCTGATGTCAGTCTGACGTCAAGTTGGTTACTAGGATTATGAATATCGCTAACTTTGAGTGAGTCTTTTGCATCCACGTCTGTTGTCCCTATTCATAAGTAGGGAAACACTTACATATATCTACTTGAAAAAATATACTCTATTTACTTGTAACCAATGCAGAGCCTGCTCTTGCACTTTTGCCGTGGTCTTTTCAAACCGTATCGTAATAAACTTGTACAAACGCTCTGCGTCAAATTTTAACGGATTAACTTCAATATCTAAAATTTTATTTAATATCCCCTTCAATTCGATCAGTTCTTTTTCGGGCACATCATTAACAATAGCCTCCATCCAATACGGCATTATATGATCCCATATTTCTGGCGTTACAACTTGATATGGCACTAAACAAAACAATCGATTCAAACCCTCCTTAATGTGTGACGTACGTGAGGCCAGTGCATCCCAGTGGCCACCAACTCGCGCGTACTCAGGCGGATGCGGGAGTAAACACGATATGAATACTTTATAATGGCTTGCGCATACTTCTTTTAGCCAATTAAAAACGTGTTCCGTTTTTAATTTTTCCAAAAATGATTCGACTTCACCTGAACAGAAAGAAGGAATGTGTTTTTTAATAGGATAGTTTTTTTTTGGCTTGGTTTAATGTTATTACTTTCCGATGTAGCTGATGTCACGTGGAACCAATGGAATAACATGGAAAGAAGGCGGCCAAGAATATGTGATGGCGTGTCTGGTTTTGGGATGCATCTTCCAACCAGTAACCATACTCCGTATCTTCCTAATAATTGACGATCCTCTAACGAGAACGAAACTTGAATTGATTTATTATTGTCATTACTTTTTGGCATTTGAGCTTCGCGAAGTAAACTACAACAAAAAGCAAAATTTTAACTCTTGATTTGCCTATTAAGCCAAGAGACGATCATTAAAACTACTGGAGTATTTTTCAGTGTAGGGATACTTAATAAAACTAACGTATTTAGACTACGCAAATTTTAGCCTTTTAAGGTCGAATTTAGACACGGGCTTTCTGGACTGAATGGTTATGAAAAATTTACATACGAGGCATCTCATCGTGACTTGATCAGGCAAATCTCGAAAAGGAATTGCAGGATAAATCAAAAACTTATTCGGCTTCGATAATCCAAAGTGATATCTGATAGTTACATAAAAAAAATAATCTGATTTAACGTCCGTTCTTGAGACTTTTCAGTATACTTTATTAACAGTACAACTTTTACAGGACTTTACATTATCTATGCATTTGATGATAGAGAAGGGTTAAAATTTGGGTGGTGTGCGTCTGAAACCATCTGGCATCTTCTTAAAGGAACTATTCCGATATTCATCTAGAACTGGCAAAGGAAACTGTAGAAATGTTTCACGAGCATAACCGGCCGCGGGATTCGAATCCTCGACCTACCAGTGCCTAAACACGCTCGGCTACTCGGATTCTGAAGAAATTTTGAAGCTGATGTCATGTGACGGAAACGCCGCTAGTTGGAAATAAAATTTAAGTATTTAAACATTGGCACCACTTTGGATCGTGAGGATCTAACAAGTTCTTCAAGCCATTATCAAAGCCTCAGTATGCTTATATTCGGATTATACAATATTGGAATAGGGAAGTGCCCAAGGACGCAAAAATAATAAATTCGGTCCTGCTGTAGTGAATCACGTTGAATATTATCAGCTTTTAGAAAGTATCCCCAAATATCTTCTGATAGCCGACTCTTATTCTGTCCAAGGCATACCTTATAATCGCTTCCAGCATATAATTCTGCATCTCCAAGTCCATACTCCACGTAATCGGAATACTTTTATGCACGATATGGTCGCCACCCCGGTGATTATTGTGGCGATTATTGTGACACAACTGACAGTATCGTATCGGATGATTGCCGTTGTAGCTTGCGCATTCGGTCGAGAAACATATTGAATATGCCGATTTATCGTTTGCGCGGCAATTTTTATTCTCGCATATCATCGACACCTGTTGCATCATATGTAAAATATCGAAAAATTGTTGATTTGGATGTTCGCGATGAATCTCATTGGCACATTCGATACAAAGATATAGCGGTGGTGGTGAATCCGTAGCGAACGTGATCGATATACAGTGATCGTAGCAAACCTTGGCCGCCTCCACGTTACCAGCATTCGGGCATAAGTCTCTTTGACAAACGAACGGTGTCGTGTTACCTGATTATAAAATGATTATTTTCAAAATTGTCAAGAGAAATCGAACATTTTGGTAGGTAATATGAGAATATTTTCGTTGTCACTTTTCACCAAAACATTCGGTTACGAGCTAACTTTCGAGTATTATCTCCACATCAGGAAGAGTACAATTAAGGAGCTGGATTAGGGATGATCGATATTCATCGATGGTAGAAAAACATCGATGTTTAGCAGGAAAGCATCGATGTAAAAACATCGATGTTATGTCCTCGATAACATCGACACATCGATGTTACGAGAATAATATCGAAACATCGATATTACTCTAAGCTATCCAGTATTTAAAAAGTCCTGTAGCTGATTTAAAACAAGATCTATTACTTTTATGGCAAGTTCTAGGATCCACTTATCCAAACTTGAAAAAAATTACCATTAAATATTTGTGTTTCATAGCAACTTCAACAGCTTCAGAGAGACTTTTTTCAAAAGCTGGGCAGCATTTGTATCAACAAAGGAACAGATTAAAAGGAAAACTGCTAACAAAGTGACTTTTTTTGAAAAGTGCACCAAATAAATACTGGCAATGTTAATTTTTAATAAATAAAATAATAGATTATAATGGTTGTTTATTTTGCTACATAAACATCGATGTTTTTCTTTCGATCATTCCTAAGCTGGATACAAAAAGGGAATATAATTCACTAATTCAGGCACTATAAAAAATTTCATTCAAAGTTGTGTTGCACTTGAAATTTTGTACATGTCTAAAATGGTTTTTAGCACTTCGAATATCTCGAAAAATAAGGATTTTTCAGTAAAAAGTGTTATTATAAAATTTGTTGTTTGGGATTTTGGTGAAGGAAAAGATTCAGTTACTTTCTCTCGTAAAACGAACTGTTTTTGAAATATTTAGGTGTGTATTTGAAAAAATCTAATGTTAACTAAAGCGACCCCTACACGCTCAATAATATTGCACAAAATCCGAGGTTGTTCAATATTATAGATCGTCTGTAGGTTATATTGAAGGGTTGTACAATATATTGTGCTGATCAAAAATAGTTTGAAATATATTGTGCAATGAATGAATATTGTAACGTTTGTAGGCTTTGTAGATATTATTGCGCAATACTACTTTATTTGTTTGATTTGTTTGTTATTCTGTAGTCATATTTGATGGCTATTATTTGAACCAGTATGAATTATTAATTTGCAAGAATAATTATTTATTGCTTTGCGACATCTTTATCACTTAATATTTAAAATTAAACAACAGTTTAAATAAGTACAATTCCTACATTCAGTTTATTGCACAAATTTCTTTAACAAAATTATTGAACAGTCTGGAGAAGCGTTCAATAAATTGCACAAGTTGATTGCACAATATTATTGAGCGTGTAGGGGCCGCTTAATCCTAGCTTAAGTGTTACACTAGCATTTTACCCGCAAACTCGCATGCATGGTATTTTGAAATTATGACACCATATTAGTAAGTGCAGAGTATACTTACATTGTGTCATCATTGGTTACTTTTTTGCGGAATTTTCCTATTATTTTTCCGGTAGTAGCTCAAAAGTAGCCAGTAACCATTTTTGTTTCTCAATCTCTGTGCAAAATTTTAAGTCGATTTGTTAAGCTGTTGAAGCGTGAAAGCAGAACAAACAAATGAACTCCAGGAGTGGCCTAACGGGGTTCGAATTTTGAAAATCGGTTTTTATTTTTGAGTTACGGGTCCGTAAAGTTTAAAATATTTTTGGAGGAATTTGTAAATATGAAGTAAAATTAATTATTCATTTCTCTAGAAACGAATAAATAATTGATATCAAATTTTTATTAATTCAACTACAATTATTATTCAAAAAGTGAAAAGCTATTTCTTAAATTAGCTATCGCAACAATATTTTCGAATATAATTTTATTATACATTTTGTATTTTATCAAATGAATCACACTGTATTTTTAATCTATACATATAATAAAATTGTAACGAGACCATTTCTGTACATGGAATATTTTTTGAAAATTGTACTGGTACTACTGTAAATAGTTATCGATGTAGATACCAAAACAGCGATTTTTAGAATTTTTGTCTGTCTGTTCACGCATCACGCAAAAACTATTGGACGGATTTTAATGAAATTTGGTGTGATTTTTATAAATTCCAGCCTAGACAAGTTGTTTTTCTTATTTTCGAAAATCAAAACAAAGGTAAAACCACAACAAAATAATAAAATTCTTGTTTAACTATTTACAAAAAAAAAAAAGAAAATATTTCATATGTATCAAAGAAAATATCTCATATGTATCATCAAAGAAAAATCAAAAGTTACTGCTTTATTTTAAAAATTTGTAAAAATGACTTTAAAATTTCAAGCTTGTCAAGTTAAATAATTTAAAGAATTGAGCACATAATGTCCACTGCGCTCAAAAAACCAGATCAACATTCTTTTTTACGAAATCGAGTTGCATTTTGACAAAATCGACCAACTTTCGTGATTTTCTTCGATTTTTTGCAAACTGCGTTTATAAAAATCGATGAAACTTAAATAAAACGTGGTAATTATGAATCACTGAATTTTCTTTTTCCCTTTACTTTATCTCCTCTATTAGTTTTGAAAAATTCTTAAAATTTTGTAACAAAGTGAGGCTTATCTGTACATAATAATAAAACTTTAACGAGACCATTTCTGTACATGGAATCTTTTTTGAAAATTGTACGGCTACTGTAAATAGTTATCGCTGTAGATATCAAAACAGCGATTTTTAAAATTTTTGTCTGTCTGTTCACGCATCACGCAAAAGCTATTGGACGAACTTTAATGAAATTTGGTGTGATGATAACTAATTACCTGGGTCAACATCTAGGGTACTTTTTATTCCGGAAAAATGTCTCATTCCCACGGGAAAATAGAAAAACCATTCTGAGCATGTGCACACATTACGCAAAAACTATTGAACGGATTTTGATGAAATTTGGTATGTATTGCCTGAGTCAACATCCACGATACTCTTTACTCCGGGAAAATGTCTCATTCCCACGTGAAAATAGAAAAACTATTTTGAGCATGTGCACACATTAAGCAAAAGCTATTGAACGGATTTTGATGAAACTTGGTGTGGTGATAACTTATTACTTGGGTCAACATTTAAGATACTTTTTACTCCGGGAAAGTGTCTCATTCCCACGGGAAAATAAAAAAACCATTTTGAGCATGTACATGTATTAAGCAAAAATTATTATTCAATGAGTCGCGCGAACGACGTCGCGTGTACAGCTAGTATATGTAACATTGCAATTGATGGAAAGAATAGGTAATATAAGTAAAATTTAGTAAAATCGAAAGCTAGCTCGTATCGAACAATTTGTTTTCACTGGAAAATGACCAAAAAAAAAAACCTTTTTAATATTTTTCAGTATAAATTTTCACCAAATCAGATGTTTATTATTTAAATATTTACTACGTACTTGCGAATTTACTTAAAAGATCTCGTTTATCGAAAAGATTCGCATCAAATGCCGGCCAATAATAAAATATTAATTTAACGGCATGTGCGCGAGCTTCTGAGGCACCATAGGCAACAACACACAACAAATCTTTCAAAATACCCGAACGTAAACCCATCAGACACTCCAACAATTGACAGTGATGTGCCGGATCCGTTGAATATTGAAACACGATCATAATAATCGCCGGTAATGAGTGCGAAACGTAATTATCTGCCTCACTATCCGGATATCGAGCTAGAAAATTATACGAATAATTTAGAAATTTCCGCCAATTATATTACGGGGAGATTCGCCAAAAAAAAACATCAAAAATCGACCTTTTTATGTCATCGAAGGATGACATATTAATATCGTTGTGTGATCATAGTGGGGGAAACATTATTATAGAGTTGTATATCCATATTGAATAATTATAGAGTTGTACATCCATATTGAATAAACGCAAGAGGGCTGTAGAGTTAACAACTATAGAGTTAACAAAAAATCATAAATTAACACTTTCACTGAGGTGACATTACTTAGTGCATGTCAAAAACACGCACTTAACGAATTTTTTATTATTTTTTTTTTTTTTTACAAATAAATATTTTTAAAAAAAAATTAAATAACTAACGTAAAAGCCCCCATTATGAAACGGTATCTAATGCTGGAACAATTTTCACATTTATATATTAATGAAGTTATTTCTGAAAGAAACGTCTGATAACAAAAATTATTATTAACACTATGAGGCCCGAGTACTTTCACAGTAAACTTCCCCGGAAGCCGACAATATTTTTAAGCAAATTTTATGTAAACAAGTACATAAAATGATTCCACAAAACACTAAATGATTCAACATATATGTGTTATGCAGGTCAAAAGATAAGTAACACACATATACATACAAGCATACAACACATATGCGGATAAAAACATTATTGTAAATAAAAATTGAAGCCTAGATATTTTGATGATAAAACATTATGTATATTTATACGTACAAAAAATGAAAAGTGTCCGGTACGTAGTACATAATAAATTATTTTTATTAGAATAATATAAAATCTGTTTTATAAATATTTTTAAGTGTTTTGTTTATTATTCTAAATATTGATCGCGGTCGGCCTCTGAGGATGTTTGGTTCGGTTTCGGATGCCGAAACCATGGGACTGAAAGTGTTAATAGAATGATTGTTTTTCAATTTAAATTCACCTCGCATTTAATGTCTTACTTAATTAAAGAAATAAATATGTAAATGTCAAAACTGTTCCAGTATTAGATACCGTTCCATAATGGGGGCTTTTACGTTATACAAAACATTCAAAAATGAGCTGAGTATACATAAATGGCTTTGAAATCGACACTGCAAGATTTTGCCACCTTGATGGTTCCTCGGGTTCTGAAATCTCCAGAGTGAATCGATCAAAAAATCAAGAATTTTCTGAAAATATACATATACAGTTATGGCACCAACTAGGATCTAAGAAAAAAAATAAAAAACCAGCGAGAAATCGCATTTTGAAAATAAATTTTCAAAAACCACCGTTATTTCTCGAGTATAAACAGCAGCCGCCATTTTGAAAATTTATTACGAAATCAAAAGATCCTAGTTCCTGCTAAAATGACGGCATCGAGGAATAATATACACTTTAATTTTAGTGTCGATATCTCAAATACTTTTTGAGATACACGAGGAGCCATGTCGAAAAACGTACTTTCGAGAAAAAAGCATTTAAAGTTTTTTATTTAACCCTAGAATCATACGTTGGTCTACGAGTCAAGTTAATCATACATCGGCGTCGTTTCGACGAATGGACTTTTTACGGGCAGTTTTAGAGTTTATTTGCAAAAAACATTTTTTTTACATAACAATACTACAAAAGCGAACAAAATATTTAAAAAAATTGGATTTGGAAAAATTTCTTAATGTAATAAATATTTATTAATTTTTCTAATCTTTTTATCAAAGCATATTTTCATTACAAAAATTAAAAAATATATAAATACCTACATCAATTGTAATAATTAATTTATGAACTATTATGAGTCAGTGGACATGTGTGACTTTACAGAATGTGAAATTTCTCTGTCATAAATATTCCTATAGATATGTAGTTATTTCCCCATTAGGCACATTTGTAAATTTTCTAAAATTTGTTAGTAATTTTTCGAATAAGATCTCAAAAAATAATAAAAATTAAAATATTTTCCACAAAATAAATTGTTAATCTTTTATTAAGTCATTCGAAACGCATTCTTTAGTTTTCGATTCAATATATTCAAACTTCAGTATTATGTCGTCTCTATAAGTCAAACAGCTGTAATCATCTTTCACATTATCATAATCATTGAATAAATTAATTATAACATCCATATCTTTAAAAAATTTTAGAAAAATTAGGAAAACTTTTATATGTGGAGTACAAAATCTTTAAAAAAAAATATAGGTTAATCATACATCGTCGTCCTTTTGACGCACACTATTTCAGTATAAAAAAAACGACAATAGCTATAAACAAAATTTATATGTCTTATGTGTTATAATAACAACTAAATTAGATAATAGAAGTTTCACAGCGAGCAGGTACCGACAAGTCACAGTATTGGAGCAGGTAGAGAAGTTCGTTCGTCGTTTTGACGAGTACGTATAATTCTAGGGTTAAATTGAATTATAGTAAAATGCGTGCACTAAAATGCCCATAACTTTTTGATTTTTGATTTTTTTTTTTTAAATAAAATTTTAAGAGAATATTTCTAACACCTTAAGGAACATAATTATGAAGGAAAAAAAATCGATTTCTTTTTTTTTTTAGCGAAACTCCCCTTATATGCGCATTTTTGCTTACTTATCGTAAACGGTAATATGTAATAACATAACAGATTGATTATTTCTTGGTGTAACGAACTAGGAAAAGCGGTTATAAATGAGGCAGTCAAAAACGGTAAATTATCGATTAAATCATGATCTAAAAATGGTAATAAACAACCCAAACACTGGAGTATAGCTTGACCAAATTCTAAAACAAAAATGATTTGTGTAAAATTTAAATTCATCTTATAATATGTAGAATTGCAGGGGCGATTGTAGGATTTTTATTTTGGGTAGGCCCGAATTTTTCTGTGTTGTAAACATATAACTTATGTGTATCATTTTACTTGAAGGTGTGGACATTTTTTTTGTTTGCAAAAATTTTAAATTGAACAAAATGTAGTTTTAAGCAACATTTACAAGCCATTTCAGGTAATCACATACCACTTAAAAGAGCCTATATGCATGTAGCCAGGGATGGATTAACCCACTTTGGGGCCCTAGATATTTTTTTGTTACCAGGCCCCTTCCTGCCCTTACAAGATATACATATAGCACAGAAATTCTAAAACAATAAATAAAATGAAACTAAATAATGTGAGAAACTAAAACAAATACCTATTCAAAATAGATATATCTATATTGATTCAAATATTCAAAATAGATAGTTTGATCAGAACCTTCAAAATATCGGGCCCTAGCTATTTGTCAAATTTGTCTAGACGATGATCTGATCCTGGACCTAATAATAATATTACAGATAATGGTGGAAATAATTCCGGGCTACAAGAATTATATTTAAAATTGAGGGGAGGTTTACTCGAGAGTCCTTAAAAATTATGTATTTTTCTAGAATTTTTTTCTCAAGAACGGAAGTAAATATCAATTTCAAATTTTGTGCACATATTTATTAAGTATTAAACTACATAAAAAAAATTTTTCAAGGAAAAATATAAAAAAGTGTCCATTTTATAGATAGTGCAGTGTGACGAACCGAAAATCCAATGCCTTGTTGGTGGACATCCTAGCGCCGGTAATAAACCACCGAAATCCAAAAACAAAAGAGATTTATAAAATATATGAAGAGTACCGGCACCTCTACCTATAATATCAATAAATTGCTGAAAGAAAAAAAAAATGGCGGATGTTTGAACTTTTGATTACGATTTTTGTCTTATTTTTCGCTCTTTAAAGTAAATTTAAAAATAAAAAAAATATTGAAAGTGTATCGGACTTAGGTAGAGGTGCCAAAGAATTGAATTATCTTTAAAATAAAAAATTAAAAAAAGGATCCATCGAATAGTTTTTGAGTTATCGTGTCCACCAGTTCCAAAAATGTAGTTCCGAGATATTATAAAATATATATAAAGAAACGTATTTTCAAAATTTTATATTTAATACTCATTATTGCGTGAACTACGTTTTTGAATTTTTTTTATAGAAAGCTGGATTCGGTTAATGTGCAAGAATCTTGTTTTTAAATTATTTTCAGTAAAATCACTTTGGGAACATATTCTACACATAATTTGCTATCAATTTCGGCAAAAAAAAATCGATTTTTTTTAACGACTCTCAAGTAAACCTCCCCTTAAAGAACTGCTTTTAAACATTTCTCTGATGCTTAAAAAAGTGTCGATATTTATCTGAATTACATTGTTGACCAAGTGGTCGGAATCCGACATTTCATATTACACGACCTAATATTATTCCATATAATGGCGAAAATGATTCCAAGCTACAGGAGATCTATTCAGAGTTAAAGAATTGCTTTTAAACATTTCTCGAATGCTTAAAAAAGTGTCGATATTTGCCTGGAATACATAATCAGTCAAGTGGTCGGAAAACGACATTTCATATTACACGACCAAACAGTATTCTAACTAACGGTGGAAATGATTCCAGGCTAAAAGAAATCTACTCAGGGTTAAAGAATTCTTTTTAAATATTTGTCATAAAGTGTCTTTAAACACAAAGTGCCGACAGAGCGGAATAATCCACTTTAGGGCCCTAGACATTTTCTTCATGCTTTTTTTCATTATTGCAAAACTTGGCCTACCGCTGAAAAAAATCGCCACTGTATAAATGTTTGGAAAATTGGAAGAAAACAATAAATCATTAGTGCCGTGCGGCATACTACCACAATTAATGTAGTGGTTGCATCCATCGACTAACAGTGGCGCCAAATACTAAAAACCTGGCCAAAACTCGAAAATGTTATAAATTCGGTTGAAAGTCAGTACTCCGGGGTTTTCCGGGTCGCTGATTAGGAATCCGAAATCACTTTAGTTTTCAGTTAAGAATTTTAGTTTAAATTTTCTAAGTTTTGTAAGTAAATTTTTCATTTTCATTATCGTTTTATATTATTTTATATTTGCTAATAGTTTTTGTTTTACGAAAAAGGATTTTACAATTAAATTTTAACGTTTAGAAAAAATAAATGATTCCACATCGTTAATGTACGAACTTCAGAGTACTACGTTTTATATTGCAAGAACTCACACCAAGACCAATGGCACAAAGGCAGCTAGTTTTAATTTTTTTCCATTCAATAATAGTCCCATCTACTACATGCCATCGTTCAAGTCGTAGAAGTCTGTAGAAGTTATAAACTTTTCTCTACGTGTTAAAAATTTTCCGTTTATTTTCGTACAAATGATTCGTTTATTGTTATCGCATAAACTATTGTTATTAATTTTGTGTTACATAATGATTTTCTACTTATTTTCAACTATTGATTCCATTTTTAAAAATTGAAATCGATTGATTTTTAGAGATTTGGCGTTCTCTTGAACATAGCTATTAGAACTAATGTAAAATCGTAGTATACGAGTTTCAGCGCCTCTACCGAGTAAGGCTTTCACGAAAATCCAAAACCAGGATATTTTCTTATAAATTTTGTAATTCAACTACCTCGTCGCCCCCGTAAAGACCAACAAACTTTATAGCTGGTTGCCACAGACTCAAGATGTCACTAAAAACTTATATTTCAGTTTCTCCTCTATCCCATACTCTTTGTCCTACAGTAGCATGTATAGAAGATAGAGCGCGCTAAAGTCTGAAATTCGACCTTCGGACTCTTACCCAACCTAACCCACGACTAGAAATTACCGAAACTTAAACTCTATTTTTCGACTTTTGGCCAGCTTTTTGGCATTTGGCCCCACTGTGCGACGTGTTAAAATAGATCTCGATAATTGCCAAGAAAAAAAAAACAAACGTTATTCTTCAACGTTCCTTACCATAGAGTCCATATTGAATTAAAGGCGAGACTTCAACAAAAGGTACTATCGTATTATATAAACCTTTATAATCTAAATTTGGAAATAGTCCCATTCGTACCGAATCCATTTCCGGATTTTTTAACATTTGTAAAGGACTACTAGGCACATCTTTTAGCACAGCTAAAATCAAAACAAAAGAATGATATTTATTCGTTCCAAAAAACGGGTAAAGGAAATCTAAGCGGGCCGCATTGATTTTACTACCTGCTATCGTGTCATTTCAACACTGAATTTCCCACTCCACTTTGAAACATGCACCCCCAGATAGATTGTAAGTGGATATACCGATTACCGATCCACCGCCATATTTGACAGTAGGAATTAGTTAAACAATTTTTTCTTGAATTGTCCAGTCAATTCTTTCTGCTTTCTACTTTATGTCAAGAAAAATTCAAGAAAAAATTGTTAAACTAATTCCTACTGTCAAATATGGCGGTGGATCGGTAATCGGTATATCCACTTACAATCTATCTGGGGGTGCATGTTTCAAAGTGGAGTGGAAAATTTTCATATAATAGAGAAAATAATGAATAAGTATGTTGACCTGAACGTATTGAAAGAAAATTTACATGAAAATGTTAAAAAATTAAATCTGTAGGATCGTTTCTATTTTAACAGAATAACGATACAAAGCGTTCCGCATACTTTGTAAGACAATGTATCCTGTATAATACTCCTAAAAGATTACAGACACCACCCCAATCGTTTGATTTCAATCCAATTGTGATCCTTTGGCATCATTTGGAGCAAGAAATTCGAAGCCATCACATTTCAAATCAACAAAGTTTAATTAAGACTTTGAAATTGGAATGGAGTAAAATTTGGCCTGAAGCGATATCAAAACTAGTGAAGTTAATGTGTAATAGACTAAAAGAAGTGATTAAGGCAATGGAATACGCTACTAAATACTAAATACTTAAAACAATTTTCTTTTTTTATTGCTAATAAAGAATGGAAATTGTATCGTCCAAATACTTTTGAAACGTGTTAATTATTTACTCTAAAGTGAAAAAATGCTAATTTTTAAATAGTAACTGAATTGGATTTAGTTTTTTTTATTAATTTGTAAAAAAAAAAAATAGTTAATAAATCATTTTATGTAGAACACAAGTCAAAATTTTTACTAATTTCACTGTTCACCTGGTTTTAACTATTAAAATTTGTTTGTTATATGACTGTCCAAATACTTTTGACTAGCCACTGTATGTAGTTACTTAGTAACTGTACAGTTATACTTGCATATAACTGTAATATTTATTTTTCAAAATGTTCCTCAAATAATCAGAGCGCGCCACCATAACGATACTAGTTGGGTAGTTCGCATAACAATAGGTGGACTCATGGACCCTTCAATGATCGTAAAACAATCTTCAATGTTGAAAATGACACGACGGCAGGTAGTAGAATCAATGTGGTCCGCTTACATTTCCTTTACCCCAAAAAAACACGCGCCCCAATTATTTTTGCTTACTTAATAAGACTTGAGAAAAATATTTGACCGTATTTGCCATATCGATACCAGATGGCGAGGGCATGATACCATGTGTTAGACGTAATTGATAGTCGTATAAACTACGTATTTTCACAGTGACTGCAAAAAAATTCGTTAACAAAATTACATTTCGAACGATTATTTAAAAATAATTTACTCACAGGCTGCCGCAAGTGTGCCCATCTTGCTCAAAATAAATATTTAATCGTTTATACAGACAAATTGTGAAATATCATAACAAAATGAATCGTTCCAAGGCGATTTTCGCGCACATTTTCATGTTGATTTGTCGTAACATTTAAAATAACGTTTGTAAAAATAAAAATGTGAAATGAAAAATTCACAAAAAAAAAAAATTCAAAATTTGTCAAATGAAATTCATGGAGCGAAAAATGAACGAATTTGATAATGAAGTGTATTGAATGCACTTGAAGAGTATTGAACGTGTATATTTAACGTATCATCCTTGCATGAAACATGGTACAGGAATTTTCATTTGAGCGCAGGATTTTCACGAATGTGTGTTGTAACATCGAATACGTATGGTATATTATTATATCCCTATTAACGCATGGGTATCGTTTGTAGGGCCGAATTTAAACGTGGCCGTTATAGAGCCGGGCTCAGCGCGGGAAAATTTCGAATATGGCGGCCACGAAATGTCTCATGTGGTGGTCCGATTGGCAGGTAAGTATATATTTTTTCCAGAGAATAACATTTTTTTTCAGACTGAGGTTTAGATTATTTTGCGGAAATGTTGAAAATTGTCAAAATAAAAATAATGAAATGCTATATTTCACTTACAGTTTTGAATCACTAAAGTATAAAAACACATTTTCGAGGTCGAAACATCTGGGAACTCCTCATATTTTTAACTTTTTATTATTCTAATTAAAAAATGTCAAGGTTTATATCAAGTTTACATAAACGTAAGGTCGTAAGAAGGAACGAGGGTGCAATATTTTAATAATTTTAAATTCGGTCCTGATCGCCTCGTTAATATCCATGGATTCAGACAGAAGCACTGTGCTTAAGGTTTACTTTTACCACAGTTTAGTGTTTACAAATGAAAAATATAACAAAATTGGAAATATTCTTTTTTCTTAGCTTTCATGCAAGTGTCTAGTATAGTTTGTTTATTTTGTTTGGAATATGAACACCATAATTATATTTCCTTCTCTGTTTTGCAGAATAAAAAAAATGTGCAAAACAGAGAAAGAAATATGGTGTTCATATTCTAAACAAAATAAACAAATTATACCCAAAGAGTATGAGTCTAAAACGGTTCTAGATTCAGACCATTAAAAATAATCAACCTCACCGACTGCGATACAAAGGGTCACAAGTTCGACTCACACTTACCGTTGAATTCGTAATTATTAAGGGGAGATTCGCCAAAAAATCATCAAAAATCGACCATTATTATTATTTTTTTTATACAAATAAATATTTGATTAAAGAACTAAATATACAACATTGTTTCTACATGTCTTGAGATAAAAAAAAAAATTCAAAAATAAGCTGAGTATAAATGACTTTGAAGTTGACACTGCAAGATTTTTCCACCTTTATGGTTCTTCGCGTTCTGAAATCCCCAGTGAACTAAAATCAAAAATTTTCTGTAAATATACATATACAGTTATGACACTAACTAGGATCTAAGAATAAATTTTCAAAAATCACCACTTTTTCTCGACTACAAACAGCCGCCATTTTGAAAATATATTACGGAACCAAAAGATCCTAGTTCCTGCCAAAATGACAGTATCAAGGAATAATATGCACTTTGATTTATGTCGATATCTCAAATACTTTTTGAGATACACGAGAAACCATGTCAAAAAACGTACTTTCGAGAAAAAAGCATTTAAAGCATTTTTTTTTAATTGAATTATAGTAAAGTGCGTGCACTAAAATGCCCATAACTTTTTGATTTTTCATTTTTTTTAAATAAAATTTTAAGAGAATATTTTTAACACCTTAGGGAACATAATTATGAAGAAAAAAAATCGATTTCTTTTTAGCGAATCTCCTCTTTAGACGTCTGCAGGCGCATACCTACCAAATCCTCTAGTCAGAAACGGATTTAGAATTTTACTTATTCTACACAATTTATACTTACGAACACAAGCATTTATTTTTTTTAAATCAAGCTTTATGGAAGAGTTTTATATTAAAAACTGGTTGAATTAGAATAATTTGGATATTAACTTTTCACTGATGCTGTGAAAATGACGAAATTGTTTTTAGAAATATGACTGATTCGACATAAATCTTTTTTTTTTTAATAGTAAAACTGAAAAGAACAATTAGAAAACCTATAAATCGCTTCCAATTTTATCATTACATATCACTCACACTTACGGTTTTTAAAATACTGAAAAATCAACCGAATATATTTTTTTCCGTACGTGTGCTATATACAGGATGTTAGTATAAATAAGTGTGAAAGATTTTAACAGGTGATTGCTGAGGTTCTATTATGTAGGAAAGTTCATATAAACCCAGGTCCGAAGACGCTTAGTTTCCAAGATACAGATTAGACGTGCTACTAGATAGCCCATATCGGTTTTTTGGTACGGATAATAACTGGAAATTATTTTTATCTTGAAAACGGCTTCATGAGCGACAAAATACTAAGAGGTCATTTTTGTCAACAATTCATGGAACATTTAAAAAAATATTTTCGAACTGAAAAAACTCAGTGGCGTACCTTGTTTTTCTTCAAAAATATGTCGTTACATGGCCGTACGGACGCCACTGGTTTGAATGGAAATGTTCTGTCTACTTCAGAATATGGGTATTTATCCTGTTATAGCGTGTTCCAAATTTTTTGTCAATATCTTAAAACGTTTTTGAAATATTTAAGAAAATATTAAAAAAAAAAAAAAAACGAGAAACTGAACACCCTGTATCTTGGAAACTAAGCGTTTTCGGACCTGGGTTTATACGAACTTTTTCTCATAAAAGAACCTCAGCAATCATCTGTTAAAATTTTTCGCACTTATTCACTAACACCTTGTATATGAAACTAAAAGTATACAAAAAATCAGTTTTCAGTTCATCTCTCAAATTTTCCTCTCAAAATTATGACCCAGAGATGTTGTTTGGCTGTAAACTACTTCTAAAATTTAATATTTTGTAAAAAAATTTACACGTTGTTTCACATAAACATATTTTTTTATGTATTACAATCTTAGGGGCTCGTACAATCAGCATTTAATTTTTTTTTTTTAAAAAAAGACCATTTGAAATTTAAAGGATTTCATTTTAAATAAAAAAAATACGTATTTACATAAAATTAATTTATTTATAATTTAAAAATATTTAAAAACGATACTGTTTAGTAATTTTCATATAATTATTACAATTGGTGCTATTTTTTAAATAAAAACAAATTTGAATTACTTTTATAATTAAACTTTGTGGCGCTAGAGCGCGCGTCCATCCATTCCAGTAATAGTTAATATAAAATAATTTTTATTCTTATAATTTAAAAAAAAATATATATATATATCCAAGTTATTTTTGTTTAGTTATGATTTAAAATATTTTTAAAAAATTATAACAAATATTGTATATTTTTTGTTTTATAATTTTATTATTAAAATTGAAAAAAACAAATATATTTTTGAATATCATATCAGTACCCATAATTCTTAGCGTGTCCCCTTTTCACTTTCATCGGTATCATGGACGAACGCTATAAATATATTTCAAAAAAAAAAATCTATTGAAATCAAAGCAGAATTTTATGTTTTTAACAAACATATATGAAAAAAGTTGAATATAAAACTAACGAAGTCCACTGGTAAATAAATTTTCCCATTTTAAATGATTTTTCTATTTTTAATTGAATTTACAAAATTTCGTATTTCAATATACATAATTCGTATTTCAATATACAATACGAAATTTTATAAAATAATACATTTTGTTTGCGAAAACATCATAAAATAATACATTTTTGATAAAAATAATTAATTAATTGCATAATTCAGTATTTCTGATATGATTTTTTATGTTTTTTAAATTTTTTCTAAAAAAAAATATTTTTCGTATTTTTGTAATGAAAATTTAGGCAGCCATTTTGCATCACACATACAATTACAGTAGTAAACAACTAACCAAAAAAATCGTACATTTGTATGACGCTCCGCAAAAATTTATAAAAAAATGATAAAAATTTGTGTTTCCATAATAAAAAAATGTTTAAAAATAAAGTTTATGTATTACTTTTCAGTTTTTTCCATTTAAATTTTCCATTTACGATATTTTTCTTAAAAAAAATCTTCAAATAAAATTTTGTGATAATTAATAAGGTTAATTTTTTTTTTAAATTAAAAATTTCTTAATAAAATGGCAAATTTTTGTAAAATTTTATCAAATATGGCTTATCTTTTGAATAAACTTTGATAATTTCATAAATTTTCTTAAAATTTCATTAGTTTTTTTCTTTTTAATTTTCCAATTACATATCCATTTACTGTATGACAAAAATGCTTATACTCCTTGTTCAGTGAAATTTTTATATCTTGAAAAACTTTGTGCAGGTGATAAAACTGATGAAATTCACGAGTCCATGTTCTTCATGTCCACAATTTTCATCCAGACGACTCTTCGCCAATGTGACTTCATCCACAACTGAAGTACCTGAAAGAAATTAGCAGACTTTAAAATTGTAAGAATTACTAATTCCTGTGTAAAATTTGCATTGTGCCCCAGGTGGTTTTGGAAAAATCGATCAGAAATATTAATTTCCTTCACGAAAACGATTTTTTTTTTGCCAAATCTAGATTCTATGAACATTTTCAACTAGAAAACCACCTGGAGCAGTGACTAGTAACATATTCCTCTGAAGGTTTTTTTTTTTTCAGATACCGTAAGTTCAAGGACAAGATGACAAAAGGTGTCCCCCCAGGTGTTCAAATGTTCAAGCATTTCCGACAGATACCACGAATTTTCGATGAAAATTGTTAAAAAATATTTTTATTCTACATAGATTACAATAATTTGAAAATAAAATTTCAGTCAAGACAGAAAAATCAATTTATTTTTTAAAATAAGCATTTCCCGACCATATTTCAAACTTCCTGTCAGTTTTCCTGTACTAATTTCATCTATGTGTATAAAAATATTTACCTCGAGTGACTATGATTGGAAGAGCTCAGAAGTTTCCGTGGCACCAAGTGCCAAATCTTCATCAGGTAAGTGAAACTCCAGTATTTTTGATAATTTCATTGAAAAATGTCCTAGTTGTTAGGATTTATTTTGAAACACCTGAAAATATTTAAAAAAATTTGTTTTAAATTTGTACGTAATGTCATAATTACATTTTTTTGGTTTAAAACCTCTGGGGGGCGAAGCGGTCGATATCGACCGGCTCTACTGTGTGGCAAAAATACTGGTGGTATCTGTTATAAACTGTCTATAACAGACGCCACCCACATCATCAGACCCATCTAGTGGAACGAGTACGATATCCGAGGCGACAAAATTTGACAAGCGGATCTGATAGATTTTGGTATTCTAAGCAAAAAATAAAGAGTAAAAAATTTTGAAATTCGCCCTAGTTTTCGAGATATCGATCGTTAAACTTGTATTTAACGTTACCCTTTGCCCGAAAGTTAGGCTAGTTATGACAATAAATTTCGATTTTTGATATAAAAACTAAGTGGTGGGGTTAGTTAAGGTTACCCTTTGCCCGAAGGTTAGGCCAATTTTGACAATAAACTTCGATTTTTGATATAAATATATTTCACCAATATTTCATATCGCGCGTACTCTTTCTCAACCTCGTATCTGAAAAGTCCCAATTTTTGCAGACAAATAAAACGTATTTAAATCTGTGTTTTCATCATTATGAACTTAAGATTTATGCTAATTACACCCTTTGATGTTGGCTACCTATATATATAAATATATATAGATAAGTATATATATATATATATATATATATATATATATATATATATATATATATATAAATACAATATTTAATATTTTTTGTGTCCTAAGACATGCAGTTTTTGATATACGAGGTTGAGAAAGAGTACGCGCGATATATTACTTGTATTTGTGTATGTTGTAATATTTTGGTAAAATATATTTATATCAAAAATCGAAGTTTATTGTCAAAACTGGCCTAACATTCGGGCAAAGGGTAACCTTAACTAACCCCACCACTTACTTTTTATATCAAAAATCGAAGTTTATTATCATAACTAGCCTAACTTTCGGGCAAAGGGTAACCTTAAATACAAGTTTAACGATCGATATCTCGAAAACTAAGGCGAATTTCAAAATTTTTTACTCTTTATTTTTTGCTTAGAATGCCAAAATCTATCAGATCCGCTTGTCAAATTTTGTCGCCTCGGATATCGTACTCTCCCCCATCTAGTTAACTACTCCTAGATTTAATATTAGAAAATTGAGTAAAAACAGGTCAATTCAATTATTTTACGTATATTTGAAAGCTGCAAACAAAATTGTAATATATTCTATTTTTTTACCCCCTGTTTGGAAAATTAACCCCCAACCACCCCTGTTGGTGTAATATGAATATGCCATCTAGTGATGTTGAATGCAACTTTAAGGTAACTGCCAATAGGTATATGTATTTAGGTATTTTTGTACATCAAAATTCATGAAAAAATAACATTCGTGATGACTTTTTTTGTCACTAAAGTGAAAAAAATCATGAATTTTGACGTACAAAAGTACCTACATATTTATACCTATGAGCAGCTACGTTAAAGTTCCACTCAACGTCACTAGATGGCATACTTCTTATTCCTTATTTCATTGATTGTGTAGACACCCTAAATGACGAGCAAAAAAAAAAAAAATCCGCGCCAATTTTTAAATCTAATGTCAAAACAAGTGAAAAATTGATTGAAGTTTTATCCCTAAATAAACAAAATTATAAAAATAAATTTTTTCCAGTTTTTTGGTAAAATTCTCTGACTTTACCAGAAAGTCAGAGAAGAATTCCTTGACATTTCCAGTAATGTGGCCACCATGTTGTTATAACCACAAAAGTAATGGTAATAAAAAAAAAAAGATAATTTATATTCGTTATCTTCAAAGCTCGTACAGCTAAACCTTTTTTTATGCGGTCCTTTTTTGTGCGATTTTTTTTTATGCGGTTTTTAAAAAAATGGTCATTAAAATGCATAATGTAAATCAAAATCAAGAGAAAGCAAGAAACTGAAACGTTAACTATAATAACTTTCTTTGATAAAAATACTTTTTAATGGTTTTTAAGCATTTAATCAATACATTGCATAAGAATATAAGTTATTGCGCAAATTAGTTTTTTTTTAGAGATGTATCTTTTACAATTTTCATAATATTATAAAAATGAAATGAAATGTTCCCACGTGTGAATTAATGCTTTATCCTGTTTAAAAAAACAACTTCTAAGCAAATCGTGAGGTTTTGAGCGTTTTGAGTTATGTATTTGTATTTAGGACCGAACTAAACTTTTTATAGCTGTTTATAATATTTTTAAATATATTTCTTTTGTGCGATTTTTTTTATGCGGTCCCTATTCACCGCATAAAAATGGGTTCAACTGTACTACCTATTAAAAAAAATAATATTATAATGATCTAAAGACATACGATTTTTATAGTACGGTTTCATTTGACGTCTTATGACGTCAATGACCGTCAAGGTATTAATAAGATATACCCTTAAAGCGTCTAATGTAACCGGTTCATTGTTTACACACAAGCAAAGGTAAAAAGGATAACAAATACACAGACAATTCATACATATATGCGTGTGAAAACATTGATATTATTATGTAGTTATGTAAGTAGTTACTTGTTTTGGCATGCTTTAACTGACTTCTAATTAGACAGCAAACAAAATGATTCCTAACAGGGCTGGAGTCTACAATATTTTGAACTGGGGGAAAAATAAATTTCATTTTTTTGGGGGGGTTCCGAATAATAAATTTTGGAATCGTTACAATTTTTTAACTGACTTTTAATTAGATAGAAAACAAAATGATTCCTGAAAGGGCTGGAGTATACAATATTTTCAATTGGGGGGAAAATAAATTTTATTTTTTTGGCGTTACGAATAATAAATTTCGGAATCGTTACAATTTCGTCTAATAATTTCTGTGTCTTTAACCCAAAAAAAAAACATTAAATTTTGCACGTACATAAAAAAAAATTTTCATTCAAGTGCAAATTGTTAAAAGAAATGTTGGAAAATACACAAAATTTTCATTTTATTGTAAATCACCCCAGAAATAATTCCACGTACCTACAGATGCACATATTCATAACAAAGCAATAAAATTAATAACTCTCCCGTCTAGAATATTGTTAACGATCAATGTACTCCCTTCGTTCCCTAATTTTTTGATTTTTTGTTTTCAAAAAATTGTACCGTTCCCCAAAAAAATTGAAGCCCACTCTCATTACTTGTAGGGTTTTTAAAAAATTGTACGTCCAAATTTCGTATTATATGGTATTCATAAGAAAAATCGATCAAGTGCAAGTCGTACTTGCATGACTAGTGTTCCGTACAATGGACTAAATTAAACTAGTTACGTTATCACGTCAAAATCGATAAATTTCGAGTTTTCTTTTGGAAGTAGTGCGGGGGGGGGGCAGAAAATTTTGGATCGAATCACACTTTTTGGCGGAATTTTTTTTCAACTGTTACGTAAAATATTGTAATAAAGGTCCAAAACTTACTGTAAGTAGTCTGAAATGAATTTCTATAGTCATAAAATCAAAAATACATTTTGCCGGTGTTCGTTGCTATTAACACTATGAGGCCCGAGCACTTGCACAGTGAACTTCCCCGGAAGCCGACAATATTTTTAAAGAAACTTTAAATAAATAAAAATAAAAAAAACAAACAAATACTTTTACATAATAGTTTTTATATTGTTTATTTTAAATTTTTTATAGAAACCAAGAGAGTAGTGTGTGTTGATGTTTGTGTGAGTTGAGTATATACACATCGATGTAGTAACATCGCACACATACATAATGCGTAATTAATTAATCATTGATCGCGATCGGCTTCTACGATTGTTTTGATTATTTTCGGATGTCGAAGCCCTGGGACTGAAAGTGTTAATTAAACATTTTAAAATGACCGATAATATTTTTCGTATGAATTCATTTTAAAATAAATTTAAAAATTTCATTTTGGCTAGTAATAGCAAAGCCCAATAAATGGCAATAAATGAAAGTGATTTTCAAACTTTTTAGCTTTTCGGCACACATAAATTTTATGAAAATCCATTCCGTATTTCATATTTCTATATTTTGACAAAAAATAAATAAATAAAATAAAAACATTATTTTCCTGGTAAAACTGATGTGCCATGAATATCCACTAAAAAATTAATATTTATTTCTACACCTGGATGTTGTTTTGTTTCACAAGACATGATTCATTTTAACAAAAGAGTAACTATTTTATGGCTGAAATTCACAAGTACAGTAAGATTAAAAATTACTTTAAGGTGGTTGGGACAGTATAATTATTCTAAAAAAAAATTAATGAAGTTTTTTTTTTTTCATTTTTTTTTTCATACTAAAAAAATATCGGATATTGAACCAATTTTGACGCATAGTTTATAAGATAATAATTTTGTTATAATGGATGATTCCCCAAAATATACCCAAAACCAATACTTAACGTAGTTGCTCTGAGATAGTCAGGTACAAAAGTATATCTCAGCGAAAAAACTTTCTTTTATCAAAAATTAAAGAATGTATTAATATTCTTCAGTTATTATATTGGTATATCACTTGTTTTTTATTTCCACGCGCTTACGTTGCAGCAATATAAAAGCATTGTGGAAAAAGCTTTGTAAAATGATGCTTTTAAATTATATTTCAAAAACGACGTAGTGAATAATTTTGATTTCTTATTAAATATGGTTTGTAACTTTGTATTTTACAACATATTAAATTTTTATTAAAACTTTTGACAAGTTTTCAATTTATTCAAAAAAAATAGTTTTCCCATAAGAGCCCGTGTCAAAGTTACATAACTTTGAAATCGTTTTTCTCAAAATTGGGGTAGTCAGTTTTTACTTTTCGGGGTAAGGGTTCGTATTACTGGTATTGAATTAAATAAATATCTAGAGAAGGTTCGTTAAAATCCTTTGAAAAAGTCGTTTTATCGACCAACAAGCTTAACAATTTTGACGTCGTGTTTTAGTAATTTAATTTTAAAAATTCCGAAATTTATCTCATTTTATGTCAGTCACACTGAATAGTAGTTGAACGTCTATTTTTTTTTTGTTATGAAATAGTTTAGCGGTGTGGTGTGAGTGTGACCCGGGCGGTCCACACTACCAACTTCCCGGATAGTTGGAGTGCGATTTCATTAATTTTAATATTTCACGAATTAGCCGTCGTCCTAAAAACTAATCGTCCGAATTTCATGAAAATGTGATCACGTATTCAATATGAAATCGGTCCGAACTCAATCCGTAGAAAAAAAATTCCGCGAACATACGTAAGCAAACAGAGAGAAAGACTTAAAATACGATTCTAGAACCCATAAAACGTGTAGATATGTCAAAATTGGACTTTCGAAAATCGGGCCCATTACAATAACGTTCTACTGGGAAGTTAAAAATTTCACAATTAATGAATTTTAATGTGCGAGAGTAGTTGTTCAATTTTTTTTTTTTTTGGAAATTAGAAGGTACTTAATCAGTAACGCACCAACTGCCTTAACACGTCTAAAGATAAAACATCTGCCTCCACCCTTGAACATAATTCGGGAGTGGGGTAGAGGAAGAACTCGGAAATTATAGAAAATTTGAAATCGGTGTTATATACGCTTTACTCCTAATTTTTTCATATTCAAATCAAAACTGGACGTCTATAAAACAGTTTCTTTGTTGGACACTCTAAAATTGTTCAGTGCTTAGTAACCGCTCTGTGGCACATGTGCAATACATTTTTAAAATGGCCACAAGCAATTCACATTTACGAACTTTCATGTTCGTGAATGTTTTCCGGGAGTTTAGCAATTTGTTCAGTCAGTGTTTTTATAAAACATTTCAACGGGTAGAAAATTCTTTGAATGAAATGCAGGTTAGCACTTGGTCTATTTGAAGTTCAGTTTTTCTAGAATAAAAAAATTATTATTCTAAATGTGCTTATGAATAGGGTTTCCAATCTCGATTCGATTTTATCGAAAATCGATTTTTGGAGAGACGATCTTCGATTTTTAGAATCGATTCTTTGGAGACCAAATCGATACCGAGATCGTGAAAAATTCACGGGATCGGAGATCGATCTTTCCGAATTTAAATTAGAATATTTTTAGTAAAAATATTTTTTTTTTCAAAAGTATTGTAGAATATATTTTAACTATATTTATGTTACCAAATAATTTAACCACTTTTACGATTCATTTATAGAAAATCGAGTAAAATTTTGGATTCATGTGACACTTTTAGCGCAAAGTGGAAACCATTTTATTGATATTAAATTCAGCAGTTCATTTTCAAAAGAAATTGAAAATTTTTTTGAAACTGGTTTGTGATTTACCTGATAAGAAACTTTATTAAAATTTTTATCTTTTATTTTCTGCAAGTACAGAAATTGAATCGATTTTCGTCAAATCGATCTTTTATAAGCCGATTTTCTCCTGCATCGATTTTTGGTATGACGATTCGAATCGATCCACAATATCAATTTTTTGGCCAGAGATTGCAAACCCTAATCGTGAAACCGTGCTGATTGCACAAGGCCCGGTGTCAAAAACCCATACGGTGCATGCGCCGTTTTGTGGTACATTGTCTTAAGTTCATCACGCCACATAATATCACTTTCATTTACCGTTAGAGTTAGACGGTTAAAACATTTCTTTGTGTTAAAAGTAACGAGTGATTTTTCTTTAAAAAAGTGTTAATATTTATTTATTTATTTTATTAAATTTCGATTATTTGTGGAAAATTTTTATAGTGTACGGGAAGTTAACTTCAAAATTAAACCTAAAAATCGCTAAAAAATTAAATTTAGTTTCGCACGTACGCAGTATTGGCGATAACGCGCCAAAATTTCTGATAATCGGTGCTTTTAAGAAAATTTTTGAAAAATTGACGAGGTATGTCTGTTTTTGTTTATTCAATGAAAAGTAATTTCGATTTTGCTTTTATTTTGGCCGATTTGATTCCGGTTTCGAAACTGAATCGCGCCTAAATATCTGATCCAGTAGACACCATCAAAATGTTTTCAACTTCTTTGTTTTTAAGCGATGCGATGTTAAAAAATTAACCACTCGAAAAAAAAACTAGTCAAATGCAAGTCGTACTTGCACCAACAGTGTTCTGTACAATAAGTTGTTCTGGAACGTGGACTTGATGTAACTAATATCACAATTTTTCGCAATAATTAAAAAAAAAAAAAACATATATTGTTGATTCCGTGCTTCAATAAAGTTTCCCATCGAAATTAACTCCCAGACTCAAAATTCAAAGTCTGTCAGTCAGTCTATCAAATTTTTTTGCCGGACAGTTTCGGACAAAATCATCTGTGACAAACGAACGGACGCCAAAATGATTCCGTAAGTGTCCCATTTTATCAATTTTGGTACGGAACACTAAAGACAATTTGATACGATCAAAGGTACGACTAATCGTGACAGGATTCCGGTTATACTGACAAGGAGATGCACCCAGAGTGAAATTCGAAACCAGCCCCCAATTTGGGGGTTCAAATCGTATTTCTTAAGATATCTCGAAAACTATAAGAGAAACTTTAAATTGACGAAATGCTACCCTTTGAAGGACCTATTCACCTGTACAGGTTAAACCAGGGCCGGGTTCATAAGAGGGGCTGGAGGGGGTGAATTTACTTGTACAGCCTGAGTGATTCAGTGTATCAAATTTTTACCATCATAAATAAAAAGAGCATCAAAAATTAGGGGATACAGGTTTTTCCGAAAAATGTGTGTTATTCAAAACATATATTGCAAATACCTTCTATATTTTTTTTTATTTTTATGTTTATTTCATCGTCAAACTGTAAATTTTTACTCTCCGATAATTAAGTAAATACTGAAAAATACATGAATCATTATCGGAAAGTAAAAATTTACATTTCCATGATGAAATAAACACAAAAATAAAAAAATACAGAAAGTATTTGCAATCAATAATAATGCAATATAATCTACCCTATTTTTTTCTTCCTTATATGTTTTGGATATCACACATATTTCGGAAAAACACAAAAATCCGTATCCCCTAATTTTTTATGCTCTTTCTATTTATGATGGTAAAAATTTGATACACTGAATCACTCAGGCTATACAAGAAAATTTACCCCCATTTTTACCCCCCAACCCCTCTTCTGAACCCGACCCTGGTTTAACCTACACAGGTGAATTGGTCTGTCAAAGGGTAACATTTCGTCAATTTAAAGTTTTCCTCTCGAGATATCTTAAAAAATACGTTTTGAACTCCCCAACTTTGGGGGCTAGTTTCACCCCGTAAATGTGGAAGATGGCCGATAAAAAAAAATGAGTCCCTTATTTTTGCCTATTCTACATACCAGTGAAGTTTCATCAAAATTGAGAATTTCACTCTGGGCCTTCTGAGTATTTTTAAACAAAAAAAAAAAAAAAAAAAACTATATATTACCTTTCTGAGATATATCCTCCCAAAACTGTGCATTCTTGATTCAATATTTTCTCACTGTTTCAAAAAAATTCGCATGATCCAATAACATTAACACCTTGAGAACTAGAATATGAATTTCTAGATGATTGCTTAGCTTCTTTTACATACAGTATATATACATACATAAAAACTATTAAAACTGGTAAAATATTCAAATAATTTGACAGTGCCCAAATTTTTTATACGTCAAATTATTGAATAGTTTTCGAATAAAAGTGGTATTTTATTTAAAGACCAGGTCAAAATACCTGGATATTTGTATCAAAAGTGCAACGGAGTGCTAGAATATTACCGAATTATGGAAAAATTAAGTATTAATTCTCAAGGTGCTAATGTTCAAAACTTCTTCCAAAAACACAACATTCAAAGACTTCGAACACATTTTACGGTTTCCTTTTCCTCTTGCAGAACGACCTGTGCAAACATTTGAAGTTAAAAAGTCATCAGATTTTAGGAGTCTACTATAAGTGCCTTTGTTTAAGTTGACGACTGACGACTTATCAACCTAAATATCATACCTGGTAATTCCATACATCCTTCTTTCAGTTTTAACTCATCCTTTATTTAAGACGAAACTGCTACGTAAACTCAAAATGTCTCCTAATGTAAAATATAAAAAAGTATTTATAAAATAAATCATTTATAAACAAAACATTTGCTAGTGTTAGCTAAAGCAACAAAATAATTCGATGGTTACGTTAGTATTATTTTGACAAACTTTAAAAATAACTATTTACCAAAAAAGGCGTTACTGATTCCTGAATTAGTAGATGAACCTATATTTTTTGTAGTAGATAATATGAAAATTCATGCTAAAATATTTTTTTCCCGAATGGATTAATAAAAGTGATAAAGGTTACAAATGGGTTAGGTTATAAAGGTTAAATATTGCGCATTCAATTGTTAAATATAAAGTTAAATATAATTGTTAGAGAAAACAGACTTTTTTAAAGCTGACCAAAGTTGAATTTTGATGTAAACGAAAGCAAGCTGCTACTAATAAGCGATTTTCAGTTGTTTTTTTTTTTTTTTTTTTTTTGTAAAAGCTTCACAGGCACAAACAACACTACCGATGGATTTATTTAAATTTTCAATTTTACCTCTTGATCCACATTAATATTATAAGGTTAAATAATATAAATATTGAGGACAGCAAAACAATTTTATTTTAACATTTTTAGTGTGTACCATATACAATTTTTAGATTGTTTACGCGTCACACTCACATCCATTTTGTCAAGGGATAGGGAAGCCATCTTCATTTTTTCTGTCAAACAGTGTTGTTGGTGTTGTTGGCTTCTACACCTTTCACCCCTCCTTGGCCATTGTACGAATCAAAAATTCAAAATAGCGAAAGTAATTCACTGTGTTATCAACAAAGCGATTGAATTTTTTTTTAAAATATCTGCTTGAAAATAACAAACAAATCTGTCAAATTTTGCATTTATTTCCGTTTACAGAATTTTAATCTAAATAATTTTAATATTAATAAAAAATTAAAAATAATATTAGTAGATCAAATGGTAGCACGCTTTGACATTTAGCCTACTGGTAGTAGTTATTCCATTCGTCGCCAGGTGGCTAACATTGACAACTAGAAATGGTAGCAATTTGGAATTGTTAGTTTTTATTCGAAAATAGTAAATTATTATGAAAATATTAAAATGATATTAAAAAATTATGCCAATTTATATTTTGAAAACTAAACAGTACAAATTTTGTAAATCCTCTAATCCTAATAAACAAACCTTACCTACTGCTATAGTCATTTTCTTAACACGTTAATGGTCATAAGCATAACCTATACTGTAAAAAATGCCAACTTGTTACACAATTTTCACAACTAAAACACTTGGCACGGAATTGTTGACGCGGTCCAGCGTTTTGTCAAAGTTTGTCAGTTTTCACATGACGCTGTACAACGTCCTTGACAATTAACGTGATAATCATTCTTTTATTGATAGTGTGTGCTGTCCTCTGTGCAAGATTCCATTTAAAAACGCCATTTCAAAATTGCTACAAAAATTTTAAAATATAACTTCCTTCCAGTAAAAAAACAAACTCAAATTTTTGAAATTACAAATAAATTGTTAAAAATTTTATAAATTAATTCAAATAAAACATTTCGGATTTTTATAAAAAGTTCCAGCCGTTGAAATAATTACCAAATCCAACATTTATTTTTAGAATTTCAGTAATGTATTCAAAAATCTTTTAATTAATTGAATAAATATATCCTATTTGAAATACAATTGATCATGAGTCAAAGCTAAAAAATTAAATAATTCTTATACATATTCAAAACAAATCAATCTTCTATTCTTTCCTAAAAACAAACTGCAATTTTAAAATTTACGTAAGTGCATTAATGAAAGAGATAAAGCCAAGAAAACGGAAATTATTTAAACTCATAACTGATGAAGCATGGTTAAATTTAAATGAAATGGACCATAATTAATTAATTAATAAAAAAAATAACAACAGGTTATCATTAGCGAATTTCCCATTGTAAAAATTGACTACACCGATATTCCGTTAACCGTAAGACAATACATACACGTGGTACCCTTAACGGAATCATATAAAGGTGTTTCTCTAGACAATTTATTTTTTAATAAAAATTAAAATATTTTTATAAAAATAAATTTTTAAGTCAAATTTTCTGGCTACATAACATTTATTTCTAATTGTAAGCTTGGAAATTATAATATATATGTGTATTAATAATTTTTATTATTACTATTATCAATTTATCATATATTTATGTTAACTTTCAAAATAATCGCTGTATATGTTAAAAATTGAAAATCTGTTTACATAAAAATGTTTATTTACATTAAAAATTTTGTCACGTTTGTCACGTAGATTGTGTACATAGGAACTCCAATATAACGTACTCCAATATAACGTACCGAGTGGTGGGGTACCCCTCTCACAGATTTGAAGACGTGAGATTGTATTTGTGTCAAGGTATACATAATCGTCAATTCAGGGGCGTAGCAAATTTATGTGAGGGTCTGACAAGTTCCCATATTTTCTTACATACACACGTATAGCATTCACACATAGCCATAAGTATTTATACACAAATAAATATAATCAGTGTAAATATATACACATTTACAACTATGTGTGAACTTGTTCAAAAATATTCAGATTCCTGTGAACTTTTACAGTAAAATCAACACCAACAAACAATTACACCAATATAGAGACATACACGTACATATTATTTCACGTATATCCATACGTAGATAAATATGTGTGTATATACGAGTACACATCGATTTCACGATTTGATTGGTTATAGAAAAAAAGCCAGATAACAAATTTTGATGCAAATTCCAGAATATTCTATTCGGAAAATAGCAAAGATGTCGAAAAACCGACTTCACCATTTGATAGTCTACCAAAGAAGGGACTAGACAGCGGAACTCAGCAAAAGTTCTAGAAAGTTCTATTCGGGATCTAGCAAAGATATCGGGAAACTAATTTCACTATCGAACTGGTCTTCGAATAAAAGCATAAATAACAAAAATTTAGCAATGTTCTAGAATGTTCTATCTGAGAACTAGCAAAGATATCGGGAAACTAACTTCACTATCGAACTAGTCTTCGAATAAAAGCATAAATAACAAAAATTTAGCAATGTTCTAGAATGTTCTATCCGAGAACTAGCAAAGATATCGGGAAACTAACTTCACTATCGAACTAGCCTTCGAATAAAAGCATAAATAACAAAAATTTAGCAATGTTCTAGAATGTTCTATCCGAGAACTAGCAAAGATATCGGGAAACTAACTTCATTATCGAACTAGTCTTCGAATAAAAGCATAAATAACAAAAATTTAGCAATGTTCTAGAATGTTCTATTCGAGAACTAGCAAAGATATCGGGAAACTGACTTCAACATCGAATTGGTCATCAAATGAAAGCTTAAATAAGAAAAATTGAACAATATTCTAGAATGTTCTATTCGAGAACTAGTAAAAATATCGGAAAACTGATTTCACCATCGGATTTGTCGTCGAATGAAAGCCTAAATAACAAAAATTGAACAATATTCTAGAATGTTCTATTAGCAAAAATATCAAAAAAACCAATTTTATCACTCATCTAATTATTAAATAAAAGATCAAATAGCGGAATTTAACAAAAGTTAAGGTACTTTATTTAAGGAAAATGTAAATATTATACTTTTTTGCAATTGTATACGTTGGCGTAAATTTATAACTAAAACTTTTGTATAGCACCACTATTTAACCTTTTTCGCCAAAGAGCAATCTACTGATGAAGTCGCTTTCTCAATATTTTTGTTAGTTTCCGAATAGAATATTCGAGAACATTTCTCAAATTCCGTTATTTTGCATTTTCTTTGATGACCTATCCGATGGTAAAGTTTATTTCTTGATATATATTCTAGGTTTTGAATAGAATGATCTAGAACTTTTGCCAAATTCCGCTATTCAACTATTTCTTTAATGGCAAATCCCATAGTAAAGTTAGTTTTCCGACATCTTTCCTAGTTTCCGAATAGAATATTCTAAAACTATTATTAAATTCCACTCTTTGGTCTATTTTTCAATAGTTAACCAATAGTGAAGTCGGTTTTTTAATATTTTGACTGATTTCTAAGAAGAGTATTCTAAAATTGTTGTCAAATTTTGCAGCTTATGCATTTTTCTAGTATACTTGTACAATGTACAACAGTTGTGTATATATATATGTATTTAGTTGAAGACGTGTGTTCTTGTAAACATGCATTTAAGTAAGTGTATATGAGTGTGTATATAAATAATGAAATGCGTATGTGTTCGCATATTATGTTTCTGTACCCCCTTAAAAAAATTTTACTGACGGCCCTGGTAATCCGATATAACGTACTTCCCCTTATTTTGTACCGGCCAGTACGTTATATTGGAGTTCCTATGTATGTATATATGTACAAACACACACAAACCTAAAGCAGCTTCCACATTCTCGCCGAAGTTGGACGAAGTAGTTCCTCGCGAGGTTGGCCGAGGCATAAGAATAGCATTGAAATACCAACCGCGAAGCACAACGAAATGACCCTCTACATTCTCGATTCGTCCAACCTCGGCGAGAATGTGGAAGCTGCTGTACGCATAATGGCAATACGGATATCGAATGGTATTTTCATATTTATACATAAACTAATGTATAGGTGCTGCCATCTTGTCATATTATATGATAGTAGCAGATTTTTCAATACATGAATGGTTGCGAATTCATGCGTATACATTGTATATACTGAGAAATATAATTTTCAAACTTTATGCCATTTTCGTAAGATGGCACCAAAACTACCTACACAGGTGTTATACGGAGGATATTTTAAATTCAGATTTCAGTTACGCGACGTTGACGCCGCGAAACTTTTTTTTCTTTTTTAAATCAACTTCTAGATTAACGTGTGATAGTTTATAAATTGCCCTTTAAATGCCCTTTCCGAATATAAAATTGCCTTAACTGTATCTTTTAGCAATAATAAGTTATCATTATATACAATATTATTTAAACATTTTGATATACCTACTTGATTTCAGATACAATTGATCATGCGTTTTCGCTAAAAAATTAAATAATTCTTATATTCGAAACAAATCAACTTTCTATTCTTTTCTAAAAACAAACTTCAAATTTAAAATTTACGTAAATGCAATAACGAAAGAGATAAAGCCAAGAAAACGGAATTTATTTAAATTCAAAGTGACAAAGCATGGTTAAATTTATAATAGACCATATATAAATTAGCATTAAAACAATAAAAAAAGTTTTTTAATCATCAAAATTTTTTTTCTTAATTCTTTTAAATTTGCTCCATCGAAGCGCGAAATTCTTTTTTGATTGAATTATATAATTAGAGAGAAAAAAATTAAATACCCCTATCGCAGCATCCTGCATAACATAGCGAATTTCCGTTTATAAAAATTAGCTTTCTCGGAAACTAGTTGACACAGAAAAATAGTTTAAAGACCTCTTTTATGTAATTTTTTCTTCTCTTTTAAATGGTGTAAAAAAATTTCGCAAAAATTTTTGAATAAGTGGAAATTTTGGGAAAAAACTAATTTTTTGCAAGAACAAAGACCATGTTTCCGACGTGTCTGGCTGACGAACTCATCCAAGGGTTTGGGACTTCCAATGTTCTCACCAAGTTTCGTAAAAATTGGATACTTTGTTCGAGAGTTATCGCCCGGACACACACACACACACACATATATATATATATATATATATATATATATATATATATATATATATATATATATATATATATATAAATTTTAGTGAATATTATTTTCGGTTTCTAGGGACCTCAAAACAAATTTCTGCCATAGTCCCGGGCTCAGGTCGCGTCATGACAGTGGCTGTAATAGCTGAATTTCATTCTGAAAATTCGCTAAAACCTCAAAAAAAAATTTCGTGGCGCTTACTTCGCCTAGCATCAAATTTCATTTCTATCCAAAAACAAATTGTTCCTATATACAGGGTGGGCCATTTTAATCTTTGCTTCTAAAAATCTCGCCAGAGGCGCCACCTATCAAAAAATGACCTTTACAAAAGTTGTTAGGTACGAAGGGGCACATGAAATGGTGACCTTAAATTTCATTTTCAAGGTCATTTTGAGGTCAAGACGTATTTTGGAACGACCTACTTTTTATTTCGGATTCTGAAAGAGCGTGAACTTTCACGTCGAAAATGCTATGAACGAATTCTTTTTATTGACCTTTAATTTTTCATTTTTTAGCTATGAAATTTATTAGTTATGAAAAATTAATTTTTAGTGTAATTTTTTTCTGGATTTTGACCTTAGAATGACCTTCACAGGTCATTAAAAACGAACAGAAGCTCCAATTTTACGTTTCCAAAAGATGCCGACACTTTAAAGTCAGGTTTTTCTTTTAAAATCTAATTTTTGATTGTTTTTCGGTGGTCTTTACACCTCTTAAGGTCAATTATAGAAAATTCGTTTATAGCATTTTCGAGGTGAAATTTCACGCTCTTTCCGAATCTGAAATAAAAAGTAGTTCGTTCCATTTGAAAAATACGACTTGACCTCAAAATGACCTTAAAAATGAATTCAAGGTCAAATTTAAGGTCACCATTTAGTGTCTCCCTTCGTACCTAACAACTTTTGCAACGGTCATTTTTTGATAGGTGGCGCCTCTGGCGAGATATTTAGATGCAAAGATTAAAATGGCCCACCAGGTAGATGGCAGACGAAATAATTTTTTAAAATAAAAAATACATAGGTATTTTAATTCAGTTGGATTATCTTTCGGGAAAGTTTAGGAATATAATTTTATTATTTAGAACATTATAATTAACGGATAACATTTTAGTCTTCCCGAGCAAATTATGAAGATAAGAAAAATTTCGTTTTACGTTATTTGATAGTAAATTGTTCCGGGAAAAACACTATTTTTCATCCACAAACACAATTTTTCGATTTAAAATTTCACATTTTCTGTTTTCCATCCCTTTTCGGCCAGTGCCGAAATATGAAATGTCGTTTTCGGACTACTGGGCCGATCATGTAATTCAGATAAATATCGACACTTTTAGCGAATTTCCAAAATGGAAATTCAGCTATTACAGCCACTGTCATGACGCGACTTGAACCCGGGACCGTGGCAGAAATTTGTTTTGAGGTCCGAAAATAATATTCATAAAAATTTATATATATATATATATATATATATATATATATATATATATATATATATATATATATATATATATATATATATATATATATGTGTGTGTGTGTGTGTCCGCACGATAACTCTCGAACGTAAGTTCTTCAGTCAGACGCGTCGGATGCCAGGAACATGGCTTTTATTCTTGCAAAAAACTAGTTTTTTGCCAAAATTTGTTATAATTTCAAAGTTTTTGCCCTATTTTTTTACACCATTGCAAAGACGGAAAAAAACCACATAAAAAAGGTTTTTGAACTATTATTCTAGGTTAGCTAGTTTTTGAGAAAATAAGAAAAAAAAGTCAGTAGCGGATTGGACAGTTCTGGACCCACCACCCGATTTTTTTGACCGACCTCAAGGAGGAGGTAGAGCTACCGGGTCGGTTCTAGAAACCTTCGGCGGTGGTGAAGCGAACGAAAATTTTTCAAACCTAACTGAACCTAACGGAACTTGGCCTAACCTAACCGAACCTAAGGAAATTTCTTTCTAACAATAAATACTATAAATACTAACATTTAATTATTAATATTCATCATCTGATCCCATATATATATATATATATATATATATATATATATATATATATATATATATATATATATATATATATATATATATATATATATATATATATATATAAACTTTAGTGAATGTCAATTTTAGATTCTTTACCTACGGTTTTTTGGACGGAAAATTTTTGTGAAAAAATTTGGCGGAATGAGGCGGAAAAGTTACATAAAGAAGGTCACGTTCATTTAGTCACATTCTAAAAAGGTACTTTTGTAAATGGAACTTCGCTATGTTATGCAGGATGCTGCGACAGGGGTATCTTGTATTTGGCTGAATTTTTAACAATACAAATCTTCTCTAAGAGTATCTTTAACTTTGTGGCAATGAAAAAAAAATTTTCTGGTATATAAGCTATTCCTTTTTACCAATTTAGGTATCTATATTTAAGTTTTTTAAGTTATAAAACATTTGTTTTAGATGAATGGTGTTTCGCCAGAAGGTTATATAATTTTCATTTTCCACATCCTGTATTTGGCTGAATTTGCAACAATACAGATATTTTTTAAAAGGATCTCTAATATTCCGGCAATGAAAGAAAATTTTCTGGTACCTATATGTATAAGCTTTAATTCTTTTTTACCAATTTAGGTTGTATTTAAGTTTTTTAAATTGTACAACTTTTGTTTTAGATTGATGGTACTCGGTCAGAAGATTATGATTCTGAATTTCACTGATCTATGTTACCATATATATGCCGGAAATGTTAAATTGGACGTTAGTACTCGATGACGATTTCCATATAAAATTGCCAGTATGTGCCTAATATATTCTATCTATTATTATTCCAGGTAAACAAGCATGGATATTCGCCAATTCGGATGTCGGTACCCGTGAAAGGTCGTTAATACGGTAAACGGTATTCATTAATGATGTATTCGCGTTACGGAACCCGTTGTTAAACCGGGAGTTGTATTCGGTGGCGATTTCCATACAAAATTGTCGGTTCGCGAAGTGTTATGTGTATTAGTGCAAGGATTTTGTTGTGCATAGAAAGTGAGTTTGTGTTTTTAAATCCGATATTCCGTACCGTAAATTTAAAATATGGTGAATAAATATAAAACCGAAAACTTTCAATTTAAATTAAAGTGAAAGTGAATATATGCAAGGCGTGCTATCCACAAATTGTGGTACCACGCGCAGGTTTGTTGCATGATTTTTTTTATAATCAAATTCTATAACATACAGATTACAGATTACTAATCGACAACATTTTGCATTTTGAACTTACTTCACTAACCAAAATATCTGTATATTATAGAGTTTATTTTTTATTTTTTTTCTACATTTGCATGCTCATTTTTAGATATAAGCTAGAAAGAGTGACATCCTATTTTGGTCCGAAACTGCAAGATTTGTTGCCGAAATAGGCTAGGGAAGCCCCGGTTATATGTCACTCAATTTTTTTAGGCTTTTTTATTGTTTTTGTATAATTTCTTAGAGTGATGGCATCCCATATCGGTCCGAGACTGCAAGATTGTTGCCGAATGGGCTAGGGATAAATTAGGCGCGATGCCATCCAGTAAGTTAGCGTAGGTCCTTCAGACCTGACTACCGAATTCACTTGGAATTTGATCGGTAAATGATAGGGACCTGGTGATATTTGCAGTAGGCCGTAATATCTCTCAGGGTCTTAGGGTTTTCCTTTTCAGCTGGGCCTCTACACAAATAATAATACGGCAAAGTTGTATGGTATTTGTATCAGGGATTTGTCCCCCAATCTTCTGATGCATTATACCAATACAGAAATGCTGGAAAGGTTGTGTAGACGTAGGGGTATGGGCGAAACTTAGTCCGCGACCCTCCGTGTTTAGGCTTTTTTCACCCTCGTTTGTACAAATGGTACAAAATTGAGGGCTCCGTGGTGACTGTGGACGTTTTACCGCCACATAAATCAGCACTTTGAGAAAAAAGAATTGAAATTTTTTTTTTTAATTCGAGTCACTGTGCTGAGATATGTTGGTAGAATGTTTCCAGTTGCAAATTATGTTTATAGTTATATATTTTTTTAACAATTTTTATATTTTTATTTTAATTTTGAATAAAATTTTTAAAGAAAACATAAATTAATATAATATTTTTTGTTTTTTAGTTTCAGGGTTTTTGGTTTGCGTCCGTTCAAATTTTATCCTATTTGATGTGGTTTTTATTTTATTCATATTCCAATTGTTTTTCACTGTTTCATTACAGTGTTAATTTATGGACTTATCCATCTTTCCTTTGGTTGGAACGTATTTTCAGTCAGGATGTGAATATGTACAAAATGTGTTTTTTTTTTGTGAGTTTCAGACACCTTTTCTTCGTAGTCCATAATATTGTGGAACCAGTTATTGGTGGCGAAATGAGATTATCATACCCTAGTCTGGATTCTGTTCCACCGGAGTTTAAGTATCCATAAATTTTTCCTTCAAATAATTATTAATGTGTACTTGTTATGTATTATTATAAAATTTTGTAAATTTTAAGCTTTTTTAAATAAATTTTTTTTTGGAACCGTATTATAAAAATTTAATACGGGGGTTTGTGGGAGTGTTGATACCGATCAACACGTGGGCACGCGTCGCTGTTCCAACTACCTTTTTTAAAGATAGTTCGAAGAGTGTTAATATATTACAAAATTTGCAAATATTTGATGATTGCTTGTTTCAAAAAAAATGTAAAAGTATGTTTCAGAATGTAGAACTACCGGAGGGCAATGGAAGACATTTTTCTAATATTCCAGATTTCGGTTAGGTGTATTGGTGCGAAAATTTTAATAGGTATGAACTATTTATTTTTCCTAATTTTATGTATATTTAGGTTTGTTAGTTTATAAAGCTTTTGTTTCAGATGAAAATAGTATTTATTCAACTAGAGAATTTTCACAATATCTTGTATTTGGCTGAATTTTTAACAATACAAATCTTCTCTAAGAGCATCTCTAACATTCTGGCAATGAAAAAAAAATTTTCTGGTATATAAGCTATTCCTTTTTACCAATTTAGGTATCTATATTTAAGTTTTTTAAGTTATAAAACTTTTGTTTTAGATGAATGGTGTTTCGCCAGAAGGTTATATAATTTTCATTTTCCACATCCTGTATTTGGCTGAATTTGCAACAATACAGATATTTTTTAAAAGGATCTCTAATTTTCCGGCAATGAAAGAATATTTTCTGGTACCTATATGTATAAGCTTTAATTCTTTTTTACCAATTTAGATTGTATTTAAGTTTTTTAAATTGTAAAACTTTTGTTTTAGATTGATGGTATTCGGCCAGAAGATTATGATTCTGAATTTCACTGATCTAAGTTACCATATATATGCCGGAAATGTTAAATTGGACGTTAGTACTAAATGACGATTTCCATATAAAATTGCCGGTGTGTGCCTAATATATTCTATCTATTATTATTCCAGGTAAACAAGCATAGATATTCGCCAATTCGGATGTCGGTACCCGTGAAAGATCATTAATACGGTAAACGGTATTTCTTAATGATGTATTTGCGTTACGGAACACGTTGTTCAACCGGGAGTTGTATTCGGTGGCGGTAAATCATGAACATTTGCATTTTATCTTACTGTGTAACATAAAATGCAAATGTTCATGATTTTGATTAAAATTCCTGGTGGACGTCAAACAGATATATATCAGAGAGTTTGAGGACACCTTGAGATACGCAATGTTTAGTTCGGGGACTTTTGGAAATTATTTTTATAAATTTTTCGCTGCAGTGTTTAAAAAATACTACTTTTTAATTTCAATATTAATTGTAAAGTTTATATAATATTTTGATAATACAATTTCGAACTCAGTAGAAAAGATTCTTAATGTGACCAACAGAATATGTATGTATTTATTGATAGTTTGAGGACAGTTCTCATGCGTATTCGCTAATTGAATCCAATTTAAAAATTGTAAAAAGAGTATTCCCTATGACTTTGAACTTTTATAATTATTTATAAGTAACATTTTATTTTGCTTACTGTGTAACATAAAATGCAAATGTTCATGATGTTGATTAAAATTGCTGGTGGACGTCAAACAAATATATATCAGAGGGTTTGAGGACACCATGAGATACGCAATGTTTAGTTCGGGGACTTCTGGAAATTATTTTTATAAATTTTTCGCTGCAGTGTATAAAAAATCATACTTTTTAATATCAATATTAATTGTAAAATTTATATATGTTGATAATAAATTTCGAACTCAGTAGAAAAGATTCTTAATGTGACCAACAGAATATGTATGTATCTATTGATAGTTAGAGGACAGTTCTCATGCGCATTCGCTAATTGAATCCAATTTAAAAATTGTAAAAAGAGTATTCCCTATGACTTTGAATCTTAATAATAATTTATAAGTAACATTTTATTTTGCTTACTGTGTAACATAAAATGCAAATGTTCATGATGTTGATTAAAATTCCTGGTGGCCGTCAAACAAATATATATCAGAGGGTTTGAGGACACCATGAGATACGCAATGTTTAGTTCGGGGACTTTTGGAAATTATTTTTATAAATTTTTCGCTGCAGTGTATAAAAAATCATACTTTTTAATATCAATATTAATTGTAAAATTTATATAATATGTTGATAATAAATTTCGAACTCAGTAGAAAAGATTCTTAATGTGACCAACAGAATATGTATGTATCTATTGATAGTTTGAGGACAGTTCTCATGCGTATTCGCTAATTGAATCCAATTTAAAAATTGTAAAAAGAGTATTCCCTATGACTTTGAATCTTTATAATAATTTATAAGTAACATTTTATTTTGCTGTGCTGAGATATGGTGGTAGAATGGTTTCCAGTTGTAAAAAATATTTATATATATATTTTTTAACAATTTTTAGCGTAGGTCCTTCAGACCTGACTACCGAATTCACTTGGAATTTGGTCGGTAAATGATAGGGACCTGGTGATATTTGCAGTAGGCCGCAATATCTCTCAGGGTCTTAGGGTTTTCCTTTTCAGCTGGGCCTCTACACAAATAATAATACGGCAAAGTTGTATGGTATTTGTATCAGGGATTTGTCCCCCAATCTTCTGATGCATTATACCAATACAGAAATGCTGGAAAGGTTGTGTAGACGTAGGGGTATGGGCGAAACTTAGTACGCGACCCTCCGTGTTTAGGCTTTTTTCACCCTCGTTTGTACAAATGGTACAAAATTGAGGGCTCCGTGGTGACTGTGAACGTTTTACCGCCACATAAATCAGCACTTTGAGAAAAAAGAATTGAAATTTTTTTTTTTTAATTCGAGTCACTGTGCTGAGATATGTTGGTAGAATGCTTCCAGTTGCAAATTATGTTTATAATTATATATTTTTTTAACAATTTTTATATTTTTATTTTAATTTTGAATAAAATTTTTAAAGAAAACATAAATTAATATAATATTTTTTGTTTTTTAGTTTCAGGGTTTTTGGTTTGCGTCCGTTCAAATTTTATCCTATTTGATGTGGTTTTTATTTTATTCATATTCCAATTGTTTTTCACTGTTTCATTACAGTGTTAATTTATGGACTTATCCATCTTTCCTTTGGTTGGAACGTATTTTCAGTCAGGATGTGAATATGTACAAAATGTATGTTTTTTTTTTGTGAGTTTCAGACACCTTTTCTTCCTAGTCCATAATATTGTGGAACCAGTTATTGGTGGCGAAATGAGATTATCATACCCTAGTCTGGATTCTGTTCCACCGGAGTTTAAGTATCCATAAATTTTTCCTTCAAATAATTATTAATGTGTACTTGTTATGTATTATTATAAAATTTTGTAAATTTTAAGCTTTTTTAAATAAATTTTTTTTGGAACCGTATTATAAAAATTTAATACGGGGGTTTGTGGGAGTGTTGATACCGTTCAACACGTGGGCACGCGTCGCTGTTCCAACTACCTTTTTTAAAGATAGTTCGAAGAGCGTTAATATATTACAAAATTTGCAAATATTTGATGATTGTTTGTTTCAAAAGAAATGTAAAAGTATGTTTCAGAATGTAGAACTACCGGAGGGCAATGGAAGACATTTTTCTAATATGTATTCCAGATTTCGGTTAGGTATCAGTGAGGAAATTTCAGTAAGTATGAACTATTTATTTTTTACCAATTTATGTATAAAATTAGGTTTGTTAATTTGAAAATGTTTTGTTTCAGATGAAAATAGTATTTATTCAACTAGAGAATTTTCACAATATCTTGTATTTGGCTGAATTTTTAACAATACAAATCTTCTCTAAGAGCATCTCTAACATTCTGGCAATGAAAAAAAAATTTTCTGGTATATAAGCTATTCCTTTTTACCAATTTAGGTATCTATATTTAAGTTTTTTAAGTTATAAAACTTTTGTTTTAGATGAATGGTGTTTCGCCAGAAGGTTATATAATTTTCATTTTCCACATCCTGTATTTGGCTGAATTTGCAACAATACAGATATTTTTTAAAAGGATCTCTAATTTTCCGGCAATGAAAGAATATTTTCTGGTACCTATATGTATAAGCTTTAATTCTTTTTTACCAATTTAGGTTGTATTTAAGTTTTTTAAATTGTAAAACTTTTGTTTTAGATTGATGGTATTCGGCCAGAAGATTATGATTCTGAATTTCACTGATCTAAGTTACCATATATATGCCGGAAATGTTAAATTGGACGTTAGTACTAAATGACGATTTCCATATAAAATTGCCGGTGTGTGCCTAATATATTCTATCTATTATTATTCCAGGTAAACAAGCATAGATATTCGCCAATTCGGATGTCGGTACCCGTGAAAGGTCGTTAATACGGTAAACGGTATTCGTTAATGATGTATTTGCGTTACGGAACACGTTGTTCAACCGGGAGTTGTATTCGGTGGCGGTAAATCATGAACATTTGCATTTTATGTTACTGTGTAACATAAAATGCAAATGTTCATGATTTTGATTAAAATTCCTGGTGGACGTCAAACAGATATATATCAGAGAGTTTGAGGACACCTTGAGATACGCAATGTTTAGTTCGGGGACTTTTGGAAATTATTTTTATAAATTTTTCGCTGCAGTGTATAAAAAATCATACTTTTTAATTTCAATATTAATTGTAAAATTTATATAATATGTTGATAATACAATTTCGAACTCAGTAGAAAACATTCTTAATGTGACCAACAGAATATGTATGTATTTAATGAAAGTTTGAGGACAGTTCTCATGCGTATTCGCTAATTGAATCCAATTTAAAAATTGTCAAAAGAGTATTCCCTATGACTTTGAATCTTTATAATAATTTATAAGTAACATTTTATTTTGCTTACTGTGTAACATAAAATGCAAATGTTCATGATGTTGATTAAAATTGCTGGTGGACGTCAAACAAATATATATCAGAGGGTTTGAGGACACCATGAGATACGCAATGTTTAGTTCGGGGACTTCTGGAAATTATTTTTATAAATTTTTCGCTGCAGTGTATAAAAAATCATACTTTTTAATATCAATATTAATTGTAAAATTTATATAATATGTTGATAATAAATTTCGAACTCAGTAGAAAAGATTCTTAATGTGACCAACAGAATATGTATGTATCTATTGATAGTTTGAGGACAGTTCTCATGCGTATTCGCTAATTGAATCCAATTTAAAAATTGTAAAAAGAGTATTCCCTATGACTTTGAATCTTTATAATAATTTATAAGTAACATTTTATTTTGCTTACTGTGTAACATAAAATGCAAATGTTCATGATGTTGATTAAAATTCCTGGTGGCCGTCAAACAAATATATATCAGAGGGTTTGAGGACACCATGAGATACGCAATGTTTAGTTCGGGGACTTTTGGAAATTATTTTTATAAATTTTTCGCTGCAGTGTATAAAAAATCATACTTTTTAATATCAATATTAATTGTAAAATTTATATAATATGTTGATAATAAATTTCGAACTCAGTAGAAAAGATTCTTAATGTGACCAACAAAATATGTATGTATCTATTGATAGTTTGAGGACAGTTCTCATGCGTATTCGCTAATTGAATCCAATTTAAAAATTGTAAAAAGAGTATTCCCTATGACTTTGAATCTTTATAATAATTTATAAGTAACATTTTATTTTGCTTACTGTGTAACATAAAATGCAAATGTTCATGATGTTGATTAAAATTCCTGGTGGCCGTCAAACAAATATATATCAGAGGGTTTGAGGACACCATGAGATACGCAATGTTTAGTTCGGGGACTTTTGGAAATTATTTTTATAAATTTTTCGCTGCAGTGTATAAAAAATCATACTTTTTAATATCAATATTAATTGTAAAATTTATATAATATGTTGATAATAAATTTCGAACTCAGTAGAAAAGATTCTTAATGTGACCAACAAAATATGTATGTATCTATTGATAGTTTGAGGACAGTTCTCATGCGTATTCGCTAATTGAATCCAATTTAAAAATTGTAAAAAGAGTATTCCCTATGACTTTGAATCTTTATAATAATTTATAAGTAACATTTTATTTTGCTTACTGTGTAACATAAAATGCAAATGTTCATGATGTTGATTAAAATTCCTGGTGGCCGTCAAACAAATATATATCAGAGGGTTTGAGGACACCATGAGATACGCAATGTTTAGTTCGGGGACTTTTGGAAATTATTTTTATAAATTTTTCGCTGCAGTGTATAAAAAATCATACTTTTTAATTTCAATATTAATTGTAAAATTTATATAATATGTTGATAATACAATTTCGAACTCAGTAGAAAACATTCTTAATGTGACCAACAGAATATGTATGTATTTATTGATAGTTTGAGGACAGTTCTCATGCGTATTCGCTAATTGAATCCAATTTAAAAATTGTAAAAAGAGTATTCCCTATGACTTTGAATCTTTATAATAATTTATAAGTAACATTTTATTTTGCTGTGCTGAGATATGGTGGTAGAATGGTTTCCAGTTGTAAAAAATATTTATATATATATTTTTTAACAATTTTTAGCGTAGGTCCTTCAGACCTGACTACCGAATTCACTTGAAATTTGGTCGGTAAATGATAGGGACCTGGTGATATTTGCAGTAGGCCGCAATATCTCTCAGGGTCTTAGGGTTTTCCTTTTCAGCTGGGCCTCTACACAAATAATAATACGACAAAGTTGTATGGTATTTGTATCAGGGATTTGTCCCCCAATCTTCTGATGCATTATACCAATACAGACCTGCTGGAAAGGTTGTGTAGACGTAGGGGGTATGGGCGAAACTTAGTCCGCGACCCTCCGTGTTTAGGCTTTTTTCACCCTCGTTTGTACAAATGGTACAAAATTGAGGGCTCCGTGGTGACTGTGGACGTTTTACCGCCACATAAATCAGCACTTTGAGAAAAAAGAATTAAAATTTTTTTTTTTTAATTCGAGTCACTGTGCTGAGATATGTTGGTAGAATGTTTCCAGTTGCAAATTATGTTTATAATTATATATTTTTTTAACAATTTTTATATTTTTATTTTAATTTTAAAAAAATTTTTAAAGAAAACATAAATTAATATAATATTTTTTGTTTTTTAGTTTCAGGGTTTTTGGTTTGCGTCCGTTCAAATTTCATCCTATTTGATGTGATGTTCATACATATTCCAAACTTTTTTTCACTGTTTCACTACAGTGTAAATTTATGGAGGACTTAGGTATCCATCTTTCCTTTGGCTGGAACGTATTTTCATTCAGGAAGTGAATATGTACAAAATGTTAAACTATTTTATGAGTTTCAGATACCTTTCTTCCTAGTTGATAACATTGTGGAGTCCATAAAACAGTGTTTATTCAACTAGAGGATTTTTACAGAGAATTCTGATTTTTACAACATCTTGTATTTGTATTTGTACATCTTGAAAACGGTATTCGTTAATGATGTATTCGCGTTACGGAACCTGTTGTTAAACCGGGAGTTGTATTCGGTGGCGATTTCCATACAAAATTGTCGGTTCGCGAAGTGTTATGTGTATTAGTGCAAGGATTTTGTTGTGCATAGAAAGTGAGTTTGTGTTTTTAAATCCGATATTCCGTACCGTAAATTTAAAATATGGTGAATAAATATAAAACCGAAAACTTTCAATTTAAATTAAAGTGAAAGTGAATATATGCAAGGCGTGCTATCCACAAATTGTGGTACCACGCGCAGGTTTGTTGCATGATTTTTTTTATAATAAAATTCTATAACATACAGATTACAGTTTACAGATTACTAATCGACAACATTTTGCATTTTGAACTTACTTCACTAACCAAAATATCTGTATATTATAGAGTTTATTTTTTATTTTTTTTTTCTACATTTGCATGCTCATTTTTAGATATAAGCTAGAAAGAGTGACATCCTATTTTGGTCCGAAACTGCAAGATTTGTTGCCAAAATAGGCTAGGGAAGCCCCGGTTATATGTCACTCAATTTTTTTAGGCTTTTTTATTGTTTTTGTATAATTTCTTAGAGTGATGGCATCCCATATCGGTCCGAAACTGCAAGATTGTTGCCGAATGGGCTAGGGACAAATTAGGCGCGATGCCATCCAGTAAGTTAGCGTAGGTCCTTCAGACCTGACTACCGAATTCACTTGGAATTTGGTCGGTAAATGATAGGGACCTGGTGATATTTGCAGTAGGCCGCAATATCTCTCAGGGTCTTAGGGTTTTCCTTTTCAGCTGGGCCTCTACACAAATAATAATACTGCAAAGTTGTATGGTATTTGTATCAGGGATTTGTCCCCCAATCTTCTGATGCATTATACCAATACAGAAATGCTGGAAAGGTTGTGTAGACGTAGGGGTATGGGCGAAACTTAGTACGCGACCCTCCGTGTTTAGGCTTTTTTCACCCTCGTTTGTACAAATGGTACAAAATTGAGGGCTCCGTGGTGACTGTGAACGTTTTACCGCCACATAAATCAGCACTTTGAGAAAAAAGAATTGAAATTTTTTTTTTTTAATTCGAGTCACTGTGCTGAGATATGTTGGTAGAATGTTTCCAGTTGCAAATTATGTTTATAATTATATATTTTTTTAACAATTTTTATATTTTTATTTTAATTTTGAATAAAATTTTTAAAGAAACCATAAATTAATATAATATTTTTTGTTTTTTAGTTTCATCGTTTTTGGTTTGCGTCCGTTCAAATTTTATCCTATTTGATGTGGTTTTTATTTTATTCATATTCCAATTGTTTTTCACTGTTTCATTACAGTGTTAATTTATGGACTTATCCATCTTTCCTTTGGTTGGAACGTATTTTCAGTCAGGATGTGAATATGTACAAAATGTATTTTTTTTTCTTGTGAGTTTCAGACACCTTTTCTTCCTAGTCCATAATATTGTGGAACCAGTTACTGGTGGCGAAATGAGATTATCATACCCTAGTCTGGATTCTGTTCCACCGGAGTTTAAGTATCCATAAATTTTTCCTTCAAATAATTATTAATGTGTACTTGTTATGTATTATTATAAAATTTTGTAAATTTTAAGCTTTTTTAAATAAATTTTTTTTTTGGAACCGTATTATAAAAATTTAATACGGGGGTTTGTGGGAGTGTTGATACCGTTCAACACGTGGGCACGCGTCGCTGTTCCAACTACCTTTTTTAAAGATAGTTCGAAGAGCGTTAATATATTACAAAATTTGCAAATATTTGATGATTGTTTGTTTCAAAAGAAATGTAAAAGTATGTTTCAGAATGTAGAACTACCGGAGGGCAATGGAAGACATTTTTCTAATATGTATTCCAGATTTCGGTTAGGTATCAGTGAGGAAATTTCAGTAAGTGTGAACTATTTATTTTTTACCAATTTATGTATAAAATTAGGTTTGTTAATTTGAAAATGTTTTGTTTCAGATGAAAATAGTATTTATTCAACTAGAGAATTTTCACAATATCTTGTATTTGGCTGAATTTTTAACAATACAAATCTTCTCTAAGAGCATCTCTAACATTCTGGCAATGAAAAAAAATTTTCTGGTATATAAGCTATTCCTTTTTACCAATTTAGGTATCTATATTTAAGTTTTTTAAGTTATAAAACTTTTGTTTTAGATGAATGGTGTTTCGCCAGAAGGTTATATAATTTTCATTTTCTACATCCTGTATTTGGCTGAATTTGCAACAATACAGATATTTTTTAAAAGGATCTCTAATTTTCCGGCAATGAAAGAATATTTTCTGGTACCTATATGTATAAGCTTTAATTCTTTTTTACCAATTTAGGTTGTATTTAAGTTTTTTAAATTGTAAAACTTTTGTTTTAGATTGATGGTATTCGGCCAGAAGATTATGATTCTGAATTTCACTGATCTAAGTTACCATATATATGCCGGAAATGTTAAATTGGACGTTAGTACTAAATGACGATTTCCATATAAAATTGCCGGTGTGTGCCTAATATATTCTATCTATTATTATTCCAGGTAAACAAGCATAGATATTCGCCAATTCGGATGTCGGTACCCGTGAAAGGTCGTTAATACGGTAGACGGTATTCGTTAATGATGTATTTGCGTTACGGAACACGTTGTTCAACCGGGAGTTGTATTCGGTGGCGGTAAATCATGAACATTTGCATTTTATGTTACTGTGTAACATAAAATGCAAATGTTCATGATTTTGATTAAAATTCCTGGTGGACGTCAAACAGATATATATCAGAGAGTTTGAGGACACCTTGAGATACGCAATGTTTAGTTCGGGGACTTTTGGAAATTATTTTTATAAATTTTTCGCTGCAGTGTATAAAAAATACTACTTTTTAATTTCAATATTAATTGTAAAGTTTATATAATATTTTGATAATACAATTTCGAACTCAGTAGAAAAGATTCTTAATGTGACCAACAGAATATGTATGTATTTATTGATAGTTTGAGGACAGTTCTCATGCGTATTCGCTAATTGAATCCAATTTAAAAATTGTAAAAAGAGTATTCCCTATGACTTTGAATCTTTATAATAATTTATAAGTAACATTTTATTTTGCTTACTGTGTAACATAAAATGCAAATGTTCATGATGTTGATTAAAATTCCTGGTGGACGTCAAACAAATATATATCAGAGGGTTTGAGGACACCATGAGATACGCAATGTTTAGTTCGGGGACTTTTGGAAATTATTTTTATAAATTTTTCGCTGCAGTGTATAAAAAATCATACTTTTTAATTTCAATATTAATTGTAAAATTTATATAATATGTTGATAATACAATTTCGAACTCAGTAGAAAAGATTCTTAATGTGACCAACAGAATATGTATGTATTTAATGAAAGTTTGAGGACAGTTCTCATGCGTATTCGCTAATTGAATCCAATTTAAAAATTGTCAAAAGAGTATTCCCTATGACTTTGAATCTTTATAATAATTTATAAGTAACATTTTATTTTGCTTACTGTGTAACATAAAATGCAAATGTTCATGATGTTGATTAAAATTGCTGGTGGACGTCAAACAAATATATATCAGAGGGTTTGAGGACACCATGAGATACGCAATGTTTAGTTCGATGACTTCTGGAAATTATTTTTATAAATTTTTCGCTGCAGTGTATAAAAAATCATACTTTTTAATATCAATATTAATTGTAAAATTTATATAATATGTTGATAATAAATTTCGAACTCAGTAGAAAAGATTCTTAATGTGACCAACAGAATATGTATGTATCTATTGATAGTTTGAGGACAGTTCTCATGCGTATTCGCTAATTGAATCCAATTTAAAAATTGTAAAAAGAGTATTCCCTATGACTTTGAATCCTTATAATAATTTATAAGTAACATTTTATTTTGCTTACTGTGTAACATAAAATGCAAATGTTCATGATGTTGATTAAAATTCCTGGTGGCCGTCAAACAAATATATATCAGAGGGTTTGAGGACACCATGAGATACGCAATGTTTAGTTCGGGGACTTTTGGAAATTATTTTTATAAATTTTTCGCTGCAGTGTATAAAAAATCATACTTTTTAATTTCAATATTAATTGTAAAATTTATATAATATGTTGATAATACAATTTCGAACTCAGTAGAAAACATTCTTAATGTGACCAACAGAATATGTATGTATTTATTGATAGTTTGAGGACAGTTCTCATGCGTATTCGCTAATTGAATCCAATTTAAAAATTGTAAAAAGAGTATTCCCTATGACTTTGAATCTTTATAATAATTTATAAGTAACATTTTATTTTGCTGTGCTGAGATATGGTGGTAGAATGGTTTCCAGTTGTAAAAAATATTTATATATATATATTTTAACAATTTTTTGCGTAGGTCCTTTAGACCTGACTACCGAATTCACTTGAAATTTGGTCGGTAAATGATAGGGACCTGGTGATATTTGCAGTAGGCCGCAATATCTCTCAGGGTCTTAGGGTTTTCCTTTTCAGCTGGGCCTCTACACAAATAATAATACGGCAAAGTTGTATGGTATTTGTATCAGGGATTTGTCCCCCAATCTTCTGATGCATTGTACCAATACAGAAATGCTGGAAAGGTTGTGTAGACGTAGGGGTATGGGCGAAACTTAGTCCGCGACCCTCCGTGTTTAGGCTTTTTTCACCCTCGTTTGTACAAATGGTACAAAATTGAGGGCTCCGTGGTGACTGTGGACGTTTTGCCGCCACATAAATCAGCACTTTGAGAAAAAAGAATTAAAATTTTTTTTTTAATTCGAGTCACTGTGCTGAGATATGTTGGTAGAATGGTTTCCAGTTGCAAAAAATATATATATATATATATATATATATATATATATATATATATATATATATATATATATATATATATATATTTTAACAATTTTTATATTTTTATTTTAATTTTAAAAAAATTTTTAAAGAAAACATAAATTAATATAATATTTTTTGTTTTTTAGTTTCAGGGTTTTTGGTTTGCGTCCGTTCAAATTTCATCCTATTTGATGTGATGTTCATACATATTCCAAACTTTTTTTCACTGTTTCACTACAGTGTAAATTTATGGAGGACTTAGGTATCCATCTTTCCTTTGGCTGGAACGTATTTTCATTCAGGAAGTGAATATGTACAAAGTGTTAAACTATTTTATGAGTTTCAGATACCTTTCTTCCTAGTTGATAACATTGTGGAGTCCATAAAACAGTGTTTATTCAACTAGAGGATTTTTACAGAGAATTCTGATTTCTACAACATCTTGTATTTGTTTTGTACATCTTGAAAACGGTATTCGTTAATGATGTATTCGCGTTACGGAACCTGTTGTTAAACCGGGAGTTGTATTCGGTGGCGATTTCCATACAAAATTGTCGGTTCGCGAAGTGTTATGTGTATTAGTGCAAGGATTTTGTTGTGCATAGAAAGTGAGTTTGTGTTTTTAAATGCGATATTCCGTACCGTAAATTTAAAATATGGTGAATAAATATAAAACCGAAAACTTTCAATTTAAATTAAAGTGAAAGTGAATATATGCAAGGCGTGCTATCCACAAATTGTGGTACCACGCGCAGGTTTGTTGCATGATTTTTTTTATAATCAAATTCTATAACATACAGATTACAGTTTACAGATTACTAATCGACAACATTTTGCATTTTGAACTTACTTCACTAACCAAAATATCTGTATATTATAGAGTTTATTTTTTATTTTTTTTTTCTACATTTGCATGCTCATTTTTAGATATAAGCTAGAAAGAGTGACATCCTATTTTGGTCCGAAACTGCAAGATTTGTTGCCAAAATAGGCTAGGGAAGCCCCGGTTATATGTCACTCAATTTTTTTAGGCTTTATTATTGTTTTTGTATAATTTCTTAGAGTGATGGCATCCCATATCGGTCCGAAACTGCAAGATTGTTGCCGAATGGGCTAGGGACAAATTAGGCGCGATGCCATCCAGTAAGTTAGCGTAGGTCCTTCAGACCTGACTACCGAATTCACTTGGAATTTGGTCGGTAAATGATAGGGACCTGGTGATATTTGCAGTAGGCCGCAATATCTCTCAGGGTCTTAGGGTTTTCCTTTTCAGCTGGGCCTCTACACAAATAATAATACGGCAAAGTTGTATGGTATTTGTATCAGGGATTTGTCCCCCAATCTTCTGATGCATTATACCAATACAGAAATGCTGGAAAGGTTGTGTAGACGTAGGGGTATGGGCGAAACTTAGTACGCGACCCTCCGTGTTTAGGCTTTTTTCACCCTCGTTTGTACAAATGGTACAAAATCGAGGGCTCCGTGGTGACTGTGGACGTTTTACCGCCACATAAATCAGCACTTTGAGAAAAAAGAATTAAAATTTTTTTTTTTTAATTCGAGTCACTGTGCTGAGATATGTTGGTAGAATGTTTCCAGTTGCAAATTATGTTTATAATTATATATTTTTTTAACAATTTTTATATTTTTATTTTAATTTTAAAAAAATTTTTAAAGAAAACATAAATTAATATAATATTTTTTGTTTTTTAGTTTCAGGGTTTTTGGTTTGCGTCCGTTCAAATTTCATCCTATTTGATGTGATGTTCATACATATTCCAAACTTTTTTTCACTGTTTCACTACAGTGTAAATTTATGGAGGACTTAGGTATCCATCTTTTCTTTGGCTGGAACGTATTTTCATTCAGGAAGTGAATATGTACAAAATGTTAAACTATTTTATGAGTTTCAGATACCTTTCTTCCTAGTTGATAACATTGTGGAGTCCATAAAACAGTGTTTATTCAACTAGAGGATTTTTACAGAGAATTCTGATTTTTACAACATCTTGTATTTGTATTTGTACATCTTGAAAACGGTATTCGTTAATGATGTATTCGCGTTACGGAACCTGTTGTTAAACCGGGAGTTGTATTCGGTGGCGATTTCCATACAAAATTGTCGGTTCGCGAAGTGTTATGTGTATTAGTGCAAGGATTTTGTTGTGCATAGAAAGTGAGTTTGTGTTTTTAAATCCGATATTCCGTACCGTAAATTTAAAATATGGTGAATAAATATAAAACCGAAAACTTTCAATTTAAATTAAAGTGAAAGTGAATATATGCAAGGCGTGCTATCCACAAATTGTGGTACCACGCGCAGGTTTGTTGCATGATTTTTTTTATAATAAAATTCTATAACATACAGATTACAGTTTACAGATTACTAATCGACAACATTTTGCATTTTGAACTTACTTCACTAACCAAAATATCTGTATATTATAGAGTTTATTTTTTATTTTTTTTTTCTACATTTGCATGCTCATTTTTAGATATAAGCTAGAAAGAGTGACATCCTATTTTGGTCCGAAACTGCAAGATTTGTTGCCAAAATAGGCTAGGGAAGCCCCGGTTATATGTCACTCAATTTTTTTAGGCTTTTTTATTGTTTTTGTATAATTTCTTAGAGTGATGGCATCCCATATCGGTCCGAAACTGCAAGATTGTTGCCGAATGGGCTAGGGACAAATTAGGCGCGATGCCATCCAGTAAGTTAGCGTAGGTCCTTCAGACCTGACTACCGAATTCACTTGGAATTTGGTCGGTAAATGATAGGGACCTGGTGATATTTGCAGTAGGCCGCAATATCTCTCAGGGTCTTAGGGTTTTCCTTTTCAGCTGGGCCTCTACACAAATAATAATACGGCATAGTTGTATGGTATTTGTATCAGGGATTTGTCCCCCAATCTTCTGATGCATTATACCAATACAGAAATGCTGGAAAGGTTGTGTAGACGTAGGGGTATGGGCGAAACTTAGTACGCGACCCTCCGTGTTTAGGCTTTTTTCACCCTCGTTTGTACAAATGGTACAAAATTTAGGGCTCCGTGGTGACTGTGGACGTTTTACCGCCACATAAATCAGCACTTTGAGAAAAAAGAATTAAAATTTTTTTTTTTAATTCGAGTCACTGTGCTGAGATATGTTGGTAGAATGTTTCCAGTTGCAAATTATGTTTATAATTATATATTTTTTTAACAATTTTTATATGTTTATTTTAATTTTAAAAAAATTTTTAAAGAAAACATAAATTAATATAATATTTTTTGTCTTTTAGTTTCAGGGTTTTTGGTTTGCGTCCGTCCAAATTTTATCCTATTTGATGTGGTTTTTATTTTATTCATATTCCAATTGTTTTTCACTGTTTCATTACAGTGTTAATTTATGGACTTATCCATCTTTCCTTTGGTTGGAACGTATTTTCAGTCAGGATGTGAATATGTACAAAATGTATTTTTTTTTTTTGTGAGTTTCAGACACCTTTTCTTCCTAGTCCATAATATTGTGGAACCAGTTATTGGTGGCGAAATGAGATTATCATACCCTAGTCTGGATTCTGTTCCACCGGAGTTTAAGTATCCATAAATTTTTCCTTCAAATAATTATTAATGTGTACTTGTTATGTATTATTATAAAATTTTGTAAATTTTAAGCTTTTTTAAATAAATTTTTTTTTGGAACCGTATTATAAAAATTTAATACGGGGGTTTGTGGGAGTGTTGATACCGTTCAACACGTGGGCACGCGTCGCTGTTCCAACTACCTTTTTTAAAGATAGTTCGAAGAGCGTTAATATATTACAAAATTTGCAAATATTTGATGATTGTTTGTTTCAAAAGAAATGTAAAAGTATGTTTCAGAATGTAGAACTACCGGAGGGCAATGGAAGACATTTTTCTAATATGTATTCCAGATTTCGGTTAGGTATCAGTGAGGAAATTTCAGTAAGTATGAACTATTTATTTTTTACCAATTTATGTATAAAATTAGGTTTGTTAATTTGAAAATGTTTTGTTTCAGATGAAAATAGTATTTATTCAACTAGAGAATTTTCACAATATCTTGTATTTGGCTGAATTTTTAACAATACAAATCTTCTCTAAGAGCATCTCTAACATTCTGGCAATGAAAAAAAAATTTTCTGGTATATAAGCTATTCCTTTTTACCAATTTAGGTATCTATATTTAAGTTTTTTAAGTTATAAAACTTTTGTTTTAGATGAATGGTGTTTCGCCAGAAGGTTATATAATTTTCATTTTCCACATCCTGTATTTGGCTGAATTTGCAACAATACAGATATTTTTTAAAAGGATCTCTAATTTTCCGGCAATGAAAGAATATTTTCTGGTACCTATATGTATAAGCTTTAATTCTTTTTTACCAATTTAGGTTGTATTTAAGTTTTTTAAATTGTAAAACTTTTGTTTTAGATTGATGGTATTCGGCCAGAAGATTATGATTCTGAATTTCACTGATCTAGGTTACCATATATATGCCGGAAATGTTAAATTGGACGTTAGTACTAAATGACGATTTCCATATAAAATTGCCGGTGTGTGCCTAATATATTCTATCTATTATTATTCCAGGTAAACAAGCATAGATATTCGCCAATTCGGATGTCGGTACCCGTGAAAGGTCGTTAATACGGTAAACGGTATTCGTTAATGATGTATTTGCGTTACGGAACACGTTGTTCAACCGGGAGTTGTATTCGGTGGCGGTAAATCATGAACATTTGCATTTTATGTTACTGTGTAACATAAAATGCAAATGTTCATGATTTTGATTAAAATTCCTGGTGGACGTCAAACAGATATATATCAGAGAGTTTGAGGACACCTTGAGATACGCAATGTTTAGTTCGGGGACTTTTGGAAATTATTTTTATAAATTTTTCGCTGCAGTGTATAAAAAATACTACTTTTTAATTTCAATATTAATTGTAAAGTTTATATAATATTTTGATAATACAATTTCGAACTCAGTAGAAAAGATTCTTAATGTGACCAACAGAATATGTATGTATTTATTGATAGTTTGAGGACAGTTCTCATGCGTATTCGCTAATTGAATCCAATTTAAAAATTGTAAAAAGAGTATTCCCTATGACTTTGAATCTTTATAATAATTTATAAGTAACATTTTATTTTGCTTACTGTGTAACATAAAATGCAAATGTTCATGATGTTGATTAAAATTGCTGGTAGACGTCAAACAAATATATATCAGAGGGTTTGAGGACACCATGAGATACGCAATGTTTAGTTCGGGGACTTCTGGAAATTATTTTTATAAATTTTTCGCTGCAGTGTATAAAAAATCATACTTTTTAATATCAATATTAATTGTAAAATTTATATATGTTGATAATAAATTTCGAACTCAGTAGAAAAGATTCTTAATGTGACCAACAGAATATGTATGTATCTATTGATAGTTTGAGGACAGTTCTCATGCGCATTCGCTAATTGAATCCAATTTAAAAATTGTAAAAGAGTATTCCCTATGACTTTGAATCTTTATAATAATTTATAAGTAACATTTTATTTTGCTTACTGTGTAACATAAAATGCAAATGTTCATGATGTTGATTAAAATTCCTGGTGGCCGTCAAACAAATATATATCAGAGGGTTTGAGGACACCATGAGATACGCAATGTTTAGTTCGGGGACTTTTGGAAATTATTTTTATAAATTTTTCGCTGCAGTGTATAAAAAATCATACTTTTTAATATCAATATTAATTGTAAAATTTATATAATATGTTGATAATAAATTTCGAACTCAGTAGAAAAGATTCTTAATGTGACCAACAGAATATGTATGTATCTATTGATAGTTTGAGGACAGTTCTCATGCGTATTCGCTAATTGAATCCAATTTAAAAATTGTAAAAAGAGTATTCCCTATGACTTTGAATCTTTATAATAATTTATAAGTAACATTTTATTTTGCTTACTGTGTAACATAAAATGCAAATGTTCATGATGTTGATTAAAATTCCTGGTGGCCGTCAAACAAATATATATCAGAGGGTTTGAGGACACCATGAGATACGCAATGTTTAGTTCGGGGACTTTTGGAAATTATTTTTATAAATTTTTCGCTGCAGTGTATAAAAAATCATACTTTTTAATTTCAATATTAATTGTAAAATTTATATAATATGTTGATAATACAATTTCGATCTCAGTAGAAAAGATTCTTAATGTGACCAACAGAATATGTATGTATTTAATGAAAGTTTGAGGACAGTTCTCATGCGTATTCGCTAATTGAATCCAATTTAAAAATTGTCAAAAGAGTATTCCCTATGACTTTGAATCTTTATAATAATTTATAAGTAACATTTTATTTTGCTTACTGTGTAACATAAAATGCAAATGTTCATGATGTTGATTAAAATTGCTGGTGGACGTCAAACAAATATATATCAGAGGGTTTGAGGACACCATGAGATACGCAATGTTTAGTTCGGGGACTTCTGGAAATTATTTTTATAAATTTTTCGCTGCAGTGTATAAAAAATCATACTTTTTAATATCAATATTAATTGTAAAATTTATATATGTTGATAATAAATTTCGAACTCAGTAGAAAAGATTCTTAATGTGACCAACAGAATATGTATGTATCTATTGATAGTTTGAGGACAGTTCTCATGCGCATTCGCTAATTGAATCCAATTTAAAAATTGTAAAAGAGTATTCCCTATGACTTTGAATCTTTATAATAATTTATAAGTAACATTTTATTTTGCTTACTGTGTAACATAAAATGCAAATGTTCATGATGTTGATTAAAATTCCTGGTGGCCGTCAAACAAATATATATCAGAGGGTTTGAGGACACCATGAGATACGCAATGTTTAGTTCGGGGACTTTTGGAAATTATTTTTATAAATTTTTCGCTGCAGTGTATAAAAAATCATACTTTTTAATATCAATATTAATTGTAAAATTTATATAATATGTTGATAATAAATTTCGAACTCAGTAGAAAAGATTCTTAATGTGACCAACAGAATATGTATGTATCTATTGATAGTTTGAGGACAGTTCTCATGCGTATTCGCTAATTGAATCCAATTTAAAAATTGTAAAAAGAGTATTCCCTATGACTTTGAATCTTTATAATAATTTATAAGTAACATTTTATTTTGCTTACTGTGTAACATAAAATGCAAATGTTCATGATGTTGATTAAAATTCCTGGTGGCCGTCAAACAAATATATATCAGAGGGTTTGAGGACACCATGAGATACGCAATGTTTAGTTCGGGGACTTTTGGAAATTATTTTTATAAATTTTTCGCTGCAGTGTATAAAAAATCATACTTTTTAATTTCAATATTAATTGTAAAATTTATATAATATGTTGATAATACAATTTCGATCTCAGTAGAAAAGATTCTTAATGTGACCAACAGAATATGTATGTATTTAATGAAAGTTTGAGGACAGTTCTCATGCGTATTCGCTAATTGAATCCAATTTAAAAATTGTCAAAAGAGTATTCCCTATGACTTTGAATCTTTATAATAATTTATAAGTAACATTTTATTTTGCTTACTGTGTAACATAAAATGCAAATGTTCATGATGTTGATTAAAATTGCTGGTGGACGTCAAACAAATATATATCAGAGGGTTTGAGGACACCATGAGATACGCAATGTTTAGTTCGGGGACTTCTGGAAATTATTTTTATAAATTTTTCGCTGCAGTGTATAAAAAATCATACTTTTTAATATCAATATTAATTGTAAAATTTATATATGTTGATAATAAATTTCGAACTCAGTAGAAAAGATTCTTAATGTGACCAACAGAATATGTATGTATCTATTGATAGTTTGAGGACAGTTCTCATGCGCATTCGCTAATTGAATCCAATTTAAAAATTGTAAAAGAGTATTCCCTATGACTTTGAATCTTTATAATAATTTATAAGTAACATTTTATTTTGCTTACTGTGTAACATAAAATGCAAATGTTCATGATGTTGATTAAAATTCCTGGTGGCCGTCAAACAAATATATATCAGAGGGTTTGAGGACACCATGAGATACGCAATGTTTAGTTCGGGGACTTTTGGAAATTATTTTTATAAATTTTTCGCTGCAGTGTATAAAAAATCATACTTTTTAATATCAATATTAATTGTAAAATTTATATAATATGTTGATAATAAATTTCGAACTCAGTAGAAAAGATTCTTAATGTGACCAACAGAATATGTATGTATCTATTGATAGTTTGAGGACAGTTCTCATGCGTATTCGCTAATTGAATCCAATTTAAAAATTGTAAAAAGAGTATTCCCTATGACTTTGAATCTTTATAATAATTTATAAGTAACATTTTATTTTGCTTACTGTGTAACATAAAATGCAAATGTTCATGATGTTGATTAAAATTCCTGGTGGCCGTCAAACAAATATATATCAGAGGGTTTGAGGACACCATGAGATACGCAATGTTTAGTTCGGGGACTTTTGGAAATTATTTTTATAAATTTTTCGCTGCAGTGTATAAAAAATCATACTTTTTAATTTCAATATTAATTGTAAAATTTATATAATATGTTGATAATACAATTTCGAACTCAGTAGAAAACATTCTTAATGTGACCAACAGAATATGTATGTATTTATTGATAGTTTGGAGGACAGTTCTCATGCGTATTCGCTAATTGAATCCAATTTAAAAATTGTAAAAAGAGTATTCCCTATGACTTTGAATCTTTATAATAATTTATAAGTAACATTTTATTTTGCTGTGCTGAGATATGGTGGTAGAATGGTTTCCAGTTGTAAAAAATATTTATATATATATATTTTAACAATTTTTAGCGTAGGTCCTTTAGACCTGACTACCGAATTCACTTGAAATTTGGTCGGTAAATGATAGGGACCTGGTGATATTTGCAGTAGGCCGCAATATCTCTCAGGGTCTTAGGGTTTTCCTTTTCAGCTGGGCCTCTACACAAATAATAATACGGCAAAGTTGTATGGTATTTGTATCAGGGATTTGTCCCCCAATCTTCTGATGCATTGTACCAATACAGAAATGCTGGAAAGGTTGTGTAGACGTAGGGGTATGGGCGAAACTTAGTCCGCGACCCTCCGTGTTTAGGCTTTTTTCACCCTCGTTTGTACAAATGGTACAAAATTGAGGGCTCCGTGGTGACTGTGGACGTTTTGCCGCCACATAAATCAGCACTTTGAGAAAAAAGAATTAAAATTTTTTTTTTAATTCGAGTCACTGTGCTGAGATATGTTGGTAGAATGGTTTCCAGTTGCAAAATATATATATATATATATATATATATATATATATATATATATATATATATATATATATATATATATTTTAACAATTTTTATATTTTTATTTTAATTTTAAAAAAATTTTTAAAGAAAACATAAATTAATATAATATTTTTTGTTTTTTAGTTTCAGGGTTTTTGGTTTGCGTCCGTTCAAATTTCATCCTATTTGATGTGATGTTCATACATATTCCAAACTTTTTTTCACTGTTTCACTACAGTGTAAATTTATGGAGGACTTAGGTATCCATCTTTCCTTTGGCTGGAACGTATTTTCATTCAGGAAGTGAATATGTACAAAGTGTTAAACTATTTTATGAGTTTCAGATACCTTTCTTCCTAGTTGATAACATTGTGGAGTCCATAAAACAGTGTTTATTCAACTAGAGGATTTTTACAGAGAATTCTGATTTTTACAACATCTTGTATTTGTTTTGTACATCTTGAAAACGGTATTCGTTAATGATGTATTCGCGTTACGGAACCTGTTGTTAAACCGGGAGTTGTATTCGGTGGCGATTTCCATACAAAATTGTCGGTTCGCGAAGTGTTATGTGTATTAGTGCAAGGATTTTGTTGTGCATAGAAAGTGAGTTTGTGTTTTTAAATCCGATATTCCGTACCGTAAATTTAAAATATGGTGAATAAATATAAAACCGAAAACTTTCAATTTAAATTAAAGTGAAAGTGAATATATGCAAGGCGTGCTATCCACAAATTGTGGTACCACGCGCAGGTTTGTTGCATGATTTTTTTTATAATAAAATTCTATAACATACAGATTACAGTTTACAGATTACTAATCGACAACATTTTGCATTTTGAACTTACTTCACTAACCAAAATATCTGTATATTATAGAGTTTATTTTTTATTTTTTTTTTCTACATTTGCATGCTCATTTTTAGATATAAGCTAGAAAGAGTGACATCCTATTTTGGTCCGAAACTGCAAGATTTGTTGCCAAAATAGGCTAGGGAAGCCCCGGTTATATGTCACTCAATTTTTTTAGGCTTTTTTATTGTTTTTGTATAATTTCTTAGAGTGATGGCATCCCATATCGGTCCGAAACTGCAAGATTGTTGCCGAATGGGCTAGGGACAAATTAGGCGCGATGCCATCCAGTAAGTTAGCGTAGGTCCTTCAGACCTGACTACCGAATTCACTTGGAATTTGGTCGGTAAATGATAGGGACCTGGTGATATTTGCAGTAGGCCGCAATATCTCTCAGGGTCTTAGGGTTTTCCTTTTCAGCTGGGCCTCTACACAAATAATAATACGGCAAAGTTGTATGGTATTTGTATCAGGGATTTGTCCCCCAATCTTCTGATGCATTATACCAATACAGAAATGCTGGAAAGGTTGTGTAGACGTAGGGGTATGGGCGAAACTTAGTACGCGACCCTCCGTGTTTAGGCTTTTTTCACCCTCGTTTGTACAAATGGTACAAAATTGAGGGCTCCGTGGTGACTGTGAACGTTTTACCGCCACATAAATCAGCACTTTGAGAAAAAAGAATTGAAATTTTTTTTTTTTAATTCGAGTCACTGTGCTGAGATATGTTGGTAGAATGTTTCCAGTTGCAAATTATGTTTATAATTATATATTTTTTTAACAATTTTTATATTTTTATTTTAATTTTAAAAAAATTTTTAAAGAAAACATATATTAATATAATATTTTTTGTTTTTTAGTTTCAGGGTTTTTGGTTTGCGTCCGTTCAAATTTCATCCTATTTGATGTGATGTTCATACATATTCCAAACTTTTTTTCACTGTTTCACTACAGTGTAAATTTATGGAGGACTTAGGTATCCATCTTTCCTTTGGCTGGAACGTATTTTCATTCAGGAAGTGAATATGTACAAAATGTTAAACTATTTTATGAGTTTCAGATACCTTTCTTCCTAGTTGATAACATTGTGGAGTCCATAAAACAGTGTTTATTCAACTAGAGGATTTTTACAGAGAATTCTGATTTTTACAACATCTTGTATTTGTATTTGTACATCTTCAAACGGTATTCGTTAATGATGTATTCGCGTTACGGAACCTGTTGTTAAACCGGGAGTTGTATTCGGTGGCGATTTCCATACAAAATTGTCGGTTCGCGAAGTGTTATGTGTATTAGTGCAAGGATTTTGTTGTGCATAGAAAGTGAGTTTGTGTTTTTAAATCCGATATTCCGTACCGTAAATTTAAAATATGGTGAATAAATATAAAACCGAAAACTTTCAATTTAAATTAAAGTGAAAGTGAATATATGCAAGGCGTGCTATCCACAAATTGTGGTACCACGCGCAGGTTTGTTGCATGATTTTTTTTTATAATAAAATTCTATAACATACAGATTACAGTTTACAGATTACTAATCGACAACATTTTGCATTTTGAACTTACTTCACTAACCAAAATATCTGTATATTATAGAGTTTATTTTTTATTTTTTTTTTCTACATTTGCATGCTCATTTTTAGATATAAGCTAGAAAGAGTGACATCCTATTTTGGTCCGAAACTGCAAGATTTGTTGCCAAAATAGGCTAGGGAAGCCCCGGTTATATGTCACTCAATTTTTTTAGGCTTTTTTATTGTTTTTGTATAATTTCTTAGAGTGATGGCATCCCATATCGGTCCGAAACTGCAAGATTGTTGCCGAATGGGCTAGGGACAAATTAGGCGCGATGCCATCCAGTAAGTTAGCGTAGGTCCTTCAGACCTGACTACCGAATTCACTTGGAATTTGGTCGGTAAATGATAGGGACCTGGTGATATTTGCAGTAGGCCGCAATATCTCTCAGGGTCTTAGGGTTTTCCTTTTCAGCTGGGCCTCTACACAAATAATAATACGGCAAAGTTGTATGGTATTTGTATCAGGGATTTGTCCCCCAATCTTCTGATGCATTATACCAATACAGAAATGCTGGAAAGGTTGTGTAGACGTAGGGGTATGGGCGAAACTTAGTACGCGACCCTCCGTGTTTAGGCTTTTTTCACCCTCGTTTGTACAAATGGTACAAAATTGAGGGCTCCGTGGTGACTGTGGACGTTTTACCGCCACATAAATCAGCACTTTGAGAAAAAAGAATTGAAATTTTTTTTTTTTTAATTCGAGTCACTGTGCTGAGATATGTTGGTAGAATGTTTCCAGTTGCAAATTATGTTTATAATTATATATTTTTTTAACAATTTTTACATTTTTATTTTAATTTTAGAAAAATTTTTAAAGAAAACATAAATTAATATAATATTTTTTGTCTTTTAGTTTCAGGGTTTTTGGTTTGCGTCCGTCCAAATTTTATCCTATTTGATGTGGTTTTTATTTTATTCATATTCCAATTGTTTTTCACTGTTTCATTACAGTGTTAATTTATGGACTTATCCATCTTTCCTTTGGTTGGAACGTATTTTCAGTCAGGATGTGAATATGTACAAAATGTATTTTTTTTTTGTGAGTTTCAGACACCTTTTCTTCCTAGTCCATACTATTGTGGAACCAGTTATTGGTGGCGAAATGAGATTATCATACCCTAGTCTGGATTCTGTTCCACCGGAGTTTAAGTATCCATAAATTTTTCCTTCAAATAATTATTAATGTGTACTTGTTATGTATTATTATAAAATTTTGTAAATTTTAAGCTTTTTTAAATAAATTTTTTTTTGGAACCGTATTATAAAAATTTAATACGGGGGTTTGTGGGAGTGTTGATACCGTTCAACACGTGGGCACGCGTCGCTGTTCCAACTACCTTTTTTAAAGATAGTTCGAAGAGCGTTAATATATTACAAAATTTGCAAATATTTGATGATTGTTTGTTTCAAAAGAAATGTAAAAGTATGTTTCAGAATGTAGAACTACCGGAGGGCAATGGAAGACATTTTTCTAATATGTATTCCAGATTTCGGTTAGGTATCAGTGAGGAAATTTCAGTAAGTATGAACTATTTATTTTTTACCAATTTATGTATAAAATTAGGTTTGTTAATTTGAAAATGTTTTGTTTCAGATGAAAATAGTATTTATTCAACTAGAGAATTTTCACAATATCTTGTATTTGGCTGAATTTTTAACAATACAAATCTTCTCTAAGAGCATCTCTAACATTCTGGCAATGAAAAAAAAATTTTCTGGTATATAAGCTATTCCTTTTTACCAATTTAGGTATCTATATTTAAGTTTTTTAAGTTATAAAACTTTTGTTTTAGATGAATGGTGTTTCGCCAGAAGGTTATATAATTTTCATTTTCCACATCCTGTATTTGGCTGAATTTGCAACAATACAGATATTTTTTAAAAGGATCTCTAATTTTCCGGCAATGAAAGAATATTTTCTGGTACCTATATGTATAAGCTTTAATTCTTTTTTACCAATTTAGGTTGTATTTAAGTTTTTTAAATTGTAAAACTTTTGTTTTAGATTGATGGTATTCGGCCAGAAGATTATGATTCTGAATTTCACTGATCTAAGTTACCATATATATGCCGGAAATGTTAAATTGGACGTTAGTACTAAATGACGATTTCCATATAAAATTGCCGGTGTGTGCCTAATATATTCTATCTATTATTATTCCAGGTAAACAAGCATAGATACACAATTCGGATGTCGGTACCCGTGAAAGGTCGTTAATACGGTAAACGGTATTCGTTAATGATGTATTTGCGTTACGGAACACGTTGTTCAACCGGGAGTTGTATTCGGTGGCGGTAAATCATGAACATTTGCATTTTATGTTACTGTGTAACATAAAATGCAAATGTTCATGATTTTGATTAAAATTCCTGGTGGACGTCAAACAGATATATATCAGAGAGTTTGAGGACACCTTGAGATACGCAATGTTTAGTTCGGGGACTTTTGGAAATTATTTTTATAAATTTTTCGCTGCAGTGTATAAAAAATACTACTTTTTAATTTCAATATTAATTGTAAAGTTTATATAATATTTTGATAATACAATTTCGAACTCAGTAGAAAAGATTCTTAATGTGACCAACAGAATATGTATGTATTTATTGATAGTTTGAGGACAGTTCTCATGCGTATTCGCTAATTGAATCCAATTTAAAAATTGTAAAAAGAGTATTCCCTATGACTTTGAATCTTTATAATAATTTATAAGTAACATTTTATTTTGCTTACTGTGTAACATAAAATGCAAATGTTCATGATGTTGATTAAAATTCCTGGTGGACGTCAAACAAATATATATCAGAGGGTTTGAGGACACCATGAGATACGCAATGTTTAGTTCGGGGACTTTTGGAAATTATTTTTATAAATTTTTCGCTGCAGTGTATAAAAAATCATACTTTTTAATATCAATATTAATTGTAAAATTTATATAATATGTTGATAATACAATTTCGATCTCAGTAGAAAAGATTCTTAATGTGACCAACAGAATATGTATGTATTTAATGAAAGTTTGAGGACAGTTCTCATGCGTATTCGCTAATTGAATCCAATTTAAAAATTGTCCAAAGAGTATTCCCTATAACTTTGAATCTTTATAATAATTTATAAGTAACATTTTATTTTGCTTACTGTGTAACATAAAATGCAAATGTTCATGATGTTGATTAAAATTGCTGGTGGACGTCAAACAAATATATATCAGAGGGTTTGAGGACACCATGAGATACGCAATGTTTAGTTCGGGGACTTCTGGAAATTATTTTTATAAATTTTTCGCTGCAGTGTATAAAAAATCATACTTTTTAATATCAATATTAATTGTAAAATTTATATATGTTGATAATAAATTTCGAACTCAGTAGAAAAGATTCTTAATGTGACCAACAGAATATGTATGTATCTATTGATAGTTTGAGGACAGTTCTCATGCGCATTCGCTAATTGAATCCAATTTAAAAATTGTAAAAAGAGTATTCCCTATGACTTTGAATCTTTATAATAATTTATAAGTAACATTTTATTTTGCTTACTGTGTAACATAAAATGCAAATGTTCATGATGTTGATTAAAATTCCTGGTGGCCGTCAAACAAATATATATCAGAGGGTTTGAGGACACCATGAGATACGCAATGTTTAGTTCGGGGACTTTTGGAAATTATTTTTATAAATTTTTCGCTGCAGTGTATAAAAAATCATACTTTTTAATATCAATATTAATTGTAAAATTTATATAATATGTTGATAATAAATTTCGAACTCAGTAGAAAAGATTCTTAATGTGACCAACAGAATATGTATGTATCTATTGATAGTTTGAGGACAGTTCTCATGCGTATTCGCTAATTGAATCCAATTTAAAAATTGTAAAAAGAGTATTCCCTATGACTTTGAATCTTTATAATAATTTATAAGTAACATTTTATTTTGCTTACTGTGTAACATAAAATGCAAATGTTCATGATGTTGATTAAAATTCCTGGTGGCCGTCAAACAAATATATATCAGAGGGTTTGAGGACACCATGAGATACGCAATGTTTAGTTCGGGGACTTTTGGAAATTATTTTTATAAATTTTTCGCTGCAGTGTATAAAAAATCATACTTTTTAATTTCAATATTAATTGTAAAATTTATATAATATGTTGATAATACAATTTCGAACTCAGTAGAAAACATTCTTAATGTGACCAACAGAATATGTATGTATTTATTGATAGTTTGAGGACAGTTCTCATGCGTATTCGCTAATTGAATCCAATTTAAAAATTGTAAAAAGAGTATTCCCTATGACTTTGAATCTTTATAATAATTTATAAGTAACATTTTATTTTGCTGTGCTGAGATATGGTGGTAGAATGGTTTCCAGTTGTAAAAAATATTTATATATATATATTTTAACAATTTTTAGCGTAGGTCCTTTAGACCTGACTACCGAATTCACTTGAAATTTGGTCGGTAAATGATAGGGACCTGGTGATATTTGCAGTAGGCCGCAATATCTCTCAGGGTCTTAGGGTTTTCCTTTTCAGCTGGGCCTCTACACAAATAATAATACGGCAAAGTTGTATGGTATTTGTATCAGGGATTTGTCCCCCAATCTTCTGATGCATTGTACCAATACAGAAATGCTGGAAAGGTTGTGTAGACGTAGGGGTATGGGCGAAACTTAGTCCGCGACCCTCCGTGTTTAGGCTTTTTTCACCCTCGTTTGTACAAATGGTACAAAATTGAGGGCTCCGTGGTGACTGTGGACGTTTTGCCGCCACATAAATCAGCACTTTGAGAAAAAAGAATTAAAATTTTTTTTTTAATTCGAGTCACTGTGCTGAGATATGTTGGTAGAATGGTTTCCAGTTGCAAAATATATATATATATATATATATATATATATATATATATATATATATATATATATATTTTAACAATTTTTATATTTTTATTTTAATTTTAAAAAAATTTTTAAAGAAAACATAAATTAATATAATATTTTTTGTTTTTTAGTTTCAGGGTTTTTGGTTTGCGTCCGTTCAAATTTCATCCTATTTGATGTGATGTTCATACATATTCCAAACTTTTTTTCACTGTTTCACTACAGTGTAAATTTATGGAGGACTTAGGTATCCATCTTTCCTTTGGCTGGAACGTATTTTCATTCAGGAAGTGAATATGTACAAAGTGTTAAACTATTTTATGAGTTTCAGATACCTTTCTTCCTAGTTGATAACATTGTGGAGTCCATAAAACAGTGTTTATTCAACTAGAGGATTTTTACAGAGAATTCTGATTTTTACAACATCTTGTATTTGTTTTGTACATCTTGAAAACGGTATTCGTTAATGATGTATTCGCGTTACGGAACCTGTTGTTAAACCGGGAGTTGTATTCGGTGGCGATTTCCATACAAAATTGTCGGTTCGCGAAGTGTTATGTGTATTAGTGCAAGGATTTTGTTGTGCATAGAAAGTGAGTTTGTGTTTTTAAATCCGATATTCCGTACCGTAAATTTAAAATATGGTGAATAAATATAAAACCGAAAACTTTCAATTTAAATTAAAGTGAAAGTGAATATATGCAAGGCGTGCTATCCACAAATTGTGGTACCACGCGCAGGTTTGTTGCATGATTTTTTTTATAATAAAATTCTATAACATACAGATTACAGTTTACAGATTACTAATCGACAACATTTTGCATTTTGAACTTACTTCACTAACCAAAATATCTGTATATTATAGAGTTTATTTTTTATTTTTTTTTTCTCTACATTTGCATGCTCATTTTTAGATATAAGCTAGAAAGAGTGACATCCTATTTTGGTCCGAAACTGCAAGATTTGTTGCCAAAATAGGCTAGGGAAGCCCCGGTTATATGTCACTCAATTTTTTTAGGCTTTTTTATTGTTTTTGTATAATTTCTTAGAGTGATGGCATCCCATATCGGTCCGAAACTGCAAGATTGTTGCCGAATGGGCTAGGGACAAATTAGGCGCGATGCCATCCAGTAAGTTAGCGTAGGTCCTTCAGACCTGACTACCGAATTCACTTGGAATTTGGTCGGTAAATGATAGGGACCTGGTGATATTTGCAGTAGGCCGCAATATCTCTCAGGGTCTTAGGGTTTTCCTTTTCAGCTGGGCCTCTACACAAATAATAATACGGCAAAGTTGTATGGTATTTGTATCAGGGATTTGTCCCCCAATCTTCTGATGCATTATACCAATACAGAAATGCTGGAAAGGTTGTGTAGACGTAGGGGTATGGGCGAAACTTAGTACGCGACCCTCCGTGTTTAGGCTTTTTTCACCCTCGTTTGTACAAATGGTACAAAATTGAGGGCTCCGTGGTGACTGTGAACGTTTTACCGCCACATAAATCAGCACTTTGAGAAAAAAGAATTGAAATTTTTTTTTTTTAATTCGAGTCACTGTGCTGAGATATGTTGGTAGAATGTTTCCAGTTGCAAATTATGTTTATAATTATATATTTTTTTAACAATTTTTATATTTTTATTTTAATTTTAAAAAAATTTTTAAAGAAAACATATATTAATATAATATTTTTTGTTTTTTAGTTTCAGGGTTTTTGGTTTGCGTCCGTTCAAATTTCATCCTATTTGATGTGATGTTCATACATATTCCAAACTTTTTTTCACTGTTTCACTACAGTGTAAATTTATGGAGGACTTAGGTATCCATCTTTCCTTTGGCTGGAACGTATTTTCATTCAGGAAGTGAATATGTACAAAATGTTAAACTATTTTATGAGTTTCAGATACCTTTCTTCCTAGTTGATAACATTGTGGAGTCCATAAAACAGTGTTTATTCAACTAGAGGATTTTTACAGAGAATTCTGATTTTTACAACATCTTGTATTTGTATTTGTACATCTTCAAACGGTATTCGTTAATGATGTATTCGCGTTACGGAACCTGTTGTTAAACCGGGAGTTGTATTCGGTGGCGATTTCCATACAAAATTGTCGGTTCGCGAAGTGTTATGTGTATTAGTGCAAGGATTTTGTTGTGCATAGAAAGTGAGTTTGTGTTTTTAAATCCGATATTCCGTACCGTAAATTTAAAATATGGTGAATAAATATAAAACCGAAAACTTTCAATTTAAATTAAAGTGAAAGTGAATATATGCAAGGCGTGCTATCCACAAATTGTGGTACCACGCGCAGGTTTGTTGCATGATTTTTTTTTATAATAAAATTCTATAACATACAGATTACAGTTTACAGATTACTAATCGACAACATTTTGCATTTTGAACTTACTTCACTAACCAAAATATCTGTATATTATAGAGTTTATTTTTTATTTTTTTTTTCTACATTTGCATGCTCATTTTTAGATATAAGCTAGAAAGAGTGACATCCTATTTTGGTCCGAAACTGCAAGATTTGTTGCCAAAATAGGCTAGGGAAGCCCCGGTTATATGTCACTCAATTTTTTTAGGCTTTTTTATTGTTTTTGTATAATTTCTTAGAGTGATGGCATCCCATATCGGTCCGAAACTGCAAGATTGTTGCCGAATGGGCTAGGGACAAATTAGGCGCGATGCCATCCAGTAAGTTAGCGTAGGTCCTTCAGACCTGACTACCGAATTCACTTGGAATTTGGTCGGTAAATGATAGGGACCTGGTGATATTTGCAGTAGGCCGCAATATCTCTCAGGGTCTTAGGGTTTTCCTTTTCAGCTGGGCCTCTACACAAATAATAATACGGCAAAGTTGTATGGTATTTGTATCAGGGATTTGTCCCCCAATCTTCTGATGCATTATACCAATACAGAAATGCTGGAAAGGTTGTGTAGACGTAGGGGTATGGGCGAAACTTAGTACGCGACCCTCCGTGTTTAGGCTTTTTTCACCCTCGTTTGTACAAATGGTACAAAATTGAGGGCTCCGTGGTGACTGTGGACGTTTTACCGCCACATAAATCAGCACTTTGAGAAAAAAGAATTGAAATTTTTTTTTTTTTAATTCGAGTCACTGTGCTGAGATATGTTGGTAGAATGTTTCCAGTTGCAAATTATGTTTATAATTATATATTTTTTTAACAATTTTTACATTTTTATTTTAATTTTAGAAAAATTTTTAAAGAAAACATAAATTAATATAATATTTTTTGTCTTTTAGTTTCAGGGTTTTTGGTTTGCGTCCGTCCAAATTTTATCCTATTTGATGTGGTTTTTATTTTATTCATATTCCAATTGTTTTTCACTGTTTCATTACAGTGTTAATTTATGGACTTATCCATCTTTCCTTTGGTTGGAACGTATTTTCAGTCAGGATGTGAATATGTACAAAATGTATTTTTTTTTTGTGAGTTTCAGACACCTTTTCTTCCTAGTCCATACTATTGTGGAACCAGTTATTGGTGGCGAAATGAGATTATCATACCCTAGTCTGGATTCTGTTCCACCGGAGTTTAAGTATCCATAAATTTTTCCTTCAAATAATTATTAATGTGTACTTGTTATGTATTATTATAAAATTTTGTAAATTTTAAGCTTTTTTAAATAAATTTTTTTTTGGAACCGTATTATAAAAATTTAATACGGGGGTTTGTGGGAGTGTTGATACCGTTCAACACGTGGGCACGCGTCGCTGTTCCAACTACCTTTTTTAAAGATAGTTCGAAGAGCGTTAATATATTACAAAATTTGCAAATATTTGATGATTGTTTGTTTCAAAAGAAATGTAAAAGTATGTTTCAGAATGTAGAACTACCGGAGGGCAATGGAAGACATTTTTCTAATATGTATTCCAGATTTCGGTTAGGTATCAGTGAGGAAATTTCAGTAAGTATGAACTATTTATTTTTTACCAATTTATGTATAAAATTAGGTTTGTTAATTTGAAAATGTTTTGTTTCAGATGAAAATAGTATTTATTCAACTAGAGAATTTTCACAATATCTTGTATTTGGCTGAATTTTTAACAATACAAATCTTCTCTAAGAGCATCTCTAACATTCTGGCAATGAAAAAAAAATTTTCTGGTATATAAGCTATTCCTTTTTACCAATTTAGGTATCTATATTTAAGTTTTTTAAGTTATAAAACTTTTGTTTTAGATGAATGGTGTTTCGCCAGAAGGTTATATAATTTTCATTTTCCACATCCTGTATTTGGCTGAATTTGCAACAATACAGATATTTTTTAAAAGGATCTCTAATTTTCCGGCAATGAAAGAATATTTTCTGGTACCTATATGTATAAGCTTTAATTCTTTTTTACCAATTTAGGTTGTATTTAAGTTTTTTAAATTGTAAAACTTTTGTTTTAGATTGATGGTATTCGGCCAGAAGATTATGATTCTGAATTTCACTGATCTAAGTTACCATATATATGCCGGAAATGTTAAATTGGACGTTAGTACTAAATGACGATTTCCATATAAAATTGCCGGTGTGTGCCTAATATATTCTATCTATTATTATTCCAGGTAAACAAGCATAGATATTCGCCAATTCGGATGTCGGTACCCGTGAAAGGTCGTTAATACGGTAAACGGTATTCGTTAATGATGTATTTGCGTTACGGAACACGTTGTTCAACCGGGAGTTGTATTCGGTGGCGGTAAATCATGAACATTTGCATTTTATGTTACTGTGTAACATAAAATGCAAATGTTCATGATTTTGATTAAAATTCCTGGTGGACGTCAAACAGATATATATCAGAGAGTTTGAGGACACCTTGAGATACGCAATGTTTAGTTCGGGGACTTTTGGAAATTATTTTTATAAATTTTTCGCTGCAGTGTATAAAAAATACTACTTTTTAATTTCAATATTAATTGTAAAGTTTATATAATATTTTGATAATACAATTTCGAACTCAGTAGAAAAGATTCTTAATGTGACCAACAGAATATGTATGTATTTATTGATAGTTTGAGGACAGTTCTCATGCGTATTCGCTAATTGAATCCAATTTAAAAATTGTAAAAAGAGTATTCCCTATGACTTTGAATCTTTATAATAATTTATAAGTAACATTTTATTTTGCTTACTGTGTAACATAAAATGCAAATGTTCATGATGTTGATTAAAATTCCTGGTGGACGTCAAACAAATATATATCAGAGGGTTTGAGGACACCATGAGATACGCAATGTTTAGTTCGGGGACTTTTGGAAATTATTTTTATAAATTTTTCGCTGCAGTGTATAAAAAATCATACTTTTTAATATCAATATTAATTGTAAAATTTATATAATATGTTGATAATACAATTTCGATCTCAGTAGAAAAGATTCTTAATGTGACCAACAGAATATGTATGTATTTAATGAAAGTTTGAGGACAGTTCTCATGCGTATTCGCTAATTGAATCCAATTTAAAAATTGTCCAAAGAGTATTCCCTATGACTTTGAATCTTTATAATAATTTATAAGTAACATTTTATTTTGCTTACTGTGTAACATAAAATGCAAATGTTCATGATGTTGATTAAAATTGCTGGTGGACGTCAAACAAATATATATCAGAGGGTTTGAGGACACCATGAGATACGCAATGTTTAGTTCGGGGACTTCTGGAAATTATTTTTAAAAATTTTTCGCTGCAGTGTATAAAAAATCATACTTTTTAATATCAATATTAATTGTAAAATTTATATATGTTGATAATAAATTTCGAACTCAGTAGAAAAGATTCTTAATGTGACCAACAGAATATGTATGTATCTATTGATAGTTTGAGGACAGTTCTCATGCGCATTCGCTAATTGAATCCAATTTAAAAATTGTAAAAAGAGTATTCCCTATGACTTTGAATCTTTATAATAATTTATAAGTAACATTTTATTTTGCTTACTGTGTAACATAAAATGCAAATGTTCATGATGTTGATTAAAATTCCTGGTGGCCGTCAAACAAATATATATCAGAGGGTTTGAGGACACCATGAGATACGCAATGTTTAGTTCGGGGACTTTTGGAAATTATTTTTATAAATTTTTCGCTGCAGTGTATAAAAAATCATACTTTTTAATATCAATATTAATTGTAAAATTTATATAATTTGTTGATAATAAATTTCGAACTCAGTAGAAAAGATTCTTAATGTGACCAACAGAATATGTATGTATCTATTGATAGTTTGAGGACAGTTCTCATGCGTATTCGCTAATTGAATCCAATTTAAAAATTGTAAAAAGAGTATTCCCTATGACTTTGAATCTTTATAATAATTTATAAGTAACATTTTATTTTGCTTACTGTGTAACATAAAATGCAAATGTTCATGATGTTGATTAAAATTCCTGGTGGCCGTCAAACAAATATATATCAGAGGGTTTGAGGACACCATGAGATACGCAATGTTTAGTTCGGGGACTTTTGGAAATTATTTTTATAAATTTTTCGCTGCAGTGTATAAAAAATCATACTTTTTAATTTCAATATTAATTGTAAAATTTATATAATATGTTGATAATACAATTTCGAACTCACTAGAAAACATTCTTAATGTGACCAACAGAATATGTATGTATTTATTGATAGTTTGAGGACAGTTCTCATGCGTATTCGCTAATTGAATCCAATTTAAAAATTGTAAAAAGAGTATTCCCTATGACTTTGAATCTTTATAATAATTTATAAGTAACATTTTATTTTGCTGTGCTGAGATATGGTGGTAGAATTGTTTCCAGTTGTAAAAAATATTTATATATATATATTTTAACAATTTTTAGCGTAGGTCCTTTAGACCTGACTACCGAATTCACTTGAAATTTGGTCGGTAAATGATAGGGACCTGGTGATATTTGCAGTAGGCCGCAATATCTCTCAGGGTCTTAGGGTTTTCCTTTTCAGCTGGGCCTCTACACAAATAATAATACGGCAAAGTTGTATGGTATTTGTATCAGGGATTTGTCCCCCAATCTTCTGATGCATTGTACCAATACAGAAATGCTGGAAAGGTTGTGTAGACGTAGGGGTATGGGCGAAACTTAGTCCGCGACCCTCCGTGTTTAGGCTTTTTTCACCCTCGTTTGTACAAATGGTACAAAATTGAGGGCTCCGTGGTGACTGTGGACGTTTTGCCGCCACATAAATCAGCACTTTGAGAAAAAAGAATTAAAATTTTTTTTTTAATTCGAGTCACTGTGCTGAGATATGTTGGTAGAATGGTTTCCAGCTGCAAAAAAAAAATATATATATATATATATATATATATATATATATATATATATATATATATATATATATATATATATATATATATATATATTTTAACAATTTTTATATTTTTATTTTAATTTTAAAAAAATTTTTAAAGAAAACATAAATTAATATAATATTTTTTGTTTTTTAGTTTCAGGGTTTTTGGTTTGCGTCCGTTCAAATTTCATCCTATTTGATGTGATGTTCATACATATTCCAAACTTTTTTTCACTGTTTCACTACAGTGTAAATTTATGGAGGACTTAGGTATCCATCTTTCCTTTGGCTGGAACGTATTTTCATTCAGGAAGTGAATATGTACAAAGTGTTAAACTATTTTATGAGTTTCAGATACCTTTCTTCCTAGTTGATAACATTGTGGAGTCCATAAAACAGTGTTTATTCAACTAGAGGATTTTTACAGAGAATTCTGATTTTTACAACATCTTGTATTTGTATTTGTACATCTTGAAAACGGTATTCGTTAATGATGTATTCGCGTTACGGAACCTGTTGTTAAACCGGGAGTTGTATTCGGTGGCGATTTCCATACAAAATTGTCGGTTCGCGAAGTGTTATGTGTATTAGTGCAAGGATTTTGTTGTAGATAGAAAGTGAGTTTGTGTTTTTAAATCCGATATTCCGTACCGTAAATTTAAAATATGGTGAATAAATATAAAACCGAAAACTTTCAATTTAAATTAAAGTGAAAGTGAATATATGCAAGGCGTGCTATCCACAAATTGTGGTACCACGCGCAGGTTTGTTGCATGATTTTTTTTATAATAAAATTCTATAACATACAGATTACAGTTTACAGATTACTAATCGACAACATTTTGCATTTTGAACTTACTTCACTAACCAAAATATCTGTATATTATAGAGTTTATTTTTTATTTTTTTTTTCTACATTTGCATGCTCATTTTTAGATATAAGCTAGAAAGAGTGACATCCTATTTTGGTCCGAAACTGCAAGATTTGTTGCCAAAATAGGCTAGGGAAGCCCCGGTTATATGTCACTCAATTTTTTTAGGCTTTTTTATTGTTTTTGTATAATTTCTTAGAGTGATGGCATCCCATATCGGTCCGAAACTGCAAGATTGTTGCCGAATGGGCTAGGGACAAATTAGGCGCGATGCCATCCAGTAAGTTAGCGTAGGTCCTTCAGACCTGACTACCGAATTCACTTGGAATTTGGTCGGTAAATGATAGGGACCTGGTGATATTTGCAGTAGGCCGCAATATCTCTCAGGGTCTTAGGGTTTTCCTTTTCAGCTGGGCCTCTACACAAATAATAATACGGCAAAGTTGTATGGTATTTGTATCAGGGATTTGTCCCCCAATCTTCTGATGCATTATACCAATACAGAAATGCTGGAAAGGTTGTGTAGACGTAGGGGTATGGGCGAAACTTAGTACGCGACCCTCCGTGTTTAGGCTTTTTTCACCCTCGTTTGTACAAATGGTACAAAATTGAGGGCTCCGTGGTGACTGTGGACGTTTTACCGCCACATAAATCAGCACTTTGAGAAAAAAGAATTGAAATTTTTTTTTTTAATTCGAGTCACTGTGCTGAGATATGTTGGTAGAATGTTTCCAGTTGCAAATTATGTTTATAATTATATATTTTTTTAAGAATTTTTATATTTTTATTTTAATTTTAAAAAAATTTTTAAAGAAAACATAAATTAATATAATATTTTTTGTCTTTTAGTTTCAGGGTTTTTGGTTTGCGTCCGTCCAAATTTTATCCTATTTGATGTGGTTTTTATTTTATTCATATTCCAATTGTTTTTCACTGTTTCATTACAGTGTTAATTTATGGACTTATCCATCTTTCCTTTGGTTGGAACGTATTTTCAGTCAGGATGTGAATATGTACAAAATGTATTTTTTTTTTGTGAGTTTCAGACACCTTTTCTTCCTAGTCCATACTATTGTGGAACCAGTTATTGGTGGCGAAATGAGATTATCATACCCTAGTCTGGATTCTGTTCCACCGGAGTTTAAGTATCCATAAATTTTTCCTTCAAATAATTATTAATGTGTACTTGTTATGTATTATTATAAAATTTTGTAAATTTTAAGCTTTTTTAAATAAATTTTTTTTTGGAACCGTATTATAAAAATTTAATACGGGGGTTTGTGGGAGTGTTGATACCGTTCAACACGTGGGCACGCGTCGCTGTTCCAACTACCTTTTTTAAAGATAGTTCGAAGAGCGTTAATATATTACAAAATTTGCAAATATTTGATGATTGTTTGTTTCAAAAGAAATGTAAAAGTATGTTTCAGAATGTAGAACTACCGGAGGGCAATGGAAGACATTTTTCTAATATGTATTCCAGATTTCGGTTAGGTATCAGTGAGGAAATTTCAGTAAGTATGAACTATTTATTTTTTACCAATTTATGTATAAAATTAGGTTTGTTAATTTGAAAATGTTTTGTTTCAGATGAAAATAGTATTTATTCAACTAGAGAATTTTCACAATATCTTGTATTTGGCTGAATTTTTAACAATACAAATCTTCTCTAAGAGCATCTCTAACATTCTGGCAATGAAAAAAAAATTTTCTGGTATATAAGCTATTCCTTTTTACCAATTTAGGTATCTATATTTAAGTTTTTTAAGTTATAAAACTTTTGTTTTAGATGAATGGTGTTTCGCCAGAAGGTTATATAATTTTCATTTTCCACATCCTGTATTTGGCTGAATTTGCAACAATACAGATATTTTTTAAAAGGATCTCTAATTTTCCGGCAATGAAAGAATATTTTCTGGTACCTATATGTATAAGCTTTAATTCTTTTTTACCAATTTAGGTTGTATTTAAGTTTTTTAAATTGTAAAACTTTTGTTTTAGATTGATGGTATTCGGCCAGAAGATTATGATTCTGAATTTCACTGATCTAAGTTACCATATATATGCCGGAAATGTTAAATTGGACGTTAGTACTAAATGACGATTTCCATATAAAATTGCCGGTGTGTGCCTAATATATTCTATCTATTATTATTCCAGGTAAACAAGCATAGATATTCGCCAATTCGGATGTCGGTACCCGTGAAAGGTCGTTAATACGGTAAACGGTATTCGTTAATGATGTATTTGCGTTACGGAACACGTTGTTCAACCGGGAGTTGTATTCGGTGGCGGTAAATCATGAACATTTGCATTTTATGTTACTGTGTAACATAAAATGCAAATGTTCATGATTTTGATTAAAATTCCTGGTGGACGTCAAACAGATATATATCAGAGAGTTTGAGGACACCTTGAGATACGCAATGTTTAGTTCGGGGACTTTTGGAAATTATTTTTATAAATTTTTCGCTGCAGTGTATAAAAAATACTACTTTTTAATTTCAATATTAATTGTAAAGTTTATATAATATTTTGATAATACAATTTCGAACTCAGTAGAAAAGATTCTTAATGTGACCAACAGAATATGTATGTATTTATTGATAGTTTGAGGACAGTTCTCATGCGTATTCGCTAATTGAATCCAATTTAAAAATTGTAAAAAGAGTATTCCCTATGACTTTGAATCTTTATAATAATTTATAAGTAACATTTTATTTTGCTTACTGTGTAACATAAAATGCAAATGTTCATGATGTTGATTAAAATTCCTGGTGGACGTCAAACAAATATATATCAGAGGGTTTGAGGACACCATGAGATACGCAATGTTTAGTTCGGGGACTTTTGGAAATTATTTTTATAAATTTTTCGCTGCAGTGTATAAAAAATCATACTTTTTAATATCAATATTAATTGTAAAATTTATATAATATGTTGATAATACAATTTCGATCTCAGTAGAAAAGATTCTTAATGTGACCAACAGAATATGTATGTATTTAATGAAAGTTTGAGGACAGTTCTCATGCGTATTCGCTAATTGAATCCAATTTAAAAATTGTAAAAAGAGTATTCCCTATGACTTTGAATCTTTATAATAATTTATAAGTAACATTTTATTTTGCTGTGCTGAGATATGGTGGTAGAATGGTTTCCAGTTGTAAAAAATATTTATATATATATATTTTAACAATTTTTAGCGTAGGTCCTTTAGACCTGACTACCGAATTCACTTGAAATTTGGTCGGTAAATGATAGGGACCTGGTGATATTTGCAGTAGGCCGCAATATCTCTCAGGGTCTTAGGGTTTTCCTTTTCAGCTGGGCCTCTACACAAATAATAATACGGCAAAGTTGTATGGTATTTGTATCAGGGATTTGTCCCCCAATCTTCTGATGCATTGTACCAATACAGAAATGCTGGAAAGGTTGTGTAGACGTAGGGGTATGGGCGAAACTTAGTCCGCGACCCTCCGTGTTTAGGCTTTTTTCACCCTCGTTTGTACAAATGGTACAAAACTGAGGGCTCCGTGGTGACTGTGGACGTTTTGCCGCCACATAAATCAGCACTTTGAGAAAAAAGAATTAAAATTTTTTTTTTAATTCGAGTCACTGTGCTGAGATATGTTGGTAGAATGGTTTCCAGTTGCAAAAAAAATATATATATATATATATATATATATATATATATATATATATATATATATATATATATATATATATATATATATATATATATATATATATATTTTAACAATTTTTATATTTTTATTTTAATTTTAAAAAAATTTTTAAAGAAAACATAAATTAATATAATATTTTTTGTTTTTTAGTTTCAGGGTTTTTGGTTTGCGTCCGTTCAAATTTCATCCTATTTGATGTGATGTTCATACATATTCCAAACTTTTTTTCACTGTTTCACTACAGTGTAAATTTATGGAGGACTTAGGTATCCATCTTTCCTTTGGCTGGAACGTATTTTCATTCAGGAAGTGAATATGTACAAAATGTTAAACTATTTTATGAGTTTCAGATACCTTTCTTCCTAGTTGATAACATTGTGGAGTCCATAAAACAGTGTTTATTCAACTAGAGGATTTTTACAGAGAATTCTGATTTTTACAACATCTTGTATTTGTTTTGTACATCTTGAAAACGGTATTCGTTAATGATGTATTCGCGTTACGGAACCTGTTGTTAAACCGGGAGTTGTATTCGGTGGCGATTTCCATACAAAATTGTCGGTTCGCGAAGTGTTATGTGTATTAGTGCAAGGATTTTGTTGTGCATAGAAAGTGAGTTTGTGTTTTTAAATCCGATATTCCGTACCGTAAATTTAAAATATGGTGAATAAATATAAAACCGAAAACTTTCAATTTAAATTAAAGTGAAAGTGAATATATGCAAGGCGTGCTATCCACAAATTGTGGTACCACGCGCAGGTTTGTTGCATGATTTTTTTTATAATAAAATTCTATAACATACAGATTACAGTTTACAGATTACTAATCGACAACATTTTGCATTTTGAACTTACTTCACTAACCAAAATATCTGTATATTATAGAGTTTATTTTTTATTTTTTTTTTCTACATTTGCATGCTCATTTTTAGATATAAGCTAGAAAGAGTGACATCCTATTTTGGTCCGAAACTGCAAGATTTGTTGCCAAAATAGGCTAGGGAAGCCCCGGTTATATGTCACTCAATTTTTTTAGGCTTTTTTATTGTTTTTGTATAATTTCTTAGAGTGATGGCATCCCATATCGGTCCGAAACTGCAAGATTGTTGCCGAATGGGCTAGGGACAAATTAGGCGCGATGCCATCCAGTAAGTTAGCGTAGGTCCTTCAGACCTGACTACCGAATTCACTTGGAATTTGGTCGGTAAATGATAGGGACCTGGTGATATTTGCAGTAGGCCGCAATATCTCTCAGGATCTTAGGGTTTTCCTTTTCAGCTGGGCCTTTACACAAATAATAATACGGCAAAGTTGTATGGTATTTGTATCAGGGATTTGTCCCCCAATCTTCTGATGCATTATACCAATACAGAAATGCTGGAAAGGTTGTGTAGACGTAGGGGTATGGGCGAAACTTAGTACGCGACCCTCCGTGTTTAGGCTTTTTTCACCCTCGTTTGTACAAATGGTACAAAATTGAGGGCTCCGTGGTGACTGTGGACGTTTTACCGCCACATAAATCAGCACTTTGAGAAAAAAGAATTGAAATTTTTTTTTTTTAATTCGAGTCACTGTGCTGAGATATGTTGGTAGAATGTTTCCAGTTGCAAATTATGTTTATAGTTATATATTTTTTTAACAATTTTTATATTTTTATTTTAATTTTGAATAAAATTTTTAAAGAAAACATAAATTAATATAATATTTTTTGTTTTTTAGTTTCAGGGTTTTTGGTTTGCGTCCGTTCAAATTTTATCCTATTTGATGTGGTTTTTATTTTATTCATATTCCAATTGTTTTTCACTGTTTCATTACAGTGTTAATTTATGGACTTATCCATCTTTCCTTTGGTTGGAACGTATTTTCAGTCAGGGTGTGAATATGTACAAAATGTATTTTTTTTTTTTGTGAGTTTCAGACACCTTTTCTTCCTAGTCCATAATATTGTGGAACCAGTTATTGGTGGCGAAATGAGATTATCATACCCTAGTCTGGATTCTGTTCCACCGGAGTTTAAGTATCCATAAATTTTTCCTTCAAATAATTAATAATGTGTACTTGTTATGTATTATTATAAAATTTTGTAAATTTTAAGCTTTTTTAAATAAATTTTTTTTTGGTACCGTATTATAAAAATTTAATACGGGGGTTTGTGGGAGTGTTGATACCGTTCAACACGTGGGCACGCGTCGCTGTTCCAACTACCTTTTTTAAAGATAGTTCGAAGAGCGTTAATATATTACAAAATTTGCAAATATTTGATGATTGTTTGTTTCAAAAGAAATGTAAAAGTATGTTTCAGAATGTAGAACTACCGGAGGGCAATGGAAGACATTTTTCTAATATGTATTCCAGATTTCGGTTAGGTATCAGTGAGGAAATTTCAGTAAGTATGAACTATTTATTTTTTACCAATTTATGTATAAAATTAGGTTTGTTAATTTGAAAATGTTTTGTTTCAGATGAAAATAGTATTTATTCAACTAGAGAATTTTCACAATATCTTGTATTTGGCTGAATTTTTAACAATACAAATCTTCTCTAAGAGCATCTCTAACATTCTGGCAATGAAAAAAAAATTTTCTGGTATATAAGCTATTCCTTTTTACCAATTTAGGTATCTATATTTAAGTTTTTTAAGTTATAAAACTTTTGTTTTAGATGAATGGTGTTTCGCCAGAAGGTTATATAATTTTCATTTTCCACATCCTGTATTTGGCTGAATTTGCAACAATACAGATATTTTTTAAAAGGATCTCTAATTTTCCGGCAATGAAAGAATATTTTCTGGTACCTATATGTATAAGCTTTAATTCTTTTTTACCAATTTAGGTTGTATTTAAGTTTTTTAAATTGTAAAACTTTTGTTTTAGATTGATGGTATTCGGCCAGAAGATTATGATTCTGAATTTCACTGATCTAAGTTACCATATACTGTGTGAGTTTTTCGAGAGTTGCCATTTTTATTACAGCCAAACCGTTGATTTAATCGAAAAATTGTTCAAATAAGAGTTGTAGATATCGATGGGGGCAACCGATTGCTATGGTCAGGAGCCCTATAGCTCTTATGGTTTTCGAGCTATGATACAAACTTATAGATTTTTAAATGGGACTATATATTAATTTTTCGATAAAACTGATCTAATGCATTAATTAACAACATAAATGAGCAAAAAAAATTTTTTACCCAAGTTTAATTTTTTAATTTTTCTTTAATTTATCAGTTAGGCGGTAAAAATATGCATATATGGCATTGAGGCTACTTCAACCGATAGTGTTTTTCTTGGTTACATTTCCATTACATCCAAGAAAAGAACCTTTTCTAGTACCGTTTCTATCATAAAAATTTGGTTGCAATAGAAATGGCAACTCTCAAAAAACTCACATGGTATATGCCGGAAATGTTAAATTGGACGTTAGTACTAAATGACGATTTCCATATAAAATTGCCGGTGTGTGCCTAATATATTCTATCTATTATTATTCCAGGTAAACAAGCATAGATATTCGCCAATTCGGATGTCGGTACCCGTGAAAGGTCGTTAATACGGTAAACGGTATTCGTTAATGATGTATTTGCGTTACGGAACACGTTGTTCAACCGGGAGTTGTATTCGGTGGCGGTAAATCATGAACATTTGCATTTTATGTTACTGTGTAACATAAAATGCAAATGTTCATGATTTTGATTAAAATTCCTGGTGGACGTCAAACAGATATATATCAGAGAGTTTGAGGACACCTTGAGATACGCAATGTTTAGTTCGGGGACTTTTGGAAATTATTTTTATAAATTTTTCGCTGCAGTGTATAAAAAATACTACTTTTTAATTTCAATATTAATTGTAAAGTTTATATAATATTTTGATAATACAATTTCGAACTCAGTAGAAAAGATTCTTAATGTGACCAACAGAATATGTATGTATTTATTGATAGTTTGAGGACAGTTCTCATGCGTATTCGCTAATTGAATCCAATTTAAAAATTGTAAAAAGAGTATTCCCTATGACTTTGAATCTTTATAATAATTTATAAGTAACATTTTATTTTGCTTACTGTGTAACATAAAATGCAAATGTTCATGATGTTGATTAAAATTCCTGGTGGACGTCAAACAAATATATATCAGAGGGTTTGAGGACACCATGAGATACGCAATGTTTAGTTCGGGGACTTTTGGAAATTATTTTTATAAATTTTTCGCTGCAGTGTATAAAAAATCATACTTTTTAATATCAATATTAATTGTAAAATTTATATAATATGTTGATAATACAATTTCGATCTCAGTAGAAAAGATTCTTAATGTGACCAACAGAATATGTATGTATTTAATGAAAGTTTGAGGACAGTTCTCATGCGTATTCGCTAATTGAATCCAATTTAAAAATTGTAAAAAGAGTATTCCCTATGACTTTGAATCTTTATAATAATTTATAAGTAACATTTTATTTTGCTGTGCTGAGATATGGTGGTAGAATGGTTTCCAGTTGTAAAAAATATTTATATATATATATTTTAACAATTTTTAGCGTAGGTCCTTTAGACCTGACTACCGAATTCACTTGAAATTTGGTCGGTAAATGATAGGGACCTGGTGATATTTGCAGTAGGCCGCAATATCTCTCAGGGTCTTAGGGCTTTCCTTTTCAGCTGGGCCTCTACACAAATAATAATACGGCAAAGTTGTATGGTATTTGTATCAGGGATTTGTCCCCCAATCTTCTGATGCATTGTACCAATACAGAAATGCTGGAAAGGTTGTGTAGACGTAGGGGTATGGGCGAAACTTAGTCCGCGACCCTCCGTGTTTAGGCTTTTTTCACCCTCGTTTGTACAAATGGTACAAAATTGAGGGCTCCGTGGTGACTGTGGACGTTTTGCCGCCACATAAATCAGCACTTTGAGAAAAAAGAATTAAAATTTTTTTTTTAATTCGAGTCACTGTGCTGAGATATGTTGGTAGAATGGTTTCCAGTTGCAAAAAAAAAAAATATATATATATATATATATATATATATATATATATATATATATATATATATATATATATTTTAACAATTTTTATATTTTTATTTTAATTTTAAAAAAATTTTTAAAGAAAACATAAATTAATATAATATTTTTTGTTTTTTAGTTTCAGGGTTTTTGGTTTGCGTCCGTTCAAATTTCATCCTATTTGATGTGATGTTCATACATATTCCAAACTTTTTTTCACTGTTTCACTACAGTGTAAATTTATGGAGGACTTAGGTATCCATCTTTCCTTTGGCTGGAACGTATTTTCATTCAGGAAGTGAATATATACAAAATGTTAAACTATTTTATGAGTTTCAGATACCTTTCTTCCTAGTTGATAACATTGTGGAGTCCATAAAACAGTGTTTATTCAACTAGAGGATTTTTACAGAGAATTCTGATTTTTACAACATCTTGTATTTGTTTTGTACATCTTGAAAACGGTATTCGTTAATGATGTATTCGCGTTACGGAACCTGTTGTTAAACCGGGAGTTGTATTCGGTGGCGATTTCCATACAAAATTGTCGGTTCGCGAAGTGTTATGTGTATTAGTGCAAGGATTTTGTTGTGCATAGAAAGTGAGTTTGTGTTTTTAAATCCGATATTCCGTACCGTAAATTTAAAATATGGTGAATAAATATAAAACCGAAAACTTTCAATTTAAATTAAAGTGAAAGTGAATATATGCAAGGCGTGCTATCCACAAATTGTGGTACCACGCGCAGGTTTGTTGCATGATTTTTTTTATAATAAAATTCTATAACATACAGATTACAGTTTACAGATTACTAATCGACAACATTTTGCATTTTGAACTTACTTCACTAACCAAAATATCTGTATATTATAGAGTTTATTTTTTATTTTTTTTTTCTACATTTGCATGCTCATTTTTAGATATAAGCTAGAAAGAGTGACATCCTATTTTGGTCCGAAACTGCAAGATTTGTTGCCAAAATAGGCTAGGGAAGCCCCGGTTATATGTCACTCAATTTTTTTAGGCTTTTTTATTGTTTTTGTATAATTTCTTAGAGTGATGGCATCCCATATCGGTCCGAAACTGCAAGATTGTTGCCGAATGGGCTAGGGATAAATTAGGCGCGATGCCATCCAGTAAGTTAGCGTAGGTCCTTCAGACCTGACTACCGAATTCACTTGGAATTTGGTCGGTAAATGATAGGGACCTGGTGATATTTGCAGTAGGCCGCAATATCTCTCAGGGTCTTAGGGTTTTCCTTTTCAGCTGGGCCTCTACACAAATAATAATACGGCAAAGTTGTATGGTATTTGTATCAGGGATTTGTCCCCCAATCTTCTGATGCATTATACCAATACAGAAATGCTGGAAAGGTTGTGTAGACGTAGGGGTATGGGCGAAACTTAGTACGCGACCCTCCGTGTTTAGGCTTTTTTCACCCTCGTTTGTACAAATGGTACAAAATTGAGGGCTCCGTGGTGACTGTGGACGTTTTACCGCCACATAAATCAGCACTTTGAGAAAAAAGAATTGAAATTTTTTTTTTTAATTCAAGTCACTGTGCTGAGATATGTTGGTAGAATGTTTCCAGTTGCAAATTATGTTTATAGTTATATATTTTTTTAACAATTTTTATATTTTTATTTTAATTTTGAATAAAATTTTTAAAGAAAACATAAATTAATATAATATTTTTTGTTTTTTAGTTTCAGGGTTTTTGGTTTGCGTCCGTTCAAATTTTATCCTATTTGATGTGGTTTTTATTTTATTCATATTCCAATTGTTTTTCACTGTTTCATTACAGTGTTAATTTATGGAGTTATCCATCTTTCCTTTGGCTGGAACGTATTTTCAGTCAGGATGTGAATATATACAAAATGTATTTATTTTTTTTTTTTTTTTTTGTGAGTTTCAGACACCTTTTCTTCCTAGTCCATTTTATTGTGGAACCAGTTATTGGTGGCGAAATGAGATTATCATACCCTAGTCTGGATTCTGTTCCACCGGAGTTTAAGTATCCATAAATTTTTCCTTCAAATAATTATTAATGTATACTTGTTATGTATTATTATAAAATTTTGTAAATTTTAAGCTTTTTTAAATAAATTTTTTTTTTGGAACCGTATTATAAAAATTTAATACGGGGGTTTGTGGGAGTGTTGATACCGTTCAACACGTGGGCACGCGTCGCTGTTCCAACTACCTTTTTTAAGGATAGTTCGAAGAGCGTTAATATATTACAAAATTTCCAAATATTTGATGATTGTTTCAAAAAAAATGTAAAAGTATGTTTCAGAATGTAGAACTACCGGAGGGCAATGGAAGACATTTTTCTAATATTCCAGATTTCGGTTAGATGTATTGGTGCGAAAATTTTAATAGGTATGAACTGTTTATTTTTCCTAATTTTATGTATATTTAGGTTTGTTAGTTTATAAAGCTTTTGTTTCAGATGAAAATAGTATTTATTCAACAGGAGAATCTTCACAATATCTTGTATTTGGCTGAATTTTTAACAATACAAATCTTCTCTAAGAGCATCTCTAACATTCTGGCAATGAAAAAAAAATTTCTGGTATGTAAGCTATTCCTTTTTACCAATTTAGGTATCTATATTTAAGTTTTTTAAGTTATAAAACTTTTGTTTTAGATGAATGGTGTTTCGCCAAAAGGTTATATAATTCTCATTTTCACAATATTCTCTGTATAGGCTGAATTCTCGCAGTAGCTGTTTTATTTTTTCATATAAAAGTGTTCATCGGCTAGGGGATTTTCACAAAGAATTCGGATTTTCATAATATCCTGTATTTGGCTGAATTCGCAACAATAAAGGATCTCTAATTTTCCGGCAATGAAAGAAAATTTTCTGGTACCTATATAAGCTTTAATTCTTTTTCATCAATTTAGGTTGTATTTAAGTTTTTTAAATTGTAAAACTTTTGTTTTAGATTCATGGTATTCGACCAGAAAATTTTGATTCTGATTTTCACTGATCTAAGTTACTATACACATGCGGTCAACGTTATTAATTCGGAAGTTAGTACTTGGTGACGATTTCCATACAAAATAGTACAGCACACATCTTAGATTCTTAAGACAAGGCGCCCTCCTATATTGTGATGAATTCGTACAACGTGGTAGACACTCTTAGAACCATTCTTGTACATCATAAACAATCCATGACTACGAATTATGTTTTCAAATAGTAATTTTTGTAGGTTGCTTTTTATTTGTGTTTTTGGTGTAGGGTTGACCGGGGTAATTGTGAATTGGGGCAATTGTGAACGACGCTTATAATTTATAAAATAACATTAGTATTGTTAAAAATCAACTCCTAGTATGTTTTTCTGTCCTTTCTTAATATGCTGTTAAAATTTCATAACAATTCTCCAAGTATTAGTATACTTCTTTTTATTTTGAAAAAATCCCTTGCAAAATTTTGTGTATCTTACTTCGACCAATCCTCAAAAAAAATTTTTTTAAATACATTTTATTTTTTTAAAAGGTAAGAAATGGTTAAAGAAGTGGTCTAAACCCTGAGGGGGTTCCTTATTAACTGCTAAAGAAATTGGACAATTTATCACCAATTCACAATTACCCCATGATTTTAAAATTGTGGAGTAATTGTGAGCGTCATTCACAGATGCCCCCATTCGGTCAAAAATTTCAGTAGTATCCTTTTCAAAGTTGAAAATATTGATAAAGATGGTGGTGACCATTTTTTTTTTTATTTACAATATTAGGCCTAACCTATTGTTGTTTTTTATTCATGTAAACTAAATGCATTTCCTTGAAAACTTATTATATTCCTTGTTTTTGTGTGAATACATGGAATTTTTTGATTTTTTATATGATAAAATGACAAAATATCATTAAAATATCATTTTTAGCTTGTAATAAATTTGTTCCTACAATTTTTGTTACTTTTATTTAACCTTGATTTTTTGTACAAATTTGAGGTATGTGTAACTCGCATTAAACCAAGAGAAATTGTGTCCGCTCAAGTATGATGAAAAATTTGAAAGTGGGGTAAATGTGAAGAATTTGAGTTGGGCTTTACTCTGATGTACCACACTCCTCTTGTAATCCATTCTAAATAATTTTTCTGATGGTATTCACTTTTACCCCAAAATTCATAAGATTTGCAAAACCGCACCGGGGAAATGTGAATGGCTTATAAAATTTTTGTTTTTCATACGAATTTGCTCAAAATTTGTGTGGTGCATCCTGAATAATGTAGAATTAAAAATAAATCAACCATAATGTGATATATAAAATAAAAAGTACTTAAAACAACGCTTTTATCTCAACTCATGAAAATCCATTCACAATTACCCCGGTCAACCCTATATTTTATTGACTTCAGTTTCCCGTTTAGGTCAGTCCGTGTTATGAATCAAGAAGTTCCGATCCTTCATATACGCCGATTTTGATGTATGCTACATTTTCGTAATTTCATGCTGTATGTTTTCATCATTCTCTCGGTTTTGAAACACGGTTTCAGTTGAAATCACTTAGTGGACGAGTTTGTGGATTTTGGAGAATTTGGAATTTTTTTTAGTTATAAAAAGACATTTTTTAAATATGTAAACGTTTTTATTACTATTTACAAAGGCTGTACACAACTACATCTTATAGGAATTTATTCATTTATTATTAAAAAGATGCCTTAATAAAATCAGTCTGCAAAAAATTAAATAATAAATTAAATAAATTACATTTGAAAAAAAAATGTTTGTACAATTAACATAAAAATTTTGTCCAAAAAAAAAAAAAATGAAATAAAAAATAAAAGAAAAAAAGGGTATTAAACGAAAAAAAAAAATTAATTCGCGAATAGTTATTTATAATTAACATGCTTAACGATAGATGGTACAATGTTCGAGTGGTTTTTCTCTAGGATCGATTGTGCGCTTGTATTTAAAATAAAAACTAATAATTCCGTATTTATGTACTGGCGTGTTGTATAAAACCGGGTCCACATATAGCGAACGACGACAAGCGGATACGAGCACAGACGAACACGAACAAATGCGAATGAACATGTTCAGTAAATAGGCCTTTTCATCACAAATTTTTTTTGTGCGCATGTGTCAATATCGGCCATTTTTTTCGTACTGTTTTTTGTAAACAACCATGTTAAAGTACCCATCTACAAATAATTAAAATAAAAAATATTAAATAAAGAATATTTATTGAAAAAAAAAGTAAGAAAAAATAAAAAATAAGTGTTTTTAACTGAAAATTAAATTTTTTCAATCCACTACTATAATGTTATCTGTACGAAAGGGAGCAAAGAAACGGTGTTATTATGGAGTTTGTAAGGGTGATACATGCTATAAATCATTTAAAGTTGTACTAAAAATTGGTTGACATTATTAGTTCGAATAAAATTATAGATATTATTTGTTTTTATTATTATTTTTGACATAGTAAACAAGTAGTATCGATGGCTAACCTCTCAATCAGCTCACTTTTTTTCCGTTTTTGTAGACATCCATAACATTTCAGCCATCTTTTCAGTTGTTCACAATTATGGGTGATTATGGGCTTCAACTGAATTATAAACAAGTGAAGCACCATCGACAATTTTTTCCAATAATTCATTTGTTTATTGAGATAATATTGCTTTCCTGGCTATTCCTGACCAAAACAGTACGAAACTTTTGAATTACCACTATTTTAACATAGCGGCTGCGCTTGCGCTCGTCACATGATGAAAAGGCCTATTGCGAAATGGACAAATCAAAAAAGCATTGGTGGATAGTTTCACTTTATGAAAGTATAACTCGTTTCTAATTTTTTTTTTTATTTTTGAGAGTCACGATCAAATTTCCAAAGTTAATTGAAATGGGTCACTCCAAAAGTAGTTACGATTTGTAGCTAGTTTTTTCTAGTAATTTTGTACCGACAAGGAATGGAAATATTCGTGAGTGTTTGTTTGTTCGCATTCATTCGTTAAGTGTAAATCCGGCTTAACAGTTTTTTTTTTTAAATGAAAACACTGCACCATAAATCTTATATACTTCAAATAAAAATAAAATTTAAGTAGAAAGCAAATAAATACTGATGTTTCATTTGCTAAATGTTTTTCTTGTTTTACAGATGATTATTAAAAAAAACGAAAAAGCTATCAGAATTTGTTTTGTTTGTTGTAACTTATAAAATAAAGGAACATTTCTTTCAGTACAAATTAACATGTGGTAAAAAAATATTTGTTTGAGTACGCAGGCGCGTGAGTCGTTTGTACAACCCGAATAATTTAAAAATTATAAACATGATTTTTTTACTTATTTTGTTTTTAGCACACGTATTAGTTCAACAATTACATATCAAAAAAATTTCAAATAATATTTTTAAAAAAATATCAGCATCAATTGTATCATTAAAGAATTTTACCTAGTTGTGGATCAAAAAAAGTTACTTTTGACAATTTGTTCATTTTAAGATGACTGTTGGAATATTAAAGCCCTCAAAAATATACTTTTTTTAACATGCAACTAATCGAGTTATCCCCCGAAAAGATTACCGAAAATCAACACAATCGGCAGACCGGTCCGATCGATCGTTTCGCTGTAATCCGGTCTATTTGGTGCAATCAGAAATCCGGTCAGATTTCATGTGGGCCATAAAAACCCTGAACAAAAAAAAATTAATACTTTCACAGTAGTCAGGTTTTGTCAGTATTTTTGATTTTCTGAATTCTTTAAACTTCGAAACGTGAAAATCGCATATGCTCAAATCCATTTGATTACCATATTTCGCTGTAGTCAGTGATTCTCAAAATAAGGGCCGAAGAAATAATTGATTACAGATCACATACCCATTGTCTACACATTTGGTGGGTCTGTAAAATGCAAAAGGTGATCACGGACCAAAAAGTTTGAGAATCACTGGTCTGTATGGACGGAAAATCATTGAATCATTACTCCGTCATCTTTTGACATTTTCTGATAAAAAAAATTTTGTTACTAGTAAAAAATTCAAATTTTTGATTCACAACTAGATAATTCCCCTCGTAACAAAATTACGACGTATCAATTTCATAATTAGCATCGCCACCATCGGGACGGACGATGACGTCATAAATGATATTTTTCAATAAAATATTATTTTCATACATAGAAAAATTAACTGAAGCAATCATTGCTTTAGTTTCCTTCGAAATTATTTACATTCTAAAAAAAGAAAATTCTTATACAAATAGGAAAAACAAAAATTCCACTAAATTCGAAACAAACTGTTCAGAATTAAATTAGCTATAAATATCCTCTACGAAATTATTTAGTGAAATTTCGAACATGACGGACACACTTCAATTTTGCACACACTCAACAGGAAATTGAATTACTGAGTGTCATTCATGCACACGGGGAAAAAATGAAATGTATCCGTGTATACCAGGATAGTTATTCATCAAATGTGCTATGCTATGCTATGCAATGATTAGTTCGGAAACAAACACCAAAAAAATATGTATTTGTAAGTTGCTATGTATGCAATATTCTGACCATGGTGCTAACTGTCGACGAATTTGATTACTTAAGCCTCGATGACATTGAGCGAGTTTACTCGCTACTAGCCGGCGAGTTTACAAGCTGCTAGTAAACTCGCCCAGTGTCATCATGTTCACTAGCCAACTAGCAGCTTGTAAAGAAGCTGCGACAAAAGTTGAAAGCCGGGCTACTTTACTCGCTACTCGCTGGCGTGTAGGCTTGCTAGCTAGTAAACTAGCCGTGTGTCATCATAGTTGCTAGTGAACTAGCTGCGAATATGCCGGTAGTTGTTTCATAAAAAATAAATAAAATACTACAGTTGTGTAGTCGACGAAACTAGTTCGTGCAGAAGTTGTTATTTTAGCTCATATTATCAAAAAGGAGTTACAAAAAAAGCAAAAATAAATGATAGAAAATTGTGAGTAAAAAACCATGAAAAAAAAGACGTGAGAAATATATAGTTTTAAAAATAAAAAATATCCACAATATTATTTACATTCCACTTTATTTTTTAACGTTAGAATATACCCAAAAAAGTTGAACAAATAAAAGAAGAAAACAAGATTATATTTACAATATGTGGTTTAAAACTCGTTAGCTAGTTGGCTTCTGAGCGAGTGAAAAGTTTTGTGTATCAACTATCATCATTACTATCGCACTAGCTGACTCGCCAGCTTCTAAACTCGCTGATTTGTAGCTTGTAAACTCGCTCAGTGTCATCGAGTCTTTACTAGTGAAGAATAGTTATTTATAAGTACATAATTTTCATTTCTAGTTAATTTGTACCATAAATAATATCATTTACTAGTATATACTCATTTACTCGCCATATAAATAAAATATTTTGTATTGGGAGGGCTATAAATTTTATTGCAAGGCTGAGGATTTTCCTCTAGATTTGAAGACTAGCCTAAGGAAGCTTCTGAGAATAAATCAGTAAAAATTAAAAATTACCTACTTTTTATAATTTAATATATAATTCTAACTAAAAATAATTTTAAAAAATTAATATTGAATAAATAAGTGGTCGACTGTAACGCTCTTTTCACATTATAGTTTTTTTCGTATGGCAAAAAACCGTACGGTCGGATTTTTTTAGTGGAGTGAAGAAGAGCATTGGACCTTTCACATTACACGGTCACGGTAAAATGCCGTTGCCGTGCCGTGTAGCAGCCGTCTCTTGCCACTGCACTTGACGGTTGCCGTACGGCGTTTTTAGCTCAGTAGTGTATGTAATTAAATTGATGCTTTCACACTTGACGGTTTTTAAACGTACGGCATTAACAATATTTTGTTGAATTTCATGTTAATTATTAATATTATTTGTGAAATGGATGAAACTAATGTTGAATGTAATAACCAGTATTTCAATAGATTGTATGTAATTTCGAAATTGTGTGTTTTGATGTTAAGTTCGCCAAGAAATTAATCAAAAGAGTCTGTAAACATCCGCAAATAGTTGAAAAACTTATTTTCGTCATTTTTCAGGTCTTCAAAGAGTGCGATAATAAATAATCCTACTTTCTATTTCCTCTGATTTATAAAATTAGCACACTTTAATCACACTTGTTACTTGTATGATGTTGTAAATCAAATGAAGATATTCAGTTTACAACGGCAAAAAACCGTGCAATGTGAAAGCAACAATATCACGGCAAAAAGTCGTACGGTTTTTTCCCGTACGGCGAAAATCGTACAATGTGAAACGAGCGTAATAGAAATTAATTTAGCCGAATTCAAAATATTTATAATGTAAACATATCTCTATTTCCTTTGTGATTATTTAAATAATATGTTGATCTCACCTTTATAAAAACAATACCTGTTTAATATAAATAAAATGTATATACATATCAGGTACTCCAGTTGTTGTTCACTTACAAGTTTGAACATGGTTTAGTTTTTGCGTTAGAAAAATATAAAGATAAGTATGTATAGATAACCGACAAAATGATTCATAAATATTGGAAATTAGAAAACACAAACAGATGATGTAGTATTAACTGTAAAACGTCGTAAAACTGATTTTTAAAAAGATTAATAATATTTTTACGTTTTATGACAGCCCCCCAATACAAAATATTTTATATGGGCGATTCTGTTTCAGCACCTGACTGTCCAAATGCTCATAATCACTTACCAATTTACAAAAATATACAGGGTGAAAAGTAACGGTGGGCAAATCTCACCATCTAAATTAATATTTGTTAATAAATTTGAGCCAAAAGTGTTTTTTAAAATAAAAAATTAGATACTAAATTTAGGTAAAAAAAGGCTTTTAATTTTTTTTTAATACGGCTCTGACCATCTCATGTTTTTAAGATAAATTTTCTGTTCTCAGAAAACATCTGAGCAACACGTTTACTACATAAATATGTTTACAAAATTTTATTGAATTTTAGTCAATAAAACCATTTTTTACTCTTGAAACTAAGAAGGTATTTATGCATAATTTAGTCAGAGCCGTACTTAGAACAATTTTAAAACTCCGTGAAGTCAGTTAATTGACGATTTTCTCAAATTACTAAATTCCGAAAAAATTCCTGCGGTTTTAGTGTCGACACGGTGCTATGAGTCACCTCTCCGAACGACGAGAGTTTATTTACTTTTCAACCTGTATTTCTTTGTGTTTGTCTCCGAACTAGTCATAGTATAGCATAGCACATTTGAAGAATAGCCACCCAGGATTCATTTAATTATCCTTACCAAAATAAATTAACAAGTGAAACATAAAAATAGGTACTAATATGTAGTTTTTTTTTTTTTAAATTCGCTATCTGAACACATTGCATACCGCAAGGATCAATGTCGTACCAGAGTAAACGGGGCTATTTAATATTAATTATTAAATATGTTATTTTGTTTCAATACATTTATTTATAAAAATATCACTTCGTAACGAGAATTTAGATTTTTTTGAAGATTATTAGGTTTACAAGACCAATTGTATTTTTTTATTTAAAAAATATATTTATTTTACAAAAACGCTTATTTTTTTATGATTTTTTAATTCCATTTTTTCCCTTTTTTTAAAAATTTTTTGATTTTTTTAAATTTTTTTTCTTTTTTTGTTAATCGCGAAGTATATTTGAAAAAATTGTATATTGTATAATTTTTATTAAAAAATTTGGCTTTAATGCTTGTACGTATTATGAGAAAATTATACATAAGTCTGATGATTTAACAATTAGAGTATATGAGATTAGGAATCATCAAATATGATGTGAATTCGGAATAATTTTCTCAAATAGTTCGTCGGAGAATTATTCCGAACGAATGGTGTGTAGCAAATCAACTGATTTTCGATATCGGAAATATTATTTTTTTTTTATAACTACTTACAATCTATTTCTAAATTTGAAAAAAAATTATTTTGGTAACTGAATTTTCCTCTGAATGATTCTCAAGAGTCTTCCTCCTCGATATTAGACTTTTGAGAATATTCTCGTTGTTTTTGAAAATTATGATAAGTGTTTCTACAAATTTTAAACAGAAAAATATAAAAAAAAAATTTGTACTCAGTTAGGAAAATGACCGGTCAAAGTGGCAAAAAAATACGTAAAAAAATAAAAATATATTCAAACTACACCCTAAGTTGTCAAAATACCAGTTACCATTACGTCACTAAAACAACAAAAAAACCAACACAAAAACACGACCAAACGAGCGCATGCTCAAAAGCGTACCACTCTAGTACTGCCACCTGTGTATTTATTTTTTTATTAGAAATGGAATCAGTATTTTCAAAAAAAAAAAAAAAAATAGATTTCTATTTTAGAATATACAAAAAATTATTTTAAATGAGGTGTTGCCAACACAACTGGTTTTTTTTTATTTTATTAACTAACAGCTAGAGGACTCTGCACTTTTAAATAATTAAACACTATTCTTTAAATCTACATACTTGAATTTTCAATACTGTTATTTTTTTTAAATATATTACTTTTTATATTGGAGTACAAACTAGAGAAAAGTCACATAAATACTAGATAGTCAAAAATTTCGGTTAGACGCGTACAGATGGCTCTACTTGAGATTGGACCATAACAGTACTGGCATATGAATCCATCTAAAAACTTTTTGGATTCGCGACATTTCTATCTAGTATGTATGAACTCAGTATAAAATTCTATCAGTTTTTCTGGACTCATGTCTATCAATAAAAATTAGTTTTGAACTACTTAAAAATATAAATATATAATACAAGCCTATTTTTATTTTGTAGTTATTGATTTTTCTTACAATTTAAAAACAGAATCATCAAGTAACTAATTTAATGCGAGGTAAAAATTGTTATGTTTTAAAAAAATATTGTGTTATTTATTACGCGGGAATCAATGACATGATCGTTGGGCAGGGCGATGGGGGGGGGGCTTTGTAAACTCAAAAAAAAACTCGATTTTATATATAAAATTACAATTACTAATACTTCATTTATTTTCTACTAATTGTTCCAGTGACTTTTAATCGATTTTCATTTTTCCGAAATTGTTTAAAAATCACTGAAATTTCAAATCGTAAATGTTTTTCGTAAATTTAGTACGTACTTATTTTTGAATTTGTACGTGTCCGATTATTTTTGACTATGAACAGTGGCATTATTTATAACCTAACAAAACAAAAATACACTACTTATCAATAAATTTTCATTTATACAATATAAATACAAGTAATAATATAGTGACGCTTAGTATTATAAAAGACAAATATGTTTAACACGATACGGTCCGTGCATTTATGCAGTAAATTTACCCCAGGAGGGTAACAAAACTATATAAATATTCAGGAAATAATTTAACATGTGTAAAAATACACATTTTTAATAAAATTAATAACAGAAAATACAATAAAAAGAATAAACAAGATAAAAAAAAAACAATTAAGGGATAATTGTAAATTTTTTAGAGTTGGATAAAAGATAAATAAAAAATTACATCGAAATATATGCACTTGAAACTTTAAACGCGTTTTTCGAGCTTGCCGTACCGCTAGCGCCTTCAATTTTCAACCAAGCGACTTGAAATTTTAACTGTAGCCAGAAAACTGAATTATCTACTGAACGGCTGTAGAACTTTTTGATTAGTAAAAATTTACCGATTTTATACCCGATTTCAAATTGCCGCCATTTTGTTCAAAATCAATATTTCGAACCCTTGATTTTGCCCTTACGAGGTAGTATTACGCCTTAAATACTTTTATTACAGTTACATGTACGCATTTCAATACAATTACAAGAAAAATATCACACAGACAGTGTATTTGTTACGAGTCAAGTCCTGGTTGCGGTTACGTTGGACACATGTGTGATCACTGATCGCGATCGGCTTCTACGGGTTTTCTGGCTATTACACAGATGCTCGGACCGTTAAGTATGTCGGTATTATAAAGATTAAATAAATTTACTAAGTAAATCGATCGAGATTCATACATGTGCAATATCTGTACACAAGTTTTACAAATAACAAGTTGTACTGCCATCTAGTGTACGATAACAAACTAACGTCTGATCGGTAAATTGACTAATTTACTATCAAGATAGCTTCATAATACCAAACATTATTTTATTTGAGTAGTAAATTTACTAGTAGAGTTTATCTTTTATGATACTGGGTTTGAGAAACATAATTCGTTGTTTTTTTTTTTTTTGGACCACCACTGTAAATATATGTAATACCAGAAAAATTTTAAAAATCGGTGATTAAAAAAAAAGAATCTTTTTTGTAACGTCAAATTTTTTTTATTGAAATAAAAAAAAGGAATAATACTGAATTCGCGTTGCTTTCAAAAAAATATCGTAAAAGAAAAATATATGTGGTAAAAACAAATGTAAAATATATACATTTCAACTGTTTTAAGACTGTTTTGACGGAAGTTTGGGAAGATTTTTCGATAAAACAAGTGGCTTTTAATAAATGGAAGAATATTGTATACCAAAAAAAAAAAAAAAAAAAATTACGAATAATCGAGTCCGATTCGAGTAGCTATTTTTGGAGATCTAAATCTCTAAAAACGACTACTGATTCAATCTTTCTCGAATTTAAAGAAAATGCGGTGTTTGAAGTGAAACTTTTATAATGAGCGTTGTTTATTTGATTTGTTCACAGTATTTTTGATGTCATATTAATGTAAATCATTCAAAATAGAGATGGGCGTTGAATCAATGAACACACCGATCGGGCGTTCTTATTATTTGGAGCGATAAGGCTATTACAGTCGTTTATAAATCGTTTGAAGCACCCTGCCATTTTACTAGTACACCATAACCGATAATTAATAACTAAATTTTAACAGAGAAATTAGCCATCAACAATCCCAAATGTAAATTTTCTTGGTAACAAACGAAAATCATCGTTTAAAAAATTTAAATTATAAAATATTTGTTAATTAATTTAATTAATCATAAATTAAATAAAAACGATAAATTAATGAATTACAATTCCAAATTCTAGTCCCCTCACTACCTTCCGCATCCACCACCCACATCATAACAACATCTATTCTTAAACTTCATTATTATTATTATTATTAAATTAATGAACTGCGCATGTGCACTTAAGTTTGCACGTGCACTGCGCGTTTTTAACTAGTTAACAGTGGACAAAAAACGCTTTCCGTTACGTCATCAACGAACCATCACTAATTCAAAATGATATTTGAATATTTTCAATTTTGTTGACTAGGTTGCTGCGGTGACTTAATATCACTTTGTTCCGAACCATTTAAAATAATGGTAAATTTTTATAATTTTAGATTTTCGGATATGGCTGACATGGTTTGCTTTAGAAGTTTCACTTCAATCGTGGCTTATATGGATGAAATACACACCAGAATTGTTTTATTTATTTTTTTTTTTTTTTTAAATAAAAATTAACAATAATTTTAAATACACCAGTGCTTCGAAATAAGAAAGAACAGTTGCGTATCTATTGGTCACTTGGATATTAAAAGCATTTACAAAATACTATAAACAACTTTTAAAATAAACAAATCATTATATCCATATATATATATAGGGTGTAATTTTTTAACTTTCATTATTTTTTTTCTTTTGAAAATTCTCTTTCTAAAATTTTAGCCGATGATGTAGAATGGGGTTTTTACGTGAAAATCATGATGTTTGTTGCAATATAAGAGTAAATGTTCGTAAGAGAAAAATTAACGGTAATTTGAAAAGAAACGTTTTTAAAAGAATTCTCTAAAAACGGTTATTATTTGAAATTACTGTTAATTTTTCTTTTCAGTACTATCGTGCTGTCTTGTAAGTGTTATATTGGAACAAATATCATGATTTTCATATAAGAATCCCGTTCTAAATTATCGGGTAAAATTTAAACAAATAATAAGAGTTGATAAAATTACACCCTATATATATACAATTTTTTATATCCGTGTGACAAATACATACACAATTACACTTCCTCATTTCGATACATCGGTGTATTTAATTTTTTAAGTTTTCGCACAATAATTCGCACTGGGTGGGGCTCTTTCGCAAATTTTGTTTCAACAAAACAAAATTTTTTTTGATTTTTGGCGGGATTTTGGATGGAAACCGTTTACTCTCAATATTAGTAACCAGTAAAAAATTACGTTTGAAAATGAAAATAAAAAATAATACTCAAAAATAGGTTGAAACGAATCAGTAGTAAATGGAAACTGATTTCTAGACAAATTACCACGAAACAAAAATATTTGTAATTCACCTAGAAATTCGCGAGCATTGTGAATTACGAGCGTTCACAACGCCATCGTTGAGAAACCATTCGAAAATTGAACTACGAACGACGAACGGTAAAGTCATCAGTTGTTATTTATCGAATTTACTTATAACCAGGCACAATGCAGCAATTCAATTTGAGTTCTGTGTGTGAAGTAACTAAATCATCCAATTACAAATAAACACTGACAACGAGGTAGAAACATTCGTTTAACTAAAGTACTTAACCTAGTACAAAACATATACTAACACTGTGTCGTGTTCACCGGCGCCACAATCGGCAGATTTCCGTCCTGTTGCGCAGTCGACACAAATCCATTTGCCGCGGAATTTTGTTGTTCGGACTTGTCATGGTACGCCGCTGTTAGAAAACTGGAACCGGGGAAACTGACACGACACTCACCCACGGACGCGTCCGCGGACGCTTCGTCCATTTCGTCCCGTTCCGAACAACTGTCGTCCAATGAGAATTCGTCATCGTCACCGGTGTTGATTGGGCGCAACGGCGTGGTCGCTTCCGCCTCCTCTTGTACTTGGGTCGATTGTGTGGCCAACGCCTCCTGTCCGGCTTTCGTAAAGTAAAATGCAACCTGAAATTAAGGTTTACGAAATGTGATACCGCATTCTATAAGTTCTAGAAAGTTATGTGGCGGTTGAAATTTTGTGTGTTAATTTACATAAACTAGTACAACATACTTTTCTAAATTCAGCAGACGCGTCGGGTAATAGCATGGTCGCTAACTCTAAAAATGTTGGCCTCGCCGAAGATTTATGTTGCCAACATAATCTCATCAATTCGTATAATTTGTCGGGGCAATTTTCTGGCCGTTCCATAACGCCTCCGTCAATGACGTATCGAAGCACTTGTTCATTAGAAAGCCCTTGATACGGTTGAGACGCCAACGTTGCCATTTCCCAAAGTACAACACCGTAACTCCACACGTCACTACTACTTTGAAACACGCCATCTTTGAGACTCTCTGGCGCCATCCATCGAACTGGTAATAAGCCTTTTGAACCCTTGCGGTAATAATCTGTTTCGTATATATCACGTGTCATGCCAAAATCGCCAATTTTCACCGTTAAATTATCAGAAACCTACAAAAAAAAAAAAAAAAAAACATAAATTACACTCAAAACGCAACACAAAGTTTTAAAAAAAAATATTACCATGCAATTTCTTGCAGCTAGATCTCTATGAACGAATTTTTTGGCGGTCAAATATGCCATACCGTCGGCTATTTCGATCGCCATTTGTAATACACGTTTTAAAGATGGCGGACTTTCACGACGCACACTATTATGTAATTCTTGCTCTTCGGGTCGGTGGGACCTTAAATACGACTTTAGATCCCCGTTTGACATCAGTTCCATAATTACGAGTGTTGGTTGACCCTGGGACACCACACCCAACAGTCGTACAACGTGCGCCGTATCGAATGCCTTCATGACAGACGCCTCGTTTAGAAATTCAATCCGTTCTCTGCAAAAAAAAATCAAATTTGTAAATTTTTCCATTAAAATAATCTCAAATATTATCCCTACCTGTCTGTAGCATGTTCATTAACAGTTTTAATCGCGCAACGCATCTGGGACACGCCCTTAACAACGTCATGAGCCACACCCTCATACACCATTCCAAAACTGCCCTGTCCCAACTCTCTGATCAATTCGATTTTCTTTCTTGGAACCTAACAAAAACGAAATTATTAATACCAACAATTACGTACCCCCCCACGCCATAACAAGTGAAAATTTTACCTCCCAATCATCCGGAACGTAAGCGGTACTAACATATTCCGGATTTACGGATGCGATCAATTTCATATTTGGTACACTTGGTAAATAGTAACGTCGAAAGTACATAAATAGAGCCAACAACGTTAGCAGGACCTAGAAAATCGATACGAATTAGAAAATGGATTAACGGGGAGATTGTATTAATGAAGAGACTTACAGCTATAACGCTGCAAATAACTCCCAAGGCTACTTGCAAACTTGTCGTTGTCGGCGTTGGCGATATATAGAAATAGTAATACTTGCTGAAACGACCTTGTCCACTTAAAGACACCGCTTTCACGCGTAAACTGTAATTACCCGGCAAAAGATCCGTAATATCGTAGAACTTATCTTGGTGGAATGTTTTACTATTCACACAACGCGGCTGAAATGTCTGTCCAAAAAAAAGAAATTTAGTGATACTGTAAAACCGTCTAGACCCGGATACTTTTTTACATTTTTTGGTTAATTTTATATTAATACATGTTTCCTTCATAGATATCACCAGTAAAAGTATTACCATTAGAAAGAGCGTATATTATTTGTTATATCCCTGACCCATTTGTTTCATTATAAGTGAAAATAAAAAAATAAAAAATAATTAGTAAGTGTCCGGGTCTACACCCCAAATCCGTCTTGATCCGGACACTTACTTAAATAATGTAATAACATGCAAACTAACCTCTCCCGTCGAGTTTAGGACAGTGTTTTATATCGTCTGATGTCTTTGAACCTGTCAAAGACTTCAAAATATTTTGTGGGAAGGGAGAGGGGGCAATGCATAGTATGCCTCTCTATGAAGTAAACATACGATATGACACCAGCAGGAGGCATAAACCGCGTAATTCTGGGGGGAATATTAACGTATGGATAGTGGGAGTTACAACTGGTGCGAATCGCGGCCATAGTGTAAAAAACTGATGTGTCCGGGTCTAAACGGATATACATATATAGCATGTATTTTTTTATATATACATCGAATATAACTTCAAACATCATTAAATGATGCGCGATAAAATTCTGAACACATGCATGTCAAAACTAAAACAATATAACAATTATGACGAAAATTACATGCCTAAGTTAGACACACATTTTATTTCTTTGAAAAACTGGAGGATAGTAATTCTGTAAAATGAGATAATAAAAATTGAAATCCGTAGTTTTTATTGGTACAGCTGTTTAGAAGATGTTTTTCTCTCTCTAATGACATCAAGAACAAATGTTTATTGTTACAGGTTAATATAGAACCGTCCGGGTCCAGACGGTTTTACGGTATGTATAAAAATGAGCTTCCGCACATGAGCTTCATAGATAAATTGCCAATTTTTTAGATGTTATACATTGTGCCTTTCTTTACTTTAAAATTTTTCCTTGGCCTGCAAAATATTTTGGGTACATACAAATCTGGCCCGCTGACGCAAAATTTCGGCAATCTCAGAATTAAACCAATAAAACTGCCAGTTTATTTATGATATGAGCATGCTCACTTTAAGCAATTCACTAATTAACATCAAAAACAAAAATCTAACTTACTTTTTCAGGACTAATTCGTTTATATTCGATAATATATTTCTGAATGAAACCATTTGGTTCCGGTGGTTCAGTCCAACTGATCCGAACCATACCCAAACTTTGATTGGTGGTTGGTGATTCCAGTTTAATGTCGACCACATCATCGGCACCCAGTAGTGCCAGTGTTCGTGGATTTTGAATCACCTCGAAACTGCAAGCGTCCGAATCATTCTCGTGCGCCATTTTTTCGCGACACGCACGCACTTTCACTTTATACTGACGATAGTGTTTCAATCCACGCACAACTAACTCCGTTTTATTTGTGGTGTAATCGCGAGTGGGTGCCACCACATTCTGCAATGGATTTTCGCTCGAACTTTCGACGACAATAGTGCTGATCGATTTGGTGCTGATACTATTCAGGATCGTTGTATTGTCAATTTCCCGTTTTGTCCGTTTGTTTAGGTGACCGGCGCGGGCTTGGCGTTTTACGTACACCCAATTTTGTAGCTCATCTTCAAACGATGCGGCAGCTTCCGCTTCTTTCTCCCGGTTCGCTAGTACTTCGGTGATTATTTTCGAGGGTCCCTTTGAGACGGTGGTCTCGTCGGTGATCTCATCTTTTGGACTAACAAGTTCCGGTGGCGTTTCGGTTGTCTTTGGTATATTTTCTATGCCGTCGTGGCAATAGTCACGTTGGTCCGGTAACGTCATCAGATCCTCTTCAATACTGATTTTGTAGTGTTCGATTAAACCGTTCGGTTTGGCTGGCGGTTTCCAGGTGATTATTAACGTGCTGCTGTCGTTCGATGTGACGGTTAAATTGACGACACCGTTTGGCACGCCCGGTAGGGTTTTAAAATAGTGAATTTTACTGATTGCCCCTTTCGATTCGGAGGCAATTGTGTAGGTTTTCACGTAAACGGCATAGTTTGTGTACGCTTCCAGATGAAACAGTGGATAATCGATGTATTTGTCCTCGGTTTTTGGCACGTCACGTACATTCCATCCGTCACCGCCGCACGCGTCACGTGACTCGTATATTGAAATGTTGGTACGGTCAGTCTTCATCCAGTAAACAATATATCCGAGTAAATGGCGATCATCGCCAATGGACACTTCTTCCCACTCGAGTTGAGCGCTGTCCACGTTTGGATGCACCGAGAGCGGCAATTCGATCAAATTACACGCGGTCTTGTCACCGTTCGATGATCGTTGAATCTCATCTTCGGTAACATTTTTCAGGCCGATCATTTCCACCAGACGATCAATTTTCTCAACGCACAATTTCGGATTGTAATGAAATTGTACGCGACCGTTCAAAATTTTCAACTGGCGACTTGTGTCGTTTCCAAAATCGAATAATTCTTGTAGGTTAAAATTATCTTTTACAACTAGTGCAAACCTATTGAGATAAATTCACGATTAAGAATCAAAAAAATGCAAAAGCAGTTCGGGTCATTACACGCCACTTCATCCAGTTCATATCACGCATGACCTCAGATTTAGCTGAAAATGTTGTCACCGAAAGTGATACCACGGAAACATCATTTTAACCCTATTTTGCTAAATTTCAAAAATTCATAACTTGAAAACTATTACAGATATTATTTTTAAATTTTGTACAGATTATTAGGATGGTTAAATAAACAAATAAAAAAATTTTCAGCTAAATCTGAAGTCATGGGTGACCTTTTATGTTTTTATTGGATGATTTGAAATGAATTGACCCGTTCATGCATATTTGTTTACCTTTTTTGATCCAAAAATTGTGGCCGACCATGTATAATGAGAAGATTTTTAAGGAACCCTAAAGATATTAACGGATATGAACGTGTTACCTTCAGATATCCGACAATTTCTCGAATTTGTCCCAAGTTATCGTACAATTCATGAACGATATTAACTGCACGAAAAACAAAAATGATAAAAATATTCCAGAAAATATGAAAAGGACAATTTCCAATTATGGCTACTTACTTCCGTCGCGAATTGTGATTTCCAACGATTGAATCGTAACACAATCTTTTAAATCTTGCGCCGTGTGGATACTATTTACAATTGCTGAGGGGCAATGCTTCTCACAGCGACCTTTACACTCACGACAGTACAGGTGACCCCTCGAATCGCGTGCCTCCTCATAATTTGGCGGACATTTAAGTATGCAAGTACCATTGTACGGTTTATGTTTCGTGATATTTCGACATTCTTCGGCACTGACGCAACGTCGTTTTAAGTACTATTCAAAATTCAAGCGATCAAAAAAAATTTTTTTTCTCGAATACGAAATTTTTTTTAAATACTTACCACATAATCGTGAGTTGCCGGACATTTTTGGGTACATAAATTTTCACCGTTCAAATACATTGTGAGATTTTTACAAACGCGACACTTATCACGTGACGGGCCATAACAACTGCCCAAACACTGGTCGTTTGTACAGCACACGCCATTTTCGTCGCACGTGTTATTTCCACAACTGGCCGGACAAACTGAAAAAAAAACCGTTTCAGTCAGTAAAAAGGAAGCTGTTGTTGTTGTACAGTTTGTTTTGGTCGGGTACCTTTTTGACAATGAGTAGGACTCCAACATAAATGACGTCCCAACGGCGGGCTGTATTTGCCCCTGTACGGATGTTTGGTAGCCACTGGGCAACTTTTTACCTTTGTTTCATTGTCACGTTCGTTACTATTGCCATTAATACGTTTCTCATCTTCACGACAGATCTCACATTCATTCTCCGCTTTATTATACTATAAAGAAAATGGGAAAATTTTAGTATGAACCAAAAAATGTTGCGAATTAAGGCGGGTGGGATTCTCATGAAATTCGACCAAAAAAACAATTTTTTTCTTATTACGTTTTCTGAAAGCTAATTATGTAATCATTTTATCGAAATAAAAAAAAGTAAGCAAGTTATAGGACAATTAAGGTGTCTGCCTTACTGCGCAAGCGCACAAATGAAAGAACTTGTGAAATTGAACATTTGCAAACGATAATAATTGTAAACAACCAGACACGTCCGATGCCCAGAACGTCAAAAAAATGAGTTTTTTTTGTCAAAATTCAAATTTTTCGAATTTTTTTTTACATCATGGCAAAGAGCGGAAAAAATCACATAGGATACACTTTTGAATCATTATCTTGAGGCCGTAAGCAGGTTTTCGAGAAAAAGTAATTTTTGTCGCGGGAAATTCGCTATGTTATGCAGGATGCTGCGACAGGAGTATTTAATAATTTTATTGATATAACTTCCAACCAGTATCACATACTTCATTGAAAAATTTTAAAATTTGATTTTGGATAACTTCTACAATAGCTACACAATCCATTATTTTTCCGATACAAAAATTTTTTTAATTTTTTTCATCCTCTTTTTTTTATTCTTTTATATACAAAAAAAAAATATCCACAAAAACTCTCTATTTTTAGGTTGCAAACTGAGAATCCCGCTTTGAGCCCACAAAAACTTACAGTTATGACATTGTTAGCCGATCCCTGTTTGGTAATTAGGCCCCAATCGATAGTCGATGCAAAACAGAGATTGACATTTTTCGAAATATACACGGCCCCTCGTTCAATATCAGTCAACGAGTACAACCCAATTTCCTTTAAAGAAAAAAAAAATAACATCAAAATTAAAATTTCGCACATAATTCGACAAATCAAAATTTCGCACCTTTATCGAAGCCACTTCATATATAATTAACGCATGATTGTACAGGAGATCTTTACCGCGTATCACCTGTAAATTTGGGAACATTTTCCCCAACGTTTGTAGACCCGCCACTCGATACAACACCAAAAATCCGGTAATTTCATACAATTCCGGGAACGTAATATTCTCAAAATTGGCCGGTGTCGTTTTATCGAGTAACAAAATATGAACGCTTCCTTCCACCACGCGGCATCCTTTTAAATATTCAAAATTATTTAATGTGTTACGCACATCCACCGTTTGGCAAACTGAAAAAAAAGAAAATGACAATAAAGCCTCTTGCATCCACTCTAAAAACATAAAGGGATTCCCCAACTCATTCACTGGCATGTGTGTTCTGACTAATGATTAGTGATGTCGAGCTGAAGAGAAATTAGTCGATTAATCGACTAAAGTTGCTTTTTAGACGAAATTAATCTTTAGTCGAAAATATCGAGCAAGAAATAGTCGACTAATCGACTAAATTTTTAGTCGAATTCATGAATAGGGTAAACTTAATTTGAATAAATTGTTAATTCTTAATAGTTACTTTATTATTATTATTATTATTTTTTTTTAAAGAAAAAAAAATGAAAAATGAAAAATAATCCTACCAATGGATAATTTTTTAGTTTTTGATTTTACGAATTCTATATAAATAATAAAGGAAAAAAAAATTAGTCGTTTTTAGTCATTTAAAAAAAATTAATCATTTTAGTCATTTAGTCGAAGGTAAAATAGTCGATTGAAAACTGACTAAATTTAAACAAAATTAGTCGACTAAACCGATTAATCGATTAATCATCCGACATCACTAATGTCGAGACGACAAACAGTTAGTCGATTAATCGATTAAAGTTGTTTCTCAGACGAATTTAGTCATTAGTCGAAAATATCGAAAAAAAAAAATAGTCGACTAATCGACTAAATTTTCAATTGAATTCATGAATAAAGTAACATAATATGTAACTCTTTCAAAAAGGATATTTTGTTTTGAATTTAATTATTGACTTTTAATAATTTTTTTTAAGAAAAAGAAAATTATGACGTATCATAATGTGTCAATCACATAAAAGTGAAAAATCATACAAACAGATAATTTTTTAGTTTTCCTTATTTTAGTTCAATAAATAATACAGAAAAATTAATAAATTAGTCGTTTTTAGTCATTTAAAAAAAAATTAATCATTTTAGTCATTTAGTCGAAGGTAAAATAATCGACTAAAAATGACCAGATGTAAACAAAATTAGTCGACTAAACCGATTAATCAACTATTTATCCGACATCACTAGTTCTGACTACCTTTACCCGCCACGCTATATAACATTTTTAAAAAAAATTGTATCACCTTGTAGGTAACAATTTTTGCTCGCCCCAAAAGATTAACTAAAAACACGATTCGAGAAAAAGGGAGATGCATAAACCCTCTCGGAGCATTAAAAATACGATTTTTTTTTAAATTCAGGGACAAAAATCATCACCTGTAAGTAAGTTTCCCTGCAAAAAGTTTGATTACTTACTTATTCAAGAATTTATTGCAATTATACAACAAAAATTCCGATAAAAATATCCTTTATAAGCAAAATAAACAATTTGTGTAACGGGGAAACCCATTTAAAATATCACAATGATTTACGCATGTGCATTTACGAATCAGAATCACATCTATCGTTAGGTGTTTATTTGTTTACATAAAATTGTATACTCACTCCCTTGTGAATTAGGACCACTGTTGATAGCAGCGACAATAATTTGGGAAAATATCCCATAAATGAGCACGACGAAGCGTAACAGTCGCACCAGATTCAATGAGTGCATCATTGCAGTGTTCCTCCATACACTCGTGAAACGATCAAAAATAACTCAAAAAAAAAAAAAAAAACAAAACAAAACAAAACAAAATCAGCTAATCAGACACATTTAAAACGAAAGATTTTGGTTTTGAAAACGAAAAAAAATAAATTGCGAAACACTCTAAACTGCTAACTTTTCGTTTACGTGCATAGCATTTTCACGAAAATCGTTTTCATTTGTTCACAACAATACGTTTTTTGAGTCAGCGAATAGTCATTTTTCTTTTTTTCAAAATAAATCTGTTTTTGGCTACATTTCTATCCAAACGTCTCAAACACCAAACCAAAACAAAATTCACACACAAATCCCGCAAAAGAACATTTCCCGGAAAAAAAGTTTTCACGTTCACATTTTCCTGTTTTTTTCCCGAGCCACACAATTTCTTCCAATAATCGCACCGTCGTGTTCAAAAACACGAGAATATTCTGTAACAAATAAAATTAAAAAAAAATTGTTAAATTGTTAGAATTTTTAATACTAATTAACACTCGCGAAAAAAAAAAAAACTGATTTACACTTTCGAATGAAAATCTTAACGCATTCGAATAATGCTTTCAGACGCGTGCAAAATATTTCCACATTAATGTTGTACAGTTGAGGTTAGGATTTCCATTGAATTTGTTTTCGATTGTATTTGTTTTGGTCGTATGTATCTACTTATCAATCACACACCACAGCGACTGTATCAATCACCAAAAATTGTTGTCATTCAATTCGTTGCAATTGTTACGAAGACAATTCCTCGCACCACCGTCAATTAAAATATAAAAAACAATTCAAAAAAGAAAAAAGAAAAAAAAACACCACACTACCTACTCTGACTGGCAATCAGCAAATTTATGTATTGTTAGCGATATTGTAAATATAAACACGGTGAGACGACGAAATGGTCGGCACAGAACGAACGATCGCTGAGCGAAGCTACACATACGCCAAATATTAATTGATAAGTGCCATCACACAAATATATGTACGTCCGTGTACATGATAAAGTCTCATTTATATCGTATTTGTCCACGTTGCACTGACAGTAGTTACGCTCCTTTCACATTATACGGTTTTCGCCGTACGGTAAAAAAATCGTACGATTTTTTTGTGGTGGTATTGTTGCTATCACATTGTACGGTACTTTGCCGTTGTAAACTGAATATCTTCATTTGATTTGGAACAATACCACCATTTTCTTTAAAAACCTGAAGAATGACAAAATAATATATTGTGCAATAAGTGCGGGAAATTGTCGATTGCCCACGAAAGCGAAGTTGAGCGCACGAACGTAGTGATCGCATTTTTTTAGTGGAGTGAAGAAGAGCCATTGGACCTTTCACATTACACGGTCGCGGCAAAATGCCGTTGCCGCAAATCCTACTTTCTATTTCCTCTGATTTATAGAATTAACACTAATCACACTTGTTACTTGTATGATGTTGCAAATCAAATGAAGATATTCAGTTTACAATGGCAAAAAACCGTGCAATGTAAAAGCAACAATATCACGACAAAAAGTCGTACGGTTTTTTCCCGTACGGCAAAAACCGTATAATGTGAAAGCAGCGTTAGGCTGTGGTTACGTTGGATACGAATTCGTACGAAAATTGATTTGCACAAGCTCGTACGAAATTCAGTCGTACGACTGTGTGGTTACATTGGATACGGAATCGTAATACAAATTCGTATTTAAATTTAAATTGAAAACCGTTAGTACATATTGCATGATATCAAACAATGGATCCAGTTACCGAATCTTATTTATTAGAATCACCGTTTTCAAAATTTCTAATTATAGAAAACAAACAATTCTGGGTAAACGATTATTTATTATTCATATAGCGCAAAAAAGTTGAGTTCTAGAATTACATTAAGGGAATTTTTCAAGACGAACAGAAATTTTTAGAATACTTGAACATGTCGCAAGTCACATTCAATTACATTTTTACATAAATTAGGAAAACTTTTATACGTAAAGTACAAAATCTTTAAAAAAAACATATGTTAATCATACATCGTCGTCAAATTGACGCATATTATTTTAATATAAACAAAACGACAGCAACTATAAACAAAATTGATACGTCTGCTGTGTTACCATAACAAATAAATTAGATACCAGAAGTTTTAGAACAGACAAGCAACGACAAGTTGTAGTACTCGAGCAGGTAAAGAAGTTCGGTCGTCAATTTAACCAGTACGTATGATTCTAGGGTTAAATGCTTAAAAACCATCAATATGTAATTTTATCAAAATAAATTATTACAATTAATGGTTTCTTACTTTCTCCTACTTTTGATTCACATTACGCACTTTAACGGCCATTTTTTTTTTTAAAAAACCACATGAAAAAAGTTCAGCTGTATTATGCTTTTTTCCTATCCTATTTTATATTTATTCTTTTGTATATTTGGAGCTAAGTAAATCATATTGTATCGCCGCATGTATCCTAACGCTCCTTTCACATTATACGGTTTTTGCCGTGCGGCAAAAAACCGTACGTTCGCATTTTTTTAGTGGAGTGAAGAAAAGCATTGGACCTTTCACATTACACGGTTACGGCAAAATGCCGTTGCCGTGCCGTGTAGCAGCCGTCTCTTGCTACTGGACTTGACGGTTGCCGTACGGCGTTTTTAACTCAATAGTGTATGTAATTAAATGGATGCTTTCACATTAGACGGCTTTTTAACGTACGGAATTAACAATATTTTGTTGAATTTCATGTTAAGTATTAATTTTATTTGTGAAATGGATGAAACTAATGTTGAATGTGATAACCAGTATTTTAATATATTGTATGTAATTTCGAAATTGTGTGTTTTGATGTTAAGTTCGCCAAGAAATTAATCAAAGGAGTCTGTAAACATCCGAAAATAGTTGAAAAACTTATTTTCGTCATTTTTCAGGTCTTCAGAGAATGTGATAATAAATAATCCTACTTTCTATTTCCTCTGATTTATATAATTAACTTTAATCACACTTATTACTTGTGTAATGTTGCAAATAAAATGAAGATATTCAGTTTATAACGGCAAAAAACCGTGCAATGTGAAAGCAATTATATTACGGCAAAAAGTCGTACGGTTTTTTCCCGTACGGCGAAAACCGTACAATGTGAAAAGAGTGTAACTCGACGGTATCATCAAATAAATGTTACTGGTAATAATTTAACAATTACACCACCTTACACAATTTTCTAGTAGACAAACACATATAACATGCGCTTTAAAAACAAGTGTAAAAAAGAGTGAGATAGCAAATAATAAAGTGCGTAAAACAAAACATACACGTGAATTTGTCAATGAAATTTTTATGCGTACCACCTAAACATGTTATATAAAACAACAGACGGACGGCACTTTTAAATTTTCAAATGCTATCATTATTTCTTTTTTCGATTCCAACCCGTACATAAAAAATACGTATCTAAAAGTATATGTACATTTAAAACACACCGACAGGTACAAGTACGCACATATATATACGAACAACAAAATTATTATACATATAATATGTATGTCAACAATGCGTTATCACAACTAAATGGAATTCAAAGGTTAATTTTTATTAATAAGTATGTATTAATATCGGACACGCATTTACTAAATGTGCGTATATACATAATACTTACATACTCCACTCATTCAAAATCGTTATCAAAATTCTGATGAAAATTCATCCATTTAATTTGTCACGCTGATAATTTTTCGAAAATTTCCACACAAAATATATCCAATAAAAAAAAAATAACGTTTTAAATTACTGAATTTTTTCCACAATAACTCAATTCGATTTAAAAAAAGAAAAATTGAATTTACGCGAATTAATTGTTATTTATAAATTGTAAACATACACGTTCCAATCGTGGGAAATTACAATTCAAACAATCACATAACCTAAGTGCCCCCTATGAACCATTGCACACAAGACATTCTGTTGACAGCAATACAAAATTTTAATTTACGTAAAAAAAAAACACCACAATTAGAAATACAATATTTTAAAATCGAATTTTTTCACCTCAAACGATACGTACTCAAATCCCACACGAAAATTACCGTTCCTCAACCAAACATTTGCCATAAACTTGTTTTACATTGAATAATTTTTCCACTAAATACATACATTGGAATTTTAAAAATGTACTTTACACAATTTTACACTAATATTTTTTTTTTTTTATGTATGAATTTCTGTTTATTACTACGTAATAATTTTTTTCCAATTTTATTACATATTAAACAAACGTTCTATTATTTGTCTCTGTCGTACACGACGCATTAAATAGTGATGACGATAATAACAAATTCGAAAAAGTCTTTACCAAATCATTTTTCAGTTTAATTATTTCGAATTTTTTTCTTTTTCATTAACTACCTATTATTAGATTTATCTCACCGGTCATCACACACAATGCAATTAATTTTACTGAAAAATATCGTTTTCAAGTACTACGTAAAAATTATTACGACTGTCTGGTCAGTGATCAATTCTCGACACACGTTCATATCACCGTTATTGTCTGACACGTGCGTTTAGACAGAGATAGTAGAATAACAAAACACAATTGATGCAATGTCGTTCGGATGTGGTGTGTTTTGTTACACACGCATCTTGTATTTGTATACAACACCATTGAACTTCTCATTTTATTGAAAATGAATGTCTGATAGCGAAAATAGATGTATGTGTATAGTACATGACAAGAAAAACTCAATCACTCGAGTCGAATTTTTCCGCAAATCGTTGATATTTTTACGATACCTACGTGAGATTGTAATTTTGCTTCCGAGACTACTAAAGTAGCGAAAGCATTGTGATCACTTTTGAAAAATAAACGAATTTTTCCCTCCAAAATAAAATTTTTTACGCACATTTAACGTTTTAGAGCTTCCTGAACACTTCTGGTTTGGTGTCTGTCCGTACGTCCGTCTGTGTGTCGCCAGTTAGCACCAAGTAGCATAACTTTTTAACTATTCGATTGTTTTTAATGAAATTTTCAGAAATTATGCAATTTGGTTCCTAGATAGAGTTCCCTATGAATTTAATCGAAATCGGAGTAACGGTAGCTACGCGGCTACCATGTCATTCCATTAATATACTAAATTGCACCAAGTGGCATAACTTCTAAACTATTCAATTTTTTTTATGAAATTGTCAGAAATTATGCGGTCTGGTTTATAGATGGTCCCCTACAAATTTCATTGCATTCAGAGTAATAGTATCCACGGCACTACCATGAAATCCCATTAAATGTCAATATCTTATTTACTGCTAGTCCCACTTCGCTCAATTTTTTTTCGAATCGTTTATTTATTTATATTAATTTATATACCTATATTAAATTAAACAAAGATATGTTGGACATTAAATTAGGCAAGGTGATTTTACGAGTACGAGGAAGCTGTGTGCCACACCCCATTGGCAGCGTATTTTGATTTATTTTTAAATCAGAACTTTCCAAACTGTGCACTGTTTGTTTTTATCTGAAATGGTTTTTTGTTACTTTCTGAAAGAAAATTTTTAAATTTGGCCAGAGGAGCGCCGCCGGAAATGATTTGTACCTTAAGGACGCCGCGGGCTTAAAAAGTTCGGGAATCTTTGATTTTTTTATTTTTATTTTTTTGTAGCCTTATCTATTGTACTTATCACTTGTACTTATCAATTTTACCATATGGTTTGTTTAAAAGGGTTATACCAATTCTACCTATAGTTTTGTTTTATCATTTTTTTGATACCTGCTACCGTTTTCTCGAAACTACTGAAGACAGATAAGTGAAGTCCATATTTCATTTTTAATATCAGGATGATCGAGCCCGATCAAATTTCATCTGTATGGAATTTGCTGAGAACAACAGACGCACGTGCCAATTGATGATAACTGGACAGTCCAGTTGTTTATTTTCTTTAAAGGATACAAATAGTATTTTGTACAGTAAATAAGTAATTTCATAGTAGTCATAGGTAAAAATATTATTGATGGTATCTATAGATATATTTATTAATACTTACAAAAATTCCAAAATTATTTTTTCGCAAATACTTAGCAACTATTTAAAATTTGTATGATTTTTTAAATAAATTCATAGATTGCTGTATACAGTAATAAAAAATGGATATTTTACGGTTTTTCGTAAATTTCGACAGTGAGATAAAAAATTTTGCAAAACCCTTTCTTAGCGAGCGCCTGCGACCCAATAGGGACCTACACGCCAAATTTCAAGTTTGTAGGTATTATAGTTTTGGAGATTTTGTGATAGATGAGTGAGTGTATGAGTGGTATTTCGCATAATATATATAAGATGTAGTTGAATTTCATTCATTGTGTTCGTAGCTTTTTGTCAACGACTGTAGACAAAGAATGTATGTACATATTAAATATATCTTTGTAAAAATTGCAGTAAACATGCAGCTTTTTTGTTTTTATTTTGAAAGTTTATTAAATATCAGTTGATTCAGCTATTTTGTTTAATTTTTTGATAAAAAAACAAAATTGCATAAATATCTAGAATTTTTTTAAAATATAATATAACGGGACTATTTATGTATATTATTTAAGGTCGCCTCTACACCATCAGTAATATGTACTATCGTCTATCAATATTTACTAAAAAAAAAAATATTTTTTTTATAATATCAGAATTATTTATTATTTTTATAATATCAATTTTATATATAGTTACATCAGTATATTTGAGTTGCCGAAAAGCAAAGTCAGTTATATCCAAAAAAATAAAAAACTGAGATTTTAGTTGCTATGGATACTTCAGTTCATCTGCTATATGTTCACGTTGAGAAACAGTTCTAAAAAAATTTTTATCCCACTGAAAATAAGTGAAGAAAAATGACGAAGGATGCAAAACCAGTTACATCCCAAATGGCCACAGTTTCAAAATCAGTTCTATCCTTTAACAGTTTCAAAATAAGTTACATCCCACAGACAATAATGGCTGCCCTCTAATGCAGTAGCAAAACCAGTTTAATCATCCCTCACTAACCTAGTACATGTAGTTTAGTTTCAGTAGTAAAGTGACTGTTTTTGCAGTATCCTATAAAGACTTAAATTATTGTCATTTTTACTACATAAAATTGTTCTAAAAACTAAAAATATGTTCATTCTTTTACCTTCTACTAGGTTTTTGACTGGTTTTGCATGTTAGAAAGTTCAAAAACCAGTTATATCCAACTGCCAGTTCCAAAATAAGTTACGTGGGTTTTATTTATTTAAATATAATTGTTTGTGCTTTCCCTACATTATACAGATTATTACTAGGAATCAACATGAATTTAATACATTTTTTGACATCAAAACCATGCAATGATTTATTATTGTAATACAGCTAACAGTTTTTGTTGAATAACTGGAAATCGTTTGAGATGCACATAGCTGGTTTTGGAATTGGACGACTCATTTGTGATCAATCAAAATTCCATTTCATCAATAAAAATTTATAAAAACAGGTCTTGACTGAATAAAAATTTCACGGAATTCGTTTTGACGACCTTAAATGTGATAAAACTGATAAGTGATTCAAGGAAATTAAAAAAAACTATGTATACTTACTCTCAAATTTTATAGCGTAAATTTTTAAAGTTGACCATCAATTAGAGTCCTGAACGGGCGAGTTGACAGAATTTAAAAAAAATGGAAACAGTAGATAGCTGAGAAAAAGGTCCCTAAAAGAGCCGAGACACCCAAGATTACAATTGGGGATCCAAAAATCCCATTGATTTTGTCACAAAACGTAAAAATATTTTGATTTTTTTTTCTTAAGTTCTGAAGTTATTACCATTTTTAATCTTTGAAACAATCGAAAAATTTTGGTGTTTTTCGATTTTAAGGGCAATTTTTTTTCATAAGTCCCTGTCTTCCTTATCAGAACTGAAAAATTTTTGAAATTTTGCCGCAAAGTACCTAGGAGTCGTAGCAAACTTCCAATCGGCAGTTGATTTTTTTCAAAATGGCGTCATAGTAGGTGAGAGTGACTTGAAAATTTCAAAGTTTACATTTAATTAAAATATAATTTGTAGAAATTTCAATTTGCAACAACTTGCCTTAAAAATGCATTTATCAATCCCGCAAAATTTTGTTTTATAGAAGTTTTGAACGGAATGGTATTTTTTCGGTGGGTTTTTTCCCCAACCCAGGGCCGGATTAACCCTGAGTCCGCCTCTAGGCACCTTGAAAAATGCCGCCCCTACCCCCTAAAAAAAGGAAACGAGCAAAAAAAAAAAAAAACGTCAATCATGAATTTTTCCGCCCTTTTCTAAAAATTTGCCGCCCCTATTCCTACCTTTTTTACAAACTTTCTCTTAAAAAAAATAAGTAGCCAGCAAAAAAAAAAAAAAAAAACGTTAATTACTCATTTGTCCGCCCTATTTTAGAAATTTACCGCCCCTAAAAATCTCCCGCCCCTAGGCCATGGCCTATTGGCTAAGCTGGCCCTGCCCCAACCTCTCCCCCATAACAGGTTTCAAAAAATAAAAATGGGACGGGCAACTCCTACAAATGCGTATCTTCATAGTCAACTTTTTTTTCTATTTATTATTTCGTATTAAATATTACTTACTTCTTACATTAATCACTCTGTAGACTAATGATGTATGTAATATGTATTTATTACTTTAAAAAACTTCGAGGTATATTTATTTCTTTGTTGCACTCGTATTTCACTAATTTGAAATATTTATTAAAAATTTGTCAGTTGGTTTATTTCGAATATTAGACGTGATAGAACTTACCTTCAAACAAGGAAAATTAAAATTTTTTGATAAATTGAGACAATCGATTCACATGCACCATCACGAAATATTGTAACCGATTTGATCGGAGCGACCAGAGTTTTTATTTGCAAATTATAATAAGAAAACCGACCGTAACAGAGACGCGAAAAACATAATTATAATTATTAACGCGAATACGGCGAATACTTCATGATACATTAACACTTCAAATAAAGGTTATATTAATTATATTGACCCAATTAAACTATTGGTCTGCCATCGAACTTTTCAATCAATAAACTTGGCTGTGGGTGCCAAGAAGTCTGATTCATTAATTCAACTTAATTGACAGAAATTAGACGTAAATTAGGTACGTGAAGTGTTAAAATGCTATTATTTATTTGATTAACACTTACAAGATCGGCCAGAGTTTCTAAAACAAATTCCAAAAACGAAAAATCAATCCAAACCTATCGATCTCTGGTGGCTCACTTCGAGGACATGAAATTTCGTGGAATCATAAAAATGGATTAAGGGGAAATTCGCCAAAAAAAAAATCGATTTTTTTTTGTTTCATAATTACGTTCTTTAAAGTGTTAACAGTATTCTCCTAAAATTTAAAAAAAAATAAATCAAAAATCAAAAAGTTATGGGCATTTTAGTGCACGCACTTTACTATAATTCACTGACGTTATGAAACTTTAAATGCTTTTTTCTCGAAACTACGTTTTTCGATATGGTTCCGTGTGTATCTCAACCAGTATTTGAGATCTCGACATAAATCAACGTGCATATTATTCCTCGATGCCGTCATTTTACTGCAGGAACTAGGATCTTTCGGTTCCGTAATATATTTTCAAAATGGCGACTGTTTATGATCGAAAAAAAAATGGTGATTTTTGACGATCTATTTTCAGAATGCGATTTCTCGCTGGTTTTTTATTAGAAAATTTCCAGAATGGAATTCAGCTATTACAGCCACTGTCATGACGCGACCTGAGCCCGGGACTATGGCAGAAATTTGTTTTGAAGTCCCTAAAAACCGAAAATAATATTCACTAAAATTTATATATATATATATATATATATATATGTCCGCGCGATAACTCTCGAACGAAGTATCCAATTTTTACGAAACTTGGTGAGAACATTGGTGAGAACAAAGTCCCAAACCCTAGGATGAGTTCGTCAGCCAGACACGTCGGATGCCAGGAACATGGTTTTTGTTCTTGCAAAAAATTAGTATTTTGCCAAATTTTCCACTTATTCAAAATTTTTTGCGAAATTTTTTTACACCATTTAAAAGAGAAGAAAAAATTACATAAAAAAGGTCTTTATACTTTTTTCTATGTCAACTAGTTTCCGAGAAAGACTAATTTTTATAAACGGAAATTCGCTATGTTATGCAGGATGCTGCGACAGGGGTATTTTTTTTTTCTTAGATCCTAATTAATGCCATAACTGTATATGTAAATTTTCAGAAAATTCTAGATTTTTTCGATTTTACTTCACTGGGGATTTCAGAACGTGCGGAACCATCAAGGTGGAAAAATCTCGCAGTGTCGACTTCAACGCACTTTATACTCAGCTCATTTTTGAATTTAAAAAAAAAAAAAGATTTTTTGTAATCTCAAGACATGTAAAAATAATGCTGTATATTTAGTTTTTTAATAAAATATTTATTTGTATAAAAAAAAAAATAATAAAAAAGTCGATTTTTTTTTTCTTGACGAATCTCCCCTTAACTCTTTATAGGATAGTGGCAAATATTAATGCCACTACAAATAGAGATCATTTTCTTTCTTAATTTCGACTTAAATTAATCTTTATGGACTTATTTCATTACGTATGTAACCAGTGACCAATATGCCTAACATTTTCATTCAAGTTAAAGCTTGTCGCGTGCATTACGACGAAAACCAATAAAAGTGGCAAGCGTACTTTTTCTATACAAATTATAATACAATACAACATTTTAATAATAAATTGATTTTATTTAATTTTTAGTTGGTAGAAATCATCTAGAAAGTTCATTAATTAAATAGTTAATATATTTACCACCGTGCGTGCACACACAATTGTTTTCTTAAACGTTAGTGGCACTATAATTGACCACCCCTCAGAGCCTTATTACACAAGTAATTACAATTTTTTTTAGTATTTTTTCCTAGCTCCATAGACTGACGTTAATTTAATTAAGTTTTTCTTAAAAATCAAAAATAAAATGTTATGTCCTATAAAGGGTTAAACATTAAAAGACAATGATCGATCAACGAAAAATAATATTATTTTAAAAATGGTGTTTACATGCACACAATATTTTTTGACCTTGAACCATTAACTAATTTAACTTAATACTTAAAAGTGTGTCAATAGTTGAATTTAAATAACAATTAAACGAAATAATTTATCTCACATACCGAATACACAAGAAATCCTCGTTGAATATTACAGAAAAAACCGGGTACTTAACACTAATGTGGTCCGGATACACTTAAAACAGAAATTACACGATTGAATACATTCATTTTCTATTGCCTATGTTTTCAATCGTGTGATAATCCCTGTATATAGATAGTTGCTACAAATATCAGTCTTGTAACATTTAAACGATTTTCATAAAGGACAAGTAAATTAACATACCAAGTAAAGTAACATTCGTTACTGTAAAACTGGAATTTATGGCTAGAAATTCCTGGAATCGATGTATACAAATGTGTACAAAACCGTCAAGTTAGTCTCTGATTTAAATTTACTTGGTAGATTTACTTCCTTAGTAAATTTACACTTTATACAGGGGATGGAAAGTGTATAAATCTCGTTGCGAAAGCAGTGCGAAGATCTTACGCATGTAATTAATATTTGCCAATAAATTTGAACCAGAAGTGTTTTTTAACAGAGAAAATTTGATACTAAATATGGATAAAGAAAGACCCTTAAAATTTTTTTTTTAATCCGGTTCTGACCATCTTCTATTTTAACCCTTAACCGGTAAGGGAGAGACATCAACAAATTAACATACCGCGGGCTGATAACATAGCCAAAACTGGAGACCACACGTATATGCATGTATCAAACACTCCCCTACACGCCAGCAGGGTAAAATTTGCCCTAAACCATAAAAGAATACACAAACGTTCAGTTAACAAAAACAAGCAGGGAGGAAGAAAACTGAAAGAATATATTTGTATACGACTCACAGACATCACCTTACCCGTTAAAGATTAAGATAAATTTTCTGTTTTTAAAAAAGCAACGTACAATTGCTTATTGAATTTTGGTCAACAAAATTATTTTAGTACGTAAAAAAAATTTGGAAACATTGTGGAACCAGTTCATTTGTGATTTTCGAAAAAATTCCTGTGGTTTTAGTGTTTACCGGATGCTATGAGTCACGCGTGCAAACGACGAGAGTTATTTACTTTACACCCTGTAAAATTGATTTTTTTTACAAAATAATATCACTAATTACATCAAAATTTAGTTGATAAACGTTCACTAGTAAGCTGAATAAATTTTTGTCGGTTTTACTTAATTATTAAGTAATTATCAGAGATGGGAACAAAAGGTCCCTAACAGAGTCGCCATATAAAATATTTTGTACTGGGGGGCTACGAATAGAACTGGAGGGCTGCCATAAAACGTAAAAATATTATCAATCTTTTTAAAAATCAGTTTTACGACGTTTTACTATTAATACCACATCGTTAATGTTATTTTGTGTCTGTTTGTGTTTTTTAATTGCCAATATTATGAATCATTTTGCTTGTTATATGTACATACATATCTTTATATTTTTCTAATGCAAAAACAAAACCATGTTCAGTCTTGTGAGCGACCTACTAGAGTGATACAATCTACTAACACAATCAATTTTGTTTACGTTAAAGCAGGTATAAAGAAGGTGACATGTACATATTATTAAAATAATCACAACGGAAATAGAGATATTGTTTACAATATAAATGTTTTGAATTCGTTTAAATTAATTTGTATTACAGTCGACCACTTATTTATTCAACATTAATTTTTTTAAATTATTTTTAAAATTAAAATTATATATTATATTATGAAAAATGGGTAATTTTTAATTTTTACTGATTTGTTCTTTAAAGCTTCCTTAGGCTAGTCATCAAATCCAGGGGAAAATCCTCAGCCTTCTAATAAAATTTATAGCCCCCCAATTCAAAATATTTTATATGGCGATTCTGTTCGGGACCACTGTTCTCCCAACTCTAGTAATTATAGATTCACAGATTGATTCTGACCGTCTAAAGTCCAACTCTATTTGTTATGTATCCTTTTTTACTGCATTAGTACAATACCAATACAACATCGTGTAACAAAGATAGGAAACATGTTTGGTGGGCCAAAATTAATCTGTTGAAGTATAAGTACATATTATAAACATTTATTTAATTCGAGTGGATCCTACGAGGGCTTCTGGTGTACCCTTACAAATAAATACACTTGTTATTTGCATTTTCCAAATAATTACTGTCGAAAACAGATAATTTTTGTTTTTACGTGACAATTAAAAAGTTTGAAGATGTTTGAGCTATTGACTTTGATAAAAAAAAAAAACTGTTAAGAGATGTGGACACTGAAGGGGGAGGGGCAATCGATTGTCTTTCTGTGTAATTTTTGTGATGATACGAAATGTTTGTTGTAAAAAGACATGTTTCTTTGTCACGATTAAATTTGATCAAAAACACTTTTAAGAATTTTATTTAAGAAAAGATGCTAGTTCATATTTTAGAATATAGATGTCTCGTCAAACTTTTAATTTAATAGAGTCCCTATAATAAACAGAGTCGTGACATGTCATCCATTTTGTATCCAAAACAGAGTGGGAAGCTTCAAAATTAATTATCACATATTTGGATAAATATTTTTGAGTACATAATTATTGTTATGAATTAATGAACAATTAAAAATTTTTAATTTAATTATTCTTTCTAAGTTAAACTAAATGATTTTTGTTAACATTTAATTTATTTCCAATGTATTTTACGAAAACTTTGGATAGAAAATGCCGGAACCAATCAGCGTTCAGCACACATGTCACCACTCTATTTATTATAGGCACTCTATTAATTTAATTTTTCACATAACACTGCCACCTATTGATTGACGTTTTATTATTTAAAATATCGTACATTGCGATATCGTTTGCCAATTCCGCTAAAATGTGTTAATTAGACACGAGTTTTAGTTTCTAAAAAAATTTATTCAAAGGTAACCTTAAATTCTACAAGTTTGGTATTATAACTAAACGCAGAATTCTTGAGGGATCAAAGTCCAACAAAAAGGAAAGATATACTTTTAGTAAGAGATATACATATTTTGTTACATTAAGAAGATAAAATACTTTTGCAACAAAGATGAATATAGAGTCATTATATCTAAACTCCCGCTATTAGTTTTTATATCTCTCATTCAGGTAATATTGCACTGTATATACAATGTATAAAAATACACTACGTTGTAAAAAAAGTAATAGATCTTGAAATAGTTTGCTTGTTTATATAGTAATACAATGATATACCTACTTAAATAAGTAATTTTAAATTAAATAAATAATATTAAGAAATTCATAATAATTTTATGATTGTATCAGGTAGTTCAATAAAATTGAATACATTTCATTTAGGTATTTATAAATACAATTTTTTTTAATGGTGTAGACCTTTACTTTCATTTATTTAACGGAGTACTGTAAAGTGGACTGATCGCTCAGAAACTTTGCGTTTAGTTACAATATTTTTCATATGTGCCTCCCCTTTTCGCCCCATGTCAATTCACAGATTACTCGTAAGTATTTCAAGTGCTGACTAATACTTGAAATATCGCGTGCATAAGGATCCTTTGTGCACTATTTCGCAATCCGAACACTTACCATACAAATATTCACGAACAAATGCGCGTTCGAATCGCAGTAATGCACGAAGGGCCGGATAACAAAAATTATCTGATCAGAACGTTCACAAAGAAGATATTATTAAAATAAATAATACTTTTTATGTTTGCTAAGCACCTAATTAAATACAATTTTCACCTTGGTTTTTATTAGTAGATAAGAATAGTTACGATCACATTAATATATGTATATATATAAGTTACAATAGAAATGCATATTTTGAGTTTCGTCTGTACTTTAAGGGTCTTTTACAAGTAATGTGCTAAAAAATCATTTTTTTGGAATTTTTTTTTTTTTTGGAGAAACTATTTATTGTAATGAAAAAAAAAAAAGTTTTGTACATTAAAGTACATTTAATTAAGTGTATCTTGAATCTTTTTATGGCATCGAAGGATGACATATTAATATCGTTGTGTGATCATAGTGGGGGAAACATTATTATAGAGTTGTATATCCATATTGAATAAACGCAAGAGGGCTCTAGAGTTAACAACTATAGAGTTAACAAAAAATCATAAATTAACACTCTCACTGAGGTGACATTACTTAGTGCGTGTCAAAAACACGCACTTAACGAATTTTTTCTTTTTGTCTGGCCTTCCATCTGCTCTTGTAGGCATGTTGAATGTAAATAATGCCAACGAATAAAAAAAAAAAAATACTGTAAGTCCGATTGGACTAAAATTGGATGTATTCTCTTTATTATGGTGTTTTCTGTAAGACTATCCAGAATCAGCGCATCAGATCTCATACTTTTTTTTTGGCGTCATTTTGAATAAACAAGTAAGAAAAATTGCTTTGTTTTTTGACCTTTCAGACGTTCTAAAAAAAGAATTTTTTTTAGATTTAGAGCTAATTCTAGATAGTCTTACAAAAAACACCATAATAAAAAGAGAACGTATCAAATTTTAGTTCAATCGGACTTTTGGGCCTGTGACCTTCAACAGGCTTGCAAAGGCAGATAGCTGATAAAAAATAAAAGAAAAAATATTCTATATGTACTTAATGTACAAAAGTTTTTTTTTCATTACGATAAATAGTTTCCCCACCCCCCCCCCCCACCCCCGCCAAAAAAAAATTCCAAAAAAGTGTTTTTTTTATAGCACATCACTTGTAAAAGACCCCTTAAGAACTGACAATGCCAATTTTTGGTCAATTGTTTGAAAACAGATTTTTATGGAATGTATTCTGAGACTACCCCATCTATTTTTAAGAAAATACCACCTAGAAAAATAGAAAAAAAACCGTACTCGTGACGTCGAAACACATTAATGTGGTATCTGTGGCGTATCGCTATTCTGATGGTTTGTCGACAAACTGGGTATCTGTGATTGTGTTAATGTATCTGGCACAGGCAGGGGTTTGGCCACACCGATTCGAACGACACCCCTTGGCGCACCTTTCAACGCTTGCACGGCTTGATCCAAACTTGCATTCTCTAGTACCGTATCGTTTACGAATAATAAACGATCGCCAGGAATTAAGCGGCCGTCAAGTTGCGCCACACCACCGGGCACTAAACTTCGAATCACAATCACCGTGTCGTTTGGATCGATTGGATCTTGATAATCCAAAATTGAGAATCCAAGGCCACGTTCACCTTTGATTAATTCGATTACTTGTGGCTCCGAGCTCCACATTGCTAAACCGGTTAGCGGTTCCAGGGAGCGGGAACGCATTTTCGTGAGTAGACCGTCGTTGCCAAGTATCGACGTGGCCAGCGAACCGTCCGATTTAGCTTTCACGAGACGGTCGGTGGCCGGAAGTAGATCTTGCAAACTACTTGTTCGGACAGAAATTGAGTTGGCCTTGACCCGTGGAGATCTGCCACAAACCATGCGAACATTCACTGGCAACTCTTTCAAAATACTAACCACTTCCATATGATTCATTCCTAACAGTCGCACGCCGTTCACTTCCAGCAATTCATCGCCAGACATTAGAGTTCCATCCCGACCAACAGGTCCTTCCGGTAGTATGGACCGGATGTAATGGTGCGGTCGAACTTCACGCCCGTCCTCCACATCAACGGTGCCTTCTAAACTAATACCTAACCCACCAGATTCGCCGAATTTTCTCAGTTCAGCGATTACAATTTCAGTGTCTTCGCCGACGATACCCTTCCATTTAGCAATCAACGCCTGCTCTTGCTCTAACGTAAGTGGGGTCTGGATTTGTAGACGGTGGCTCATCGGGGTATGATTACCGTTAATTTGATTGGTCGGCATCACATGCATGTTACTGGCCTCTATCGGTCTGGTGGATTCCGGTTCGTCATCGCTGTCGTTCTCGATGGCGTACCGATGAATTGGCGGCGTAGACGGCGTGGGTGGCATCTTCATTTCATTCGCCGCTATGGCCATTTGCAATTGTTCATATTTTGGTCCGCGTAAATACCTTTCGAGACAGAGAGTGACCGTGTTACCGCTACTTCGCAGAACTTCGACCGCCTCGTGATTCGTGTAACCCTGTAACGATCGACCGTCCACCGCGACAATGCGATCATTAACCTGAATTTTGCCACTGATATCCGCCGCGCTGCCAGCACTGATACTTTTCACGAAAATTCCACTCAGCTCCTCTTTTTCGCAGACATAACCTATCAATACAGTAATCGTATGAATAGGAGACAGGGTGGGCGTTAGAAAAAAAAATTAAATACCTGCAATAGTGATTCCCAGGCCGTTAGCGTCTTTTTTCAACTCGATCACGAATTTCTCCATCTCATTCACTGGTAAATTTAATTCAAGATTTAATTTTTTGGATGACGGTGACGAAGGTAAACGAGAAACAAGACTATTATTCTCATAGTGAGTAGAAGATGAACTATAACTTTTGCTAAAAACTTCTGGATATCCTTGTTGCATTAGATAACGATCAATATCAGCCGGATTATTTAACAGCCGCGTCGGAACAATATGAGGATGAGGCGGTTCCGCTGGCCGTGCTACAACTAATTTAACGCGAGTTCCGGATTGTCGAAGAACAGTCGCCACTTGTTCTGATCCCATTTCATGCAGATTAACCTAAATGCAAAACAAAGTATTGTCTAACAAGAGAAGTACACAACTTGTGAATCGTGGATTTCATTCCCGTTAGTAACAGGTTAACGAGATTTCACAGTTTTAAAATTTAATTTTGAGCAGAAAGTATTCTGCTCAAGATTATATGATTATATGATTAAGTGTTGGTTTTCGGTGTGTTTTTTTGGGATTTACCCATTAAGAAACGTCCATAAACCAATGAGTAGCCTGGTTGAGGGAAGAGAGGGGTTATGTAGAAATCTACACTGGACTATGTTGGGGAGGAGAAAGTGAATGTAAAAGTTCATGAATATTTCACAGTACTACCTTAAACAGATTGTGTTACCATTTGGTCACACATTTTTCACAGGAAAGGACATGTTTTATGTCACAAATTCTATAAATCAAAATTGGTTGAAATTTGGATATTTTGTCCTTCCTCAATCTTCAAAATGTTCTAGTGTGTCAATCACGTTAATCTATTACTAAGCAGAGATTAATTTTATAAATTGTGAAAAAGTTACTGAAACACATACATCACCAATTTGTAAAATATGATCGCCACTTTTCAGTCGCCCATCTCGATCGGCAACACCCCCGGGAAGTATCGTTTTCACGACAACTCCCATCGTCCGACCGCCAATTATTCCAAATCCGAGGCCCGTCCCGTCATTTATCAGTTCAATCGCCTCCACTTGAGCCCATTCCGAATTCAACAGACAATCCGAGCTCGCTTTCGAAGTATCACTAACAGCTGATGGTGATCGATGTACAGTGTCTTCATCCTCTAGTGTGGCACCGTTAGACCCACCAGACGACTGCATGTTGCGCTGCACGACTAACTCTACTAACCCCCTGGTTTTCTGTAAAGTGCTAAGTGCCTAACAAGAAGTAACTATTTAAATGATTTAAAAAATTTACAGAACTTGTCCAAATTGGAAAGACAGACCAAGTCCAACGTAACAATCGCTCTTCCCATTTTGAACAAACCTTATCAATTCCAAATACCTGGTGCTGTGACAGTGTGTCACCTCCACGGCCTAAAATTAAGTTGCCCTGGTGATCAATGCCGCCATTTGACGATGACGGATGCATGTGACTGGTAAAAGTTGAAAGCAGGGGTGGCTGAGGACTTCCCGGTGACAATTGAGCCGACGGGACTCGCTGTTCATCGTTCCGATCAACGCTACCCAACAACGTCCCTTGCGAATCCAGAATGCAACTGTTGCGACTGCTCTCGTTTTGATCATGATAGCTTGGATCGTACAAATCCACCGATGACGGTACATTCAGCACTAGCTCGCCTAAAATAACGGGGGCGTAAAAGGCGTGAGAGAAAATTTGCTCGGGGCAATTCGCTTAAGAAAACCATACAGATTTTCAAGATTTTTTCCAATACCTGACGTTGTAATATCAAAATCCACTGGCAAAATTGACGGATGTTGAATTAATTCTTGACTCAATTCGCCCAGTGAATCCTGTACGGTAATTATACCACGAAATATTGGATTCTCTAGCGTTGATATCAATAATTCCATATCCTGATATGTATTGGCCAAAAGTTTTGGATCATCCATATCGTCCACAACTTGTTTGATATTGTGCAATAATTGCAATGCACTGGAAATATCCGCGTTTAAATGCATCGTGCTACGTCGACAATAATCCAAAAATTAAAATTAAAAACGAAAAATTAGAAAACAAAAAATTTAAAACAAAATCAACTCGTAACTTCAGCCACCCAAAATCAAAAGTTTCACCACATACATCAGTTGTCAAAATACATATTATCAACGATCTAATACGCATGTCTTTTATGGATGTCCATGGCCACGATGTCACTTTCAAAAAGAAAACAAAAACAAGTTGGACATATAAGGATCGATTTTGGCCAATTTCCCCCCAAACATAGTAATACTTTCCTTTATATTGTTTCCAAGCCATCCCAAAGGATTTTTTTTCAATTGAGGAGACGAAATAGTTACGAAATACTTGCAAAAATCAGAATTTCAAATAGTAATCAAGGATTGATGATTTAGCTTTCTACACGGAAAAGAAGTAGATGAAGCAGATCTCAATTTTATGAATAAATTAGACATCGAAATATCAACTTTAAAACATTTGGTTTTCAGCTACCATACAAGACTTTTCACTTTTCTGTGACTAGTTCTAAAAATAATTTAGCCATTAGAAGACATTTCGTGTAGAAACATGTGTGGTAACTTATGTTTTTCTCAAAAATCAGAGAAACTAGCCAAATTTCATAAATTTATTTTGGAATTATCCAAAGATAATTGAGCACGTACCACATTCTGTAGCCTTCGAAAACTCATCCCATAGGCCAAAAATGATCCTTATGCACACTTTTCAAATAAAATTAAAAAATTTTTAATTATTACGAAAATGTGAATGAAATAGAAAAATTAATTGAAATTTGTATCTCATACGTACAAAAAAAACAAAACTTTCTTTCATATTTAATTCGATTAAATCAGAACTCATTCATAATTTTCAATTTTTTTTTTTTAAGACTAAAGTGAAGATCACCAGAGCCAAAAACAAGAAATTTTCAAACATTTTTCTCCAAAAAATACAATTGACGAGCAAAAAAAATTGTCTTCCCAATTTCTCCGGGCCCCCGGGCAATTGTCCCATCTGCCCTACCCTCTCGTCGGCCCTGAAAATCACGTTTTTTCCTGATGCGACTGAAAAATAAATTAACTGAAAATTTAATCCTTTATAATACTTACATTAATTATTTACATATGACCAATAATTAGAAACAATATAAGTACCGTAAACCTCCTAACTTTACCATATCACACTTTTTGCTCAAAAAAAAAAAATAAATAAATAAAATAAAATAAAATTTCATGATTTATAATGCCTATAGCAATATTTTTAGTGACACAGCCAGGTAGGTAATTTTATCATATGAAAAATTACATAATCTCATAAGTATTTAGAAATAATTTTCATATTTAATTCTTCGTGCATTATTGAGTAATTCGTTTAAGGGAGTTGGTCGATAAAACGATTTTTTCAAAGAATTTTAACGAAACTTCTCTACATATTTATTTAATTCAATACCAATAATACGAGCCCTTACCGAAAAAAAAATTGACCATCCCAATTTTGAGAAAAACGATTTCAAAGTTTTGTAATTTTAACACGGGCTCTTATGGGAAAACTAATTTTTTTTTTTGAATAAAATGAAAACGTGTCAAAGGAATTTGATAAAAATTTAAATATGTTATAAAATACAAAGTTACAAACTATATTTAATAAGAAATAAAAATTATTCACCACACCGTTTTTGAAATATAATTTATAAACATCATTTTTATCATTTTTACAACGCTTTTTCAACAATGTTTTTATATTGATACAAAATAAGCACGTGAGAATTAAAAAAAAGTTGGTATACAAATATAATTACTGAAGAATATTAATTCATTATTTAATTTTTGATAAAAGAAAATTTCTTTTGAGATATACTTTTGTACCTGACTATCTCAGAGCAACTACGTTAAGGTAGTTACCGTGTGACATGCTAATAGAAAAAATTGCAAACCAAACTTACTTTATGTCATTATTGTATGTATTAATGGATAGATGTTGATGCATACTATTTTTCATACGAACGTGTAGGCATACATTCAAACATAGTCTGTGCATACACACTTATACTATCAAAGTTTTTTATAATAAATGCTTTGACATCGTTGTTAATTTACTCAACAAACATATTAAGTGGTATGCATATGTGTTTTGACGTTTTATTTTTTCACCTGTACAAGATAGACAGGTGCTATCGCGGACCGTTTTGTAGAGAATTCGATTCTCTACAAAAAAGGTCATAACACTTTTTAATGTATCTATCACCGTTTTCGCTACGTAAGCGGTGAAAGGTCAAAAAACGCTATTCATGAATTTTTAATATTGTTTAAACAATAAATACGAATAAACCAGTTATTTAATATACAGGGTTGCCAGACTGCTTCGGTTCAGTTGCTTGAAATTGGTGTATTTATTAAAATACTATAATTTCTCTGATGATATCTTCAGCTGAAAACGATCAACAAATAATTCAATTTTTTCTTTACATTCAGAACTTATTAATCTTTCTTTCCTTAGTTTTTTATTGAATTCTGTCGAGTCATTATATTGTTAAATACAAAATAAGGGTACATAGTCAGAATTTTGAGATCTAATACATGGAGTAGATACAAACTTTAACCCTAATTATCTTAACTCAGAAGCGATCAATCTTTCCCAAATTACAAGGACAATCAGATATAGCATTCTTCTTTATACTATTAAAATTTGAAACTATTCTGTCGAAAAGTTGAATGTCGCGGTAACTACTTTAAGTAATAATTACTGTAAGTTTAGTAAAATTAGGATCCTTTAACAATTCCTAACATTACCAACGGACGCCTAGTACAAACGATAAAAACATTTGCATTTTAACATTAATATGTAGTAATTACTGTTTTTGTTTTTGACTAGTTAACGTAAAAGCCCCCATTATGGAACGGTATCTAATACTGGAACAGTTTTGACATTTACATATTAATGAAGTTATTTCTGAACGAAACGTCTGATAACAAAAATTATTATTAATAGAATGATTGTTTTTCAATTTAAATTCACCTCGCATTTAATGTTTCCATATTTAATTAAAGAAATAAATATGTAAATGTCAAAACTGTTCCAGTATTAGATACCGTTCCATAATGGGGGCTTTTACGTTATTTAAGTTTTTGAAAAATGTTTTTATCAGTCAAATCAACGATTTTTATCAGTTGATTTCATTAAAATAATTAAATGGAACTAAATTAATTTCTCCTTCATTTTATTCAAATTTGAATCAAAAATTATGGTAAAGTTGTGTGTATTTACGGTATATTTACGGTATCATATTTCATCGTATCATAATGAGTTTCTGATAAAATAGTTAGAGCAGTTAGATTCTCTGTGAATTTTTATAGAAAAAAAAATGCTATTTACATAAATTTTACAAATATTTGGAAAGTCCGTTTACTTCCATGCCGAAAAAGATACTGCTAAAAAAAGTAATTTTAGTTCCCCTAGTAAATACTTTACATAACGTACCATTTAAATTTCAGAAGTTTGCTAAGAAAATTGCGATACTTCATAATTTCACCAAAAAAATGCAACAATTAAATTACAAACACTTAATTGTGAGTGGAATCAACTCGGTTAGATTCGACTCGGTTAGTGATTAATACTCGAATAATTGCGACAAGCCACGAACGAATTCAGAAAATACATAAAGTACTTAAGATTTATCAAATTTATTAAAGATTGTATTACAATTAATCATTCAAAAAAATACAAAAAAGAAAACAATATTATATTAGAGTCGAACGAATTTGAAATGAGAGAGTTCTCATAGATTACAAGCATGTAAATAATAAATAAATTCATCCATCTTCAACTTCCCACCATCAAAATCGCTTTATAAAACCAAATAGTTAATTAACGTTGAATTAACTGCATCTATAAAAAAAAAATAAGTTTTCAAAACAGCGACTTAGTTACATGATCCGAAAATACGTACTTGCGTAAAAGTGCGTGCGGCATTAAAATGTTCATAGTAACTTTTCGTATATTCAATCATTGAATCCTGTGTACATTCCGGTAAATCGCCCACACATTTTGCCGGCGAACCGCTGTAGCGCATGTACGATGGAATCGTTGTTTCCGGCGGTAATACCGCATTATCGTCAATCACGCAACAATCTTTTAGCACACAGCGTCGACCCTAAAAATTCGAATACACCTTTCAGATGGATTCAAACACGAAAGATTAACGTTAATTTGGTTCGAACGAATCCGGGTGAATGTAAATTATTCAGTTTTGATGGAATAGGTCGCTAGTTTTCGCACAAATTTTGACATTTATGATCAATATCACACTTTTTTCGAAAATTTTCGTTTTAAGCACATTAAAACTATCTTAAAAGCCTTGTTTTTACGTGTCAGTTAAGCGATTTTCAATAAATTCTGTAAAAATCATCAAAAAAATAACTGTACAATTCTAAATGAAAAAATTGGCGCGAAAAACATGTCATTAAAATGACGTCACGATTTGAAGACAAACAAAACATCAGTCTTTATGATTATGTTCATAAAATGTCAAAATAAAAGCAAGTATTTATTTAAACTGTAGTCGATGAAATATAAAATACTGAAAATTAAACACAATTTCACTTTACCGATGAAAATTCTCAAAACTAATAATATGTTTGCTTACAAAATATTACGTCATTTTCAAGAAATGGCACGTTTTCAGTAATTTGAAAGTTAACGATCTTCAACGAGTTTCATACAATTGACGACATGGGTGGAATAATAGCCTAATTTCAAAATACTAGTTTTGAGATAAATTGATTTAAATATTTCAGAAATTAGGTTCTTATTTCCGAAATTCAAATAAAATTATTGGCGACGGATTAATATGAAAATGACAACTTGGATACAATAACAACCTAAATTAAATTAAAAATTTACCTAAGTCAAGATTTTTTTAAATAAAAAGTCCACCAGCTATACTAAACATGGATACTAAACAAGTAATAAAATAAGTACAGTGGAGCATCGATTATCTGAACCTCGATTAACCAAACGCGTTCCAGAAGACAAAATTCAAATTTAGTAGTAGTTCCGTCTATTTCTTTAATCACCTTATTCCTTGATAGTTTTTTCCCTTGGCAAATTAATCCTTTTGTAACTACTACCTCTATTGTGGAACTTTTTGTTGTTTTCTAAAATATAAGCCTACTGTTTACGTGTTTACCATTATTTAGCGCTACGTACCTTTATGTACTATATGTAATTTTTATTTATTTGTTTTTGTGTAAGCATCGTAGTATGTACAAAAGATATTTGTGTTTATTATTATTGTTTATTCGTTTCACTATGCTCATATACATAATATAACACTGTTTTTTTTTTCTTTTTCGAAAATGATCGATTAACCAAACCTATTATAGTTCGCATAATCGATGCTCCAGTGTACATAGGTAATATAGGTATGTATATAAATACACATAATTGGCAAAACAAAAATATTTTTTTTAAAATACATACAGATACACATACAGTGCCGTTATGAAATGAGGAGAAAACAAATTATTTTATATGATTTAAAAACAATATTTTATAAACTTAGATATACCTCATTTTTAGTTATATATCGTAAAGAACTATCATTCATATTTAACATTTAAGAATTAAGAATTATGTATTTATGTTTAGAAATTAGACATTCTTATAGGAAAATCATCTCAACTGTCAATTAAAAATCAAAACACTACATTTAAAATAAAAAAAGGTTCGGTAATAATTTTCTTTTAAGTATAATCAGAAGTACCTTATAGGCTACATTTAAGAATATAAATGAATATAAAAAAAAAAATCAGTTTTATTTTTAAACTGGAAAAAGTCATTTATTGTACCTTCATTTTCTGAAGGTACTGTATACAAATAGGTTTAAAAATATTTTACAAAATTTTATTATTGTTTTATCTTTATTAGGGGTAGTAGAACCTGTTCTATCATGTTTTTTTCTCATGAAAACAATATTTTTGTTGGATATACGTACCGTACCTATATAATTCTTATTATCATAGAACCCAATTTTTCATGAACATCCTAATCAATTAAAATGTGTTACATGGTTTAATTTAAGTTAGGTCAACTAATAGCAAATTTCGAAAATAACAACCTAACACAAAATTATTAATATCTTCGTTATTTTCTAAGATTTTAAAGTGAATTTTTTTTTTACAAATAGAGCTATCCCAGAACTACAAAAAAATGCAATTTACGGAAAAACTTTCTAACGCGAGTTAGGCTATTATTCCACCCATGTCGTCAATTATTTACCATTTAACACAAATTTTAAACACAGTCAAGTATTGTATTACCAATTCGGAAAATTTAATTTCGTCCGAATTCGTGCGAATCCGGGAAATAACAGCCACTTACGATAATCACATTATTTCCAATGTACACGTAAGATCCCACAAAGGCTGCATTTATCACAGAATTTTCACCAATATAAACATGATCCCCAATTTGTAGAGGGAAAAATGCTACCCTAAAAATAAAAATAAAAAAAACACATCAACAACCCCGAAAATTTTGATGGACACCAAAATCTCGTACCCTTTACTGAATTTTTTGAACGGGGGCCGTAACACCGACTTTTTACCAATCACACAGTAACGTCCAGTTCGGACGTTCGCCAAATCGCCGCGAATAATTGCGTCCGAATGCACGATCACTTTGCCGTTTAGTACGATATTTTGTGAGCCACACAGAACCGTGTGTTTACAAACTTTGTTGCCGGATGCCTGAAAAATAAAAATTTGATTATTATTCAAAAAAAAAAATAAAAAGGGGAATTTTTTACACGTACTGTCTCAACATATTCGTTACGATCAAAATACACATCCGGCAATTCCATAACAACTGGCGCAGGCATTGTTTTTGGTTCAACAAATGGTTGCATTGATTCCAAAAATGATCAGACTTATTAGTGGCACATGTCTAATGAATTACATGTATTTTCGAAAAAAAAACAACAAATGACAGTCACAGTCATGTCATCAATGACAGGTGGACCTACAAAAAAAATTGAAATACGTCATAGTAGTGACATCTATGGATAGGTTAATCAACTTGATCGACTTGATCATACTGGTTATTATCACTCTTAAAGCTACAAAGTCGATGATGATACGAATGGTCCCTAACAATCAGGACTGGAAATGCATTTAAAACATAAAATGAAAAATGGCTTTGTTGATTATATTATTTAAAATAGAAAATGAGAAGTAATTATTTATAAATAAATATAAACTGAATAATGACAGCTTCATGAGAAAAAATTAATTAAATAAAAAATTAAAAATTAAATAATGTATTAATATTCTTCAGTTATTATATTTGTATACCACTTGTTTTTTTTTTTTTAAATTTCTGCGCACTTGTGTTGTAGCAATATAAAAACATTGTTGAAAAAGCGTTGTAAAAACGTTGTAAAATGATATTTATAAATTATATTTCAAAAACGGCGTGGTGAATAATTTTTATATCTTATTGAATATGGTTTGTAACTATTTTATAACATTTAAATTTTTATCAAATTCCTTTGACACGTTTTCATTTCATTAAAAAAAAAATGTTTCCCCATAAGAGCCCGTGTTAAAATTACAAAACTTTGAAATTGTTTTTCTCAAAATTGGGGTGGTCAGTTTATTTTTCGGTAAGGACTAAGGGCTTGAATTAGGTAAGGCTAAGGCTAAGGTATTATTGGCATTGAATTAATTAAAAATCTAGAGAAATTTCGTTAAAATCCCTTGAAAAAATCGTTTTATCGACCAACTACCTTAAGGTCCTTAAGTAAGTGTTGATTTTCGGTTTGTTTTTGGGATTCCCCCATTAGTTGCGTGTTAATAAAAGTTACCTACATAAAAAAATTATACTTAATTAGTTCAAATTTTATAATTTTATGTGTTAAAAGCATCTACCGTCAAATTGGTCACATTGACATTAAGGGTAACTTTAACAGTTTTTTAAAACAGTGTTCCTATTGACTTCCGTCTTAACCTGGATATCAAGCTTTAAGATTTTCTCTTAAAAAAATAAAAACAAATAGTTTTTCGTTCTTTGTTTTTATACATATATGTTTTAAAATAACTAAAAATTTGTTTAGAAGAACAAAATAAATTGTTTATCAATAAAATTTTAAGAAACAAAATATCCCTGTCGCAGTAGCCTGTATAACATAGCGAATTTTCGTTTATAAAAATTTGTTTTTCTCGGAACCTAGTTGACGTAGAACAATAGTTTAAAGACCTTTTTTATGTAATTTTTTCTCTTCTTTTAAATGGTGTAAAAAAATTTCGCAAAAATTGTTAAGTGGAAATTTTGACAAAAAACTAATTTTTTGCAAGAACAAAAACCATGTTCCTGGTATCCGACGTGTCTGGCTAACGAACTTGTCCAACGGTTTGGCATTTGCAATATTTTCACCAAATTTCGTAAACCTAGGACATTTCGTTCGAGAGTTATCGTACGGACACATATATACATATATACATATATAAATTTTAGTGAATATTATTTTCGGTTTCTACGGATCTCAAAATAAATTTCTGCCATAGTCCCGGGTTCAAGTCGCGTCATGACAGTGGTTGTAATAGCTGAATTCCATTCTGGAAATTCGCTAAAATGACACTGTCTGTAGACATCAATTTTAAATTTATTTTTTAAAAATTTTTTAATTCAATTTCAAGCTTACATTAGTCACTATTGCGTAAATCAAGTTCATGAATAATTTTTTTCAATTTGTCTCGATTCAGTCCAGTTTACGGTACTATAACTTTCGTGAAGGCGTCGGAAATAAATTATACTAGAACGAAAACGAGTTCCAAAGCTTAAAATATTTCCAAGTAGTGTTTAACAAAATATCAGGAAAACTTCGGAAAAAAACGCTTAACGACATACAACGTATTAATCCACTTACGAATCTTCCATTTATAATGGTGTACGTTTGTAAAATGAATTGGGGCTTGGAATAAATGAATGAATTGACTCACTGACGATCGACCACCCCCCCACAACAACCCCCCCCCCCCTAACAGCCACACTGACAACAGTGTGTTAAAATACCGTATCATATAGCACACAATCGTTGGAATGAGCGAAACGGAATATAATTACTCATGCGTCGTTCCATCGAAAATAACGACGCCGACGCCGTGCGCTAAATATGACGTCACAAATATCAATACTCAATACACAAAAGTATTGGTTTGGTCTTTGAGATTATTCCGAAAAATAATTTCATAAGTGAAAAAATTCTCGGACAGTGTTTGATTTTGGGAATTTATTTTAATAGAAAATTGTGTTTGACGGGAAAATTCGTGAAAATTGTACGATAAATAGAATAAGAGAGAAATGTAAGTTGATGGGAAAAATATTTTCTTTGAAAATTTTTTTTTTTTTGATGGAAAGTGAATTATTTGTTAGAAATTTTTTACGTAATTTATAAACAAACTTTTTTATTTGCTTTAATTTTCGACGCAAAAATTTGATTTGTTTTAAAAAAAAAAAATCGACATTTTGCGATCGACATGTAAGTAATTAAAATTCTTTTTGTCGGACCAAAATAACAATTTTTTCGGGTTAATCTAGTTACGTGTACTTAATTCCTCGTATGTTAAGCGGAAAAATTATTTCTTTACGAATCACTATAAGTGTTTTCACGATTTTCCACTAACAAGATTACAATGATATAATTGTTGCTTGAGAGCTCATTTTTTAAAAGTATGTGTGGTTTCATTTTGCGACATTATTCACCATCACGTATGCGATAATTATTTGCGTAATTTTTCGGCGAAAAAGTCATCGAGAGTGGGTGTTTGCAAGTCTTAATTAAATCAATGTTGTACTGATGTGCTTCTTTAAGACTGAAACATGGAATTTAGTCAAGAAACAGAGCACAGATGAATTGTGGTTTGCATACGGTTATAGACATTTGATCAGTTTCGTTAAATATATTCATAGAATGTACGAAAACTTCATTTTTTGGGCTTCGAAGCATTACTTCGAATCCCTATTAGTTTGCTTGTGTGACCTTTTTTGCTTCAGTGCTTATTTAAAAATTAAAAAAGAAAAAAAAATAGCGCGAGTTTTTTCAGTACCATCTTCAATCAATTTGTTCTAAAATTCACCTCCCCCCCCACCAAAAAAAAAATGAACACGTTGATGGACGCACAATACTAGTGATTTAATCGCTTGCGTCCGTCAACGTGTTAACAACAAATCGTTGTTAGTTCATAGTAAAAATAATCGAATGATTTCAGGGCTGCTCCGAATCCAGGGACAGAAACCGGCGAGCCGGGCGCGGGAACTGATGGAATCGTTGGAGGGCCTAAAAATCCGCAACAGGTTGCGGCGCAGCGCAGACTGCAACAAACGCAAGCTCAGGTAATTTTCCAAAATTTTATTATATTTTTTTTTTTAATTTTTTTGCGTCGAATCTGATTGTGTAAAGAGACTTTAGGGGCACACGATCGGATTTTTCGATTTTACCATTTACTAAACGAATTTTGAATTTGGATTTTTATTTTAGGTGGACGAAGTAGTGGATATTATGAAAACAAACGTGGAAAAAGTATTGGAAAGAGATCAGAAACTTAGTGAATTAGATGATCGAGCTGGTAAGTGTGGCTCAGTGGCGTGGCTGAGGTGACTGGCGCGCCTGGCCAGACTTGAAAATGGCGCCTCCGATCAAACTTGAAAAAATCCGCCCCCTACCCACAATCACATCATACGTCTCCTCTCATCTTTTGCGCAAACTACAGCCACCTGAGCTTCTGGGCACGATTTATCAAACTTCACGGAATTACGCGATAACGATGCCCAGTTTTGTTTCCCAGACTTGTAGAAATGCTAGAAATCTTTTTGTTGATTCAAAATTCGACCATTTACCCAACGTTTAGGAAGATAGGATTTATGGAAAACAATCCAAAATTCCAACGAATTCAATAAAAAAATAAATTGATTCCTGTTCAGTCCAGATATATTTCGATATCTTGGATTCGGTGGAATTTTTGATTGATTTCCATAAATCTTGTCCTACGTTGGGAATTTTGAATCAACATTATATTTATTAGCTACCCAAAAAATACTTCATAAGAAATCTTTTTACTTTCAACTTGTAGCCTAGTTTAAATCTATAGCCATATATATTAATTGTTATTTTATCCCAGTTTATGTTTCTTAGTAATTTTTCCAATGTTCTTAGTATCAAAATCAGGTGGTATTTTAGATGATAAAGCGAAACCGTCTCGGCGGCGCCCCTGGCGGGTGCCATCCCTGTCACCCGCTTGCTACGCCACTGGTGTAGTTCAGCCATAATTTCCCGTTACGGATTCCAATTCAAATTGAGTTTTCATTTATAGATGCATTACAACAGGGAGCTTCCCAGTTTGAGCAACAGGCCGGTAAACTAAAAAGAAAATTCTGGTTACAAAATTTAAAGGTACATTTTCTCGATTTAAATTTTCTTGCTGTCGTGCGCGTTAACAGTAATTCTGGTGTTTTGCTCGTTTCAGATGATGATAATTATGGGTGTAATCGGACTCGTAATTCTCGCCATTATAGTCAGTAAGTATCGATTGAATAGGGCCACAATCGTGTGACCTTAAATTTTACCAAAATTTTCCGTTCCAGTGAAATTCATGCCAGATAATCCTGCACCACCACAACAGAATATGTATATGCAACCGGGAATGGTACAACCGGGTGTGGTGCAACCGGGACAGCAACCGATGCCACAACCGGCCGCCGCCGCATCTCCCGGCGCACAAGCGGGCGGTGCTCCACAAACTCCCGGTGCCGCTTTACGACCTACAAAATTATTAAAATTCGTTTAATTTGATATGCTGCAGCATCAAATCTGACGGAGATAATTGAATGAAAACTTAAAATCGAATACATTCAAAATAACTACCAACCAAATAAATTTTTAACAAAAAAAAAAAAAACACCGTTTTTTCAGAATAAACTATAACTATTGTTCAATTCAGATTTATAATCGTACATACTAAATGAGATGTAATCAGTAATCACAAACAAATTCATAGATGCTAAAAATAACTATTTACAGATTTCATTATTACAAACTGTACAAAAATTTTAATATTTGCAACAAAATTGTCTTTGTTATAGTTAATGGTGATTTGATTTTCACTAACAACGGCACCGTAAGGAGTCGAAAATTTAAAAAAATTCCGAAACTTCACCAGTACGTAGGGGGTGACTACCCAATAACATAAAAAAATATCAATTGCTACTAAAGAAACGATTTTTAAGGGGTGTAACAACCCCTTAAAATTGAAAAATCGATAAAATTTTGTTCATAAATTACCTTACAGTGTTCTAGTAACAAATATAACATGATTTTTTTAAGCAATACATTTTTTTGAGGGGTCAAACCACCCCACATTTTTAAAAATCGACGAAATTTTGTTTATATATACTCTGCAGATTTGTAATATAACTGATAGGTTGTAGGTATCACCCATTTAAAATTAAAAATTTTGTAAGTATACACTTGAAGGGGTCGTTTTACCCCATCAAGTGTGTAGATGTTAAAAATTATGTTTCAAGGTATGTGTAAACAAAATTTCATCAATTTTTAAATATTTGAGTTTCCACGTTGAAACGGTGTTTTCACTCCTTAAAATCGTTTTTTTATCAACAGCTGATACTTTTTATGTTACACGTAGTCACCTCGCATAAACTGGCGAACTTTCAGATTTTTTTTTCATTTTTTGAATTTTCCACTTCTTGCGGTTTCTTTACGATAAATTTCCACCAAAACCACTTTAATGGATTCACGTACTACGGGTCTTGTGTTAAAATCGAAACATCAGTGTCGGTACCGTTCAGTTGTGAAGTCCATCAAAGTGACACGTTTGTTACTATTGTTGTATATTATTTTTTTGGATTTTTCAGTTGTCCAGAGCAATTCGCTTAGATTTGTATTCGATCATCCATTTAGCACATTCACAGACCATGTTTTGAAAAATGATTTTTTCAAAAATTTACTGCGCCGCTTTCTTTCCTATGGCTTTATTCATAAATGGTATTTAAAAAAAGAATTTTTTTCGTAAGTATTGGTAACTGCGAGATTATTTTTTTAAAATGATATTAAAAAATTGATATAGTAACATTCCAAAATGCATTTAGTTTTTGTTTATATGTGTAAAGGTGTACTGTATTTATAATCATTTGCTAAATTGTATGAATTTTATTGGAGTTGTACTGTATATATTTCTGTAGATATATTTATAATGAACTATTACAGTAAAACTTCTAAATTTATTACAATAATTTGGTATTAAATTTATTTTTTGACGCCCATGTTGTATAAATATAAATAGAGCCCGGATAAAAATGACAGCGAATATATTGCCATCTAGCGCTAGCCGTAAGAATATTTGTATACTTTATGTACTTAAAAAAACAGAAAACCTAAATAAATACAATTTAAACATTTATTAAATTTCTTTTTAATAGAATCCTTTTGAATGGAATTTTTCTCCAGGCTCTTTCTCTAGCCATTAACGTTACAAATACAGTTACAAAATACAGGAATGAAATCGTCAATGATTAGAAAATATTTTTTTATAAGTCCGCCACAGAAATCGGATGATTTTTTTTGAATCGAATTTCTGTGCGAACTAGTTGAAAATATCAATTATTTTCGTAGGTAACAGTGACCGAAATACTGTTTAGGATAACAGGCGGCGCCACCAATTGGTCTAATATTAAAATTTGAAATTGTTTGCGAACACTTTCGTTCAGTAGGTAGTTCATTAATCGATTTACACTATTGGTTGCACCGCCACTGATCAAATACGAATACAATAAATATTAACTTCTATTATTATGTATAAGCTCAAACGTGTCCAGTTTGAGGCTTTTTTAACATTGTGTTTCCGTAGCACTTATCAAAAAAATAAAAAAATAAAAAATTCAAAAAAAAAAACCAAAAAAATTTTTTTAAAAAAATCTATAAAAATAAACAGAATAAGTATCACATCGACTGTTTAAAAAAATTGTTCCGTGAACTGATTTCATATTTTTTGAAAAGAAATAAAAATAACGCACTTTTTTATTGACATTTTCGTAGTAAACAAAAAATGAACATGTCAGTTCGCTTTTTCAAAAATATTTGTTTCTGTTTTAGCTAGTGTAACATTGCCAATAAGCTTAAAAAAAACGGGATTAAAATTTTAAAATAATATACTTAGATTAATATATGAGGTCTGAATGTCATTTTGTTTCAAATAATCACTGTAATATTTTTTTTTTATAATTTACTAAAATCTTAAAACAAAATTAGTTTAAAATTCTGAATGTTTAAAAAGAAATAATAAATAAAAATGTTAAATATATCTATAAATATAAATTAAATAATTAGTTTAAATATTTATTATATAATATCAGAATACTACGTGATTCAAATACAACACAAAATAATTAAATAAAAAAGCGGTTTATTCATTCAAATTAAAGTATTTATTCCAATTAAGTTATTATAACTTAAAAATAACTGATTTTTTTCAAAAAAAAGAAAAAAATTACCAATTTTTTTTAAAAATAAATAAATATAGACAAATTTTTTAAAACTGTAAATATTTAGGTCTCTTTGGATTGAATAAACTGTACTTAGAGAGTCGTTTGAAATGCTGCAAAAAAAAAACGATCCAAACAATTAATAAAATGATGTAAAAATGTGTAGCAAAACTATTACTAAATTAAATATAATATTAAATAATCATTGTTATCATTTTTACAACCCGCATTGCTCTATTTATACTTATCATGATACCGTCACTGATCATTTAATATATTAAGAGAGTTAAAAAAAAAAAATGATGGATTTTTGTCTAATTGGCGACAAATACAAGAATTGTTGTTTTTTTTGTAATTTTAAATTTCCGATTACAAAAGTTACTTTCATAGGATAATGGTTCAAAAAAGTACTTATGTAATTTTTTTCGTTCTTTGTCATGGTGTAAAATTTTTTTCCTTTTTATTTTGGAAAAAAAATGTTTCTGAAGTTTCGGGCATCGGACGTGTTTGACCGACGAACTCATCCAAGGGTTTGCGATTTTCAACGTTTTCACTAAATTTCATAAAAATTTGGTATTTTTTATTAGCGAATTTCCAGAATGGAATTCAGCTATTACAGCCACTGTCATGACGCGACCTGAGCCCGGGACTATGGCAGAAATTTGTTTTGAAGTCGAATAACTCTCGAACGAAGTATCCAGTTTTTACGAAACTTGGTGAGAACATTGGAAGTCCTAAACCCTTGGATGAGTTCGTCAGCCAGACACGTCGGATGCCAGGAACATGGTTTTTGTACTTGCAAAAAATTAGTTTTTTGTCAAAATTTCCACTTATTCAAAAATTTTTGCGAAATTTTTTTACACCATTTAAAAGAGAAGAAAAAATTACATAAAAAAGGTCTATAAACTTTTTTTCTATGTCTACTAGCTTCCGAGAAAAACTAATTTTTATAAACGGAAATTCACTATGTTATGCAGGATGCTGCGACAGGGGTATTTTATGTCACCGAAGGATGACATATTAATCTCGTTGTGTGATTATAGTGGGGGAAAATAATTATAGAGTTGTACATGCATATATTGAATAAACGCAAGAGGGCTGTATTCTCACTGTATTATAGAGTTGTACATGCATAGATTGAATAAACGCAAGAGGGCTGTATTCTCACTGTACTTAAAAAACGAGCCAAAAAATCATACATTAACACTTTCACTGAGGTGACATTACTTAATGCGTGTCAAAAACACGCACTTGACGAATTTTTTAATTTTTAGTTGGACCGCAACGCAAAATTCTGGAAACTCAAATAGTACAAGATTCGATCATTCATTCAATATAGACAAACGACCCAACAGTTGTGTACAAACGTATGTAAACACTTCACTATGTAAAAATTTCAATTACATATGTATCCACTTTATAAAAGGGGGCTCTGCATGTAAACCATTCAATTGGTAATCTACATAAACAACTGATCGAATCCGGCCAAAAATTACATTGGTCAAATATCTTTTGAGAGATTTTTGACGTTTTAAGTTGACTCGTACTCGATAATTTTCAAGTGTTTTGTCGAACTCTTCTGTTTTTGATTTGTTCGAGCGATCAGTTTCAGAAAATTCCATTTTAAATCGTAAAACATTCCGTGGTGATTAAGCCAGGCCGGGTTAATTAACTTAAGTGTGTTTATTAAGTGTTAAATCAGGTAGGTATTTTTTTTTTACATTTTTTTTTCATTTTTTGCTACGTATAATGATCGGGTTTTAGTTTCGGTGTAAATTTTTCTTTTTATTTTGATTAAATTTTTTGGATGAATTTAATTCGTTTTTCTTGTAAGATTTCCATTATTTTGTCTTGTTAATTTATGTTATGACTCATTATGGAGTCCATGCATATTATAATTTTTTTTTAACTGTAAGTACTCTATTATTAAATTGGTGATTATTATCTAAGCCACATTCGTAATTGGACTTACTTAATCAGCATTGTGATAAAATTGATTAAGAATGTTTTATCGCTAAATTGTGAATAATTGTTTTTTTTTCCCATTTACACGAGTGCAAACAAGTTTACCTTTAAATCAATTGTTTTCGAATTATTGACCAAATAGTTATAAAAAAATCGATTTTTTTTCTTTGTGTATGTTTGAAGATTTTTAAATAATGGATCCAACCGCATCGGGCAATTCAAGCACGGGCAGTAATGTGCCACCCACCAGTAAACGTTTACAACAAACCCAGGCTCAAGTGGATGAAGTGGTTGGAATTATGAGGGTTAATGTTGAAAAGGTATGTTTAATGTATTGAGTAATTTTTCCGGACAATAGATGAGTGTTTTTTTGAAGTGGAAACTTCTACGGCAAGGGTAACTCTGTTTGAGTGTGTAACAAAATCTGTAATGTTTTTTTTTTATGTCTTTGTTAACCTATTAATATTAAAAAAAAAAAACTATGGGAACTGTTAAAATAAATTTTTAAAAAAGTTGCTTTGCTTGTAACTTTTTGACATGTCTACAACCTATTGGGTTGTAGGTAACCATTTTTTTAATCAAAATTTAAAAAAAATAAAAAAAATAAAAATTTCAGGGATGTAAAAAAATAATCGATTTTTATACTAATCGATTATTTTCTTCTTATAATCGATTTTTAATAAATCGATTATATAAATTACACTCTATTATTTTCTTATTATTTAAGTTGAAAGCTGAAAGGAAAACTTGGTGTTTTTTAGTTTTAAAACCAGAAGATTGTCATTTTGATTATTTTAACTAATCTTCATTTTAAATATGTAATTGTTAATATTAATCTGGTAGTTTTATTATTATAGTTATAGAAAAGTATGGAATTTTTGAATAAAATTTAAAAAAAATCAAATTTTTCGCAAAAATCGATTATTTCTTCTAAAAAGAAAAATCGATTATTTAGTAATCGATTTTTTTCACTCCATGTCACATCCCTAGAAAATTACAATCAGTGTCTACGGTGCAATTTCCTTTTGTTAAATTCTAGTATGACATTAGATTTCATATTTACATTGGAATCTCTGTTAACCGGATAGCATTTTCGCGCGAAAATTACCATTGAAATATGAAAATGGTTGATTTTGAGTCCATTAGCGAACAAAGCGAAGCACAATAAATAACTGATTTTTGTGTAGAATTTCGGAGTATTTAATTTAAAAGACATTTACGTGTGAAATTGTTGTCCGGTTAACAGAGGTTTCACTGTAATTTGTTATTTACTGCGTAATTTGTTGATTTTTTGACCGAAACTTTTTCAAAATAATTTTTTTTAAGTTTTCGAGATTATTTTCGATGATATATGTATATCATCGACTAGGAAGGGGAGAAAAAAACCATTTTAGTGTGCTGACATCTACGTGATTGTTCAAAAATTAAATTTTTACTGAGTAAAATACATTATTTCAGGGCTTCTTAAACTATGGGTCGCGACCTCATTTGGGGTCGCTTAGCGAAATCTTGGGGTCATAGCGAAAAATTTTTTATATGTATATACATATACAGGGTGTAAGAGAAATAACTCTTATCCTTTTGAGGGGTGACGTGACTGTTAATTCCGAAAAAATTCCTGCGGTTTTAGTGTCTACAGGGTGCTATGAGTCACCCCACAAAAGGACGAGAGTTATTTGTTTTACACCCTGCATATTGTTACCTAATCAATAAATCCTTATAAAATACTTATATATCTCTATTTGGAGTTGCGAATGAAAAAAGTTTAAGAAGCCCTGCATTATTTGTTTCTTATTACCACTCACGGTTAAAATCTTTAAAAATACAGCCATTCACCTTACCTTTAAAAAAATATTACAGATTAAACTGTTTTTATGCGTTTTTTTTAATTTTTTTTTTACAAATAGTTATCAAAGTACATAATGAGTAAAGTAAGAAACTGAAACATTAATTTACGATAAAATTACTTATTGATTGTTTTTAATTGAATAAAAGTTATTGCATCATTTTTAAATTCGTGATTATCACGGATTCACAATTTTTATTTTTTTTGTTCTTTTTATTATCAGGTATTAGAGCGAGATCAAAAAATCAGCGAATTAGATAATCGTGCTGATGCGTTGCGCGAAGGTGCTAATCAGTTTGAACAACACGCGGGACGTTTGAAACGTAAAATGTGGTGGAAAAATTTGAAAATGATGATCATTTTAGGTGCTATCGCTTCCGTTATCGTTATTATTCTTATAGGTATTTATAAATTGCATACATAACCTGTCACTGAACCCTTACATCCGTCTTATCATTTTTTTTTCTAACCATCGATTCTTCTTTTACAGTGTGGATCGTGGAAGCCGTACAGGGTGATGATAACTCATCAAATTCACCTTAATACGTGCGTCATATGTGCCTTGTGAATTCTTTTTAATTAAATGTACAGTGCAACAAAATTACTCACAATTTATCAAAAAAAAAAAATTCAAAATGGCGATTCAAGATGACTGTTCCGTTTAATTAAGAAGTTGTATATTTAACATTATATAATCTAATAATTTTTAAGATTTTATTTCTATAATTTTACTTAATTTTTCAAAAAAATTAGAAAAAAAAGAAGTACTCTCACATCAATGAAAACAAAAAAAAGTTTAGTTAAAATAATTCATTTATGTGAGAGCGTAAAAGACAGATAATAGTGTAGGATAATTAATTGAAGAGAGATAAATGTAAACGTTATACTTTGGTCGTAAATAAAGTTGTAAACATTTACGGACAAAGTGTAAATTTATTTAGTAATATATAAAATATATTAAATGTTAAAAAATTTATTGTAAATTTAATAAAAAAAAATACAGTATAAAATTTTTCTAGATGTCGTTAGTCTAAAAAAAAAAAATGTAAATTGGGAACATGGGCCTAATTGCTTTTAATATATTAAATAAATGTATTTTTCCTTTTGTAAAGAGATTGTTTTACTTTATTTTAAATTAATTGCGCGATAATTTGGTTGCCTATATCAATGATGTATTATTATATATGATTATATAGATACGTTATAACCGTAGTGACAAGTGTGTACCTTCATACATTAGCATTACGCATGTTCTGTAAAAGAGAGATCGCAACACATGAACACAGTACAAGAAACACGTATGTGAGAAAAAGACAGAGTATGTAAATACGTTTGATTATGTACCATACAAGGAATGTTTGTTTATTTGGTTACATAATTCATAGCAATAATGCAATTAAAACTCATTAAAAATAAAGAAATTATCATTGAAATGATATATTTTTTCTATTTTTTACAGTTCTTGTATAATTCCTACCGTTTTTCATTACACATGACGGCATTTTACTACGCAATTGTACGATCTTTCCTCAGTGAAGTTTGCTGTAAGACTGACGAATGACGACTAAAAACCAAGGGGCCAAACTAAAATATAATAGGTAGTATTCCAACTGTAGCCGTCAGGTGACGTAAAATCATCCCCACTTCGCATTACTATGTTGTGTAGGTACATACTGTTTGCAGTGGTGGTGGTTTGATGCTTGCTTCTGTGTGCGTATTCACACACACAATTACAAAACACGTATTATGAGATAGAGCAGCGTGCAGCTCAAGTAACAAAGGTCTTACAACACATAACAATCGTAGTGGATTAGGTGACTGACACCGACTGACTACATGCCTTAAGCTGTGACTGACCAACAAATGACACCAAGCGATCTATACTTTTTTGATATTAGTTGGCTTCTAGTGTTCTATGCTTTTAACTGACCAGTTTTTAACAGCTTATAACGTATCTATATATATATATAATACATCTTTGGCCTATATCTGTTAAAAGTCCTTAGCAAGTGCTGCTATCTATATTATTTTTTTTCAGATTCACGGTTAAAATGTTAGACGGGGGGTAGATTACACGATTAAAAAGCGAAAACCTCAACTGTTTCTACACTTCTTTAACTTTTGAGGGATGTTTTTAATATCAAAACATAGCTCCATGCAATTACATATCTACGGGGGGGGCACCTTTTTTACTTTAATTTTCTGTACTGTACTAGCGAAAATTTTACCCGTTAAATATTTTTATCAAGAATTAGTAACTTTAATTCTTTCAAAATATGAAAACAATTTACTCTTAGGATTGCAATTAGACTATTCGATTACGAGCTAGCTTTCGAGTAATCAACTCATGGACCATATATAAAGGACGGCTAACTTATATAGGAAGAATTGCCAAAATTGGCCATGAAAATGGCATATATTAGGCTTTCTTTTTTTCACCACTCGTGGCGTTTATATTCTTAAAATACTGATGTGAATATAGCGAATATAGTAACATAAAACGGATAAAACAGAATGTAACTACAGTACTTATTCTCAAATGGAAACACGTCGGGACTGGGGAAGTGAGTGTTTCCATTTGAGAATTACCAATGTCGGCTGATGATATTTAATAATAAGGAAATACATAGAAATTACATACATATGTATGAAATAAACTCTAAGGGTGTCTACACAATCATTGAAATAAGGAATAAGAAGTGTGCCATCTAGTGACGTTGAGTGGAACTTTAACGTAACTGCTCATAGATATGAATATGTAGGTACTTTTGTACGTCAAAATTCGTGATTTTTTTCACTTTAGTGACAAAAAAAGTCATGACGAACCATGAAGTAATGGAGACACAGCAACTATCTCTATCATGAAATCTGCAGTGTGGCTTTTTGTGTACCTTAGGCTCGTAGGTAGTCAGTGTCTCAGTAGCAGTCGCTAAGTGTAAGTCAGTCAAACAACAATGGATTTGATTGTTGTTAACATTGTAGAACCCCCACACATAACGTTTTGGTATCACACATATGTATGCGAGCCCGGTCACGTGACTGCAACCTCTATGTTCGATTACGCATACATACACAGTTTAGCGCGCCAATACAAAGTAAACACCGTGCACGTATATAACATATTTTCTATCTCTTACTGGTTACACTGATTCCAGTAGTGGAGAGATACGTATTGTACCTCTGTCCTCTGTGTCACGAACGTTATTTTTTCATGAATTTTGATATAGAAAAATACTAAATACATGTACCTAAGGGCAGTTACGTTAAAGTTCCATTCAACGTCACTAGATGGCATACTACTTATTCCTTATTTCATTGATTGTGTATGACCCATAACATTAATTATTTCGTTTAATTTGTCCGTGACATACAATTTTCTTTTTAATAATCGATGCAGAATCGTCTATTGTTTAACATATTTCAAACTCAATGGAACAAGTTGGAATTTTCATTTCAGGTATAATCCTTAAAAACTGTGAATTGACTCCCCGCGTACCCCGATTCGCCGAAAAACGCTGAATAAGCGCAGAACTAAAGATAATAATCACCACGATCGCCACAGTCATCTGACATTTCTGTCAATATCAGTAAAAAGAAAAATATATGTAATTCCAAATTACATATTTTTGTTAATTAAATTAAGGTATTATGTATATTTTGTAAAATTGTTAAAAATTATGAATACCGATAAGAAACCATTGCCCATTGAATTAAAATTTATTGTTGACAATTTGACCGAGCCAATAATTTTTAAAAATATTATCGATTATTGGACCAAATTAAATTTAGACGTTTGGAAAAATGAATTCAAGAATGCCCAGTTACCTTTTAGACGTGGCTTTAATTTTAAGTGCAAGGTACAAAAATATAAATAAAGATTCGATTTAACCTTAATTTTTAATGTTGAATTCATGTGTTCCTAATTGTTATTTAGTGTCGTAAGTTCGTAACCAACAAATTTTGGTTAACCAAAACAATTCAGTTCAGTTTTAACCCTTAGTCTACCATTGTGCTAACGATATGCGTAAGTCCTAATTTAATAATCTGGTTCAGACTTTTTGAATTTTTTCCGAGAAAAAGATAATTTTTCTTACGCACTCTTTTCTGAGTACGCTTTTAAAGCGATCGCCTGCCGAAAACGCGTAATTTTTATCCGATTTTAATTTTTTAAATTTTATTCTCTTCGTTATTAGTGTATTTTTTTTTACAAGCAAATAATATTTGAAAAAACATCTTTCAAATGAAACTTTTTGCGCGACGCCTATTCTTTGACGATATAAAGAGCAAAATGCCGAGACAAAATGATTTTCTCGTTAAATAATTAACACTAGAAAGATTTACTTTGTGAAAATCCATATTATAAATAACTAGGAATATAATTTGCGTTGTCAACTTTTCACTATATTTAATTGTTTATAAATTACGAACCGGTTTTCGAGCGATTAGCTCATCATCAGGTATCAAACAAGATTGAGGGTTATCTTTTGGATTACAACTCTTTATATAAAACTAAATGAGTCGATGAGTCGTTTATATTATAACTTATGAAAACTAAGATATTTTATTATAATTTAGTAGAATATTTTCCCATAAAGCAAATCTCTTTACTGTAATTTAACAGTAAAACTCAAATCAGAACCACGATGTTTCACACAATTTTATTCTGCACACATTCGCAGCCTGTTATATTTGACAATTCCACAAGTTTTTTTGTATTTTTTTTCTAGTTATTTCAATAGTAAATACTTTCTTAGAGAGAGTAATAAAATTATCACATACAATTATTTGATCCTCTGTAGATTCTGCAGTACCACATATTGACCACCTAACTAGCTACTTTTGTTCCAGGTTTTTCTAATGACGCCATTTTTATATAAGTAATTGTGTTGCTTGCAACTCCATGTTTTTTCAATTAGAAAATATTGCAATTAGCTAGTTTCGTATTTTTGTCATTAAAATTAAAGGGGAAAAAGCTGACTTTGCACCGTCTAGTTGGTATTTTTTGGTGCAGTTTATCCTCCTGAATAATAAACCGTATCTAACTCAATTTTTAAAAAAATCGTCAATTAGATGGTTTTGAAACTCAGCGACTCAAATATGGTGAACACCGTATTTAGTTTTATATAAAGAGTTGTAATCCAAAAGATAACCTTCAATCTAGTTTGATACTTGATGATAAGCTAATCGCTTCGTGATTTTCTCGTTCTCTCGAATATCGTGTGAACGACACATCTCTATTATAGAGTAGATATAGTGGAGACACAATTTTAGAAGTTAAAACTGAATAAAAATTACGCTTTTTCAGAGAAGAACGCGTTTAAAATTTTTATTTAGATTTTTGAAGGTGTTGTTAAAATAGCAGAGTAGTAGACTGAGGTTTACATTATGATCGTTATTTATACATACATACTTCGATTAATCTGTAAACCATCCTTTTTTTTTAGTGTTCAAAAGATCACCCTCAATGGGAATATTATACCGAAATCGTACATTTAACTTTTGACGAATTTTTAGAGAAAGCTAATACCGACAATGATCATTGGTACTATTTCGATTATAAACGAATATTCGAATGGATCGCGGAATCGTCCGAAGTGTATCAGGTTCAGTATTCGCAGTAATAATATTGAACAAAAGCAAATCTTGTGATGTGATATTTAAAATTGTAGCTGTTATCGTGGGCCGAGTTTGGATATCCGGGTAAAAAGGCATCAGACAATACGCTGTGGATCGGCAACAAAGGTGCACACACACCGTGCCATATCGACACGTACGAGAATAATTTGGTCTTACAAATTTACGGCAATAAGAGGTGGATTTTGTTCCCGCCCGAGACTGATCTGAAGCCGACACGGATACCGTATGAGGAATCGAGTATTTACAGTCATATTAATTTTTATCCGAGCGATTCGGTTGATATTTCAGGTATATTTGGGCTTTTTTTTATGTATTTAACCGTTCACTGTCACGTGCTGCCACCTCTGTATGCAGTATATGTGTATCAATACGGTACTTGACTGTATTTAAAATTTGTGTCAAATTTTAAATAATTCTATGCATTATCATTACATATGTCCAGTTTTAATGATGGAACATAAAAAAATTTGATAACTATTTAGAAATTTTATTTTGAAAATCACCATTTTTCAACAAATATTCAAATTAGTGAAAACGCGCCATTTCTTGAAAATGACGTAACATTTTGTAGCTAGATATGTCGATTTTGATAATTTTCATCGATGAGGTGAAATTGTGTTTTCTTTTGAATATTTCTATTAGCTTATGTATATTGTAATAATAATCGACCAGAATTCAAATAAGTACTTGCTTTTACTTTGACATTTTATGAATATAATCAAAGTTTTGAGGTTATAAATATTGACGTTTAGTTGCTTCAAACTGTGACGTCACTATAGTGAGGTGTTTTTCCCGCCTTTTTCTCATTTAAAATTGTAGGATTATTTTTTTTTTGATGATTTTTTACAGAATCTGTCGAAAATAAAAAAGTCACATAGCTGATGTAGAAAAACAATGCTTTTAGAATATTTTTGCAACTTCAGTCAAGTACCCTATTGCAACATACACGACGCTAATACCGCAACTAGTGTGACAATATACACGGATCCGTGTATTGCAGCAGTGAACGTGTTAAACCAGGGATTTCCAAAGTTTCCGTTGAATTTAAATAGAATTATTCAATTTTTTAGCATTCAAAGGAGCTCGTGAGGTCATTTTAGAACCGGGTGACGTACTGTTTGTGCCGCAAGGATGGTGGCATTATGTCGAAACAATTTCACATGTGGCTATCAGTGTAAACTCTTGGATTCTATCGGTAAATTTGGAGTGTTCAAGGTCATACACCGACTTCTCTTTAACCGAACGACAATACACAAACGTCGTCCCCTTAGACAATTCATATATAGGATGTTTCTTTACACAATTTATTTTTATATAAAAGTTAAAGTAGTTTTGTTAAAATAACTTTCTAGAGAATGTTTTCTAGCTGCATAGTATTTATATCTAATTGTAAGCTTGGAAATTATACATTCATATGTGTATTAATAATTTTTATTATTGTTATTATCATATACTTATGTTAACTTCCAAAATAATCGTCTGTATATGTTAAATTTGCAAGATTTGTTTACATAAGATAGTGTTTGTTTAAAAAATATTTTCGTGTATATAAACACAAATACATAGAAACCGTCCGCTTAATGATAGTCCGCATAGACAATAAACGCTGCATTATGTGAAGCACGAGCCGTGTATACTATTTTCGGAACACTCTATTTCGAAAAATCGACAAATATCGCAATTTGATAAAAGTTCTAGAATATTCTATTCGACAGTCAGCGATGATATTGAAAAATTACTTGTACCATTGGATTGATCAGAGACATGTAGACTGAATCGGGTCTTCGGCAATCTTTTTTCACTTTCAAATGTTATCGAACTTACGATATTCTGATTTTTGTCTCACATGACCTTGAACACATTGTACACATATACATATAAGGAAAAGTGCCCAAAAATATGACTAGTTTTATTTGTTACAGTCAAAACAAAAGGAAGCGCACCTAAAAGAGTCAATTGTTCAATTATTGGTGGCTCAAGCGACAAAACATTTGTCTGATTCGTGTATTAAATTGCTAGTCAATCCGAATAACGAAGAGACACTCTCGGAGCCATTAAATGTGTTCTACGACCAAGTGAAATATTGCTACAATCATCTGATGGTCGAAAATGGACTAGAAAAAGAGGGTAAATCGAAACAACTGGAACATTCCGAACATCCGGACTCATTTACAATTGACGACATTTTAAACAAATATTCGTCATTCATACGACGTATCGAATCATGTGCACAAACTCGAAAATCGGATGAAAATCCGGACAAATCTCAATTGGCCACGCCCAAATGTACTTTTTGTGAGAAACGAACACATTCAACCGATATTGATTTTACAAAAAAAATCATTAACGCCCTCTGTCACCCCGATGTGGTTAATTTGATCTGTACAAAATTATTAGATCAACATTCAGTTTCAGCACAGAAGTAACATAAATTTTTTTTTTAGTCAGTTTGAATAATCAAAGTACAAAAATGTATTTTTTTGCAGTACCTTAAAGTTTCCTTAACGTTTAACCCATTAAAGTCCGCACATATTTCTACTCCAAATTCAAAATGAGTTTACTAAAAACTTGGGTGGAATATATTAAATAAAATTCATCTAAACTAATATTCAAAAAAGCAATTAAGTCCTATAAAGGCTCTTAATTTACTTAAAACTGCATCTTGGTTCAGAAAACAAGATTATTTGGATTATTTTCCCCGAGTTTGATACATATCTAAAATCTTTTAAAATTTATGTCAGGAAAAGCATATCAAACCAGGAAAATGCAATTTAATAACAATAGCAATGTCATTTTAATAGCAAAAATGAAAAATTCGTACCCAAATTACTCTAATTACAGCTAATCACCGTAATTTATATCACTTCTCTAAAGCTTGATTTAAAAAAAAAAAAAATTAATTTGGTGACGTCATCGAGTTTACTAAAATTTTTCAATTTCTCAAAAACCGTAAATAAACAGATAAAATAGTGAAATTGGAAACGAATTATAGGTTTTCAAGATCGTTCTTTTCATTTTCACCAAAATTAAGCATATAACACCACTAAGTCATGTTTCTAGAAGAAATTTAATGTAATATGTTGGTTTTGAATGGGTTAAATTCAATTAGATGTACTAATTAATTTAATTTTAATGTGTGAATGTCTTAAAAATTTAATTTAATGAAATAAATAAAAATTTATAAAAAAGATAATTTTTTTGTATCGTTTCGACCACCTAAAAAAATCCCTACCACAATAAGCGACCAAAAAATTTGATAAAAATATCAAAACATTTAGGTACATTTAATCACGTTTTAAGGTCCGTCCACACGGCTCAAGCTTTACCACCGACTTACTTGCGCAAACCAGGTTTGTGCAAGTAAACATGTACGTATGGACGGGAAAATACGTACATGTTTACTTGCACAAACCTGGTTTGCGCAAGTAAGTCGGTGGTAAAGCTTGAGCGTGTGGACGGACCCTTAGATAAAATTTTTCATATTCTTTATAAATATGTTTGTGTGTACTTTGACCGGTTACTTTGTTTTAAACCACAGATCACTAGATTCCAACTTACCTATCTCTACATATACTGAAATCCACTTGTTGCCAAAATATGACGTAAAATTGCTCTCTCGCACCAAACGAATCTGGTACACATATTACTACATAAACCTATTATTGTATATGCAATATATTAATCATGGCTAACTGTGGTTGACAAATAAAATATTAATAAAATCTATTTACTTATTTAACTCTTTTTTAAACAAACCATATGAAAAAATTTTTTTGTCTCAAAATGTCGGACTTTTTACTGCCAGTGATAAGTACAATAGATAACGTTACAAAAAAATAAAAAGAAAAAATCAAAGATTCCAACATCAAAAAAGTGAACCCTAGAAATTTATAAAATATAAATTATACTAAACTATGTTGACAAAATTTGACATTATTTAGAATTATACCGTACTGTCATAGATGGCGGCACCTGTACCAGTGAATATATACATATCACAGCATTTTGAGCCGCCATATTGCAGGACGAGTTAACTCGTCTTAATCATTTAAAGAGTTAAAGAGAGATATCCTTCACACTTTATATTTTTTTTAATTTAAATTTCAAAAGTTAATTAGAAAAACAATGACAAAGACAGAAGTGCGATGCTGCTCCTGGCACAGACTATGAGCGACTGATTAAGAACTTGTATAACTGGGCACAAAACGGCTCAGTACGAACCACACAATTTTTTATAACATCTCTTCTGTGCATTCTGTGGTTATGAGCGGCTTTTGATGAATCATAACAAAAATAACGTCAGATTGTCACAAGACCAACATCATAGCAGGGTATTGTACCCACAATTGTACCAGATAAACAAAAAAAAAGAAACTGACACTATTGAAAATATTGAACAACAGTGTACAAACGATAAATTCATTCAGTTTTTACACGTGATCGAAAAAAATTATGGTACTTTTTTCGTAACGTGAATCGGAAAAAATGCAGTATACAAGTTATCAGTGGTTTTTAATTGCCCTTTTGGTATCAACGGGCTCGTTAAACACACTGTCGACCAAGTAAGTAAAAATTTTCGATTTTTTGTAACTTTTTTGTGGGGGATTATATTTTGACATTTATTGGGGCAACATTGTTTTTGTTTATATTTTGCGAATGTGATCAAAAAACGACAATCTTGTTTTTTTTTAGATGGGCTGACCGAATGACATCGGTGGGCTCCGATGGGCAAGAACGTGAATTTAATCACCCCTTCGTGCAATCGTGCGGTATGTTTTTGGGTGAGTTTGCTTGTTTGATCGTTTTCAAGTCACTGTATCATCATTATCGTCGAAAACAGGTAAGAAGTCAGTTTCAAAGTGGGGACTTCAAAAATGGTTGATTTTTACCCAACGGGGGCGGAAGTACTCAGAAATAACAAGTAAAAAAATGTAACGCTATGTAAGTTTAAACCAGGGGTTCCTAAAGTGTGACCCGTGAACCGTAAGGATCTTAACGTTCTGAGGCCTAAGGAATCCAAAAAACTAAAATTTCAGGTGGAATTTGCTCAAAATAGTTCTATATATGGGGGGTGAGGGGGCATTAAAAGCGACAAAATTTGGACACATTTTGGTCAGTGGTTTTAAAGTTACTACCATTTTTAACTTTTGGGGAAAATCGAAAAATTTTGGTTTTTTTTAAATTTCTTTTTCGGACCTTGTTTATGAAAATCGATGAAATTTCTACAAAAGGCATTACAAAAGCTCTCAATCATATTCGGGGAAAAATTTACACGTAGGTCACGTGACTTTGGAAAATAATTTTTTTTTTTGAAGACCTTTATTAAAATTGAAAAATTTTTGAGATTTTGCGGCAAAGCAAAAGTAGGAACATATTTCCTATCGGCAGTCGGTTTTTTTTTTCAAAATAGCATCACAAAATTTTATAAAATATAGTTTGTATAAATTTCAATTTGCAACAATTGTTTCCGACAGCTTTCCTTAAAAATCCACCCATCTATCCCTAAAATCCCAAAATAAATTTTGATTCTTTCTAACCTCTGAATTCCCTTATCAATTACTGACCCTAACCCCCTCACTTTAGCAGGTTTAAAAAAATAAAAAATAAACAGGAAAGTCCTACAGTTGTGTTGTCGCCCGTTAGACAAAAATCGACCATTATTATCCTTTTTGAATAGCGGAACATGCGCAGATCATAAAAATTGGCGGTTTTTTTTACAGGATGGTTCTGTCGATACAAACGGTTTGGTAAAGGGTAATCGAGAATTCAGTCCATTTTTACTATATTTACCGGCGATTTGCGATATGGTGGCGACATCTTTAATGTACGTCGGATTGACATTGACATACGCGTCCAGTTTTCAAATGCTTCGTGGCGCTGTTATTGTTTTTGTCGCATTGTTGAGTGTCGCGTTTCTGAAACGCACCTTGGGCTATCGAGAATGGGGTAGTATTTTTTTGATTATTGTTGGTTTAGCGATTGTTGGTTTGAGTGATATTATATTTGAATCACCCGATGCGAATAAACATGTTGATACGAATGCGATAATCACCGGTGATTTGATAATAATCATGGCGCAGGTAAGTAACAGAACCATTACAGATGGCATCCCAGAAATCATGCTTTCCCGAAATGAGGTGATTTCGATTTTTTATTAGATTATTACCGCCGCACAAATGGTGATTGAGGAGAAATTTGTGTCGGGTCTGGATATTCCACCATTACAAGCCGTTGGGTGGGAAGGTGTATTTGGTTTTTTGACGTTAAGTGTACTCTTAATCCCATTTTACTTTATTCCGGTGCGACCACCGTTTGGAAGGAATGCGCACAGTGTACTGGAAGATCTTCCGGATGCCTTAACTCAAATGGCGAATAATCCGTGGATATTGATTGCTATACTTGGTTAGTAAAATTTTCCTAAAGTGAAAGCTAAGACACAAAATTAACATTTGTTTTTTTTTTAAGGCAACATTGTGACAATTGCATTTTTCAATTTTGCTGGACTGTCGGTCACCAAAGAACTGTCGGCCACCACCCGAATGGTTTTGGACAGTGTGCGAACCGTGGTCATTTGGGTGTGTTCAATCATATTCCGCTGGCAAGCATTTAATTGGTTACAAATTGTCGGTTTTGCAATCCTAATTGGTGGTATGTGCGTATACAATAATATTGGATTGGCGCGATGTCAAGGATTTCGACGATTGCGCGGTGAAAATGATGAGATACAGGAAGATGGTCACGTGATAAATCGTTCGGCATCAAGGCCCGAATAAATTTTTGTTAGTATTGCGGCGTTTACGCGAAATTGACTGAGTAAAAATAATACTTTAATTGATGCGAATGGAATTCCAAGTTATTGGAATGATTATTTTAGTTTTTTATATTTTCAGTGACCGGAATTGAATTTTTTTTACTAACCAAAATTTATATTATTGTAAATAGGTATAAATAACACTTATGTAGGCAATACTGTAAAGGTTATGTGCCCGTTACGAGGGAATACTTAATTGTGAACAAAAAAATTTTTGAAGTTTTCTTAAAATTAAGACGCTAATTTGTACTTTTTCTGTGTTTTAAAACCCCGTTTCTATGGAAAATCCTTCTGAGGAAAAATGACAATTTTCAAAATTTTAAAAATATTACTATTTTCTAAAAGAATGCGCTCCAAGAGCTAAATTTTATTCAGTTTCGCAACTGAGTATTTTCCTCGAATAAATTTTTATTAATTTCAGTATTTTTTCTTTTTTTTTTTTTTTTGTTACAAAATATATCTTTTTTACTTGAAGATAATCAGAAATTTTCTGGTTTTTAAATTAAGACTTACTGTTAAAAACCAAAATTAAGATTCAAAAAACAAAAATGAGAATCTCTTCGTGAAAAATTTATGTATGTTGTTTAATTCCTATATTTGGCTGTTATTAATCCGAATTAAGTTTTGATTTTTTTTAGTTGCTTTTTCGCAAGTCAGACATACTTGCCGAATGACTAAGTGCTCATAATCCTCGTTTCAAGGGATTTTTGCTATTTTTACCGATTTGTTTCATAAATATTATTGTTACGATTAATGTCTATACTTGTATTATGATAAATAAATTATTTTATTAATTCGTTTATTGTGTTTATTTTGGGGTTATCGCCCCTTAAAAAAATATTTCACTTGGAAAAATTCTGTTTAAAAAAAAAAAAATAATAAATAAATAAATAAATAAAAAACATCACAAGGGGGTTCTACAAGGAGCTATCATTAGTCCGATGTTGTTTAAAACAATTTTTTTTTTGCAAATGTCTTGAAAAATGACTTTTCGATAAAAGTTATCATTATGAAATTTGTTGCTTGTAAATTTTACTACAGAAAAAATTCAGTTACTTTTCCGTATAAAACGAACCCTTTCTGAGATATTTAGTCCCAAAGCCGGTCTAATTGCTAGCGATTCTTATCTTATCTAGTAGATCGGGGAAGATTGCGAGTTAACAACAAATTCGATAGTACCTAATCAAACGATGCTTCCAATCTTAACTGTTGCGTATCTAAGCAATAAAAAATAATCGCCAAGTGTGTGTTAAACACTCATTAAGTCAGGATTACGTAGCTAGTAGCTAGAATTTTTTTAAAAATCAATAACAATTTTTGAAAAACGACATTGTCTGTTAAATTTCGTAAGGTCCGACGCACTGAATTTGTAAGGACTTCGTAACACAATAACGAAATTTTAGGTACGATTGTATTGAACGTTGAATTTTGGACTAAAAAGTGACTATACGAAATTTCAACCGGTTGATAATTCCTTAAATAAAATGTCACCTTGGCTTTCGGTCTAAATTATTATTTTTAAAACAAAAAAAAAAGTTTAAGGGGTACAGACCAATGATGAAAAATAAAAAGTACTAACTCCTTAAATAACAATTTCACGTTTTATTATTACAATGTTTCATAATTTACATTTTTCTTTTTCTTTATACAGAATGTTCAAGGTCATATGAAGCACTAGTCTACACGTTCTAATAGTGTATTAAAACCGTTATAAGTCTCATATCACCTCGAACGTATTGTAGATACAATTTTTTGAATAAAAATATTTTCATATTCGAATTCTGACAGTACACAAAATTAAATGCTTTCTTAAAAATTTGTAAACTTCGTACAAAGTTTCACTCAGAATTCAGATAATATGTTATCGGAACTATTATGAAAAGTTAAGCAATAATTATACGACTAAATTATAACTTATCAAAGTTTTAACTTAAGACTTCATTTAAATTGTTCCTTAAAAACCTAAAATTTCATCCAGTTTTAAAGACTCAACTTTTCACAACAGCACAAAAAATTAACTACTACAAAATAATGACTAAATTTAAAAAAAAAAAAAAAACTTGAATAAATTGACTAACCCTTCAGGGTAAAGGGTTAAATGTTTTTAATCATCACAGGTACTTAAGAATTCACTTTTGAATCTTCATTTATCTTCCACAAAACTAATTCCATACACGTAATTGCGTCTTCAGCGCTATCGTGGCCAGACACTGAAATAGAAGTCACGTGATATTAACTGATAAATGGTTTAGAGATGTCGATTCTCCAAAAAAAAAAATCGATTTTTGGATGGATTTAAATCGAAATCAAAAAAATCGATCTAAAAAATCGAAATTTTGAAGTTAAATAAAATTAGCTGATAATTTTTGTTTAAGGGACTTACTTCATAGTACAGAGGTAATATCGGTAATATCGTGTAAAAACGCCTTACATTATATTTGTAAAGGCGATAAATGAGTTAACTTTTCAATTATAATTATAAAAAATAAGGCAATTGAATATGTAGGACGAATCCCACGAATTGAACCAAGTTTATTCAAAAAAAATTTCAAACAAATTGACAAAAAAATGTTTTCTAAATAAGTCGCTTTTGTGGGAAAGGGATCGTCGTTTGCATAGACAGGTGGTCTCTTCCTTCCTTTTGTATTAATGATGAAAATTTGATGAAAAAATCGGTTATCGATCTCTTACTTTTAATAATCGATTCATGAAACGATTCAAATGAAAAAAATCGAAAAAAGAATCGATTTTTTAAGCTTCGATTAATCGATTTAAAATCGACATCTCTAGTTTAAATAATAATAATAATAAAAAAAAAAACATTACCTTGATTTTGAATGATTTTTGATAGGTAATCGAACGCTAGATTCTTTAGTGCCCGTTTGTACGGGGGCCCCAGTCGATGCGGGAACATAATACTGGTATCAATCACTGTGTTATGGATTAATTTTAAGGCTTTCAGGTCGCTTTCAAGACTGTGGCCAATTAGGATTGTCTTACTGTTAAACATATGTAGTAAGTTGGCTTGCACATCCAGTAGCGTTGTCGTAACACCCTCCAAATGTTCTGGTCCAATCCCTGAAAATCTAAAAAAAAAAACGTCACAACATTATTATGATGATTCAAATTTTGAACCGGGCGCATCGCGAGCAGTGCCGTGTAATTTTGGAAGTTTACGTCTACTTATAGACAATGTGCGTCTCATAACAGTCAAAATTAAGCTCAAAAAGGAAATTTTGTTTCTATTAAAGACGGTATACAGCAAAAACTGTATTTATGCGATTTTTTTTTCTTGTAACTTAACGGGAGGTTTACTTGAGAGTCGTTAAAAAAAATCGATTTCTTTTTTTTGCAGAAATTGGTAGCTAATTACGTGTAGCATATGTTCCCAAAGTGATTTTGCTGAAAGTAATTTAAGGGAAGGTTTACTTGAGATTTGATAAAAAAGTCGATTTTTTTTGCCGAAATTGATAGCAAATTATGTGTAGAATATGTTCTCAAAGTGATTTTACTGAAAATAATTTAAAAATAAGATTCTTGCACATTAACCGAATCCAGCTTTCTATAAAAAAAATTCAAAAAACTTAGTTCACGCAATAATGAGTATTAAATATAAAATTGTGAAAATACGTTTCTTTATATATATTTTATAATATCTCGGAACTACATTTTTGGAACTGGTGGACACGATAACTCAAAAACTATTCGATGGATCCTTTTTTTTTAATTTTTTATTTTAAAGATAATTCAATTCTTCGGCACCTTTACCTAAGTTCGATACACTTTCAATATTTTTTTATTTTTAAATTTACTTTAAAGAGCGAAAAATAAGACAAAAATCGTAATCAAAAGTTCAAACATCCGCCATTTTTTTTTCTTTCAGCAATTTATTGATATTATGGGTAGAGGTGCCGGTACTCTTCATATATTTTATAAATCTTTTTTGTTTTTGGATTTCGGTGGTTTATTACCGGCGCTAGGATGTCCACCAACAAGGCATTGGATTTTCGGATCGTCACGTTGCACTATCTATAAAATGGACACTTTTTTATATTTTTCCTTGAAATTTTTTTTTTTGTGTATTTTAATACTTAATAAATATGTGCAAATTTGAAATTGATATTTACTTCCGTTCTTGAGAAAAAAATTCTAGAAAAATACATCATTTTTAAGGACTCTCGAGTAAACCTCCCCTTAAGAAAAATTACAAATAACGAGAGTTATTTACTTTCCATCCTGTATATATGTAAAAAAAAGTTTGGAAGCAAAATATGGTAAAACACTGGAAAGAAGCATTCTATTAATCCCGATTACGAGGCAAAATCGTTACCTGGTATTATAATCGATAATTTTATTAAACGGTTTCACAATTGTCTCGTAAACCACTTGGCATTTTCGATCGATCACAGTGATTCGTGTAAGTTCAATACCCGCCGTCGTATAGGACATCTCACAGTCCAGCGCGTAAACACCATAATCCCGATTTGAGTTGTCCTCTTCCGGACTATCGTCATTTAAGTCCATCGTTTCGACGAAACCGCGCAAATTGTCCGGATCAATATCGTCGAAAACGTGCATTGGCGCTGATGTGCAACCAATATCGTCCGAACTACCACAACATCCGTATCGGGTTTCCCCTGAAAATTTCAATTTCGTCAATAGAAAAAAATTTCGAAAATTTTTAGCTTTTTTCAAAATACCTCTTAGCCTATATCTTTTCTTATAGTGGTAAATGCACTCTTCGGGGTATTCGGGATAGCCATGTTTGGTTATTCGATAGTTCTATCGAGGGAGAAATATATTTGGTTAAAGCGTAGCAAATTTTTGAAAGTGACAATTAAATTTTACAAACCTTATGACATCGCGCGCAAGTCTTCGTGAATTCATCTTTGGGCGCTAATGTCTTATTGGTTATATTGATTGTGGCAGCACCGTTTGCACTGATTGTGGGATGCGGCCTTGGATAGCCGTGTTCCCAAAGTTGTTCAGGCGTTAAAATATATTTGGTTAGTTGTGCATACATGTTACTTTCGCTTGTGGAGTGTCGTCTGGCGGCAGCTGGTTCCCTAAAATTTTAACAATTTCATTATAATCGAACGTCCTCCCTGTCGTAGCATCCGCGTAATATAGCGAATTTCCAAAAATTGGACACTAGCGGATCTCATATAACAATCTTTACCCGTTTAAAATAGTTTAGCTCTCTAACAGTGAACAAATTTTCAAAATTGGTGATGACGCGTTCTTGAAAAGTGAGTTAATTTTTTTTAGCTTGAAAAGCTTATCTTATACATATATTTTTGAAATCTGGCAAATTTTTCCAAAAAAACTACTAAAAATGGCCAAAATTTTGGCTTCCAAAAATCGAATGTAAGTATCTGACTGACGAAGTCACCCAAGTTTTTTGGACTCTTGACCTACATACCAAATTTCGTAAAAACTGGAGGCTTCGTTCGAGAGTTATCGCGCAGACACATATATACATATACTTATATGCAAATTTTAGTGAAGGTCATTTTCGGTTTCTCGAGGCGTCAAAACAAATTTCTATCATAGTCCCGGGCTCAGGTCTTTTCATGACACCCGTTGTAATAACTGAATTTCCAGAATGGAAATTCGCCAAACAAAAAAAAAAAAAATTCACTGATTTGGACAACTTACAACTTAGAGGATGTACAGGGCTCATCGATGCCCTCTGTAATACCCTGTTTGGCTTGCGTTTGCAATCGATGCACGGCAAGTTTGGCTGAATGTTTATACACCGTTAAAGATCTACACTTTACAAACACCATATACTCCTCATTTCTGGCCCTTTCGTATGCGGATTCCGCGTACGCGTACATGTCCAGACATGCGTCAATCATGTTATTCAAAATGACGGATCGAACGTGTAATGGGATTTTCGTGTTATCCGGCTCCTTGACGGTGGGTCTATCGGCAACTTCCTTGGATGGGACGTGCATAACTCGCGACTGGCCTTTTGGTACGGTTTGTGGCACCGTTTTTTTAACAGCGTTTTGTGGTGGTTGCTGCGTTATTTTATTTTTCGCATTGATTAGACCCGAAACGTTCGGTACATGAGCTATTCGAACTTTGCCTGGAAAATAAAAATTAGAATTGATTCGTTTTTGGACACTAATAAAACAAATTTCCGTGGATTTTTACCGGCAGGAGGTTGCGCATACAACAGTTGTGTGTTCACTGGACGAATCATTTGCGGTTTCGCCGTAACTTTTTCCGCCGCAGTTCGTATACTTTCCGCAACGTTTGTGTTACCCAACACGGACATGTTACTCTGCATTTTTTGGCTGATCTTGTACCGTTCGACAAGCATCTTTGACGATGCGGCTATGAAATTTGGTCTGGCTGGTTTGGGGGGAATTTTTGGTATTACCGGATTTTCGGTTGATGCGTGAGCAATACGTTTCTTAGTTGGCGGTTCATAGTCACTCTGTTCTTCTATTGGTCGTTTTTCTATTTTAGGCTAAAAAAAATTTTTGATTTTTAAAGTTTGGGTTCCTGTTTAAAAAATGAGTCCACAATAATTGACTGTAATAACACTTGGATTCACAGTTGAAAAGTTATGCAGGGACGGGAATATTACAAATACCCCTGTCGCAGCATCCTGCATAACATAGCGAATTTCCGTTTATAAATTAGTTTTTCTTGGAAACTAGTTGACATAGAATAATAGTTTAAAGACCTTTTTTTATGTGATTTTTTCTACTCTTTCCAATGGTGTAAAAAAATTTCGCAAAAATTTTTGAATAAGTGGAAATTTTGGCAAAAAACTAATTTTTTTCAAGAACAAAAACCATGTTCCGGGCGTCGGACGTGTCTGGCTAACGAACTTGTCCAACGGTTTGGGACTTCCAACATTTTCACCAAATTTCGTAAAAGTAGGACACTTCGTTCGAGAGTTATCGTGCGCATATATACATATATATATATATATATATATATATATATATATATATATATATATATATATATATATATATTTAATATACATATATAACTATATAAATAGTGAATATGATTTTCGGTTTCTAAGGACCTCAAAACAAATTTCTGCCATAGACCCGGACTCAAGTCGCGTTACGACAGTGGCTGTAATAGCTGAATTCCATTCTGGAAATTGGCTAAAAACCTTATTTTGAAACCTGAAAAGTGATAAGAAATTTTCATCTTCACTTTCCAATACGAAAATCTGCTTAATTTTCAATAAAGAACTCAAGAATTTCAATCGTTAGTCCAAATAAGAAGTTAAAAATTTTTATATGTAAAAAAATTTTCCTTTCATAATACACACCACCTGCGGTGAAGGTTACTTTTATTACGATCAATTATTATTGTGAACCCATCCGAAAATTCTATATTTACCACGCTTGGTAAACTGACAATGGATTCATCTTCGAAAATTTTTCGACACTGTTCTTCGATATCGTCGTCACTAGACAGATAATCTAAAACGAAATTTTTCAATTAGAGATTACGTAACAATTTTAAAACACGAATCCACTTTACCGTCCGGCGTGATCAAAGTGTTTGACGAACCGTTACTCAACGGGGACTGTTTCGACGTCGATTTCTCCATCGACTTCGATTTCGACGACGCGTCATTGGACGAGGACGTTTTCGATGAATGATGATGTGACGAACTTTTATGTGACGATGAACTCTTTCGGGACGATGAACTTTTCGAGGAACTGTGCGACGATGAATGCTTGGACGAGCTGGATTTGTGGGATTTATGCGACGACGATGACGTTTCATGATGTTTATTGCTTTCATGATGTTTACTTGAATGTTTGTCCGATGATTCTTTTTTCGAAATGGATTTCTCGGATTCTTTTTTACTTTTCTCATGATTCTTTTTTTCTTTGTCCTTTTTGTCATGGTGTTTGGTGTCTTTAGTGTCTTTAGTCTCTTTTTTTGAGGTGCTGGACGAAGATGAGTGTTTCGATGACTTCGACGAAGAACTGTGTGATTTCGAGGAGGAACTTTTTGACGACGAGTCTTTTTTTGATGAGGATTCGTGGTGTTTATTGCTGATACTGTGATTTTTCTTTTCCTTTGTCGATTTACTTTGACTGGATGAATGTTTGGATTTGGAATCGGTGGTCGTAGTGGGGATGGTGGGGGATTTATTTTTGGTGTCCGTGGTGTCATCATGTTTACTGATTGTTTTTAAGTATTCTTCTTCATCTTTTTCCACGTCGTTCAGGATTTCGTTGATGAAATCGAACTCTTCAACCAAATCGGTTAAATTATTGGTGGCGATGGTAGTGGTGGTGGTGCTGTCGGTTGAAATTTTGGTTGTGGGATTGTAAACATGATTTGAGGCTGCGCTCGAACTATTTTGATCGTGTTGCGGTGAATATTTTAAAGTTTTTAAGTCGTAATCACTTTTTGCGATTGTATTTATGTCCGTTGGGTGATATTTCACATTATCTGTTTGATTTCCGCTTTCCGGTACGTACTGTTGAAACTTTCCGCGGTCACTAGCTAGTTCTTTTTTGTTTGAGTCCACTACAGTGGGTACATAATTTGAGCACACTGTATGATTTGAGTCAATCGACACGGGAATATATGTTGACGAAGTGGAAGATTCTGATTCGTTGGTTTTAGTGGTGGATGTTGGTACATATTGAAATTTTTCGACGGTCTCATCGAGTTCACTGTCGCCCGAGCTGGGCGAATTGAATTTTTTCACGAGTGACGAAGTGACCGTTTTAACGGAACGCACCGGTGGTCGGTAGGGGGGATGTTGGATTGGTATGTGACGTCGAAATTTCGCGGTGGAATCATCTTCATTGTGGGATTTCAATTGATTTAACGGTGTTGGATTGTAGGTGGCGGTGTTCGATGTATCATTTATGTCTATATTATTCGAATTGTGGATTTCGTCCAAAATATTTACAACGATTTTATCAAAATTTTCGATCGGGCCGATTTTCTCTTCTAAACGTTTCGCCGCAGTAATCAGACACTCCTTATCTTCATTTTGCAATGAACCTAAAATGAACAATGTTTTGGTGAATTGAGTGGTAATTAAATTTTTTTATGGCTTATACCTTTTTTTGTATGCCTAAAATGACAGTAGGGTCTGTCGCAGGAACTGGCATCATAGAACAAACATCTAATGTTCGTGAAGTATCCTTTACTAGGCAACATAAATTAAAACTAAATGTAACAATACGTTTGAATGTGTCCCCAAAAATAAATATATCAGGTATAAAAATAAATAATATCATATGTGCTTGGATTTTGTTAACGCATTTTTCTATAATTTTTTTTTTTTTAGTTTTTGTATACAATTCTTTACAATTATATACCCATAATAATTAATACTCATAATAGTGTCATTTCAAAAGTATTTGTCGGATTTCTGGGTATTTTGTGCTAGTTCCCAGAATCATTCGTAATGGTAGCCATTGATAGCATTTTTGGTAACCTTGGTAGCGATATTATATGATGGCAGCAGCGACTCGATGACTACCAAGTATCACAAAATTAATGGGGTCATACACATCAATGAAATGAGGAATAAGAAATAAGGAATAAGAAGTATGCCATCTAGTGACGTTGAATGGAACTTTAACATAACTGCCCATAGGTATAAGTATTATTTTTGTACATCAAAATTCATGAAAAAATAACGTTCGTGATGATTTTTTTGTCACTAAAGTGAAAAAATCACGAATTTTGACGTACAAAAGTACCTACATATTTATATCTATGGGCCCGTCCACACGCTCAAGCTTTACCACCGACTTACCTGCGCAAACCAGGTTTGTGCAAGTAAGTCGCTACGTTTTTTCCCGTCCATACGTACATGTTTACTTGCACAAACTGGTTTGCGCAAGTAAGTCGGTGGTAAAGCTTGTGTCGTGTGGACGGACCCTATGAGCAGTTACGTTAAAGTTCCACTCAACGTCACTAGATGGCACGCTTCTTATTCCTTATTTCTTATTCCTTATTTCATTGATTGTGTAGACAGCCTTATTTCATTGATTGTGTAAACTCCCTAAGGGTCCGTCCACACGACACAAGCTTTACCACCGACTTACTTGCGCAAACCAGTTTGTGCAAGTAAACATGTACGTATGGACGGGAAAAAACGTAGCGACTTACTTGCACAAACCTGGTTTGCGCAGGTAAGTCGGTGGTAAAGCTTGAGCGTGTGGACGGGCCCTAACACTTTTAAATATGGTGATTAGACAAGGAGACGAAAGTCAATGTATTCAAAAAAGTGTCTAAATCAAAGATGACACTCGTGTTCGTAGGATACGAAAGCGGTACAGTACTTATTCTCAAATGGAACACTCTCAAATGGAAACGCGAGCTTCTATATTATCTTTATTAGCTTTTGAATAGAATCTTCTGGGATCTTTTTCAATGTTCAATTCAGTTATTTTAGTAAATAAGTAACGATCAAGATTTACCCTTATTTTCATCCTTTACCCTACTAGAACTGTATCACATTTTTTGAAAATATTTTGATTGAAATAATTATTATGTAACAGGTGTTTTGTTTACAAACTTTTGCATATTTTTGTACGACAGGTAATCATGTTTACAAAACTATTACCGGGAAATTTGTTTTTGAAAAATAAAAAAGAATTTAAATTATCCAAAGAAAATAATATTCGGGTAAGACGTTTGTCCTCATTTCCCACATTTTTTTGTACATTTCAACAGTATGTTTTGATTTAAAATCTCCCTTAAACACTTTGCGATACGCTCCAATTTATTTTTATAAATTATAACAATTATAATTCAGTTTTGATATTTATAAATTATTCTACCGTAACTGTTTTTTTTTTCTTTTTTGGAAATATATACATAAATAGGAACTGGCCTTATATATACACAACATAATTCGAAATAAACGAACGTTCCAACAAGTTCCATATACCGTACAAATCATAAATCAATAAACCAATAATAGACCCAAATCAAAAACTTATTATACACGATCAGTAAAAAATAAGTGTGTATAATTGGTTTTTGACAAAAAACTAATAGTAACACCTGTTTTAGTTGATTTGTCACGTTTCTCTCTTATGTCGAGTACGACAATTTTATTAATTTATGACGTGTACGAGTGGTTCAATCGGTGGAATTAGTCCTTTATTCGACTAATTAAAATGTATTAGGATTTGTGGTTAGTTCATACGTTACGTATGTACAATTTACTTAGGATTAAGTCCATTCATAGCTGATAACCGATTTTAAAGGTTGTAATGTAATGTTTTATATAGCCGTAAAAAATGTTGATTATTTACCAAAAATATTAGCAAATTTTTTGAAACACTTCAAAAAATCCATTTTTGTTTAAGGTCTCCTGAAACATTTTATTTTTTTCGGTAAAAATCCAATCAAAACTATCGATTAGTTTTAAAATAGTGGATTATTAACGTTTATAATATTTTAATTGCAGAGAAAATCGGCGAATATTTTGAAAATGGAAGCACTGATTCCGGTAATCAACAAATTACAAGATGTATTTAATACTGTGGGCGCCGATTCAATACAGTTACCGCAAATTGTTGTTTTGGGCGCTCAGGTTAGTTTCCATCCACCAAAATTATGTAACAAAAAAATAATCGAAACAAAATTTTTAGAGTTCCGGTAAAAGTTCGGTGATCGAAAGCCTTGTGGGCAAATCATTTTTGCCCCGTGGCACTGGTATTGTCACACGTCGACCGTTAATTCTACAACTAGTCTACTGTCCAAAAGAGGACCGCGAATATCGCAATGCCGAATCGGGCACGATCGATTTGGACGAATGGGGCGTGTTTTTACATAAACCGAATGAAATATTTAAAAATTTCGATGATATTCGTAAAGAGATTGAAGAGGAAACAAATCGAAAAGCTGGCACGAATAAAGGAATTTGTCCGGAGCCGATTAATTTAAAAATATTCTCGAGTCAAGTGGTGAATTTAACATTAATCGATCTACCGGGTATCACAAAAGTGCCGGTCGGCGATCAACCGGAAGATATTGAACATCAGATACGTGAATTAGTTTTAAAATATATTGCGAATCCGAATTCGATTATTTTGGCGGTGGTTACGGCTAACACGGACATGGCCACGTCGGAGAGTTTGAAACTGTCTCGGGACGTGGATCCGGACGGGCGACGAACGTTAGCCGTGGTCACAAAATTGGATCTAATGGACGCAGGAACAGATGCAATCGATATACTGTGTGGTCGAGTTATTCCCGTAAAATTGGGCATTATTGGTGTGGTGAATCGATCGCAACAGGATATTATGAATAATAAATCGATTAAGGACGCGTTGCGGGACGAGGAGGCATTTTTACAACGGAAATACCCGACATTGGCCAATCGAAATGGCACCGCGTACTTAGGCAAAACATTGAATCGTCTGCTCATGCACCATATACGTGACTGTTTGCCGAATCTTAAAACGAGAGTCAACGTGATGGTCTCACAATTCCAAACGTTACTTTCGTCCTACGGGGAAGACGTCTCCGACAAAAGTCAAACCCTATTACAAATTATAACAAAGTTTGCTTCGGCATACTGTTCGACCATTGAGGGCACGGCGCGAAACATAGAGACCACCGAACTGTGCGGGGGCGCTCGCATCTGTTACATATTCCACGAGACTTTCGGACGTACCCTAGACTCCATCCATCCGCTGTCCGGTTTAACGAAAATGGACATTTTGACGGCAATGAAGAACGCAACGGGACCACGACCGGCCCTATTTGTTCCCGAGGTATCGTTTGAATTGTTAGTCAAAAAACAAATAGCGCGACTCGCGGAGCCGTCATTACGATGCGTCGATTTAGTGCACGAGGAAATGCAAAGGATCATCCAACACTGCGGTATAGAAGTGCAACAAGAACTACTCCGATTCCCCAAACTACACGAACGGATTATGGACGTCGTGACGCAACTGTTGCGACGCCGTTTACCAACCACAAACGCAATGGTCGAAAATCTGGTGGCGATCGAATTGGCGTACATAAACACAAAACATCCAGATTTCCATAAAGACGCGTCTCTAGTCCCCTCGCTGTTAAATAATAGCGATTTGTTAGACAGAGATATTGTACAGTATGATATGAAGGAGCGTGAGCGTATTATGCCCCATCAACGGGGTCCCGTCATGTCCAATCAACCGTTAGGGCCCAACGTGATCACACCAAATATGGACCCGTGGTTCCCGTCGATTCTCGGTAAATCCAATGACGATATGAAAAAGCCACATCAGTCGTCCGATTCGCAAACGCCGGTCGAGGAGAACGACGAACGAAGTGTCGTAACAAATCCGCACACACTCCGCACACCCCAGAAACCGGTCAATTTATTGCCGGAAATTCCACTCAACACGAATCGGGTTTTAAATGATAAAGAAGCTCACGATTGTGCTATTATAGGTTGTCAAGCTATTATTAATAATGATTTTTAAACACTCTGTTGATCGGTTACGACTTAATTTTTGCAAAAATACCCCTGTAGCAGCATCCGATCACAAAAATTAGTTTTTCAAAACGTATCTTATGTGATTCTGTCTTCTCTTTGCCCTAGTGTACAAAAAAAATCGAAAAACTTTTAAACTTTGGCATATTTTTCCAAAAAAATTCATTTTTTTGAAGTTCGTGGCATCGGACGTGTCTGGCTGAAGAACTCATCTAAGACTTTTGCACTTTAATCGTGTTCACCAAATTTCATAAAAATAGGAAGTTCCGCGCGAGAGTTATTGCGCGGACATATATATACATGCATATTTATATAAATTTTGAACGTGAAATGCGTCTGCGCAAAACTGTATACCGGTCACCAGTGTGTCAAAAATTTTTTCGAACATTTTTACCGACGTTAATAATATTATAAAACTTATTGTTTCAGAACGGCTGATTAAGTCATATTTTTACATTGTGAGAAAATCAATTCAGGATTCTGTACCAAAGGCTGTAATGCATTTTTTAGTTAATTACGTTAAAGATAATCTACAATCAGAATTAGTCACGCATTTATATAAATGCGACAATGCCGATCGACTTCTAGCTGAATCAGAACATGTGGCTCAGAGACGTAAAGAAGCCGCTGATATGCTTAAGGTGCGTTGATTATAATCGATAATATACAGCGTAAATAATGTGTGAGATTATCATTATACGGTTAAACTAGTTACTTAATCAAAAAATTCTTCGGATAAAAATTCTAGTTACTATTTAGGAAGGTAGGCGGAGCTGTATAATATTAACACAATGTTAACCGTAGAGGCCGATCATGACCAGTGATTACGCATGTGTGCGCAAACAGATATTGAATTACAACAAACACACTCTCTGTGTGTTGGTTCTTGTAAACATTTGTAGAAGAATAATATAAACATAACACTTAAAACATAATTATGTATTACCATTTTTTTAAAAACTTTTTTATGAATGCGTACATTTCAATACAATCACAAAAATAAGTGTGATTGTCCGTTTTTTAATTTTTTAAAAATATTACCGGTTCCTGGGCAAATTTACTGTGTAAGTGCGCGTGCGCGGACTGTATAGTGTAATGAAAAAAGTGGTCGTTTATATTTTGAAATATAGATGTCACGTCTAACATAAAATGGCTTTTGTTAATTTAATAATAATTAAAATAGCGCATTTTTTACTTTACTAATACCACTTTATTTAGAGTTTTAATTGTCTGTGACATGTTTCGGCCCGTATGGCCATTGACGAACAGTTCGTCAATGGCCATACGGGCCGAAACATGTCACAGACAATTAAAACCACTAAATAAAGTGGTATTAGTAAAGTAAAAAATTGTCTTTTTATTTTAAAATGGAATACCATAAAGTAACGCTCAAATCTATCAAAAATAGCGTATATTTCGTATCGTTTGAATTCCGAATTTAATTTCTGAAAACAGTTCCTCAAAAATTGATTCTAATAAAACGAAATCTTAGAAGCTTGATAATGTGTCTAACTCTCAAATTATTCGCCTCTATTATATAACTTGACATTTTACGAATTATTTTTTATCATTGCAGGCACTTCAGGAAGCAAATCACATAATTAGCGAAATTCGTGAGACACATATGTGGTAATGGCGTTCAGTGTAGCGAATTTTTCGGGTCGATTTCAAGATAGTCATTATGATATTTATAAAATTTATAAAAATTGTACTTTTTTTTTATTATATATTTAAAATTTAACTTAATTTTACGTTACAGTTTTACGACGTAGACATTTTTTCATCAAATTATGTTTTAGTTTTGCTTGTAGCTGTTATTAAATATAAATCTGTTAATAAATTTTAACTTTTTCTGACTTCGATCCACTCCTAATCAAATCAAAAATTGTCCTTTTTAACCGGGAACGTAAACATCTTGCCCACTCTCCAACGTTTCAATTGTGGGTTCAAAAAAAAAATTGAGGAAAACTGGACTCAAAACAAAATTTTCGTTTTTCACAAATAACTCGAAAAATAATTTTATGTACCATGTGATGTGAGGTATCGTTAGAAAGGTCTCTTAAAACTAAGGCGACCTCTTCCAGCGAAAAAAAAATTGTCGAATCATAAACGTGGAAATATAAAAATAGTCTTTATTTGCAACAACAAAAAAATTCCACAACAGGAAACGCATGGCTAATATTACAGTACGAAACGACTTTAAGCTTACTTTAAGGCTCCTTGCACATTGCGCATCAGGAGTCGTACGAAATCTGGCCGCAAATTGTTAGTTCAGATACAAAAAAATTGAAGCGAGAAATTAACAATACGTTCGGCAAAACATTCTCAAAAATTTGAAAATTTTTTGAGATTCTAGACTAGAATGCAAATAATGAAACTCGCAATTATGAAAATATTTTAACAGGATGGCGATTGAAAACCAATTTCAAAATTCCCTGACTGTGAATAACATTCCAAGACTACTCCGAAAAAAATATTGTTTTTTGAGGACTTTTTTGTTTTTTTACTCGTCAGTGGCAAAACATACATTTATAGAGCAAAAAAAAAAAACAGTCGACGCTCTCGCCGAGGTGAAAACTGAAAAAATCCCTGACTTTTCTAGGTCGATCGCCACCCTGTTTAACGTACTGACAGATCGGATGCGAATTCTGAAGCAGTGTGCAAGGTGCCTAAATCAGCTTAAAAATACGTCAATTTAATAGCTTACTAATTTTATTAATATGTTACAATATAAATATAAAATTTAATTTAACTAACAAATTACTAATATTATTTCGTGTCAGCGGAGCCGCCGCCCCCCGTGTCGGGGCCCTTCTTTTTATTTTTTTCGAATTCTTGCAACTCTAAATCAATACGCTCTTTGGCTCGAAACACTTTCGATTGCAAATAGAACGATCCACCTTTGGCTGGTTCATTTGCTTCAAATAATTTTTGAAACTGTTCGTTCACTTTCTCTTTATTTAAGTCCGTCACGTTTAAAATCTGTTTGGCCTCCTCCAGCGTGATACCGCCACGTTCAGTGCGCGATTCTCGTGTACCTGGAGCACCTCTTGCACGAGCCGCCTGCTGTGATGCCTCGATTTCTTGGCGTAGAGCCCGTGCGAAAGCTCGACCAAGGACTTGAGAACCGGCAACGATTATTTGTACTATAATTTTAGCCATGTCTGTAAATGAATTTTTATTAGATATTTTGAAAATTGCATCATATTTTTTATATTACGCAAATTTTTTTACCAAAAGAATATGTCTGAACTAACCTAAAATTTGCTATGTGCGAATTTGACTAGTCCAATACATTTTATATGGGACTTAACGGAAAAATGATATGAATTGACCGAACAGACTAAAGGTTCATTGAGACGTGTTGGTCTGGTCTATCAAAAAATGACATTACTTTGCAACTTTTTCTAGCTGTGTTTTCTTTGCCAATTATTTAAAAATGAATGAAATATTTTTATTTAGATTTTTTTTATTTTTATTTATTTTTTTAATTTGAATATGCTTTTGGTCGATCGTAAACCAGATAATTAGTTAATGCTTGTTGATGCCTCTGTGTGTACCCATTGAACTATAAAACATATTTATGTTTCAATTTTTTCCATGGAGTGGAGAAAATTTTCCTACGTTTTTTTTTTCACACGACATAAAGTGTTATCGTTTAAAAGAACCTTTACAATTTTAAAACTAAAAAGTGTAAACAACTTTATAAATTGTTATGTTTGCTATTCAAGTTCTTACCCGATATGCCACAGTGAATACGGTGAATACGAAAATATTTAATCCTTAAGGCAGAAGTACTGGGCAATGAATTTCGGCAAAAAAAGCAACAAATATGTATAAATTATTAACTTCTGAAGTATCTTCACATTCAGAAACTACGGAATAAAAAACAATCGCTAAGTTAGAAACCGTAGTTTCATATTTAATCAGAGCCCTCTGATTTGTAACGGTGCAGTTTCGTTACATAGTGTTATGTAATATAATCTTCTGGCGAACACACACATTGTGTCGATATTGTTTTAGTTAGTAAGTGGGGTTAAGTGGTTATAGTCGTGAATTTTGAGCCGTTAAAATTTTACTCAAACAAATTCTTTAGTTATTTTCAAACATTCTGATCGGTCTGAATCGTCTGAATACACTTACAAAAATATGTTTACAATGAAAATTTGAGATCTTTACGAAAAATTTGAACATAAATGTATATTTCGGTGAATGTAAGTAGATTTTGTAGACCGGCATTTGAAAATTTTTAATGAAACCCATAAAATATTTTCATAATCAGTGATAAATGTGATTGAATCGGCTTTTTATCAAGTTACACGTTTTGATTTAATTTGTCTTTTCGCTACGTAAGATAGTCAATTGAAAAAGTACACGTAATCTTTTTGCATTTCAGCAACATGGAAGCAGAACAGTTTTTTGTTTGGACGTGTGTCTTTTTGAGTTTAATTTTTGTTGGCACTGTTGATCTCTCAAATGAGGACTCATTGAGACAACAGAAATTACCGCCGTGTCAGTCTTGCAAAGCTGTGGTTGAATCATTTAAAAAGGTTTTTTTTGGAATATTTTTGTAGTTAAGGGGGTATATCTAGGTGTAAACGAAATACCGGGTGAGTTTTTTTGAGAATTGCCATTCGATTTATTCCTAAAATTATCATCAAAAAATATTCACAATAGAGGGGGACATCCACGAAAAATATTTCCAAGCTTCTAGGGCCTACAGCCAGGATTCTTTTTATAATACACCCTGATCAGATAGAAATGCAGTTACATTTCTATCTCTTTTTAAATGGAAATTCAGAATATACCAGGGTTAGCAACCGTACTATAATTATAGTAGACATACTATAATTACATCCTTTTTACTATGTACTATCATGCCTTTACAATAATCCTTAAATCTACTATAATTTCTTAAATCTATTATAATTTTTATAAACCATATTAACCATTATAAACCATATTTTTAGACCGAAAAAACAAATTTTTCGTAATTAATTTCAAAATATTTCTCATCTGGCGCCGAAATGATGACTGCTGATACAGTAGATGACTGCTGATCAATCGTGATTTCAATATACATATATATATATAGTCCTCCGGCATTTTGAAAACTGGCGAGCAAAAAAAAAAAAAAGGTCGCCGCCCTCGCCTTCCGATATAAAATGCGATAAAATTGAATTTGGCGGTTATTTTTTCTAATCTACTATAATTTTTTCAAATTTACTATAATTTTACGACCCTAGCACAATAATTTCACTCTTCAGGGTTGCTAACACTGGAATATACAGGTTGATAACTATGACTTGCGATTTCGATATGTATAGAATATATATCCGAAATAATTACATATCCGAAATCGAAACCGTATCCGAAAATAAAAGTGTCGGACAACTGTCGTGGGAAAACTGAGATTAAATTGAAGCAAGTTTTTGCACCATGTATTTCTCTTGATAGATTTCCATTGACTTGTGTTTGGCGTTCACTTTTTGGGGTAAAATTTTCCCCTTTCTTTTGAAAAAAAATTGTCATTGAAAACAATTATCCGTATCCGAAACATTATCCGATATTATTACATATTCGTAACCGAAACCGAAAAAAATGTTTTTGAATATTCGTATCCGTATCCGTATCCGAAATTTCATATCCATAACATCCCTAATACAGCTGAACCTTTTTTTATGCAGTCTTTTTTTGTGCGATTTTTTTATGCGGTTTTTAAAAAAATGGTCATTAAAATTCATAATATAAATCAAAATCAAGAGACAGTAAGAAACTTAAGCATTTACTATAATAAATTTATTTGATAAAAATACTTTTTAACTCTTTTAAACAAATCATATGATAAAATTTTTTTGTCTCAAAATGTCGAACTTTTTACTGCCAAGTGATAAGTACAATAGATAAGGCTACAAAAAAAGAAAAAGAAAAAAATCAAAGATCCCAACATTAAAAAAGTGAAACCTAGCAATATACAAAAAATAAATTATACTAAACTATGTTGATAAAATTGAACATTATTTAGAATTATACCGTATTGTGACAGATGACGGCACCTGTACCAGTGAATATATACATATGACAGCATTTTGAGCCGCCATATTGCAGGACGAGTTAACTCGTCTTAATCATTTAAAGAGTTAAGGGCTTTTAAGCATTTAATCAATTCATTGCATAAGAACATAAATTATTGCATCATTTAATTTTGTTATAGATGTATTTTTCAAAATTTTCATAATATTATAAAATTGAAATAAAATGTTTCTACGTGTAAATTAATGCTTTATCTTGTTTATAGAAGCAACATCTAAGGAAATTTCTGAGTTTTGAGCGTTTTGAGTTATGTTTTTTCGATGAAACTATTTTTATCCGGAACTATACTTTTTATAGCTATTTATGATATTTTTGAATATATTTTTTTTGTGCGATTTTTTTTATGCGGTCCCTATCCACCGTACAAAAAAAGAATCACCTGTATATGATAATTGTTTGCAATACATTTTAGTGCAAAATATTTAATAATCTGTTCAAACCTTATATTTTAATAAAAAATAAATGTATTTCGTATTAAAAATGCATTTCATATTTAATATATGAAGAAACATCCTGTAAATAAATTATATATTCGTAGTACATTCTTAAAAAGAATAAAAAACATATTTCTTTCTTTCTTAAAAAGATTACGAAATATGTTTCTTTCTTTCTCACACGTGTATTATAAAGAGAATCCTTACTGTACTATTCGATTTAAAAAAAAGGTAACTTTGTATCACAAGAACTAAAAAGCTCCTAAACATAGCAGTCGGTTGCCTCCATTGGTAGTTACAACTTTTAACCGAACATTTTTTTGATTAAATCATTAGTTTAGTCGTAATAAAAATGGCAACTCTCAAAAAGCTCACCCGCTATATATTATTATTATAATATTTGGTTGATAACTAGGTATGTACTTCCCCTTAAAATGATTTCTTATTAAACTGATTGGGTTTTGTAGGGAATGGAACGTACGGCTCGGGGTAAATTCGAGGGGGGCGATGCTGATTGGGAGGAGAAAAATTTAGGTTCATACGTTAATAGTGAAGTAAGGTTAGTTGAAATTCAAGAGGGTCTATGTCGAGACTTAACACGTGGCCAGGATCAGTGTCACGCGTTTGTAGATCAACACGATCATTTAATTGAAGAATGGTGGTTTAAAGTGCAAAAATCCGGTCCAGATTTACATACGTTTCTGTGTATTGAATCGGTGAAAGTGTGTTGTCCGGATAAACATTTTGGACCGGATTGTACGCCGTGTACCGGATTCCCGGATAATATTTGTTCAAACAATGGCAAATGTAAGGGTAACGGTACACGTAAGGGGAATGGTAAATGTGCATGCGATCCGGGATATATCGGTGAAATATGTAACGAATGCGCCACTGGCTATTATCAAGTTTATAAGGACGATACGAAAATCATTTGTGATAAATGCCATGCATCGTGCCTGTCTGAATGCACCGAATCTGGTCCTAGAGGTAATTAATTCGAATTGTTAGGAAGTTTCTCCGTACTGCGGAAGTAATAAGTAAAATTGGCCAAGGATTGTCTGCAGTTCCCGTGGGATATAAAATTAATATTTGAAATAGCATAGAGAGTTCCTGTGGGATATAAAATCAATATTTGAAATAGCATAGAGGGGTCTTGTGGGATATAAAATAGATATTTGAAATAGCATAGAGGGTTCCCGTGGGATATAAAATTAATATTTAAAATAGCATAGAGGGTTTCCGTGGGATCAAAAATTCATTTTGTTTTTCTTCAGTTAGATTTTACTTATTACTAATTCACTGTGGACAATCTATTAGGTACAATTTTAACTTTTTGGCGGTGTTTTAGGTTGTAAGGAATGCGCCAAAGGTTGGTATAAAACCGATAAGGGTTGTATGGATGTTAATGAGTGCGTAACTGAGCCGCAAGTTTGTACATCAAAACAGTTTTGTGTTAATAAGGAGGGATCTTACAAGTGTTTAGGTAATTAAACGTTTTTGAGTAAATTATTGAGCGAGATTCTTTTCTCAAAATAATTTTCTTTTTTAGACTGTGACCCGTCTTGTGATGGATGCACGGGAGATGGCCCAGATATGTGCACAAAATGTGCAACCGGCTACACTATGGAGAATAATTTCTGTATTGGTAAGGAATTTTCGTAGTTTCTCGCGTGCACTTGGTGACGAAATTTCATATCCATAACATCCCTAATTAGAATCCAACTTTTCAAATCATTTTAAAATTTCTATTTTTTCCAGATACGACAAGCAGAGACCGTAAAAGTTACGTGAACTTAACCCGCTACTTAACCTATTTGGGCCTTTGTTTAGCCACTTGCATCATATTCCAGCGTAGTATGCTCGTTGCAAGTATTATCGGATTGGTGGTCGGATTATATATATCCGTGTCCGAATATATGTTAGCCAATCAGGAGCAAAAAGCGAACGCACCGATCGATTTAACTTCAATACCAGAATTATTTAAATAATCCGTTTGCCAGGAATCGTAACATTCCAGTAAACGTTAGTTCAATTTAAACCAAAAAAAAAAAAAAAAATTGTACAGAAGCCCAACCATGTTGACTTTTTGAGTCCACGTATCAACTTGTTCACACTGAATTAGTATTACGTAGGTTAAATATAAACGAAGTGGTTTTGATCCTACAGGAACCTTCAACCGGGATAAATGTAGTCTACGTGCTAGTTCATAATGTAGACTCTGCGTGTGCCAAAATTTATCAGAAACGGTCCAGTCATTGTTGTGTATTTAATGAAATAGTAATTTCATATCCCACGGGAACCTTAATTTTTGTTTGACTTACGTATTTATAATTCAGTTTGAATAAGTTTTAAGTAATGGTCCGTTGTAGAAATGATTTAGTTTAATTTTTGTTATGACGCTAATTTAAGTGAGCCAGTTTAATTAAGTTAATTGTTTGATTGTTAAATTGTTGGACTTTCTGTTGTTTTTTCGACTATAGCACAAAATAGCCAAATTTACATTTTTATTGTAGTTCAATTTTTATTTATTTTTGCGATATTAAAAAAGACAAAATAATTTTATATATTATTGAAGTATTATTACTGTGTTTAATTCATTCTTATAATCCTTTTTTTAACTCCTTTAACGTGACAAATTATTCAGTTGGTTACATTTTTCATAATCTTCACTAACTGGGAGTACGAAAATTATATTTTTGCTAATATAATTGAACACTTTCTTTCGGTTCGAAAATAGCGTTGTCGTTTGCTGTAATTTAGATAAATTCAGACACTTTCTTGGAATCATTTCCGCCATTAGTTAGGTTGTGTAACATGAAATGTCACTTTCTGACTACTTGGTGTCGACGCTAGGTCCCCAACAAGTTAGCCCCGCCATTTTATTTTTTTCAAACAACATGGTTGTGTCGTATTGTGAAATTAAAAGAACTATAAAGGTTGTCCCGCCATTTTTTTTTTTTGCATTAAAAAATAAAAATTATAAACATTTTTGTAATTTACTGTAATTCACACATCTTTCTGCGGCCCCACCGAATGAAAAATACTGTTCTCGAGTTAATGCCTGTGGATTACGAAAGGTTGAAAAATAAAACACAAAATTTTACGGTTTCTTTAAATATTTTTTTATTACAAATATCGTTAAGAAATTTCAAAACTAAAACTTAGTCTAATATTAAAATCGTTAATTTTACTTCGTACGAAATTTTTTTTTTAAATTCGTCGGCCAAAAAGGTAATTGCGAAAGTTTCTTATACCCTTACGGCCTTCAAGAATTTTGCCAATGTAGGTCCATTGAGTCATTTTTGAGATTTCTTTTTTTTTACATCAACACATAAGTACAGTCAGTTACAAAATAATCGCGCATAAATTCATTAAAAATTTGGATTAGGGTTGAAATTTTTGTTTATTTGTCCTTACTGTTACGTTTTTGGGTTTTTGTGGGTTTAATTTTGAATTAAGAGATACAGTGAGTTTTGATTTTGTGATGCAACTTTGGTTTTGATAATGTTAACAAAGAAGTTTCACTTCTTACGCGACTCATACACTTGAAACTAAGTTTAAAACATATATTTACAAATTTATACATAATAGAAACTATAAATGAACATTTTTGTACTCGTAAAAATGAAATTTTTTTACCACGGTTTAAAAAAAAACCCATTTTTTTTTTAAATATATAGAAGACACATATTAATATATGTTGTATATGCGATATATGAATATAGAGTGTCCAAGGTCGTATGAAGCACTGACCCCACACCTGATTGTATTTCGTCGGTGTGTACCTCACAGGACCTTGAACACATGGTATGTTTTAATAAAGTAATAAATATTACTTAAATATTTAAGTAGGTAGTGAAGTTAAGTAAAAAGATTGTTGTATTAATCGTCAATCATGCGTCTTGATGGCGGGCGAAAAAATTTTCACTTCTGATATTCTTTTAGCCAGTTCGAAATATCGTTTTCGTTGTGATTCATCCATTGAATATTGAGTCGAATCATCTCTAAACTTTGATTCAGCGCCAATTTCGCCGGTCCAATGTCAATTTTTTCGAAGTACGTTTCAACCTAAAACATTTTTGCAGTTTTAATCAGCTATTTATACCAGTAAATTAACTTTCGTAGTAAAGTAACGTTCGGTGTTGTAAAAGTATCTTCAAAGTATATTTATCGATTTACCGATCTAGCGTTAGTTTATTATTAAATACTAGATGGCAGTACTAGTATCAGCTAATAACATTATTAATAACTATTTTTTTGAAATTTGTGGTGGAATTCGTGAAATTCTAGTGTTTATAATATAAAAAAATTCGTCAAGTGCGTGTTTTTGACACGCACTAAGTAATGTCACCTCAGTGAAAGTGTTAATTTATGATTTTTTGGCTCATTTTTTAAGTACAGTGAGAATACAGCCCTCTTGCGTTTATTCAATATGCATGTAAAACTCGATAATAATGTTTCCCCCACTATGATCACATAACGATATTAATATGTCATCCTTCGATGACATAAAAGAACATGATTGAACATGTTGAAAACGTAAAAAAATTGTCAAGTAAATCTCGGATTAAAAAATTTACTTGGTACGTTTTTTTTTTTATAAATTTATTACCGTTATTAGAATTCGACAATTTTGGGCCACTAAGATTGGGCATAAGTTATTTACCTCTTGATAATCGTAGGGAGTTGAAAGATGTGACGTGACAGTCTGTATCAGATTCCCCAAAGCCTGCGTTTCATTTCCAAATAGATTATGAATGTCGCGCCAGTACGCCTTTAAGTGTCGCCAGGCTAACAATTGCCCTTTTGGATTTGTGGCCACAGACGAAAGCACAACTTTAACATCTTGCACGTTGATCATGTCCTGGTTCAAGGATGTCAACAGGTATCGTTGTAACAGCCAAGGATCTGAGGTGGCCCCTAGCGCGTTCATCAACGAGAGCCGTTCTTTCGTAGTTTTTGAATGATTGTATTCTTTCCAACAGTGTTGCCATTCCTGTAGGCCGCCATATTTTATGCCGGCCGAATAGACGATCTCTTTCAGATTCGGTGATATTTTGTAGCCCTCGTTCATCCAACGGTCAAATTGACGTCTTGCCTCCTTAACTGAACTTTCCACGTCACATAGAATGGCCAACGAGAGAATATTTGTGCGCAGTAACATCATTATGTGACTTCCAACATCATCCCAACCCACATATTCCGTGACCGGTTCAATTAATTGGCGTATATATTGCATAAAAAGTTTATAGGCTGCCGATTCGGTCAAGTAGCGACTCCACGTTTGTAGATGATTCACAGCCGTTTTCCACGGGGCGTATTCTCGTTCTTTTTTTAGGTAAAGTGATAATTTTAGTGGGACACTGGCGTTTATGAGTCCAGCTCTGGAGAGTGAGAATACATCGTCGATTAGATTGGCACGATCCGCGGCACTGAATGCAGTGTAATTTTCGTGCAAAGTCTCGATAATTTCGGTCCACATAGCATCGTCGTACATTGTTCGATAGAAGCCCGATTGTCGGATATTCACTTTGATCCATTGCGTTTCTGGTGGGATGTCGAATTGGCCTAAAAGAAAAATTTTATTACAAGTGCAACACATTTGTTATCAAAAGTGGAATCGAAGAGGCATTAAAAAGAGGCCAAATAATGAAATTTAACAAATGTTCTAGAATATTCTATTCGACAATCTTAAAGCCATTTGGCCTTTTTCCCTATGTTCGCATTGTTTGACTTACCATCCGTATTGTTGAGCCACAAAATATGTTCTTCGGGATCTAAATTTGTATAATACGATACGGGAATATACCATTTATATCCAAAATGGTTTGGTTTTTGATTGTTTTGGTTGTTTGTTTCATTTTTGCCGGCATCAGTCCACTCGGCCGAAAGTAAGAATCGTTCTTGCGTTACGTACACAGTGTTTTCTTTTCGTGAAATTAGAATCAGTGGGTATCCCATTTGTTGGATCCAAGTGTCCATAACCGTCTAAATCGAAATAATAAACAAATTACGTTAGAGGAGTTTTCGATTACAAATATTTAATGTTCTGTTGATTCCGATTGAAGCAGTAAATTTGAATTTTATATTGTATTGTGAAACTCGTTTTTTTTTTTTTTTTTTTTTTTTTTTTTTTTTTTTTTTTTTTTTTTTTTTAATCTATACCCTAAGCCGTCTAGACCCAGACACTTTTTTACATTTTTTGGTATAGTTTTATGTTTATACATGTCTCCTTCATAGATATCACCAATGAAAGTATTACCATTAGAAAGAGCGTATATTATTTGTTATATCCCTGACCCATTTGTTTCATTATAAGTAAAAATAAAAAAAATAAAAAATAATTAGTAAGTCTTTGAACCTGTCAAAGACTTTAAAATATTTTGTGGGAAGGGAGAGGGGCAATGCATAGTATGCCTCTCTATAAAGTAAACATACGATACGACACCAGAAGGAGGCATAAACCGCGTAATTCTGGGGGGAATATTAACGTATGGACAGTGGGAGTTACAACTGGTGCGAATCGCAGCCATAGTGTAATAAACTGATGTGTCCGGGTCTAAACGGATATACATATATAGCATGTATTTTTTTATATATACATCGAATATAACTTCAAACATCATTAAATGATGCGCGATAAAATTCTGAACACATACATGTCAAAACAAAAACAATATAACAATTATAACGAAAATTACATGCCTAAGTTAGACACACATTATTTATGCCTAAGTTAGAAATTATTTAATTTGAAGATTGGTGCAAAGTGTCCAGGTCTAGTTATCGAGTTATTTTCGAGAGAATTTTTGCCATATTTACCTCAAAATTGATATTTTGGAAGTTACAGAAATTTTATGTTTCAATTTTCAGTTAAAATGCTACTGAAAATAACTGACAAAATGTGTTTTATCTTCCAAACTATACCTGATGATGAGTTAATTACTCGAAAACTAGCACGTAACCGTTTCAAAAATATACTTTTAATGAACGGTTTGTGTGTGAATTGCTTCAAAATACTTTACCTTAACTTCTACGCTATTGTTTGTGTTTTGGGTCAAAACATTCCAGAGTTCTTTACTTTCCGCGTTCCCGTATCGATACAGATTCAAAAAGTCCCGTAAACCATAACGGAAAATATCGCGGGTCAAAAATTGGTCCAACATGTTTAAGATTGCTGCTGCCTTATTGTAGGTCATTGAGTCGAATAAATATTGAATATCGGCCGGATTGGAAATTTGTAAGGCTAGTGGATGGCTACTGGCCAACGCGTCTAATTCCAACGCCGCTTGTGTTTTATCCAGTATAAATTGTTCCAGTGTTTCCCACTCGGGGTAAATATTATTCAGCGCTAAATATTCTAGAAATCCACAAAGACCCTCGTGTAACCAATGATCATTCCACCATCGAATGGTCACTAAATTACCAAACCACTAAAACATAGAAATTTATTATCGTAAACATAATCTGGTTAAAATACATAAAAAAATTTTTTTTTTTGAAATTTTTAATAAAAAACCTGATGTGCTAACTCGTGAGTCACAGCAATTGCTATACTTTGATGGTCTATTGCAGTTGTGTCAATGTTTTCGTACAGGAAACCATTTCCACGATATGTGATAAGGCCCCAATTATCCATAGCACCAGTCGTGAAGTCGGGAATCGCTATTAAATCTGTTTCCCCCAAAAATGTGTGATTAATTGTATCTTGACTTACTCTTCTAGACCCTTATTTTACACGGGTTTATTTTACATGTATGTGATAGATTTACTATAAACATTAGGTTCCTGGGGCTGGATCTGAGCTACCAGGCGCGTCCACAGGTTGCGGATAGTGGGACGGCCCTCACATATGGGGGTTAGCTGCGAAATAAGCACTTGACGAATAAGCAGCCGCGGACAAAGATCAACGGAGGTAGCAGAGCGTGGTCGAATAGACTTGTAGTAGAAAGGCCACATATGCTCGATGACGCCTTCGTAACGAGGCATGTCGGTGTTTCCTCTAAATATATACTCCCTTTACTGCCTTGCATGAATTATAGGGATGTGCTCCCTATATCTACGCTTGATTCTACACGCCTAATTTTAGGCATTCGAAAACGACTTCGAAAACCTATAATAGGGTTCTTGACTGAAGTTACGAAAATATTCTAAAAGCATTGTTTTTCCATGTCAGTCAAGTGATTTTTTTTATTTTCGACAGATTCTGTAAAAAATCATCAAAAAAAGTAACCCTACAATTTTAAATGAGAAAAAGGCGGGAAAAACACCTCACTATAGTGACGTCACAGTTTGAAGCAACTAAACGTCAATGTCAATATTTATAACCTCAAAACTTTGATTATATTCATAAAAAGTCAAAGTAAAAGCAAGTATTTATTTGAATTCTGGTCGATTATTATTACTATATATATAAGCTAATAGAAATATTCAATAGAAAACACAATTTTATCTCATCGATGAAAATTATCAAAATTGACATATCTAGCTACAAAATGTTACGTCATTTTCAAGAAATGGCGCGTTTTCACTAATTTGAATATTTGTTGAAAAATGGCGATTTTCAAAATAAAATTTCTAAATAGTTATCAAATCTTTTTATGTTTCATCATTAAAATTGGACATATGTAATGATAATGCATAGAATTATTTAACATTTGACACAAACTGTAAATACAGTCAAGTACCGTATTCGCTTCCAGCTTCACTTTTTCACCCTCTTTTTTGAGGGGGGAATCATGACTGCCTGTGACAACCCCCTTGTATCTGCGCTTATAAGCTTAATTTTTGTGTAATGAAGTTTTTTTATGCACTTGGAAAACTTAACCCTTAAATTTATATCAAAATTTGAATTTCGTAACCGTACCTCCGTGTAAAATAAAGGTCTACCATTTACTTTAGGTAAATGGTAAATTACCTTGTTTGGGCAGGGGATAAGATACCATGAAAAATTCCTCAAAGAAGTCGATAGTTTTAGTCGCGATTTCCATAGCGAAATGTGTTTGATTCAACAACGAACGTGGGGCATAAACTGCCACCGGCACATTATTTTCTGATTTGCTTGTTACAAATGAATAATCGCAAACGACAAAAGCCACTAAGAATGTGCTCATTTCCACGGATTCTTGAAAGACATCTCGTAACTGAAATTGATGAATGTTTTCAACTTTTTTTTGCGGGGGGGGGGGTGGAACTTCCAAAATTTTCACTTACCAAACCTGTACCCATATAAAACCCAGTATCTTCGGTATTCAAGATGGGCATATTGCATAAAGCGATATGAAATCGATCCCGAAATATTGAGATTTTGAAACGTGATTTCAGGTGTGGCTCGTCGAAACATGGAAATGCTGTGCGAGCGTAGGTTGGTTCGAAGTTGGTGATGGCAAGATATCTGGGAATCCCATCGGTCGACGTGTAACTTGACAAATAGAATCCTTTCGGTTGTTTCGAAAGTGTTGTGGTGTATCGTAAACTTAACGTGTAATTCTCCCGTTTTCGAAATTTCTCGTTTACTTCGAGGTACATTTGTTCGTGCGGCGGGTATTCCAACAAATTTGCGATTTTCTTGATCCCTTTACGGTCTTGAAGTAACTGGTATAAAAAAAATGGAAGCAGTTAAGGTGGTTGGCATCAGCGCCGAGTTTCTAAACAGGCAAAGTAGGCAACTGTAGGGATGATCGATATTAGAAAAACATCGATGTTAACATCGATTCAAGAGTATCGATATACGATATATATCGAAAGAAAGACATCGATGTTCGAAAACATCGATGTTTATGTAGCAAAATAAACAACCATTAATCTGTTATTTTTTTTATTAAAAATTAACATTGCTAGTATTTATTTGGTACACTTTGCAAAAAAAAGTCACTTTGTTAGAAGTTTTCCTTTTAATCTGTTGCTTTGTTGATACAAATGCTGCCCGGCTTTTGAAAAAAGTCTCTCTGAAGCTGTTGAAGTTGCTGTGAAACACAGATATTTAATGGAAATTTTTTTCAAGTTTGGATAAGTGAATCCTAGAACTTGCCATAAAAGTAATGGTTCTTGTTTTAAATCAGCTACAGGACTTTTTAAATACTGGATAGCTTAGAGTAATATCGATGTTTCGATATTATTCTCGTAACATCGATGTGTTGATGTTATCGAGGACATAACATCGATGTTTTCCCCCTAAACATCGATGTTTTTTTACCATCGATGAATATCGATCATCCCTAGGCAACTGTCTAAGGGGCCATAACCTCTGAGGGACCTCAAGAAAAGTTCCCCAAGAATTACATTGCCTACGGGCCTCTAACTAGTAAACTACCTAGTAAAATTTTCAGTTAACTTACTTTATCGGTAATCGTGAGTTTACTACTATGGAACACAATGAAATTTGTGTCCCTTTCCACATGGAACTCAATATTGACTTGTCCTTTCACTTCCAGAGTGGTCAAATTCGGTCGAATTGTTATGTTATACCGAGACGGTCGAATATAGTTTGGCAATCGGATATTGTTCCATGGAAATATTTGTCCATTCGTTGCGATTGGTATAAACGGTTTATATTCAGTGTAATCATCTGGTTTAAAGTTTGGTGGTTTTTCACCAGCACAGCTACAATCTATAAATGAAATGGTTATACTTTATTCGAATGATTTTTGGATTGTTTTTTTCAAATTTAATTTACCGCTTTGTGGTCCCGTGTATGCGATGATTAGTGAAACAGCGAATATAGTGATAAAGACGGACGCTGTTATCACTAGGGCTTTATTCTGTGAACACACAGCAACTCCATGTTTTTCGTATAAACTTTTCTTTGCCGCTGGTGGGCTTTCCGTCCCTGTAGATTCATATTCAAAAATTTATATTATGGTTTTTTGTTTCGGAATTTTCGAAAAATCTAAGAAAAGGTACGGAAAAGCGATTTACATAGACAACTGAGATAGTTTACAGCAAAAAGAAAAAATTTTTCCCAATTATTAGCAAGAATTAACAAAATTTTTATCGAAAAATCGTAAATCGTTGGAAAATATTTTTTCTTTGATCGAGAAAAATTGTAAAAACTAAAAATAAATAGAGTAAATTATGTGAAAAATAAAAAATGTATGATTTGGTTTTGGTGAAAAGTGCGTTTTTGGTGAAAAAAACACAGATAGCTAATTATAGCCTAGTAGGGGAACTAAGGGCATAATTCCATTAGCGGGCAAAAATGTATGTTTGTTTGACACTGAATTCGTACAATGTTGCGTTTACTGAATGCGCATATGTACATAAAGCGTGGTAGAGTAATATTGTAATTCAATGTCAAATTTTTGCATACAGTTTTAAAATTGGAATTTTTTCCCACATTTACCCTACCGTAGCTTTTTGTAAGGAAACATAAGCTCAAATTATGATAAGAATATGCAACTAGTTGTTTAAAAATTGCTTACTGCAACTGTCTGTTCTCCACAACTGACTAAACTAAATTTGAAAGAAAAACGTTGTAAAAGAGTTAAATTTTCGAAATATGATCAGAGCAAAATATCTCTCATTGACCAGTTGACCTGTTATTCAATAATTAAGTATTAAAATTTGGAATTTAAAATCTAATCTTCAGTGGTAGCATCGTTTACTATAGGCTAGCAAGACTACTATACGAACCCATAATCGAATCCCACCCATGGCAAAATTTTTTTTTTAATAAATATTAAAAATATTATTTTCTTTCAAAACTAGAAAAAATTGTAAACCAAACTTACTTTATGTCATTATTGTCTGTATTAATGGATAGATGTTGATGCATACTATTTTTCATATGAACGTGTATGCATACATTCAAACATAGTCTGTGCATACACACTTATACTATCAAAGTTTTTTATAATAAATGCTTTGACATGATTGTTATTTATCCAACAAACATATTTAGTGGTATGCATATGCGTTTGGAGCGCTTTATTTTTTCAACTGTACAAGATAGACAGGTGCTCTCCCGGACTTTTTTGTAGAGAATTCGATTCTCGACAAAAAAGGTCTTAATACTTTTTAATGTATCTATCACCGTTTTCGCTACGTAGGCGGTGAAAGGTCAAAAAACGCTATTCATGAATTTTTAATATTGTTTAAACAATAAATACGAATAAACAGTTATTTAATATACAGGGTTGCCAGACTGCCTGGGTTCAGTTGCTTGAAATTGGTGTATTTATTAAAATACTATAATTTCTCTGATGATATCTTCAATTCAAAACGATCAACAAATAATTCAATTTTTTCTTTACATTCAGAATTTATTAATCTTTCTTTCCCTAGTTTTTTATTGAATTCTGTCGAGTCATTATATTGTTAAATACAAAATAAGGGTATGTAGTCAGAATTCTGAGATCTGATACATGGAGTAGATACAAACTTCAACCCTAATTATCTTAACTCAGAAGCGATCAATCTTTCCCAAATTATAAGGACAATCAGATATAGTATTCTTCTTTATACTATTAAAATTTGAAACTATTTTGTCAAAAAGTCAAATGTTGAGGTAACTACCCTAAATTGTAATTACAGTAATTTGTTCAAATAACATTTTAATATTTATTTGAAAAATAAAAAAAAAAAACTGTTACCGGACGTGCGATTCGACCATCATTCCTCGCGTAGTAGCAATTACCGATGATGCAACCACTGAAGATTACTAGAACATATTTGGACTCGATTTTCTTAGGAGCTAGAAATCACCCAGTAAAATCCCGTTAACCTGTTACTAAGGGGGGTTAATTATTATATACCCGCCCCCCTCTCTGTTAGGATACTTACTTACGGCAACTGGTCTCTGATTGATGTTTGAAACAAGAAAGCTATCTATGCTCTTGATACACTGTTCACAATCGAAGTTCAGTCTCAAAACACGTGACAAAAACGTTCAATTTTGGGCTCTTCGATGGTGACAGTTATATTTAAAGAGATGAGCCTTCCTGTTCAGTTATGATAAATTCCTACTGAGAGGCACAATTTTTGTGAAAAATTTGACGAACGAATTACGAAACAATATGAAAAATAATGGAAAGATACATCTAACAATATGATGTACTTATAATAAAATTTAGATCTAAAAAAAAAAAATCAAAAGAACACCTAAACTACAATTTCGTTTTTTGATTTTGATAATCTTTTTCAAAACAATTCTACGTTTAATTTAAAACAAAACCAAAACTAAAAATCAAATCCAACAACTTTAATCGTTAAACTACAAAAAAATTTGATGCTTTCAAGTAACAAGTACCCGTTAATATTATTAAATAAATTTTGAATTTTGAAATTTCACAAAAATATAATCGATTACTAAAGTAAGTATAGTGTCGGAATGAAACAGTTCGTATTCTCAAAATGTTGTGTGTAAACTAAATAAAATTTCTGTGTTCGGCCCTGAAATACTACTGTGGCATTTCGTAAGAGAATTTTAATTCCATTAAAAGGACGACCTAATTAATTAACATTAAATAAAATGTTCGGCTCAATTCGGCCGTGTGTTTCATTGATTTCTTACCTTCAGCACCTTCAGTCGCAATGAGCAGGGAGGACCTACAGTTTAACATGGGTTTCGAACCATGGGACTCATCCATCGATTCTTCCATGTTATGGACAAAGATCTTGAAGATTTTGGGTAGGGCTTGACGCAGCGACCAGTAAAAATGGACAAATTTTACTGATCAAATTAAGGGTTGAATTCGCAACCTCTTCGCAACAGTAATCTATTCTATTTAATTGGTCTTGGTTTTTTTTTTTTTTTTTTTGGTTTTTTTAAACTAAAATACAAAATTTTGCGAAAAAATTTCACAATTAAATCATATAAATTAGGATTTTTGCAAGAAATTACAGTGAAGTTCCAATTGCCTTCTTGCCACATTTTACATTATTTTGATTCGAACAATTTATCGAATATCAACTGCAGTAAGGTAATTGGTATTTCTCTGTAACAACTCCAATAATAGCAGGATGCTGGTACTTTTTTACGACGTAAATATCGTTTTTTTAAAAAAATTGTATGTAATACGCATGTCTATTATTAGTCCTTAGTATAGGAGCAATATAAAACCCCTCATGGAATGTTTACACCTGCTGTGATTGGAGTTGTTATATGATAAACGGAATTGTACTGTATTTAAAAAAATACATATATATTAAATTTTACTATCGTTACTAAACGGACATGTCATGTCGTTTGCCTATATAAACGGAAGTTTGATTTGTTGGCTGGTTCTTAGGCGCAAACGTCGTCCTCTTAATAGCCAATTTTTGTGTAACAGTTATAACATTTACAAATTGCTACGTTTTACCACTGAAAAACAGTAGTATTTTTCGGTTAGTGTAGTAATATTGAATTACCGCACGCATTCATCTTTACCGCACGCTCGTATATATACAATATTTACGCATACTGTTATGCTAAGCCAAACGATAATATCTCAATGGTTTAGAAATTTCTGTAGATGATGGAAAATTTAAAATAATTATTTTAAGATACGATGTTTTGGCTTAACACAGTAGTATATAATACATCCGCACACAAAACTGTTGAAGCCGCTATTGTTTTTAAAAGCAGTGTTCATGTTTTTTTTATTGATTTGTTCGTGAATTCGCCTTAAAATTTTTTGAATTTAACGTTTTCCAATTATCTAGCAAATGGGCATGCATTAAATGTCTCGAAAAACTATTTTCACTATAACAATTTTTAAATTCCATTTTTCATTGTTGTTCCATTTTCCAAAATTATCCATTGTTGTTTTTGTTTAGTTGATTTTGAGTTGATTTTGTTTAGTTGAAACGGATAAAATGATTTCTTAACCGAGTTGGAGCATAGAAATATTTTCGACTGACAATGAGTGATGGGGGCGGGGCTATAAATTTTATTGCTTTTTATTATAAAACTTAAAAATATTTTTAATTTTTTGTTTGTTTTTAAATCAGTTTCATTGCCACCTACATTTTATTTTATATGTATATGTACATGTATTTCAAAATAGATGTACATATTTTCAATAAAGTCGTAAAACTTATAGCCCCCAGTCCAAAAAATTATATACTACCAACTCAGTTAGGGATCAGTGTACTTTCGTACTTTATTGTGAACTTTGTTCAACAATGTTCTGAGTAGTTTTAAATTGTGAATGACTAGATTTTAAAATTTCATTTTGAGACCTTTTAGCATAGTTGAGACTTTGACTCCCCTGATCCTAAACGTGTTAATTTACAAAATACAATGAGCTTTTTCCGTATTAAAATATCAGTGTTTCTCAACAATTTTTTTTTTTTAAATTTTAATCGAACAAAAATATTACTGAATGCAAATTTCTACAAAAATAATTTGTATTTTCAAAAACGGCATGCAACAGGACAGTAGGTCTTTAATTGTCTCAAAAATTGAAAAAGGTTTTCTAACGTAAGTCCAAATTTTCTTGCATGGTCAAACAAATTTCAAATCTAATTCGACAGGGTTTCTAGATTTTACATCCCGAATATTAACGATTAGAACTACCTAGAAGTTTCGAAAAATTTTTATGTCATGCCAATATGAAAGTTTTACTGAACTGGTTGTGTAAAGAGTCACCAAGCTGCACTCAAATAATATTTCAGAAAATTTTTACGCGCAGTTAAAGTGAAACTTCTTTAACATCAATTTTATGTTAAAGCTTTACTTAATAAATTTAAAAGTCATCAGTAGTAAAGTTATGTTTAATCAGTTATAGAACCAGAGGTCCTTCAAGTTTTACATCAGTGGGCCAAATTATGAGCACCAAAATATTTGGCGGGCAAAAAAAAAAACAACTAAATAAATTGATACTAATTGCACACAGTATTACTGATAAACTGATGTGAATTATTGTCAATAATATTGTTGTGTATATCCGATCAGTTCAAACTGTATACGGATTAAAAAATAAACTCATCATTATTAAGCGTTCACTTTGGGAATCCCCGATATAGAATAAATGTCTATTTATTTTGATACATGGCTGTGCAACATTTTGAACTGGGGGGAGGAGCTTACAAATTTTATTGCTTTATTGAAAATGTGTACATCTGTTCTGAAATACATATAACTGTAGATGGCAATAAAATTTATAACCACGCCTCTGTCACTCAAAATTCGGCCACCGCTTTCACGGAGAGGTAAAAAGTTTCACTTTAAAAATTTGAAAAAGAATTCATAGTTATGAAATAGTTAAAAATTGAATTAACTGCAGCTGTTTGGTAACTCTTGCGTTAACGTTAAGAAACACTGGTTAAATAGTGAAGCGGATTTGATAATTTAAAAATTGTTATATGTGCATATTTTTCACTTGAAGACATCAAATTATAACAAACTTTCACTGATTTGTCTCAAATATATAATATATAAATCAACTGAAAATTATGATAATGTTCTGTAGCGTTCGATATTCGAAAATTCAAATTCGAATTTTAAACGTAATTAATTAATGTGGTTAGAACTTTCAATTTTACGATCACCTGTCAGGAAAGCCTCATCGTCAACATCTGAGTCACACATTGCGTCCAAGTATACGTGAAGAGGGGATCTTAAGAAAGCTCAGCTTAGATTCCGATCAATTTTTTCAAATTAAATTTTTTAAAAAAATTATTTAATTAATTTTATTATATATTTCATATTATTATTATTTGTTTTATTAAATTTGTATTTATATAACTTAAGGCTAAATGCGGATAAACACTCAGAAATACCAGTAAATGGCTCCATTATTTGAAACTGTTTATTTTTGCTAGCATCAAAACTATAATATATTCATATCACCAAAAAAAAATAACAAAATTTCACACAGTATCATCCCCAAAAGAAAAAAACACCACTAGCAATATTTATATTATCAACCACCGCAACAGCAATCCCCCAAACTATTTAGAATTTTCTAAATCATGTTTTCAATTCAGACTTTTTGGCGTGCAAAAACGCACCAAAGCCAATAATGCCTTTCATACGATTTTGTACGAATAAATTGAGACAAATTCATTATTTTTTGTTTAACAATCGATAAAAAAACAAACAAAAAACAACCAAATTTAATCACTTTCGGGAACACATTCAGTTTCTTACTAATTGATTACTCAAAATAATTTTCAATAATTTCAGTACTTTTCGAGAAACGTTTGTACAAAGCGTACAGAGGTCATTATGCACGTGGAAAAGATCAATAGCGATGCCCAGTTTGGGATGCGCCCGAGCAACCCTTATTTACAATAAACGGGAATGAATATAGGATAGGGGTAGTGGAATTTTTATTCAGTATAATAATTTTTAATGTTAATTTTTGTTGCATTTATTGTATTCGGGGGTATAGTAATAAAGTTGTAGCAGTAATATACATAATATAAGCAATTGTACAGGATGTCGCAGATATATCGCATCAATGGGATTGTATGTATATTAGATTGAGAGCTGGAGTGTTGTTGAGTGCATTCCATCTAAACAAGAAACAAAATAAAATTTGAATTTATTGCTGTTTAGGGGTTCAAGGGTAGACGGAAGGGGCATTTTTTACTATCAAAACGAACAAATTTCTTTTAAAAATACGATTGACTCGACGGAAGTTTTTTTTTTTTTGCTTTCTTACATGCCAAATTTTTGGAAAAATGAAAAGAACGACTTCGAAAACCTATAAGTCGCTCCCTGCTTCCACTGAAAAATTTTAGTGAATTTAAGGGGAGGTTTACTAGAGAGTCCTTAAAAATTATGTATTTTTCTAGAATCTTTTTCTCAAGAACGGAAGTAAATATCAATTTCAAATTTTGTACACATATTTATTAAGTATTAAACTAAACAAAAAAAAAATTTTCAAGGAAAAATATAAAAAATTGTCCAATTTATAGATAGTGCAGTGTGACGATCCGAAAATCCGATGCCTTGTTGGTTGACATCATAGCGCCGGTAATAAACCACTGAAATCCAAAAACAAAAAAGATTTATAAAATACATGAAGAGTACCGGCACCTCTACCTATAATATCAATAAATTGCTGAAAGAAAAAAAAATGGCGGATGTTTGAACTTTTGATTACAATTTTTGTCTTATTTTTCGCTCTTTAAAGTAAATTTAAAAATAAAAAAAATATTGAAAGTGTATCGAACTTAGGTAGAGGTGCCGAAGAATTGAATTGTCTTTAAAACAAAAAATTAAAAAAAAGGATCCATCGAATAGTTTTTGAGTTATCCTGTCAACCAGTTCCAAAAATGTGGTTCCGAGATATTATAAAATATATATAAAGAAACGTATTTTCAAAATACGTTTTTTGAATTATTTTTTATAGAAAGCTAGATTCGGTTAATGTGCAAAAGACTTTTTTTTAAATTATTTTCAGCAAAATCACTTTGGGAACATATTCTACACATAATTTGCTAGCAATTTCGGCAAAAAAGTCAATTTTTTTATCAAATCTCAAGTAAACCTTCCCTTAAATTACTTTCAGCAAAATCACTTTGGGAACATATTCTACACATAATTAGCTACCAATATCTGCAAAAAAAAAATCGATTTTTTTTAATGACGCTCAAGTAAACCTCCCCTTAATGACACCATTAAATTTAAAAAAAAAGATTATTTGTTCTCATATTAATCTTTATAGAGTTTTTATCTTTTCGCACTAATCCATTGATTTTGTAATTAAATATTTCCTGTAGTAAAATTTACAAATAAAAAAATGCCTCGAAAAAAAATGCACCCTGACTCTTATTCTAATATCACTTAAATTTTGATAAATTGTCTGACGTGTGCTTTCAATCAACTGAAATACTTAATATTTTCCGTAATTGTAGTACAGTCGTGTACATCATATTATTAACCCATTTAAAGATCGACATCTATCTTACTTGTAACACCGTGGGAACGTTAAGTTTAACAACAGTCTTCTCTATTCAAGAAATATAAAAGTATAAAATAACAATAGAATACCTTTCTTTAAACTTTTGTCTTTCTTCCCGAGTAAAAAAGGGATTTATCTTTTTGTCATAACTTCCAAAAAAATTTATTTCAAATGTGTACAAGAACAATTGTGCTAACTGAATACATGGTATAGTGGGCGTGACCTAAGATAGCTGATGAATATGAAAAGGAATATATGTATATGCGCAATCTTGACTGTACGGTACTTCACTGTATTTAAAATTTGTGTCAAATGTTAAATAATTCTATGCATTATCATTACGTATGTCCAATTTTAATGATGAAACATAAAAAAATTTGATAACTACTTATAAATTTTATTTTGAAAATCACCATTTTTCAACAAATATTCAAATTAGTGAAAACGCGCCATTTCTTGAAAATGACGTAACATTTTGTAGCTAGATATGTCGATTTTGATAATTTTCATCGGTCAGGTGAAATTGTGTTTGAATATTTCTATTAGCTTATATATATACTAATAATAATCGACTAGAATTCAAATAAATGCTTGCTTTTACTTTGACATTTTATGAATATAATCAAAATTTTGAGGTTATAAATATAGTGAGTTGTTTTTTCCGCCTTTTTCTCATTTAAAATTGTAGGGTTATTTTTTTAATGATTTTTTACAGAATCTGTCGAAAATAAAAAAAATCACTTAACTGATATGGAAAAACAATGCTTTTAGAATATTTTTGTAATTTCAGTCAAGTACCCTATTAGCAGTATTGACACTGTTAGTGGCAATAGGCACTGTTATCATTCTTTTCGTCGCAATTGTACTTGTCTTGTGCAATATTTTCAGTAACTCAATAAGTTTTTTGTAAGTTAATATTGATAAATTTGACGTCTACAGATAGCTTCTGGTATCATAATTTCGTACTTTACAACTTGAGATAAGACTTTTTTTCATCGTTTCAAGAGACGTGTTAAGTTTTTTCTGATTGACGGTTGTTAACCTTAATATAGAAAAAAAGACGCAAAATATAAAATTTTTAAAAAATTTATTTTTAACAATCATTTGACATATAAGATTATTCAATGTAGAATCATAGTAGACTTTCATAAAAAAATATAATCTTTATTTTTTAAATATTCAAAATGGCGTACGTCTCAATAATCAAATTACAATAAAGTAAGTTAATTATTAAAGTACACCGTTTGTAAACATTACATCACTAGTTACATTGGTACACATCATTGACTTGTGCGTCATAATCGAAACGTTTCAAAGCAATCCACAAATTCGAATCAGCGTTTGACAAAAAGAAAAAAAAAAATAAATGCATAAATAATATAATAAAAAATAAACAAATTCAATAATAATTTAAATAACATAATTAATAATCCAAATAATAAAAATTATAAAAATCACATATTTAAGCAACGCAACTGTTTATCAGGCACATGCGCAGTGAATTGAAACGTATCCGCGGGCGGTGGTATTTGTACTGCCGCCTCAGCACCCTGTTGATTATCGCGATTATCGTGACCGTTCGATAATCGTCGCTGCGTCGGCACCAAATTGCCCATCAACATGTCCAAATTCAAATTCATCTCTTTGATCCGAGCACGCACCAAATATTCAAGCGTAAATAGATGCTCGTCAATCGCTTCCGGTATACAGTCGCGCATAAATGTTGCTAAGCGTATCAAATATTCAACATTATGGCCGCTAGTGCCGCTGCACTCGGCAATTTGACTGGCAATCTCCGTGAGCGGGGCTTCCCCGAGCCATTGTTCGTTATTCGGTGTTGCAATGTATAGTAACGTTAGGAACGGTTTGATAGACGATTGACGCGGATAAAATATGGTGAATTTGCTTAAGTAGCCACCCAGACGACATTCGCGGGTGTTCAGGTACGGTAGGGCAGCGTCACCTTTGATCTCGTAGGCACGACCCCACACTATACTCTGAAACAAATGAAAAAAAATTATTTTCATTTTTGATTTTGAAATCTTTCGAAAAACGATGGGCAATCTCCGGCTTGTGAGTCAACTATAGTCCACGAAAATTTAAGGTAGTTACTGTGTGACATGCTAGTAGAAAAAATTGCAAACCAAACTCAGTTTATGTCATTATTGTATGTATTAATGGATAGATGTTGATGCATACTATTTTTCATACGAACGTGTATCCATATATTCAAACATAGTCTGTGCATACACATTTATACTATCAAAGTTTTTTATAATAAATGCTTTGACATCATTGTTATTTATCCAACAAACATATTAAGTGGTATGCATATGCGTTTGGAGCGCTTTATTTTTTCACCTGTACAAGATAGACAGGTGCTCTCGCGGACTTTTTTGTAGAGAATTCGATTCTCTACAAAAAAGGTCTTAACACTTTTTAATGTATATATCACTGTTTTCGCTACGTAAGCGGTGAAAAGTCAAAAAACGCTATTCATGAATTTTTAATATTGTTTAAATAATAAATACGAATAAACCAGATATTTAATATCCTGCGTTGCCAGACTGCTTCGGTTCAGTTGCTTGAAATTGGTGTATTTATTAAAATACTATAATTTCTCTGATGATACATATCTTCAATTCAAAACGATCGACAAATAACTCAATTTTTTCTTTATATTCAGAACTTATTAATCTTTCTTTCCCTAGTTTTTTATTGAATTTTCTCGAGTCATTATATTGTTAAATACAAAATAAGGGTACGTAGTCAGAATTTTGAGATCTGAATACATGGAGTAGATACAAACTTTAACCCTAATTATCTTAACTCAGAAGCGATCAATCTTTCTCAAATTACAAGGACAATCAGATGTAGTATTCTTCTTTATACTATTAAAATTTGAAACTATTCTGTCGAAAAGTTGAATGTCGAGGTAACTACCTTAAAATTAAAAAATAAATAAATAAATAAAAATGAAAAAATTCACAGGAAAAACGAAGGTATATACCTCTGTCGCAGCACCCTGCATAACACAGTGAATTTCCATTTACAAAAATTAATTTTTCTCCGGAACTAGTTGATAGAATAATAGTTCAAAAATTTTTTTTATGTAATTTTTTTCCTCTTTTCAATGGCGTAAAAAATGCCACAAAATTTTTTGCATTTAGAGGAAATTTTAGGAAAAAAACCTTATTTTTTTCACGAAAAATGCCCAAAAAACTACGTTTTGGATATTGAAACAGTATTTGATTAACGAACTCATCCAAGATTTTTAGCTTTCCAACGTTTTCATCAAATTTCGTAAAAATAGGATATCTCATTCGAGAGTTATCGTGGAAACACATATACATACGGATATATAAATTTTAGTGAATGTCATTTTCGACTTTTAGGGACCTCATGTCGCTAGACAGTGGCTGTAATAGCTGAACTTTCGATTCGAAAATTCACTAAAAGTATTTCTATTCGTATAATTTGTATATCAGAACCTTTGAATAAATTTACTTGGTAGATTTTCGGTAAAATAAATTACTCGCGATAGATTTACTTTTTAATATCAACAATTTTGAGAAGTAGACAAGTGGGTGCCTGATAACACTTTTCACAACAGTTTAATCATAAAAATTTCCTTGACCAAAGTGGCAAAGTATCAATAAAATGATATGTTATTTATTTGATTACTGAAACCGAATAAAAAAAATACATATATGTCTACCAGACAATTTGCAAATTAAGGGGAACCACTAGTGTGACATTTAAAAAAAAAATTGAAATTTTTTTTGCATGTTTCGATAGCCTATACCTTTAAAAATAACATACTAAAATTTCAAGTGCATATCTGAAATAGTTTTTGAGTTACAGCCATCCGAAGAACGGATTCTGATTTTCATTGTTAACTTTGAGGTATTGAGAAATGTATGAAAGTTGATAGTTCGGGAGTTTCTGGACGTGGCTGCCAGTCACATGTTGGGGCGAAGCTAGACCCTGGCACATTTAAACGACACATCTAGTTTTACTATGATCGTTATAGTGAGTACATCGTAAATAATTTTAGTAAAAATTCCCAATGATTAAAACTAAAAGGTAAAGAGAACTACATTTTTCAAATTTGCTGCAGTTATAACTCGAAGACAAATCATCCGATCGATTTGATTCTTATTGCAGCTTCTTTTATATATGTTTCTTTGATCGAATCGAATAAAAATGCAATTTTTGCAGGCCAAAAATCATCAAATTTTCGCGTAAATCATGAAACTTTTTTTTAAAAAAACTTCGCCATTTTGTTATTTCAACTTTTTTGTTCGATTGAGATTCACGGCACGGGCAGTACCTTCTAGTTAGTTTAATAGGCTTTTTGTTTTTTTTGATTTCAGGCACTGTGAAGGCCGCTATCACTGCAGCAGTGGGGGGACTTTTTTTTGGAGCCTTGGGAGATCGCGATAACTCACTGAATTTTCAATTTTTTGATCCAAAAATTTTATCATGAATTTATTATATATCAACGAATATATCCTTAAAATATTCCATACAGTAGTTTTCTTTAAAAAAAATTCCCAAAAATCACCTTTTTTCAGACGGTCACACTAGTGGTCCCCCTTAAACAAATATTGCATAATATTTAAGTAAAATATATGGTTTTGCAAGGTCTCGGATTATATTACTTTTCATCTGTTGGTAATAGTCCAAAAGCCATTGAACATTTCATTTATAGAGTTTCGTATCGGTATGTTTCAATTTGACAGTTGTATTCGAGTAAATATTTTAGAAATTTCGGAATTTACAATGTGGTGAAATTTTTTAATAATATACTCGTATGGGATTATGGGAAATAGAGTATTTTTGCTATGTTCCAATGAAAAATGAGGCTAAAAATCTAAAATTTTTCATAGTAAGCCGCTAAATCTGTTTAAACATGTATACAAAATTTCGAAATGATTAGGAAAAGTGTTACTGAAAAAATCTGACAACGTCGCGTTAAATTAGACGCGACAAGTGATTTAAAAATAAAAAAAATTCGTCAAGTGCGTGTTTTTGACACGCATTAAGTAATGTCACCTCAGTGAAAGTGTTAATTTATGATTTTTTGGTTCGTTTTTTAAGTACAGTGAGAATGACAGCCCTCTTGCGTTTATTCAATATATGCATGTACAACTCTATAATTATTATATTATATATTATTATTATTATGATTATTATTAATTTTTACCCCACTATAATCACACAACGAGATTAATATGTCATCCTTCAGTGACATAATAGTCGCAGTTCAGAATAAAAAGAATTTTTCAAAAAATCGCAGATTTTTTACTGACTGTACGGACTGAACGTCGTTAAACAGAATTATAGCAGAAGAACGTATTTCTGATATTATAAACTTTTTCATATCATTACACAAAGTTTCAGTCGGTGGAAAACTCTCGGTTTAAAATGACTGACACCTCTTGTTCTATAATATTTTGAAATACTTTACTAGTATTTACAAGTATTAATATATTTTTTATGTGGTTTTTATTCGCTTATCATTTGTTATCACAAAGTTAGCAGCTGTTAAAAACGTGTCAGTAACTAATTACAGATAAATACTAACTTACTAATTGTGTTAAAATTTCGTTATTGGTGAATAATAAACTATTATTCATTTTCTTTTGTTCTATACAAACAAATTTTCTAAGCTTTTCATTTGCCATTGTGTGCTTTGTTCAATCAAACACAATAAATGTACAATTTTTATAAAATTATTTAACACTGAGACGTCTACATTTGTTATATTCGGGACACGTCTCTGATCCAAATGAATTGAACCTTGAACCGTTAAAACACGCAACTTATGGCGAATCAAAATTCAAATCGTATTGAGTCACTGTTAAGTTTATTTTCGAATTGTTTCATTGTAAAAAAGTTGTAGAGTTGAACCTTGCTTTACACGAAAATTACATTTTTGCAAAATTTTTTTCGATTTTTGGATATTATGTTATTTTTAGCGAATTTTCGAATCGAAAATTCAGCTATTACAACCACTGTCATGAACTCATGACGCGACTTGACCTCGGAACTATGATAGAAATTTGTTTTGACGTCCCTAGAAACCGAAAATGATATTCACTATTTATATAGTTATATATGTATATGTATGTATGTATATATTATGTATGTATTTACGTGCCCGCGCGATAACTCTCGAACGAAATGTTGTATTTTTACGAAATTTGGTGAAAATGTTGGAAGTTCCAAACCGTTAGATGAGTTCGTTAGACAAACACGTCCAATACCCGGAACATGGTTTTTTGGGCATTTTTCGTAAAAAAAATTAGTTTTTTTGCCAAAAAGAGAAGAAAAAATCACATAAAAAAAGGTTTTGAACTATTATTAACTATATCAACTAGTTTCCGAGAAAAACTAATTTTTGTAAACGGAAATTCGCTATGTTATGCAGGATGCTACGGCAGGGGTGTTTTTAAACTAATGGAGGGATTTCCAAAACGGGATGAAATATTTTTTGCTATAATTTTGATAGTAAAATTAGCCTTTAGTTTGCAAATAATGTGATTACCTCATTACCTGAACCTATTACTTTCCATATGAATTAAAATAAATCAATAATAATGTTTTTTCTGAAAGAACGACACTGTCTATTAAAGTGCGTAAGGTCCGTCACTGACTTATTACAAATGGTCAAGTTCAAGTAGACTACCCAACGCGTTGACAGACATGGCGAATCCATAAATAAACCGTGTGTGTATATAATCAACATATGTACTTATATGATATCAAAGAGTTAATCGTGTAAAATGGGGGTCCACTGTACTATTAGAAACTGGCAAACAAACTGGCAAGTTATTTTTGAACGTTATATTAAAAAATTCATTCAAACGAATATTGAACGTAGTAAATGACTTTCAAGGTTTTGTTCTCGGAAAAACTTACAATAAAATATTTCGAAAAATCAACTTACCTCAGATTCTTCCACCAGTGTAGCAACTCTCCCCGGCTGTAAAAAGCAAAAAAAAAAAAGAAAAATTAGAAATTAAAACCGGTGAAAGGAAACATTAAATGTTGATAATGAACTTAGTTAATTACGAACAGATGTGCACAGACAAAATCTGGTTCAATTAAAGTACCTTGTGATCAAGGTAAAATGTTCTCAAAGGATTAATATTATGTATAAAATGTATAACAGATGCAAACTTCCGACTGATAATAGTATTTTAATGTTTATAATTTATTGTAACAGTGTGTCCTTCTAATCAAACAATTATCCTATCTGGGCCGGATAACTTACTCGATTTCCGGTAGATTTGTCAGTTAGTGTTAAGAGAGTGACCTCCTAACAAAATTTATGTTTTTTTTTTTATTTTTTATTTTTAAAAATTAGTTTATTAAGAGGTAACATCACTTTGAAGTCTGAAAAAGAATATTTTTAGGAGGACGCCTTAAATGAACACAGGTGTTTTTTGGACGCTCTGATTAATTAGTTTTGTATCCCACGGGAACCAGAATATACCAGATTTAATCGAAATTGATTCAACAATTTCAGCATGATTGAGTAATTAAATTAATAATTACGAGAATTAATAAAGATAATTTTGTTCTAACCGGTTTAAACAGGTCCGGGCTAAGTAAATTTTTATCCGAGACCGTGTCTATTTAAAATTAGAACATTTGATAAAATTAAATGCATTTTAATTTTTAAGTATATAATGCTTATTGATGCTATTCAACAGTAGTTATACAAAGAATTGCTATAAATAAGATAATTGGCTTTGACGTGTGACAAAAGAATATCGGAATATCACGTTGTATCCCCGACTTGTCAATGTGATCCGTGTGATCACACTCATTAAGGGGCAATATCCACATAAATGTAAATAAAAATAAAATAAAGGAGTTCCACAGGGATCAGTCTTAGGTCCTATACTATTCTTATTATATATAAATGATTTTGCTATGCTTGTAAGCAATTTTTTTCAGGTACAAATCTTTAAAATTTGTAAACTTATTCTCCAAACTTGGAACCTGTTCGTGAATAAAGAATTTTTCTGAAAAATAGTAATCAAACTAGTCACTTAAAAAAAAATAAAAAAAAAAATATTTATTTTCGAAAAAAATCCTTTGTTTACAAACAGGATCTTAGTACCTATACACCTGCAAATTTTGAAATTAATCGATTTAACCTTTCCGAAATACCTTGTTTACAAGTATCAGTAAACAATATGGTACCTAGAACTGCTCCCTGTGGAACTCCTTTGTTAACAAGTATTTAGCTAAACTTGCTGGGTATTTAATTATAATAACTAAATATATGCAGTTGCAAACGTACAAATTGTAAAAAACAAAACATATTATTATCTTAATTTTAAAAAAAAATTCCAAAAATATGTATTTCAAAAAGATTCTATTGTTTACCAAAATGAAAAATTGTCGTTATCATTATGTTTTTACTTAAACAATACATAGTTTTTTTTTTTTTGCAATGACCTAAATCTCTGCAAATAAATCTACTTATTTTATTTCATTGTGAATTCACATTTTATCAGTATTATCACTCCGTACCTAGTTAAATATTTGCTCTCAATTCATGTGACCGATTTGTTTTTACCAAAAAAAAATTTCTCAAAATAATTACCTTTTGTGTGGTTCCTCGATGCGTGGTGTTACCCTGCCAAAATTTCCGTGAGTATCCGCGTACGTACCCGGTCAGCGAACGTCCATATTCGAATCCCGGTTGCCAGCACAACGATCCATATCCGAACACCCATAATCTTCTGCTGTCGATTGAATCTGTTACCGCCTCTGGTCCCATATTATCCGGCCGATTCCCGTTAATATCGTCAAGATTTTCATCATCTGGATACCAGACATCATTATTTGGTGGACGAGCTCCGTTTATGTTGAATCGTTCCATTTTTTTTTTTTTTTTTTTGGTAGAAATATCACAATTTAGGAATGAAATTTTTTAATAAATTAATTGAATCTAATTGGGACAGCCCTTGTCAAACGGTTTGCGATTGATGTTTGACCGCCGTTATTTGAATTTGTCTAATAATTATTCTAGATTTTACTAAATTTGTTTTTTTGGTTTTTTGAAACATTTAAAATGTTTAATACTGATATATTATTGCAGTGGATTTCTTGAATTCTGTTTAGGTATTAATCGTTTACGATTTTTTGACGCTGATGCAATGTTTGCACGTGTTTACAGAAAGTAAAACAATTTTCGAACTCGCGAAACTGATTTAAAAATTTTCAAGAACATTTTGCTTTGTTTTCACGTTTTGAAAAATAAACAATATCAAAACATTGTTGAATTTTTTTTGTGGCTAACAAAACAAAAACACGGAGTTTATTTATTTATTTATTTTTTTGCAGTACACCGAGAAATCTGACAGCTGTTTTAATATTTCTGTTAAAATCTTCACTATGTTGTGTACCACTGTGTTGTAACTGTTCTGTATTGTTTTACTAAAATGACCGATCGTTGGCCATGCGTGGCTCTTTATAATGAAATTGTCGTCCATTGTCGTCGTTAGTAATCGGATAAATATGCACTTGCTATTCGCCCATCCAAGATATTTTGGATGTATGTATGTTGTATTGAATGCTGATGTAATATTGTATTGGAAAAATCTCATCACACATCACTCTCATCATCAGTTTTGACGATGCGTTTGACGCAATTATTTGAATCTCTTTCAAGGCTGACAAAATGAGTGCAATTGATAATTTAGCGAAAAATTTGCAGGGGTATACGAAAAGTAAATTGTGCACGTAACGATCAATTTTGGCCTATTTTCTCAGTCATGTAAATATTTTTATGGGATAGACCTTCATATTTGAGATAATACTACTTATAATTGGCCTCACTAAATTATGTTTTGATTGAGAAAAATGTTAAGTCAGTCTGTAATTAACGTGGAATTATATTTTCACTTACCTTCAGGCCCGACGAGAGGGTGGGGTAGCCGGGGTTGCAGCCCTGGGGCCTGGGCTGGAAGAGGGGGCCCGTAGCGGTCAATTGGGGCACGGGAAAAAGTACAATCAGCTTTTTTTTACTCATCATTTATTTTTTGGGGAGAAATTTTTAAGAAATGTGCTTTTTTCTTGGGGCCCGCCATTTCTCTCCACAGCCCTGCTTACCTTTTACGTTTTCCAAGTAATTTACTACCTTGGACTATCCTAAACTGAAGAGGCTAAACGTCTATACGATAACAATAATGTTTTCATGGCACTCTTCGTCCATTACAGATTTCGTTACGCTCTCAAACAGAGAAGTTTCACTTCAAAAATTCTAAACAAATCAACGATTACACCCCAGGTAGTTGACAAGGGTGTAATGAACAGTAATTGAGGGTTAATTATTTTTTTTTTTGAATTTTATGGGGAGATCGTATAAGTTTCAATTTGGTGAATACGTTCAAAGATTATGAAAGCGTGAAACAGCTTCGGTGGCTTATTCGTATGCCTGCGTTATATGTGGTAGTCTTATTTTAATTATAACCGGACATGGGGAGAAATGGTCCCTAACAGAATCGCCATATAAAATATTTTATATTGGGGGGCTACGAATGGAACTGAAGGGCTGTCATAAAACGTAAAAATATTATCAATCTCCTTAAAAATCAATTTTACGACGTTTTATTGTTAATACTACATCATATATAATGTGTGTGTCTGTTATTTTTTAATTCCCAAAATTAATGAATCAATTTGTTTGTTATCTACACGTTTATATTTTTCTAATGCAAAAATTAAATCATGTTGAAACATGTGAAGGAGCGATTGGAGTGATGCAATCTACTGACCAATTTATTTTGTTTATATTAAAAGCAGATATAAAGAAGGTGAGATATACATGATTATTTAAATAATCACAAGGAAATAGAAATATGTTTACATTATAAATATTTTCAATTCGACTTAATTAATTCCTATTATAGTTGACCACTTATTTATTCGACATTAATTTTAAATTATTTTTAAACTTAGAATTATATATTAAATTATTAAAAATAGGTAATTTTTAATTTTTACTGATTTGTTCCCAAAAGTTTCTTTAGGCTAGTATTCAAATCCAGCGGAAAATCCTAAGTCTTGTAATAAAATTTACAGCCCCCCAATCCAAAATATTTTATATGGCGATTCTGTTAGGGACCACTGTTTTCCCAAGTCTGATTATAACATACCGAAATTTCAAAAACATTTTTCTCGAAACAACATTTTTACAATTGGTTGGCGTTCTCACTCAAAAACTACGTAACCGATTTTTTTGAAATTTGTACCAAATACCTATACCTTATATTATTACCTTCCATATGAACTAAACTTATAATATTTTTGCACCATTTTTAACTATTGGATTGTGTGTGTGTTCACACGATAACTCTCGAACGAAATGTCCTACTTTTACGAAATTCGGTGAAAATATTGAAAGTCCCAAACCGCTGAACGAGTTCGTTAACCAAACACGTCCGATGTTTGGAACATGGTTTTTTTTTGGTAATTTTCGTGAAAAAAAGTTTTTTGCCACAATTTCCTCTTATTCAAAAATTTTTGCCACATTTTTTTACACCATTGAAATTCGCTATGTTATGCAGAATACTGCGACAGGGATATTTTTATGTAAAACTCATCGTTTTGGAAATATTTAGCTGTAATATTAGAAAAAAAAATGAGAGAAATCAAAAACGCAAAATGACTTGTTTAATTTCTATATTATTCATTAATATTTTACAAGAAAGATACATTTTTTTTTGCTCTTTAAGGTACCGTTATTCATTGTACGTAATAATATAAACATTCTAAATACATGTTTCCATTTTAAAGACATTATATTTACACCTTAGAATGGGCGATTTTTTTTTTATATGTATCATACGTATCATATGTATACGTAAACAGAATTTTTCACAAAAACTTGGGGGGATCTTCGATTCGTTACAATGCTGGCGTTCCGGACGAAAATTTTGTTAACCTAACGTTAGCTAACGGAGCTTTCACCGTTACAAACCAGAGGGCTCTGATTCAAACAATTAATGCACGTTAAATATTTTTTCATGGTTTTTCACGGTATAAATACTTAATTTCTGAAGTACACAGACAGCCACATTTAAAAATTCTGGAATAAAAATAATCAGTGACCATGTTTGAAATTGTTGTTTTAATATACATATAATGTATGTTAATTTTTTGAACGTGTGCACTCTGGTTTGTAACGGTGAAAGCTCCGTTAGCTAACGTTAAGCTAACAAAATTTTTTAAAAAAAAATTAACACCTCAATTTTTTGTAACCAATCAAAGATCTTATTCAAATAGCGCGATCATACATTTACAAAAATATAGGGAATAATTGAAAATTGAAATCTCGTAATTAATTGACGAGTTCAAATTAATGACAACTGGTCAATTAATTTTGAACGCGACGAGTCCGATTGACACAACATAAATTTTGTATGTATTACAGTAACATGAAATATGCAGTTTTAGAACACGAATATAAGAACCTAGTAGTAAAACTACGGTAAATAAGTACAGTAAAACATCTTAATTACACAAATATAATTCAGTCACATGAAAAAATGAATGATATCCGGTGATGATAATAACAGTTACAGTGAAATCGATGTATAGTTTTGGACAAAAAAATGCGACCCAAACTGTTTTTCTGTCAATAAGGCTTTTTAATGAGATTTCACTGTATATATTATATATTCGTATATACAATAGCAATGTTTTAATTAAGAAAGACAATATGTAAAGGCATTCAAATTAAACAAAATAAAATTTTTGAGGTTGTAGGTTGGACATTTTCACTTAGTAGGAGCAGGGGCGCAACAATCGGGGGGGGGGGGTGTCCAAGGGGTCTGGACACCCCCTAAAATTACGTGGACCCCTCATAAAATTACGTAAAGTTTCTTTCAATTTATTTTATTTATATTAAAAAGTAAAATTTTTAGTGGTCTACTAATATTTTCTATTTGAAAATAGAATTCCAGTGTTATTTGTAGTTGTTGCATCCCTAAGTAGGAGAGATAATAAATGTGTTTGATGTGTTTACCACATGAAAAAACCATAGTAACGCAATTGGTATTATTTTTTACAATTACTTTCAATTACAGCTTATTTAGATAAGTTAAAATTTTACTAAGTGTAAATGTCCTGTACCCTTTCTCTGAGCGTCAAAAAAAAAAATGCTTTTGGGTGTACTCAATTCCAGTTACTTAAGGATCTAATTGCTGAATAAAATTCTGGTAAAGCGATTTTTGCATATACCGTTATTTCGTCATAATAAATAGGCGTGTCAAAAGTTCATTCTAAGATGGCGGCGTTTTTTACACATTCTCGATTGTATAACTCGAAACCAGTTGGTCGAACGTAAAATTTGTATATAACCTTTTTTGTTGGAAATTTTTTAACGAATAATTATTATAATAACTAAAATGGTCATACGACCAATAGGAAAGGAGATATTCGTGAAAAACTGATTTTTGTGATGTTTGACCTTGAATAGAGGACGCCATCTTTGAATGAAAATGAACATTTGACACGTTGCGCAAAAAATCGTTTCTCCAGGATTTTAACCTTTTTATACGTAAACTGATTTGACTAATAAGTTTAATCCCTCTTTTTTAAGTACATAAACAGAATAAATGTGCAAATTATGATTAAAAGGAAGACGGAAAAACTCAAAATGAGATGAATATTTGGAAGCCATTGACAAAGATGTTGGTTTCAAGGAAATATGAAAACAAAAACAATTGTGCGTCTTAACGAAAATTTGTGTTTGCAACATTTGTGCGAAATTCGAAATTTGAACATGCATACTATAAATGTAATGGTCTGTAACTGTTTGTTTAAAAAATAATGCCAGTGGTCCAAGAGACGACCGTTAAAAAATGTTTTTTTTTAAGGTTGATATTTTCAAAAACAATGTTAATGTCAAAATTTAAAATGTTAATGGTTATGGGTGGTATACAGCGTCAAGTCAAACCTGACTAACTTCGACACAACGCTGTACTACGTCAACAATTTCATATAACTTCTGAAATATTAACACTAGAACAAAAAGTTTCAAATGGGATTTTTTTTGGTAGGGCTACCCGTTTAGCAATTATTACGGACTAAACTTTAAAAACTGTGTAAGAGAGAAGCCCTACAGCAAAAATTCGAGACAGCTTTTTTATAAAAAAATTTAATTTATTCATCTTTTCTATTTGAAAATATTTATTTTCTGAATATATCACCGTGATATTTCTGAACATATCGCCATTAAAAGATTATTCAGTAACATTTTCAACGACCGTCTCTTGGACTACAAAAATGTTTCACCTTGCATTTTATAATAATTATTGGAATACTGTATGAAAAATATACTACACACATGCATATATGTTATGGCTATTGCATATATTTGAAATAACTGAGTTTAGAATACACTTTTTTTAATTTGGCATTTGAAATCGTTTTTTTTTTTTTTAGAAACTTATGGCTAAATATCGTCCTCAAAATTATAAAATCGAAAATCTTCTCTGTTTTTTTTTTTTTATTTTTGGAATAATATATGTAATTGTTTTTTTTTTTCAATACGTGTTTCTTTATCTAAAGATCTATCATCTTCGTCTAATTAATATTAAATTTGTACCATCAAGCGTATATTACCTTTTTTTTTTAAATTCAATTTTTTATTTCTTATTTTCAACTGCCAAAAAAATATTTTCGAACAGATTTTCGTACGGTGTGCTACAATTTTGAAATTTAAGAGCACTTTGTTCGGTAATTTTTTGAAATATTAATTCAAAAACTGTTGTACCAAAATTGTCAAAAATGATTTTTTGTCAATATCTCGAGTTATTATGAAAGTTATTACTAGTAAATGTTACTAGAAAAAAGATTTAGATACTTTATTTTTACAAAACGTACCGTTTTTACCGGGGCCGTAACTAGGTCTTCAGAGGCCCCCGGGGCAGAAAGTACACTCGGGGATCCTACGCCGCCTCGGGCAAAAACAAAAAATTCCGCCAAAACAAAAAGCGGCGACCTTTTTTTTTTTGCTGGTCAGTCGTTTGCTCATTTGTTGCCCTAATTTTACAGAAGTACCGCCCTTAAAATTTGCCAAGGAATTTACAAATTCGGAATTTCTTGTATTCTCTTGGGGGTCCCCGGCTGCCCCAGCCTAGCTACGGCCCTGGTTTTTACGAACGTAACAGATTTGACGCACTAAAGCACTCTAAAAATTAGGGAATGATTTTTGAATACGTTATTCTCAGTATTTAAAAATTACATAATTTGTACCAATTATAACATTTATTGTTTGTGAAAAAAGTACTTTTTTTAACATTCAACTAATCGGGGAATCCCCAAAACACACTGAATAGCAAATTTGTTTTAATAATTTTAAAAACTAAAAAATGAATCGAAATTTGTGTCAGTCATACTAAATATTAGTTGAAACTCCATTTTTTCTAGTTTCAAATAATAATAAAAAAAAAGTCCAAAAACACTAAAAAAGAAAGATTTCGAAAAATAAAAATTACAAAATTAACCAATTTTAATCTACAGACATTTTGAGATTCGAACCACCTGATTTATCACAGAAATGGTTCGTTTTACGAGGGAAAGTAATCGAATCTTTTTTTATAGTAAAACCATTTTTACCAGTTTTAGACCAACGATCGGTACAAAACTCTTTGAATAAAATATCCAACAGCTCTTGAACTATTTTTGAAAAAAAATCATATAATTAGGAAGCCCATTAATTGAATTCATCCAGAAACTATAATCTATTTTGTTTACTAAACTGTTTCTACTTAAATCAAAGTATTGTTTTCGGGACATAAAAGACTTCAATAAATTTTAATTAAATACAAATTTACTGAACATCAAAGGATCTTTTGACTCAATGGAATTGATTCAATTGATTTTTCTGTTGTTACCGCCTAACCATTGACTTTTGACACGACCCACTTCGAAAGAAATAAAATTGACGACTGTTTAAAATTTTTTTGGCAGTTTTATAATTATTTTTTCTTTTAAAAAAATATGAAGATTTTTGAGTTTCTTTTTTTTTTGGTATTTTTTAATTTTTTTTTTATTATATTATATAAGATGAAAACACAAAGTGTTTTGTATCCTTTTAATACATAGCAATCTTTAAAATGAATTTTCGTTACAATATTAGAAGAGAAACATGAAAAATATATCTTTAAATATATACCAATTGTCTGTTTTCAAGTACAGTATATGAAAGCAATGTGTAAGAGTGAGAAATATAACTGTTGTATTCGTATAAAATAACCTAACCAGAAGTAATGTCATAAAAAAACCCTCCATTAAAAAAAAAAATTACCGGTGTCCCTGTCAGATATAAATTTCTCGCGTCTTAATGTATCGATTGAGAAAATTAAGAAAATTACCCGATGTAATTTTCTTAGTTTAAGGGGAAGTCTAAACAATTCAAAAATAGGTAAAACATGGGATCGTTGCTTTGTTACTTTTCACAACAAAATCGTAGAAAAACACGAGTCGACTTTCGGCTTTTACACCATCAGGTGAAAAACATAACTAAAAATTGTGACGTAACTAAAAATGTTTCACCATCATCAGGTGAAAAATATAACTAACAATTTTTAGTTATGTTTTTCACCTGATGATGGTGTAAAAGCCGAAAGTCGACTCGTGTTTTTCTACGATTTTGTTGTGAAAAGTAACAAAGCAACGATCCCATGTTTTAATATGGATTTTCACAAAGTAAACCTATCTAATATTAATTATTCAAAAATAGGTAATTTTTTTACTGTCTTTACTGTTTTTAGGTGAAATTTTCAGGTGGTGCGCGTTCTGGAATTCGTGATTGAAGTAAAAAAGATATTAAACTCAATGACAGACAAACTAAATACATAAGGTTTTGATTTCGAAACCCTAAAAATAAATTTCTTTTCAGTTTTAAATAAATAAAAAACGAAATTTGAAAAAAAAAATGATTTTTGACATAAAATTTTCATCATTTTGTAAAAGCTTTGAGAAAAATGTATGTAAATTATTAAAACTGTACTTTCAAAGTCATAACTCGAGAATGATTGGAATTTCAAGGTTATATCCGACGGTCGAAAGTGTAAATCTTATATTCCTCTCTTTCTCTTGCATTATTTGCATATACTGCATCTGGCAACAGACAAACGGTACATATAAAGTGTGTATATGTATGTATATATGTATCACAAGACTTTTTTTTTAACTTTACCAATTTTTTTGACTATTTTACATAACACTTAAATTGTTTAATTTACAATATGTACACACATAGGGTCTATTTTTCAAAAAAGAAACAGTTTCAGAACTGATCAGAGAATATAATTTGTTATTTTTAGTTATTTAGTCCTTATTTAAAAATAGTTTTTTTTTTTTTTTTATTTAGAAATATTTACAATTGGCATACGGGGGCCATTTTGAAATCTAGTAAATACATTAAACGTGTGCTTCAAATGAAATCGATTCGGTGTAAATTTCCATAAATAGTACAAAACTTGAATTTTTTTTATTAAATATATTGTACGCAATGTTCTAGCCTAAATAGGACGGCTTCAAATATACTCGAAATTCGAAGTTGAAACGAAATTGTACTTTTTGGGATGTTTTTTTTTTTTTTTTTTTTTACCAATTGAACGATTTGGTGGGGCCAATAAAAACTAAATGTTTATTTCATTTGAAGCAAACATTTTAAAAATTGAAAATTCCTTGCACCTTATATTTAATTTTAACAATTCATTATTATGTGGCGACCTCTAGGCAACGTGTGTTGCCCCAATATTTACAAGAAAAATCCCAGGCTTCAAGGTACTTTTAGGAAAAAAATTCGAAATTTTGTTTTTTAAATTGTAGATACCACTTTTATTTTTAAAAATTCCTGCAACATGTTTCGACTTATATAGAGTCATTAACAGTAAAATTATAAATATTGAAAAATATTTAAAGTTTAAATTACTTTGTTAATTCCACGAAATTAAAATTATATTTATACTTAACGCGTTTTCAGCCCTTTCGGCCATCCTCAGAGTAGATTGGCGAAGATAAATGATGAGAATTTATAGGTAAGAAAGATATGTAAGAAGGGTGTAAGTAATGTTATTAAAATTGAATTGGGAAAACCCATAAATTTCTGTTTCGAAACAAAAATTTATGGGTTTTCCCAATTCAATTTCAATAACATTACTTACACCCCTCTTACATATCTTTCTTACCTATAAATTCTCATCATTTATCTTCGTCAATCTACTCTGAGGATGGCCGAAAGGGCTGAAAACGCGAATTGACAAAGTAATTTAAACTTTAAATATTTTTCAATATTTAAAATGAAATTTCACAAAGTAAATCTCTCAACAGTGAATTATTTAGTAAAATTATACTAAAAGTTACTCTACCATTTTAAATCCCTCGAAAATTACAGACTTGATATAAATTATAAGAGTATTTAGTAGTTTTGACCACGAAACCCTAATAAAAAATGGTATCTGCAAAACTCTACTATTCACTAAAAAAAAAAAAAAAATTAAAACGACAATTGCAAATGATTTAATTGTTTAATTATAAAAATAATAAAAGAAAATAGAAAAACACAAAATTTACAATTCGTTGAAAATGATTTTTGCATCAAAAATGTTGATAAAAGTCCATACATATTTTGGCAGTTTTCAAAAACTTATCACAAGAAACGAATCGAATGATCTTTGATCGCGAAAAACTATTTACAATTCTCATAAAATAAATAAATGTTTTGTGCCCTCGTTTACAATCAAAAAAAATCAATAAAATTCAATCAACTTAATTTATTAAATAACAAATATATTTTAAAATTTTCAAAAATAAAAAAAAAATGGCGTTCACACTGAGTAAAATAAGTGGGTTAATCAGAAAAACACACATGCCCAATTTTATAAAAAAGCCAATAACTAAATTAACTTCCAGTGTAAAGTGATCAAGTAAATTAGTTACTGGTCGAGTTACCGATCGAGCGTTAGTTCACCGTTATTAATCATTTATTTGTAGATGGCAGTACAAGTTTATTAAAAGTAGTTTTGTAAATATTTGTACATTAATCTCGACACAAAATTTACTTGGTAGATCTAAAACGTAAATTATTCGCTAGATTTACTTGACTGGTTTACTTATTCGTGTTTTATAATACTGGACAACGGCTTGATAAACCCGCCCGTATTAATTACCCAGTGTAAACAACTTTTTATAATACAAAATTAAACTAAATTAAGATATAAAAATATGTTTTCTATTTTATATCGAAGTTTTCGAATTTCGGAGTATGTAATATTTTCGAAAATTCGTAACAATAACAAAAAAAAAGTTATGTCGATCACAGATGTAGAAATTAAAAAAAAAGTTAAAGAAAATTACACACATACTACACATGTCTTTTCCCAAAAAACAAAAATCGCAAAATAAAAAATTTTTTGCTTTTTGTTACACTTATATAATATATTCAATATTCTACAACATTCCAGTTTTATAAAAATATCTAAATGTATTAAAACTTAAAAATCACCACTAAATCACAATTTAAACAATGAAAAATTAAGACTGGAACGAAATACCAAATTAAGAGAGATGTGGGGAAATAATACCAAAATTTTTTTTCATCAGCTAGCAATCTTATTCGAAAAGGCACCAAAATTATATTTTTGTCCTGTAAATGACCACCATTTTTATTGTTTTTTTTTTTTTTTTTTGCAAGTATCATTTCGTTCCCGAATAAGATTTAAAAGGAATAATCGTACAAATTTTTACATAAATTCGTAAATACGTTTGTGAATTTTTGATAAAAATTTGCTCACTAATTTGGATTATTTATATGTAATAATAGTAATAGTATGGGACCTAAAGTGGAACCCTGTGGTACTCCTATATATAAAATTATGATTATGAGTGATTTTTAAGTAATTTTATGAAAAAAAAAAAAAAAATATGAATGGTTTGTACATTAAAGAGTTGTCGGAAAACAAATTCGGTTTTGAATGACAATAATAATGAATTGTCAACATGAAAAATGTTTCGGTCCATTATTGTGAGAAAATATAGTATCTGACAGAAGCGTTTATTTTAAATGTTTATATCTAAAACAACTTGGTTGTACAATGGATAAACACTTCGGAGAAGTGTTACGTCAATCAATAGTCTTGTTTGTGGTCTTTCAGGTATGTCTTCGTGTAAATCGGTCGGTTTTATCTTATTTAAAAAATAAATTTTTTTCAATGCATTAAGGTTTTTGTTTCACTTAGTTTCGTTTCGGATCGGAATTGAAAACTAACGGTTTAAGTAACTAGTTGTACCACATTACACATTAAATTCGCACGCAAATATTTACAAGTATCGTGGAGGTCCGGTGTGATATCCTGAATCCATGGCGGAATTGGAATTATCATTGTTTCGATCGTTGACACGATTTGCACTGTAATAATTAATTGGCGGTCCGATCATGTTGCCGAGATATCGATAACAGGGGATTGAGGCGTGCGAACCACGATTTGGTTCGACAAGAAACGGATTATTCGAGGATGCCGCGCCCTGTTGCATCAGTTGATTGTGCATATGACTAGCACCGTCGCCAAGATCCAACTCCAACTCTTGTTGTTCCTGTAATTGTAGTTGCCCAAAACTGGCGGTGGCCATTGCTACGTCGGGCATTATGTCGGACAGGTGGCCATCACTACACGAACTCGATTCTGGCTCACCGCCTAAGTGTCTGAACGCATCACCCTCGGTGACGATCGCGGGAAGCTCGTTTCTTTGTGCCATACCACTGCCAAACCGCGGGAAAGTCAAATTTCGCCCGTAGCACATTGAGCTGTGTGTTTGTGGTCCTTGGGATTGTTGGGTGCGGGTGGTGCGTTCCGGTGAGGGACATACTGACGGTATCGGAGGCTCGTGATCAACATGATTCTGTTCACGCTCCTCATGTTCCTCATGTCGAAACACTGCTGTGTTATCAAGCACATCTGCAACAGCGTCAGGTAAATTAAATTCGCGAACAACTCGTAGCTTGATCTGACGATTGATCTCGGCCCGAGAAGAGAGCGGCGAGGCAATGGCTCGTTGACATATCGGTGTCTGTTTCAATTTACTGACTCGTTTAAGCATTGCACATAATGTCATTCCATCAGGCACGGGTAAAGCGGCAGCTAGCACGTCGAGTCCAGCCGTGTTAGCAGAGCGTGGTTTATCTTCAACCATGTAAAGCGTATCGGGTATGTCTGGCATGTATCTGTGCATACGAAGTCTCTGCACTTCTTGTACTAACTGGTCCTCGACGAGAAGCTTTAACTCCTCATAGTAAGGCATAAAAAATCGTGGTCGCACGAACAGACCATTGTTGTTTCTACATCGAATCCATGCGTTCACTCGATGATTCTCGCGGTCGTCGCCCATAATGTGAGACGGTGGCGTACTAACCAGGCCACGCTTGATCGCTTGCTGTAATATTTCACTATTTTGTGGAAGCACATGATCCACACGAACTAATGGAATTAAATCGGAAAGAATTTCACGAAGTTCTACGTCACTTAAATCACGTTTCTTTACACCTTTTCGAGTTACTGAGTGAGCGGTGTGACTGAGTAAGTTTGGTTCTGTAAACAAACAAAAAATAATTAGGTACAGTGACACAATATTTATTGTGTCAAAATGTACGTAACGTACCCCTGTCTTCCATTCGACGTGTCAACTCGTGTTCACCCCATTTAAGAATCGCTTGGAGAATTTCTAATTCACTAGCCTGTAGAAAGTTGCTTTTCAAAACGCTTATAAGGTGTTCTTTATCCAATTGGTACAACACTGGCGACTGTGACACCATATGGAATTCTTCTCGAAGATAATGGAGCGCTTGACGATGAACCCAAGCGGAACCGTGCGGCTGTGAAGACCACCGTAAAACTGTTGGAAGTGAGTTTAACGACAACCATTCGATAATAATATCCTCACAGCCTTGCACCAATATATCCAATTCCAAAAATCGTCCAATCTGATACAACTCCATAGCCTCTTCTAGAGGTGATGGTCGTGCACGTCCCGTGTGCGTGAGTGCCTGAACTTCACCTAGGCTACCCGAGCCGGCCCCGCAACCGCTCCCACGAAGGATTAATGATAAATCTACCGTGTCCAAGTATACGGCATGTAATAAAACGCGAGCATACCGTTTTGGAATGACACATTCGTCTAAAACTATTCGCGTGGGAATGTGAAGAGCCCGTTCGGTATGTTCTTCACCAGTACGAGATCGACGTTGAATTAAATTTCTAAAGAATGGAGATCTAGCACTAAGGATCGCTTTGTGACAAGGAAGCTCTAATTTTGGTCGAAAACCATACTCGGAACTACCCGAATCCGGTCGTTGATAATCGTTACCATCGGAAGTAAATACTAATGCCGCGTCCGCGTAATCACCCGTCTCTAACAAGTATCGTAAATCATGCTCCAATGGATTTGGCGTTCCAAATTCTTCGCCAAGTCTTCGCAATAACTCTAAGTCAATATTACTTTCATGCGGGCAAATATCACCAGTATATAAATATCTTAAAAGGGCCGAAAATAATTGTACATCTAACGAAGCTGTACGATTCAATTCTAAACATATTCGAGCACCGTAGCCCGGACATCCGGCAAGTAAATCACGAAAATAGGGACACCGCGCCGAGAGTAATGCACGATGTATTGGAAAACAAGCGCCACGAAACACTAAATCCGCATCAGTACAATATTTAAAATCGTAAAGTGCACTTAAATCCTGTTTAAACGTGGTGGCTGGTGGTCGGGCCAATTCCGCTTGAAAACTCAAATCTTTCAACGCGGCCAACGCTTCGTACTCCTCCAGTAAGGCGGCCAACTCTAACGGACTCCAGTCCGCCACTAGTTCACGCAACATACGTCCGTGATCGCACGGTTTTGACGATCTGCGACGCCGTATGAACTTTTTACGCAACGTCGCGAAACCGGTCACTTTCTTCTTACGCTCCCGTACAATGACACCGTCCTGTGACAACGACGCACCCGTGCTTGCAGCGGCTCCGGCCAGTGATTGGGGTAACGGCATGTCAGAAACACCAGACACACCAGCTGTATTTGACGCATTTGCACCCATCGCTGTGGGGGCAGCCAGCAGGTCGGTGCGCACTCCGTTGTTACTCTCCGTCTCTTCAAAGTTCCACCAACCGCGCTTCAATGAACATGGCAGCAGACACCCAAACAAGTTCATTTCTTTCCCAGACACGAGCCTACGAAAAATTCATCACATTAGTAAACAAAAACATATGTGAAAATAGATGGCAGAATGCCCAAATGGGCCCATAGACGTGACAGTCAGTTGGAAATATTGCAACTTTTCCAAAAATTTTTTTTTCTTTTTGCAGTATAATAGGTATATAAGTACCTGGGTTTGAAAATGTCATAATGCACTCGTGTAACATCAATTTTCACGTTGACCAGAATTGCCGTTTGCGCTCAAATAAATCACAAACACACATTAATTCAGCCATGTTTACGACGGATATGGTCAATTGAAATACATATTTAACAACATATTTAGTAAACAAAGTGTTCAAGTCTTGTCGTACACATCATTGTGATTGGTTCCGTGTCCGAATTGCACGATTGACACCACAGCGTCCAAATTCAATCCCGAAATTTGTCCACATTCACAATATTAGCTCAATGCATTACACATTTGCCACATTTACGATCGACCATTTCACACTCAAAAAAGTCGCACATTACATGTTTATTACAAATGAAAATATAGGCGTATGCAACTAACTGAGAAATCTGATTCTCAAAATCCTGTATATCAGTGTATCGCTTTCATACTCTCAGTGGGCATGGTCGGATTCTAATGCGCAAACATATTTTCATGTTGTCTCATTCGCACAAAGACACACCGCGTATCGTATATCTTTATTTACGATAACAATTTCTTAGTAAATTTTCGTATGGTACAGAAAAATCAATTTACAAATAAAAAGTGATGCATATATACGCGTTATAATCGATTCAAATGAGATAGACATATATGAATCTAATTCAAATATCCGTTCCGTTAGAATGCAATAAACGTATACAATATGAAATGAATTCGAGTGAGTACGTTTATTTATTTTTGTTTTACAAATGTGTAGAGATAAATCCACGAAGAAATTGGGTCAAATTGTCTGTTACTGACCGATCATGTCCATTTTGTGTCCATGCAAATTTGATTTTTTAATTGTGGTAATTAAAAAAAAACCACTATGCAAATTTGATTTGGACCTGGATCTTCTGTGGGCGAAATGATCGAAGGTTTACGGTTCGTCAGTTTCAAAAAAATGGTTATCCTTTTGCGAAAGGTCAACAAGTCATCATTTATACGTTACGTCTTCCGGTATTATTCCAGTCAACAGAATCATCCGGATTCAATTGACCTTTATCAAAAAAAATTTCGTTTTGAGATGATCGAATTTTTTTCATAATGAATGAAACGTTCTGTAAAATCCTTAAATTAGTTATTTGTAAAGTTAGGGCCGGACTTGTATTTTTTTAGACCGTGAAACTGAGGCCTCTTGCTAACGCCCCACAGGGTGGCGATCGACCTGGAATAGTGTGGAAATTTCGAATTTCTGGAATAGTCAGGGAATTTCAGTCGTAGTCAGGGATTTTTTCAGTTTTCGCCCCCGGCGAGAGCGTCGACTGAAAGTTTTTCTAAAATGTTTTTTGACCTTTTTTTTTGCTCTTCAATTGTATTTTTTGCCACCAAAAAAAAAGATCGTCAAAAAACTTTATTTTTAGAAATAATTAACATTTAAACAATATTTTTTCGGAGTAGGCCCTAGAATTTTATTCAGAGTCAGGGAGAAGTCAGGGAATTTTGAAATTGGTTTTCGGTCGCCACCCTACCCGCAAACTTTGATTGGGTAAGCCCCAGGGCCGTGGAGAAAAGTAGTGGGCCCCGGGAATAAACTACATTCTTTTAAAAAATTCCTCCCCAAAGAATAAGTTATGAGCAAAAAAACCTTTTTTTCAGGGCCCTTTACAGACAGTTACGGGCCCCCTCCTCAAGCCCGGGTCCCGGGGCTAGAACCCAGCTACCTCACCCTCTCGTCGGGTCTGGTAAGCCCGACACTGTTTTTTTTTTTTTTTTTTTTGAACAAGATTATTGTTATTACATGTTAATTAAGTTGATAATGTGACCCAAACGACCTTTTCCTGATTTGGTGGAAGTTGTTTTTTCAGTGTAATAAATAAAAAAATTTTTGTCAATGCCAATTCCGACATCAAAATCGTCAAAAGTCCTCCAATGATTCGCCAATTCGAAAGTGGGGGCTTTGTTTACAAACACTACAAATAGGAACAATTGGCTAACAGTGGTCGCAGTTTCTTGTGACCGGTATCAGTTCAGATCCAATATTCTGGTCGATTTTGGAAAATTTTGGAAAAACAAATTTTATACAATGCAAGTGAATTTCTCAGTGTGTTGTTTGTTGCTCATAGTTTGTGTCGCTCAGAGCTACTCAAATCCTGTGCCAGGTTAATATTATTTCATTTTATTTAAGGTGGTTTAAGCCGAAATTTAATTTAAGGTGGTTTAAGTCTATCAGTTATTGTGGCAAATTAAAATTGGCTAGATTTTGAAGATTTTCTTTTCGAAATCTCTTTCCTTTTACTTTTTCTTTGGGGATTTTTTATAATTTTTAACAAAAATGGACGTTTACCTAGTATTCAGTATGGATTACATAAATTTGGATACATTTTGTCAGTTTTTAAAATTAAATTTTTAAAATATCGTATGTCAGAATTTACTGAAATAAGTTTTTTTTTTATTATTTGAATAAGTGTTAATTTTCAGTATGTTTCTGGGATTCCCCCCAGAAGCTGAGTGTTAAAAAAAGTAACTTATCTCACAAACAATGCGTTAAGGATGTTTGGGAGGTACAATCGGAGATAAAAGTACATGAAATTAGAAATTCGTGAATAATTGCGTTGTATAACAAACTATGAGGTAAATAAATAGTTATCTTTGTTAAATAATAGCTATCACTACAACTGATTGTACAATACATCAAACTATAGCTCTCAGCTGACTACAAGAGCTGAATACATTCTGAGGATTTTTCGGAGGAATTTCAAAATGCTACGAGACGATTGAAAATTTAGTAGAATGTGCCTCATTAAATACTAAGGCCCCTGTGAAAATTTCAAACCGATTCACTAAGCCGTTAAAAAATTATTTAATCTGTTCTGTTTTCGAATTTCCATAAGAGTACTTGTAAAATTAGTTTGTTTTTTTTTTTTTTTTTTTTTAATAACTTTTTAACGGCTTAGTGAATCGGTTTAAAATTTTCACAGGGGCCTTAGTATTTAATGAGGAACATTCTACTGAATTTTCAATCGTCTCGTAGTATTTTGAAATTCTCCGAAAAATCCTCAGAATGTACTTAGCTCTTGTAGTCAACTGAGAGCTATAGTTTGATGTATTGTACAATCAGTTGTAGTGATAGCTATTATTTAACAAAGATAACTATTTATTTACCTCGCAGTTTGTTATACAACGCAATTATTCACGAATTTCTAATTTCATGTACTTTTATCTCCGATTTTACCTCCCAAACATCCTTAAGTCATTTCTTAATCTTTAGAATGAGCTAACCACCTTAATTAAGTGTACCCGCCAGAGATTTTCAATTTTTTCAATAAATCCACAGATGGATCTCGAACTGATCTTTTGTTAGCCGAAGAAAAAATTCCAATTGTTGTCGAGGCCAGTGACGAGAGTTCACACATCGAAAACGTAGCGCGTGAACCGCGTCACCTGCATCGACGAAAACACTACGGCCATTACGGGGGTGGCGGTGGTGGTGGCAGTTTTGCCAGCGCTGGGGCCGCTGCCGGTTCATTTGGAGGCGGCCACGGAGGTAGTCACAGTGCCGCACAATCGCATGCCGCCAGTTTTTCCGTGGGCCCATTCTCCGCGTCGATTGCATCCAGTTTCGCCAACTCCGGCTCAAAGGGTGGCGGGTAAGAATTTAATATGAGGCTTTTTTTCGGAGCGGAAAAATTTATTTTTTTTTTTTTTACTGATTTCAGGTTCTTTGATTATTAATTCATGTCCAGTAGGACTAGAATAATGATAATTCTACTAAAGACTGCCAAATAACTAATTTTTTTTTTTTGTAATTTTTAATTTATATTAATTTTGTTAATTAAATGTTTAATTTTTTAGTTTAATAATTCTTTTATTTAACCCTTTAATGACACTGGGTATGTTGAAATAAAACTACAGGCCAATTTTGTTTTTTGAATATCATTATTAAATATATTTTGTCAGGTTTTACAAAATAACAAAACACGATTGTGGTAAAATAGTTTAATATTATAATATTAATAATAATTAATATAATAACGAAGAAATTACAGTTGAAGACTTAAAATGTTTTGAAGACCGCACAAAAATGGCGGCTACTTCATTTATAAATACATATAGATTTTTTTTTTTAAATTTTTTTTTCATTTTTTTTTTTTTGTTAAAATTTTTTTTATTATTTTAAAATCTCTATTTGTTTAAAATTACATTTATATATCGTTATTTTGTTTACTTCAGTATTTCTTTAACAGTTATACTTTGATCTTTAATAAAATAAATATAAATTCTTTTTTTATAAACTAATAGAAATATTAATTAAGACAAAATTATAATAACTTTAAGAATTTTTAAAGTTTTGCTCTACTCTAGCAATATTTTTGTACCCAAAAAAGAGGAAATTCATTTTTCTAAGTTCACATGCGTCAAAAAAAAACCCTTACTTCGATTTTTATTTCGATTAAAGCGATTAGAGAAGTACTAAAATTCTTGTTAAGTATATAAAAACTTATCAGGTAACAATTTTAAATTTAATCTTTGCAATTTTGTTACTGAAATTTAGCAAATAAGCCACTAAATCCAAAAAAAAAAAGAAAAAAAAACAACTTAAACTTAAATTATTAATAAAATCCTAAAAATTAAATTTACTGGCCCTTACTGTGAAATTGCATTAAGTCATATGCGTGAAAATGTAATTTTTGTACGTTAAATCACTTTTTGGAAGTGAAACTTCCGTCACCATTGACGGAAAAAAGTTTCACTTCTCAGTTTTTTTCCTCTAATAATTAAAATGCACCGCAAATCAATCAATAGAACTTAACAATATATCCTATAAATATCGGTAAAACAGTATTCGATCATATCATCTATACGAGTATTCTAAAAATTTAATATAAAAATTATTAGTAAATGAAAATAGAGTGAATAATGTCTAATGAACAATAAATAAAATCAACGAGATTATACACATAGAAGTAGACGAAACAACAATCTTCCTTGATAAAGAGACATCTGTTGACCGAACGTATACGTGTCAGTTGATTCTTGTCCTCTATCAATATAACCTCTTTGAATCAAATAGTGCGAAAATTTTATATTCTAATCACTTTAAGTGAATTTTTGAAAAAAAAATTGACGTGTCAAAGAAACACTTTGTTCGAAAGTTTGTTTTACTAACGGTTAATTATCTCATTCGAATCAATTTAAAAATCGTTACAATCATTGATCCATTTAGAAAAATTTTTCTCATACAAAAATTTAACAATTTTTTTTACATTTAAATTAATTTGTACTTTTAGTCATTACATCATTTTGAGTTTTAAAAATAATTGTTTATATCAAAATTGTTATTACTTCTAAAAACGACTCCGCACAATGTTTTTGTTTAGACATTTAATAATAATTAACGAGAGGGCGTTCCATCGAACTAACCTGTTTTGATAAATTCAACGGAACGCATAACAAAATAACGTATCAATATACGAACTACGAATTCTAACCTGCAAACTCAATAAAATTATTCAATTAATTATTATTAAATTAACAGATGAAAAACTTAACGGTTTGGCCATTTCTAAAATTCTTTCTAAATTTTCAATGATGTAAAAATTGATCTAAAACATAAATCACTCAACAGATTAACAAAAAATTTTTACTAAAATTCAACAAAAATACAAACTGATCTGTGTGACGGGTGTCAATAATGGTGGATAAATATTTAAATTGACCAGTCTGTATAAACATTGAATTCTCATTGATTTATGCCAATGATTCTCAACCGATGTTTCCCCGCGCAATTTTCTAAAAAGTTAAGAACCATCAGTTTATTTTATTTAGAGTGAAAACAATAATAGTAAATACATTTATTTTAATATTCTTGTTGTACAATTGTAAAAATTTTTTTTAAAAAATTTTTTCAAATATTAAAATCTAAAAAAGTTAGGAAGATACGCAAATGACTTGCGCGAAACATTTATAGATTATAAATATATATATTTAATTAAAAAATATAGGTTTAATTAATCAATAAAAAAAAAAAAAATCAAAAACAAAAATATTGTAACTCAATTCCAATACGTTACTTCTTTATAATATTAGGAACTTGCACGAAATTAAACTATTTTTAAAGTAGATTGACCCAAACACGTTGAGATCTATTAAATTAAGTACGTCTTTGAGCAGTCTTCAGTTTAGTTTGAGCAAGTTATGTGTGGAAAGATCGTTGTTGTTTTTGCCTCGAGTGTAATAAATGTAGTTTGTCTAAGCGTCACTAGAGTGTGTTCCATTTGATCGTGTAAGGATAGAGTCTCAACGGTTTGGAATAACGTATTAAACATACCGCTCAATATATTTATATTGTGTTTGGAATTAAAACCGGCAAAACTAATCGAGTGTGTTTGTGAAATCGCACGCGTTTCATGTATTTATAAACAAAGTTCACAACAACATACCAAGAACTCTGTTTGTTTACATTTCGTTGTCCACCACTGTATAATCAGTACGTGTTTTGAATTTTGAACCAATTATACGGTGTACGTTAAATTAGTGTTGCAACAGTTGTTTGAATATTTTATTCGATGAGTTTTGTATTGGTTGAAGTTTTGTTTAGAGGCATCCCACAAGGATCTGTCTCTGGTCCACTATTGTTTAAAATGATTTTTTGCAAATATTTCGAAAAATACTGACTTTTCAATAAAAAGGGTTATTATGAAATTTACTGCTAGTAAATTTTTGGACAAAAATGATTCAGTTACTTTTTTTTTCGTAAAATAAATCGTTTCTAAGATATTCAAGTTTTAAAAATCGGTCGAAAATTCCATAGCTAGTTTTTAATAATTTTCCGGGTATTACTCTTTTCTTTAGTAAAATTTACAAGCAACAAATTTCATAATAACCATTTTTTCAACAAAAAATCGATATATTTCGAGATATTTGTAAAAAATCGTTTTTTTTTTTTTGCTAATTTTGGATCAAACACAAATCCTTGAACCGATACAAAATTCTGAATAAAATACTAAAACACCTCTTGATCTATGTGTATTTGAATTTGAAAATTAATTTTAGTGATCGACTAGAATTTTGCAAAAGAGTTTTACAAGATCAAAACACACATACCAAAATTCATATTATAGAGAACTATGTTACCCATTTACTCATTTAGTAATGCACATTCCCGACCTAATTAGTTAATTAATTACATATTGTTTATATTATGATAAAAAATCAAAAACAATATCAATGAAAAATTATCACAAATCGATTATCAATACGCCTCAATTAATTTACGACCATTCTGATTTAACACGTTCACTGTTACTGTATACGGATCCGTGTATTGTCGCTCTAGTTACGAGTTGTGGCGAACATACACTAATTGGCTTGCTAATTATTTTTTTTCTATATATCGCTACCTTTCTGTCTCAACCACCTATCTCAAAAACTACAGTTTTCAGGAAACACAAAAAACATATTAAATACTGTATTTTCATCACTATGAATTTAAGATTTATGTATGTTAGACTTCTAGATGTTTGTTCTACCTATGTGGACATGAAGCACACATTTAAATATTTTAAATTACAAGCTTCCGTTGTTTTTAGTAAATACGAGATTACGATCCACTTTTTTTTTTGTACAGAATTATTACGATACGAGGTTATGAAATAAGTACACAATGATTTAAATCCACGGTCGGTAAAATAGATTTTATCGATTTTGATATAAATCAACGCTGGCGAACTCTAGTGTCCGCACGCTGTATCTTGATCGAATAAGAGTTATATAGTATATACTTACGACCAATAATAAAATGATGCATATGTACATACAGCGCTGGCGAACACTAATGTCAGATAGTTAAATATGAAATATGCCGATAAAAATATTTTATCATTTCATTACCCAGAAACTTTTACTGTGTTTTTTTTTTTTTCAGAAAACTAAATTTAACTGAATAATTATTTATTTTTCCATTAACTATTTTGCAATATTTCTTAGTGCATCATATGGAGGAGTGAATTATGGTACGGAAGTGAACTGAAACAGAAAGGTAGCAATATACAATTTGAGAAATATGTAGTCTCGATGTACAATCCTGCGCACTTCCCATTCAGCCGGTGACAGTGAACGTGTTAACTAAAAAAAAAAAAAGAAAGAAAATATAGGCGAATTGATCGATCGATTTTAATTGTGATCGAACACAAATTTGACATAAAAAGCAAATTAATATCACCAAGTACCCTGTGCAAATCCTTTTTAAAGCAAGTGTTGTATTTTTTTTTATTTGTAATGAACCGTCAGTTAATGTTTGGTTCAATGTCGGCACAGTCGGCTCTTCAAGTCGGCCGTACGTTAACGAAATAACAATCAATCATACGTAATACGTAAATCGATACGTAACGATAATGTGACGAGCCAAGCTCAGAGCCGCACCTGGTGCTCATACCTCTTCATTGTAATTAAATTAATTTTGTTTATTTTATATAAATATTCAGTATAATATATTAATTGATATATGTATTAATTAATTAATATTATATTGGGTTTTGTGACGTTGCCCTGAGCTTGGTTTCATTTAGTTAAATGTATAAATATAATTGTAATTAGTAATAAATTCATCAATTAAATTGTGACATCCATCAAAATGTACCACAGTGATGAGAGTTAAATGAACATGGTCAGTTAGGTCAGTCACACAGGAATATATATATATATAAAACTTGGCACATGAAACAAACAATTTTAAATGTGGACTGATGATGATGGACTGGACACACAGACACTCGATACACTGAGACACAGAGAAGTGAGAGACACAAGGAGGTCACAGGTACGATCAACACAGACGACAAGGGTAGCTGGCTACTACGCACTCAGTTCAATACGAGAATCAAAACGAACCGTAGCCCCCAGTGTCCGGTTTTAATCGATCAAACATATGATGATATGATCCGCCAGGTGGTGTAGTGTGGCCACCGTAGCCGCTCGAGTAACTGTACCCGTTCGGGTAGTTGGGACTGGGCATGTGCAACACCGAGCCGCCATGATGCGTGCCGTAACTGGCCGAGTACTGTTGTCCGTACGGTGGCGGTAACTGGTGGTAGGAGAGTGGGACAGGCACCGCGGGCATGCCACAACTGTGATGGTCCATGAACGTGTGCATGCCACCCATCAGGTTCGGGTAGTTGTTTGCGTTGTTCATGTAACTGTTGGTGAAACTGAATGGGGGGTTGGCCGGATTGGTCAGCGACAGTCCACCGTTGCCGTAGTTGAAATTTAACGAGGCGCTGCTGCTCGAATGGCCCACACCGTCATGATATGACTGACTGTGATGCTCGTCCAGAGCGTTTGAACTGGCGCCGTTCGAGCCGCCGCCACCACTGAGCGATTCACCGTCGGCAATGTTCGGTATCTGATCGACAAGCGACTCTAAGCCGGACAAACTTTTTGTTGACATATCTTGAACTTTGTACTCTGGTTTGATCACATTGTGCGTGCTTGGATCCGGGCTGAAGTTGTATTGGACTGACGCGGTGTAGGGTAGTGGTCGCACCATTGGCGGTGTTGGCTGTTCGCTCGTTGTTGACGGGGTTGGACTAGAAAAACAACATTCAGTCGTATCCTCGGTGGGCATGTTTGTTGGCGGATCAAAATCTGGCGGGTCCAAACTCGGTGAGGTCGGTGCTGGCGATTCTAAGTGTTCTGATGAGATGGCAGCACTGATTTCCGACGATAAGTCGGAATGGGTGAATGGTTGTGACTGGGGTCGCGGAGACTGGATGTACGGTGATAAATGTTGCATTGATGGGGTAGAAGTTGGAGTGTTGCTTAGGTTGTACATCTGTGACGACTGCTGTTGAGCTTGTTGTACATTACAGTAATCCCCGGCTGACTCGTCAGCTGTTGTTACATCGTGGATCATCACAGGTGGTTTTGGTTGATCTGACAGTGGTAGAGGTTCCATTTGTGCATCCTCTGGTCGAATTTTTTTCGGGCGACCTCGTTTCTTTTTGGTTCCATCTGGATTTAAATTCGGTGTGGAAGTGTATGGTCTCTTAATGGGTTGCGTTTTGACTGGTTCTTCTCCCTCGACTTTTATTTTCTTTGGACGGCCTCTCTTTTTTTTACAAGGAACAATACTGTCGTCATCACGTTTACCATTGTTACTGATATCCATCAAATCGTTCGAATTCTGATTTCGCACTTCCGATTCAAAACTACTCTTTATTTTCGCTTCCGAAAACACCACCTCGGACTCGTCAATCATCGCCACCATTCCGTTCAAATAATCACGAAACTTTTTTAACGCGGCATAAAATGGAACTTTGTCAGCGGCGCGAGGCAATTGCGCACACCTCGCACTGGAAGACGGCATCACCCACATATATGTGTTTGTTCCATCCACCAAATCCGGTTGCCGACCAAAACAGAAATCTTTCTTCCCGGAAAATACTTCATATATTAATTTGCCATTAAAAACGGCTATTTTTGGTTTGAAATGTTGCAGTTTTTCTAAAAGGATTTGACAACCCTCTTTGATTTCCTTCCTCGTTAAGTCGGCGCTACCTTTTGTGGCTCGTTGCACCATATTTGTGAAACCGATGCCAACCTGCAACAATTTGTAGTCTTCATCGGCCGACATCTGTTCAGGTGTGAGTCCTGACAGGTATAAACACTTCCAAAAATGATTTCCCGGACCTGCATAATGATGACCTTTATAGGCTGCGAACAGTCCTGGGTTGATTCCAATCTGTAACAATAGTTTTGGAAAAAAGAAACCAATTATTTTATGTTATACCAGGTACTTGATAATGATTATACAGTAAAACCTCTGTTAACCGGACAATATTGTCACAAAAATTTGTCCGGCTAACAAAAATGTCCGCTTAATAGGGGGAATTTAGGTAATTATTAGGTAATCGATTAATAGAGGGTTCGCTTAAGAAAGTGCTATAGGAGGGATCCGGTTAAGAGAGGTGTCCATAATCAGAGGTTCTACTATATAACCCGAAACATGTGGTATCTACAAAGTAAAAAAACTGTTTCCTTACAATTATAATATCCAAATTTTCTGTTAAATGATCCGGTAATGTACGTTTGGAGACTTCCTCTTCCGGCATACCGTTAAACCGATCGTGTTTCTTTCGCTCTTTTCCGGATGACTTAACTTTAAGTACAGTCTGTATATTGCCGCTGTAAAAGATCGAACGTTAATTAGTTAGAAGTGGAAGAGTTTAGAGCTAGAGATAAAAAGCCAAAACGTACTCGGCATCTAATTTGATTTTCTTCTTGCGTCCACGTTTCCTAGGCGCCGGTATCATACTGTTTGGATTCATTAGCATACTGTTCGGCGGCGACATGTAATTATGTTGCATCTGTTGCGACATCTGCATCGCATGATGATTCTGGTCGACATGTTCGTCGTCCACGAAACTGTACGGATCATCCAAATGATCTAAATTGTTTGTATTTCCCATACCGTTGCCCAGGACAAGATCGGCACTGGTCTCATATCCATCATCCTGATTTTCACTTGACATTCTGTAAATGTGAATAGACACGGGGGGTGATATTTGTTTGATCGAAAAAAACAAAAAAATGGGTTTTGAATGGCTTACGGTTTATATCTGTCGAGTGGTCGGGTATAAACGGGATCGCGGTGTGTTGGGGTTGAGTTTAGGCCATTGGGGGGACTACATGAGCCGTTCGAGGCGCCATTCGAACTGGCCGACTCCATGCTGGCGCCGAGTAAATTGGCCGTTTCACGGAATAGGGTAGCGACTTGCATTCTCGCTGTTGGTTGTGGCTGGCTGTTCCCGAACAAATGGATGTGATAATGGTCAGACTACACTACACACACACACTTCACCACTTCACCGATCGCACTTGTACACCTCACCTGGATGTCACTGCAACACCAAACACTAAACACTACTAAAACACATTCGTATAAGATTTCTATATTTGATTAATGTGAACGGTGCCCATTATTATTATATTGTTGATCGTGTAACATTTCGTTGATTTGACCCGGTTTTTGGTTGGAACCAGGATAATATTTTTTTTCAACAGTTCGCGGTACACAACCTCACCCTTGGTGATCTTTGAAAACACTCGATACACGGTGATTGGTTGACTGGATACGAACGTTTACAAAAATCAATAATGTAGAATCCTGGCTGTGTATTTTTCACAGAGCGTCAGGATCGCGCAATTCATGCTGCGGTTTAAAACTGTATACTATGCCGTACAGTGCGTGTCCTAGTTGTGTGACTGGTTGGTTGCGTGTATCGTATTCGCAAACAACACACACGATCCGCCGCAACACAATTCACACACACACCATGCACACAAGACGTACTGTAAATGGCCAAGAAACATAACCTAACTGTCAAATCTGTCAATAACCATCTTACATATTTCCTTTCTTGACTCATGTGCCAGATGATCTTTGTTTGATGTTACTATAGCGACAACAAATGCATCGTTCTGATTGGTTTCCAACAACCACACAGTCCACTTATCATAATTAGCTAACTGGTGTGTGCAACAGGCTATAATAATATCATCAACATCTTACTTTATTTTATACCAAGTTATACGTATAACATCTCTTGGCTTATTCCTATATGTATACAATCATATTCTTCGTTTAGATTTGTACCTGGTGCTTTATATCGTTCGACTGTATGTACCAATTTTGGTGTTTAGAGACCGTACAATCATCGACATGGATAAGATGGTCGACATCACCGCAATATATACCTCGTCTACGGTCGATTATAAATTCAAAATTGTTCGCCAAAATTGTGGGACAGCTGTGCCAGTGAAATTATTGCCATTATCGGATGTATATGGGTCTCGAATGCCATATAAGCAGTTAGAGGACCATGCCAAAATTGAAATAGACCGACAAAATCACCAAACTACCAATATATTTATGTTCATTGACTTTCTAGTCACCTATTGCATGCATAGTTTGTTGAGTAGGTGTTTTACGGTCGATCATAAATCGTTTGCCAAAAACCGTAAGCGTCTGACGCCCCCTGTTTCGGCTGTTTGCAAACCCTTAAAACATTGCTACAATATTCTCTTGTTAATCCATCATTTTTGTTGTTAAAATGACGTAATCCCCTCTAGAAATATGACTGATTTGACAGAAATCCTTTTTCTAGTCCTTGATCCTACACGCTTAATTTGGGTAAAAATGAAAAGAGCGAACTCGAAAACCTATAATTCGTTTCCAGTATTATCAATCTATCATTTTATTTACGCTTTTTAAGGCTCTGAAAAAATTTAGTAACCCTGATGACGTCACCAAATTAAAAATTTGAGGCTTAATACACAATCAACGAAATAAGGAATAAGAAGTATGCCATCTAGTGACGTTGAATGAAACTTTAACTTAACTGCTCATAGGTATATGTATTTAGGTATTTTTTTACATCAAAATTCATGAAAAAGTAACGTTTATGATTACTTACGAATTCCTTATTTCTTATTTCATTAAAGTTCCATTCAACGTCACTAGATGGCATACTTCTTATTCCTTATTTCATTGATTGTGTATGACCCATTACTTTCGAATCGAGCTTTATAGAAGTGATTTGAGTAAAGATGATTGGTTGAATTAGGGGTACTTTGAGTGTAAACTTTTCATTTTTGCTATTAAAATGACGAAATTCTTTCTAGAAATATGACTAATTTCACAAAAGTCTTCTTTCTAGTGATCTTCCATATTTAATTTTAGCAAAAATGAAAAAAAAAACAACAACTTTGAAAATCTATAATTTGCATCCAATTTCATCATTTTATTTGCGGTCTTTAAGACCTTGAAAAACTTTCGTCATTCAGAGGGAATAAATTGAACTATTCTCAGTATCCAAACTACATCTTCTCTATACTTATGATGTTTACTAACTTTATAATCACTCTATCGTACGCGTAGTTTATTCACCATTTGTTCTACGGGCAATTATAAATTGTTTGCCAAAACCGCAGGGCAGTTGTGTGGTCGACTGTTGGTGAGTGACGACACCACGGTTACCCGATGTCAAGGGATTTTCAATCCCGTATTTTTTTGGTTTAATTTAAACCAAGGAGGCGGATCAAATTGGAACCAAAAACGAGAACTGTTCCGTAACCGTTTTCTTGAACGGATTCGTTTTAAGTTTACAATGTCGGGACCGAAACTGAAACTTCTACTCTTGATTAAAATAAAATGAGTTCACAGATGTCACTGTTTGCATAGGCACAAACCACGCTATTAACACTATGAGGCCCGAGCATTTTCACAGTAAACTTCCCCGGAAGCCGACAATATTTTTAAAGAAACTTTATATAAACAAATACATAAAATGATTCAACATGTACATATATGTGATACGTACATACATATATTTGACATTCAAACATATTCAAATCAATTAGAGAATTACAGAAAGTTTAGATAACACACTGGTAAAAATAAATAAAAAAAAAAAAGAAAAAACAAACAAACACTTTTACTAGTTTTTATATTGTTTATTTTAAAATTTTTTATAGAAACCAAGAGAGTAGTGTGTGTTGGTGTTTGTGTGAGTTGAGTATATACACATCGGTGTGGTAACATCGCACACATACATAATGTGTAATCAATTAATCATTGATCCGTGGGACTGAAAGTGTTAATGTAAGCCACGCCTATCGATGGAGAGATTTGAAATGTTTGTAATATTAGTTCCTAGAAATAACAACAATTAAACAAAACCTTACTACAGTATATTAAGTTTTAAGATTATCATATTTATGCTGTTGAGGCCAGTTCATTTTTCTTTCATGGTCAAATCCCGGAAACCGTAAAGGACGACACATCACTGCAAAGTCATTTATACAAAATATAAGTTGTTTAACGAAACAAAGAAATAAATTATTCAGTTTTTTCGTGTTTTCGGAAAAGTTGTCATTTAGTTCAGATACGAGATTGTGTTATGGGAGTATCGAAAGATTTTATAATCATCTCTATAATACGCATAGTTTATTCTTTTATACGGTACACTTGTACATTATAAAATATATCCTGTTTTCTATTTCTATGCCGGATTATGTATTTGTTGTTTACTAGTAGAGGCATTATATACACACACACACACACACGCATATATATATATATATATATATATATATATATATATATATATATATATATATAGGTATATATATATATATATAGGTATATATATATATATATATATGTATACCTATATATATATATATATATATATATATATATATATATATATATATATATATATATATATATATATATATATATATATATATACCTATTTTGTACCCTTTTTCTACCTCCCAGATATCCCCAAGCAGTTTTTACCGCATAAAGGGTACATTTGAGATATATGAGATACCTAACGCCATCATTTTTATCGTTTCTAATTTGTTTCAAATTTCGTGTTTTTTAAAATCGATTAATAATTTCGAATACTTTCCATTAAATGGTTAAAATTGATGTTTTTAGCCTTGAATCTTCTGAATTTTACTTTTGAAAAATATGTTCGAAATATGAATTAAATTTTTTTTTTTGAAATTTAGTTCTAAAATACAGTGAAATAGGGTATAAAGCGTATAAAAAGGGCTTAAATTTAGGTACAGTAGATCCTCGTTTTATGCGGATTTATTGTTGCTGGAGTAAAAAAATTAATTATGTACAGAAAGTAAGAATGTGCAATACCTAAACGCGAAGGTAATTATCGATTAGGTATCGAAAAGAGCGAAAGAAAGGTAGATTACCGTAAAATGGGAGGAATTGGGTCATTTTTGATCTTTAAATTCGATTTTCATACACTTTCGGAACGGAATAATGTTATTCTTACCATTTTTAAAATTCATTTTCTTTTTTACGTTTAGTGGGAAAATCTTAAGCAACGCATAATTCCTATTTACCCATTGTTAGGGTCAATAGGAACGAAGGGGGATTTACTAGAAAATATATATTAACCTGTAAAATTAATCGATAAACTGACATATTATGAAATATACTTACCTTTTGAATAGCAAACACAATTTATTATAAATTAAGGAATAAATTTTATAACCTAATTCTTGTACAGCTTATGATAAACTCAAATACAACCGTTTCCAAACTACAACCTATTAAACATAATACAGGGTTCCCACAGAAATTTAATTTTCAATTTCCCTGGCTTTCCCTGACATTCCACGACATATTTCCAAAATTTTATACATATTTCCAAAAGTTCTATGTTTCACACAGAATGTGGATGTTCTAAATTATTGTTTGGTTCAATTTGTTATTGTTTCACATAGTATTTTAATATACTCTAATTTGTCTATACCTGCTTCTTTGGAACTTAAAATTATATAAATTATATTTTAAAATATGTCAAAACTTCAAACTCATTTTTCTCGAGATTTTAAAAAGTCGACATGGAACAGTGTAACACTAAGCTCGTGATATGTACTTCTTTTCAAGTACGCGCTTCTTATAATATAGTTTTACAAGAGTTTCCCATGACTTTTGGCCTATTTTCACTACCTTCCCTGACTGTGAATCAATTTCCGTGACTTTCCAGGTCTGTGGGAACCCTGTTGTAATAATCACAAGAAATTAACGGTTTTTTCTCAAGTCACCCTGCCTTTCTATTTTACAATATGTACAGGGCCGGATTTACCCTAAGTGCCGCTCTGGTCACTGTGAAAAATGCCGTCCCTGCCTTTTCCTAAAAACAAAAAAAATTTCGTAGTAACTTTTTCACTTTTTTCTACAAAAAATAAGTGACAAACCTAAAAACAAAACACCAAAACTGCACAAAACGACGAATTCCCGTGTAAAACAAGAGTCCACTGTATTGTACAAATAACTGCACAAGATTTGGATTGCATGGGCAACCAGACAGGCTAAAAATCGACCAATTGTACGAATGCTGTCAGCCATCCACAAGCTGCTGGTATGAAACAGTGGTACCAAACCGTTGGAACAGGACAGTTGAACTCTTTTTTATGCGGTTTGTAAAAAATGGCCATTAAAATGCATAATGTGAATTAAAATCACGAGACAGTAAGAAACTTAAACAATTACTATAATAACTTTCTTTGATAAAAATACTTTTTAACGGCTTTTAAGCATTTAATCAATACATTGCATAAGAACATAAGTTATTGCATCATTTCATTTTGTTACAGATGTATTTTTCAAAATTTTCATAATGTTATAAAATTGAAATAAAATATTTCTACATGTAAATTAATGATTTATCTTGTTTACAGAAGCAACTTCTAAGGAAATTTCTAAGTTTTGAGCGTTTTGAGTGATGTTTTTTCGATGAAACTTTTTTTATGCGGTCCCGACCAACCGCATAAAAAAAGTTTTTTGTACAATCTGGATCGAACTATACTTTTTATAGCTATTTATGATATTTTTGAATATATTTTTTTTGTGCGAATTTTTTTATGCGGCCCCTATCCGCCGCACAAAAAAAGGATCAACTGTATTTGCTAAACGTCCATTTTTTAATACGAAATTTTTTTTAACTTTTCCCGGTAAAATTTAAAATTTAAGGAAGTATTTATCAAGTCAAATCACGTGGTACATCTAAATTATTACCAACAAAATTTATTTCATGAATTCGAATGCCTGCTTTATGAGAAATTTTATGAATTATTATATCGATAAATCGATAAACTAAAGATTTCATTGGACTGTCTGGGTAACGTTGAATTCAACAGGTAATCAGAAGTTTCTATTGATGAACAAAATATTTTAAAATAGTTACATCTGTTTTTAATTTACTGTAAAAAGTTGATGGTCACTGGTATAGTATTTGCACAACCATTCAAACGATTCCATCAGCAAAAATACACTTGAGCAGATGCGGGTATCTTATTAAGTTATTAATACCGTTTTTACCTGCGAACCCCAGGTATTTCAGTATAATTTTTTTAGTGAATTTCCGAATGGAAAGTTCAGCTATTACAGCCACTGTCACGCTAAGACTTGAGCCCGGGACCGGGACTATGATAGAAATTTGTTCTGAGGTGCCTAGAAGCTGAAAATGATATTCACTAAAATTTATACAGAGTGAAAAGTAAATAACTCTCGCCATTTTAAGGGATGACACAGCACACTGTAGACACCAAAAAAAACCGAGGAACTTTTCCGAAATTAACAGTTTGAAAAAATCACAAATTTAATGTTTCTATTTTTCAAATTTAACGGTCAGAGCCGGCTCCTTTTTTAACCCATCAGTTTTAGTATCAAATTTTTTCTGTTAAAAAACACTTTTGATTCAAATTTATTGGAATACTAGCTGTTACCCGCGGCTTCGCTCGCGTGGCTTTTGAAATTATGGCATCTAGTTAAAACATATAAAGTGTACTTTCATCACGTCGCTATTACGCGTCGAGTAGGTATTATTACTTTTTCTTTGGAATTTTCCCACAGAAATACAATATTTTCCCCGGGCAAAAAATTGACTATAACATTCCTTTAACAACATGCCAAGTTCAAATGAAATCAATGATTCTTTTTTATACTGTTTTAAATATATATTTTCCCACGGGAATAAGACTTTCCAAGGGAGTTAGATACTTTCCCGGGATATCTGTGTCCTTTCTCATCGTCTCTGTAAACAATATGCAAAGTTTGAAAACAATCATGCTTTTTTTTAATAGTCAGTTGTTATTTCATTGTTTCGTTTTAAATACATTTTCCCTCGGGAATGAGATATTTTATCGGGATAAAAAATAACCTATGTTTATCGCTGTATATCGTCATATTTGTCTATCATCATTTTTTGTTTCATTTAAAATATATTTTTCCACAGGAATGAAATTTCCCACGGGAAATTTCCCGGGGTATAAAGTAATTTGTATCCTTTCTCATCCCTTCTGTTAGCAATATACAAAGTTTGAAATCATTGTGCGTTTTTTAACAGTCAGCTGTTGTAATTTAATGCATTTTCCCTTGGGAATGATATATTTTCCCGAAATAAAAAGTAGCCTATAACCGTCTCTGGCCCGCAAGCAACGTCTGTGCAAAATTTCAAGTTGATTGGTTAAGCTGTTGAGGCGTGAAAGCGTGAAACATTCGATTATTACGAAATTTGATGAAAACGTTGGTAATCGCAAATCCTTCAGCCAAACACGTCCGATGCCCAAAATCTCAAAAAATGAGAGTTCTTTCTCAACGTTTAAAAAATTTTTCGAATTTTTTTGCACCATACTAAAGTAAGAAAGTTTTTTTGTAAGGAATGCAGGAATAAACATGGCGAATTAAAACACAAATTAACAGTATAATATTTTATTTTTTTATTTGAATTTTTTGATATTTCAAAGAATAAGGCGTATTTTGAAACGGACCAAAAACATGATTTTATATTTTCGACTAATCTAACCGTCGTAAATCCGACATGAATCGCCAAATGAATATTGCACGTTTCGTGGACAAAAACAAAATCTACCCGAAAAAAATTTTGTAACTTTCAAAAATCAAATTTTTGATATTGTCACCGTTTTAAAACATACGTATAAAAATATACTTTTATTATACTTTTTTTTTTTTTGTTAAAATTTATAAAATGTTACAGTTGCTAGCAAAATTATTTTAACAGTTTGGAGAATGAATTGATTTGCAAGTAACTGCACATTTTGGTTTTTCACACATAAAAATATAGTTAATATTAACGAATTAAATTTTTCTTTGACTAATACCCAGTATTATAATAGACGATTAGGTAAATTTACTAAGAAAGTAAAATCTATCAAGCAAATTTTAAGAGATTAATTTGAAAGTTTTAATTTTGGATTATTTTTATAAACACATTCAGCATAACATTTCTATACTTTATAAACTTTACTTTAGATTTTACGTTTATTTCTACAGAAAATTATGAAGTATTATTTCTTTTTGGATGCATAAATACAAAAAATTCGAAATTCTGTCATATTTAAATTTCAATTTTGGTCGTCCCCGTTCATTCATCCTTTTATCGTCTCTTTTCACCCCAATTTACCATAGAGAAGAAATGATATAATTTTTGTTCTTTTCTCCAAAAAACCACCGATATTTTCAAAATTTTTTTGATGCTGTGATAGAGTGAGCATCCTCGCGTAAATTTTTAATATATTAAAGAAATAAATATACCTTGTTTATTTTGTCTAGAATTTGAACACTATATTTCCTTCTCTATTTTACAGAATAGTAAAAATGTGTAAAACAGAGAAAGAAATATGGTGTTCATATTCTAAACAAAATAAACAAGGTTAAACAACAAAATACGGTGTGAAATCTGAATTCGTGCCTATTCATCCCTGTCTACGGTAGTACTGACATCTAGAGCAAAATAGCAAACTAACGTTCGGTCGGTAAATCGATTTTTATAATACTGGGTATAATTGTTAAGTATAAAGAAAATCATGTACCCTACTGTAATTTAATTGATTAGGTTATGTTCAGTTAATATTTACAATTATTTTTATACAGACTCACTCAAAATTTTCTATCCATTTACACGAATAAAATGACCCAAAAATAATTTTAAAAAAAAATCAAATTTGATTGTCGTATCTTGTACTACAGTAGTGGGAATAAAAAAACAAATAAACACCTCTCGAGTATGAAAGTATCACTTTTTAGTAACCCAAAGTGCCCCACTTTCATACTTGGAGGACACGGGCACATCTAAAAATTTTTAAATAAAATCGTTCTGTGTATTGCCACTGTTTCAATTTTATTGGTGTAAACGATCACGACTGTACTACGGCTATAACGAATGCAAAAAGTCATATTTTCAATTGTTTACAAAGCAAATGGTTTGCCAATGGGCGTGGTACTCTCCTTTACGAATCAGTGAATGCGGAAAAGTATTAAACAGATTGCAAATACGAATATTCGTTACAGCCATAGACTGTACGAAACACTACAGTAGTATAATAATATTTACAGGTTTTTTTTGAGGGGAGGGGAGGAAATCCCCACTATTAGATTGTTTTTACAGTCATGCGCCGCAGCATATCGGCAGATGGCTCTAGAATCATGTGCGGTATGAAATCCGCATGACTGTAAAATTCTGATTTACGTACTGAGAACTTCCCGTAATAATTTTTCAAAAATTAATTAGCTAAAAAAAAATTTGAACTTGTAGGACATGATTTTTATTTTTGTAAATTTTTTTCTTTTTACAAATTTTTAAATATCACTGAAGTACTAAAAATGTCTGTCGTAAGAACTAGACTCGTATTATGATTAATATAAAAAAATATTTCTGTAAATTTATAAATAATTAAAAATAACAATTATAAATATTAATTAACCCTACAATTAATATCTATTCATAATCGAATTTTTATGTCCTCCACTGTACACCACGTGACAGAAAATATGTCGTACATGGTAGGTATAACAGATGGATCAATCACTCAATTTAGAATTTATTTGTATACACAGTGTTCAAGGTCATATGAACAGTGTTGGCATTTTTGTTTTTAAGTTATGTGATCAGGCTCGCCAAATTGGCGTATTTCATAATATTTCTTGAAAAATTATGAAACAGGCCAAAAATACAGTTAAAGGAGCAAGAAAAAGAAAAAATTCTTTCAAATGTTTCATTGATAATTATGTCAAGCGTACTATAATTATGTTACAAATGCCAACACTGCATATGAAGCTTCTGTCTCACATAACCTTTAACTTAAAAATTTATTTTTGAAATACTAACTTGATAGAACGACTGTCACATTTTGCCAGTTTTATCATCATTAATACTAAGTTACTGTTTTTTTTTTTTTTTTTTTTAAATTCAATTTAACTAAATACTTAATTTATGGGGATTAAATCTAAAAAAAATGGCGTCCTAACGAGTTGCCTGTCTCTCACTGTACGATATAATTAAACTATTTCCCCACATTCGGTCAAGGGCGGAACCAACCCGTTTGAAAAGGGGGGGTGCCTCTAATCCTAGGAGAAATTTTTGGGAATTGTGTGCTCTGAATTGTATGTTTAACTAAAAAAAGTTACCTATTGTAGGTTAAAAGGGGGTCTGCAACCCCCACAGCTCTCCTGGATCCGCCTATGCATACCAAAATACCAGATTTTACAGTTTAAATAAAAATATTTAAACAAATATAACTGATATCGTCACCGAGTCAAATTAAAATGTGGATTTACTGATGAACTTTTGATGATTTCGCGGTTGATTTTCGATCAACAACCTGTAACTTTAAAAAGACATTCCCTACCCTTTAAATATGCTTTATGACTAACTTAAGGGAAAAAAGTTTTCCTTTGTCCATTTAACTGAAAAGTCAACAGTATGGGATACCCCTTTCCCATGCATTGTTTATGACGTCAAAACGAAGTTTTAAACGGAAAAAGATAGTGTTCAAGGTCATATAAAACTCACTAGTCGTATACTGTTGGTATCTGCCTCATATGACCTTGAACACACTGTAAACTCTCAAAGAACAAGAATATTTACCCTGAGATGTATTCAACACTACGTCATATTGATATCGCAAAGTGAGTTACAACTGAATCTTTAAGCTTAGAGGTAGAATTATCGACATGACTGTCATAAAAATGAGATCTATTTAAGGGCACGGTATTGCGTTAACTTTTTGAGATCTCCGTGCAAATTTCTAATTATTTCTAGATACATTGTACAGATAAAATAAGGAGGTATATTAAGGGGTAACACATATGTAATTGATTTTTTTGATTTTCTTTAACGTTGCTGTTTAAAAATTTTATTTTCAAAATGGTGAACTTAAAATTACAAAAAGATTAATTTTCTACCTAAAACAGAAATATTAATTCTATTTTCTCTTCACTTCAGTATCTGCAAAAAGGGGTCAATTTTAAAAGGCCCACCTTTTAAACTATTTAAAATACGAGACTGTCTAAATTTTTTATGAATTTGACAAAACTATAACGAGTTCCGTGGTTTTAACTACCAAACTCTAAAAGGTAGAGATAAACGGGTTTAAAATTTTGAATAACAATTAAAAATTTACAGCTAGAACTTCACAAAAGTAACGAAAGCTAACCATTTTGGTTCCGTGTCTGTCGGTTCGAAGAACTTACCAAAACTTTGGAACTGTTCGATCGTTTTTGATGAAATTTTTAAAAATTGTGCGTTTTGATTCTTAGATGGTACACTACGAATTTCATTGCAATCGGAACAATGACAGCCTCGGTTCTACCATGAAATACCATTAAATGTCAATGTCTAGTCTTCCCACTAGTCCCATTTCGCTCAAATTTTTGAGAGAGTATTTCGTTTAAAAGTGATTCAGACAATGATATATAAATTTAAAAAATCTTCGGTGATGTGTCAGTGTATCATATAACGTATAAGGCTGCGGTTACATTGGATACGAATTCGTACGAAAAATTGATTCGTACGAGCTCGTACGAAATTCATTCGTACGACTGTGTCGTTACATTGGATACGGAATCGTAATACGAATTCGTATTTAAATTTAAATTGAAAACCATTAGTACATATTGCATGATATCAAACAATGGATCCAGTTACCAAATCTTATTTATTAGAATCACCGTTTTCAAAATTTCTAATTATAGAAAACAAGCAATTCTGTGTAAATGATTATTTATTATTCATGTAGAGCAAAAAAAGCTGAGTTCTGGAATTACTTTGAGGAAATTTTTCAAGACGAACAGAAATTTTTAGAATATTTGAACATGTCGCAAGTCACATTCAATTACATTTTAAAATCTATTGAATTTCAGCTTCAATATTTAGTTAATTAATTTTTCATTACATATACTTAAAATGTTTTTGTTAGGTTAGGTTAGCTTTATTATATTGTAATCATTGTAATATATTTAATTAAAAAATTATCTAAACATTTCCTCTGCCACCTTATTCCACAATTTTTTATTTAACTTTCTATTATGATAATATTTATGCTTTTGATCCCTTGAAGACCGCCTTTGTTCAACAAAAATAGTTATTTTTTCTATATCCATTGTATTTTTTTCGTACGAATTCGCATCAAAAAACAAAATATTTTGATCGTATCAAAAAGTCGTACGAGCTCGTACGAAAGAGTCGTAAGCAGTGTAACCACGCATATCTAAATGTATGCATTTGTTTAATTCGTATTAACTCGGATAAGTTCGTACGAATGAATTTTCGGATGAATCCGAATTTACCTAATCACACTAATCAAGAAAACCGCTTACTGAATTCTATGGGTGCGCGCGCAGCCATAACAAATTCTACATAAATGTTACTCCTTAAATGAAAAATATATGTATAAATCCAGCGACAAACACTTTTAACACGCCAATTTTTTCCCTTTTTCACTAAATAAATAATATTAAATTTCACTTATATACAACCAACTGTAAAAGTTAAGGAACCTGCCTAGAAAAAATTGAACTAACACTACAATTCAAAAGTCTGATGCGGCACTACTATTTCGATTCGAACTATTATGATCTGGTTTATCGTTTAACTGCACCGTTTTATTTTTGGTTTCACCAAACACGTACGGACTCGTGCTACGTTCTTGATTATTCATCTGTTCCTGTTCGTCCAGAAATCGGTCCATAAAGTCCGTGATCCCTGGGTGTAACGTGTACTTTTTCTTCTCGAGCCGCGTCTTATTGGCGAACACGTCGTGACGTTCGGTCTTTTTCCACAAATAATAAAATTGAACTAATTCGCCGACAGATCGAGTTCGCACCTGAAAAATGGTCGTGTTCGTAATGTTCCGGGGATATTACGAGTCGTACGGCGTCACGATTTGATGTCAGTTTTAGTGTAGAACTCGACAAAATAAAACGAAAAACGGAAATAAAATTTTTCGATATCTCGTTTCATTTTCGAGATACTGAACGTTAAACTTGTCTTATGTATAGTGTATGTAATATTTTGACAATGAGCGTGTTCCATTTAGAAAACACAAACGACAATGTGTGACGCAGTGCATAGGGAAATAGTAATGCCAACCAAATTTCAGTGATTTTTGTATGTACTTTCTTTTTTCATAAAAAACTAATTTATTTTTGGTTGGAATTCCGAAAATGGGAATGCTCGGAATCACTTGAAATTTTTACCAAACATTCGACAATATACTTCGACTTTGATATAAAAACTAGATGGTGAGGTTAGTTAAGGTTAGGTTAGTTTTGACAATATATTTCGACTTTGATATAAAAACTAGGTGGTAAGGTTAGTTAAGGTTAGGTTAGTTTAGTTAGTTTTGACAATATATTTCGACTTTGATATAAAAACTAAGTGGTGAGGTTAGTTAAGTTTAGGTTAGCTTAGTTAGTTTTGACAATATATTTCGATTTTGATATAAAAACTAGGTGGTAAGTTTAGTTAAGGTTAGGTTAGTTTAGTTAGTTTTGACAATATACTTCGACTTTGATATAAAAACTAGGTGGTGAGGTTAGTTAAGGTTAGGTTAGTTTTGACAATATATTTTGACTTTGATATAAAAACTAGGTGTTAAGGTTAGGTCAGCTTAGTTAGTTTTGACAATATTTTTTCGACTTTGATATAAAAACTAGATGGTAAGGTTAGTTAAGGTTAGGTTAGCTTAGTTAGTTTTGACAATATATTTCGACTTTGATATAAAGACTAGGTGGTGAGGTTAGTTAAGGTTAGGTTAGCTTAGTTAGTTTTGACAATATATTTCGACTTTGATATAAAAACTAGGTGGTAAGGTTAGTTAAGGTTAGGTTAGTTTAGTTAGTTTTGACAATATATTTAGACTTTGATATAAAAACTAGTTAGGCTATGGTTATAGTTTGTTTTTTTTTTTAATTTTAGTTATATATACACAGGTAATATGTTGAATTTTTACATATATACATACATAGCGAGATATCGAAAAAATTTATTCTTGTTTTTCGTTTTATTTTGTCGAGTTCTACAAGGAAATGTCATCAAATCTTCGCGTCTCAAGGATCAAAAGATCTAAAAAAAATGCGTGTATACTCACTTTATTCTGTTGAATTAGATGGAAATCTTTTCCATAACTTCGAAGGCCATTCTCAAAATTTCGACATTCCTCCTCCGACCATAAACTCATCGTTTCCGCCGATGTGACTGCGTTAATTCGACGCCTGCGTAACGCCTCGTCAATGTTATGGCCACACTGCAAGAGAAGGAACAATGCCTGTTCGTCGTCTTTTAAGTGTTTGCCTACGGGTAGCGCGTACACGCCAGAGCCACGCTTTTTTTTCGCCTTCACCTGTCTCAGATAATCTTCCACTTGTTTCGGGGTGAGGGGAGACGGGTCCCACAATAGTTTGTCTTCATTCTCGTACGGTAACGCGTCATCGTAGCAGCACAGTCCCTCGGGGATCGCCGCCTGGTAGTCACTTCCGACCATGATCGTCTTCAAAATAAAATAAATTGGCCAAACAATTATTTTGTCTTGAGTGGTTTATTCGGTTATATGTTAAGAACTGAGACTTTGAGCGAAAGTTTTTTTTTTGAGGTAAATCAAAAAAAATTGAGAGTTAGTTGATTTAACTCGCTGGAAGGATTTTAAAAAGTAGAAATTTTTGTTAATTTAGTTCTAATTTCGAAAAATATCAGAAGAGTGTATGTTTTTTAAAAATAAAAATTTATTAAGAAACTGATGATTTGAGTGTTAGACCTACTTTCTTCCACTCATCTTCGTCAGGGCTATAGTCGTAATCGTCCTCTTCCTCTTCAACGTCAACCTCGCTGTGAGTTCTTGATACCGCTGTAATCAAGTAAGAGAATTACAAGATCAGTCGTTTTGGATCAACTGTAACCTTTGTAGCCGACTGGATTCAAATAAAATTCTGAACAGTTTTCCAAATTTTCTTTTCCTGGACGCGGGACATTTGCACTCAACAAAATAAAATTACTAAGAAACAGTTCCTCAGCGTCATATTAATAAGAGTTCTGGTTACTAAGCATACTTACCATAATGCTTTTTTGTGGTTTAGCCCAAAAAATTACTAGGAATTTGGAGGGTAGATATCAGGAGGACTATGTTGGCCGGAAAACAATAGAAAAATAGTTCAAAAAGTGTGCCGTTTTAAGTACTAAGTAACAGTTCAAAAACTCGCCAGAATAGCGCTAGAGTAGCAAAAGAGTATGAAATGAACTTTGTAGTTGTCGACGGAGTGAAGTGTGTTGTTTAATAACCTACAAAAAAAACTCGCTGTGAAACACGTTGAAACTGATTCATAATTACATGAACTTTTAATGTCTGTTAGTGATGTTTTTGTGTTGTTTTATAAAAATTTTTAAAATAATAAAACAATTAGGGTAAAAGCCCCCTTTGTGGAACGGTATCTAATTATGAACATTTACATATTAAAGAAGTTATTTCTGAAACGTCTGATAACAAAACTTATTATTAATAGAATGTTTGTTTTTCAATTTAAATTCACCTCGCATTTAAAGTTTCCTTACTTAATTAAAGAAATAAATATGTAAATGTCAAAACTGTTCCAGTATTAGATACCGTTCCACAAAGGGGGCTTTTACCCTATATACAACAATTATAATAAAAAAACAATAATTACATAACAACGCCGATGTTTTTCTTTCCTTGTTTACTTCTCTAAATTTACCCTTTTGCTACAGTGGCGCCGCCACTATTTACGCCTTTCTGTAAACACTTTTTGATACAGAGATGGTGCTCCTGATATCTACCCTCCATAATAAATTTGTTTCACCAACCGACAGAGAGAACACGTGACAGTTAGTGTCAAAATGGCGTACTTTTTGTCATGCATGGAACAAAAGAGATGAACAACATTCATTTTTGTAATAACGTTGCAATACAAACCATAGTTATTCACGAATTATTTAAAATTTTAATTCAAAATTGTAAGAAATATTGTATGCAACACGTGTAACATGAATGTTTTTTTACTCATCGAACTGAACAGCTGTTACAATTCGTAACAAAAACACTTTCTGTTGTGAGTACAAATGTCTGTCCATCGCCGGAAATATTTGAAAGAAAATTTGAAAAACGTCACATTTTCAACAAAAGATTTCATAAATAAATTTCGTCGCGAATTTTTTTTTTTTTTTTTAAATCAAACTTTTTGATTTACAACTGGTGAGCGCAGTCGCAAATCAAAACTAAACACTTTAGAACTTTTGCTGATTAAGCCAATTGAAAACAGCAGTACCAAAAGAAAAAAAAATGTTTGGTAATCATTTTGGCTGCTGTTTTTGTTGCGACGATTTTATCTCACTTACACCTAAGGATTCTAGCACCGTCTTGCTCACTTTCTGGGGTATCGGGGAGCGGTTCGTAAAGCTGACACAGTGCTGATTGTTTTAAATGCGATTTTTCCCGGATGGATGGTGGTCGATCGCCGCCTTCGGTCGTTTCCGCATCCGTGGCACCACCCGACGATGTGTCCGTGCTTGCCGAGCCGGCTAAACGATCACTGTTTAATTGTTCGGACGTGCTCGTGTCACCTCCGTTTCCATTTTCCATGTCAGCCGGCGGGGATCCGTTAAACCCGTACAATTTTAATAATTCTGCTAATGGCATATCTCCCTCCTGAGGATTTAAATAAACGTGTTATCTTACTATTGACAATATTACTTATATACTGTGTGAGTTTTTCGGGAGTTGCCATTTTTATTACAGCCAAACCGTGATTTAATCGAAAAATTGTTTAAATAAGAGTTGTAGATATCGACGGGGGCAACCGATTGCTATAGTCAGGAGCTTTATAGCTCTTATGGTTTTCGAGCTATAATACAAACTTATAGATTTTTAAATGAGACTGTATATTAATTTTTCGATAAAACTGATCTAATGCATTAATTAACAACATAAATGAGCAAAAAAAAATTTTTTACTCAAGTTTAATTTTTTAATTTTTCTTTATCAGTTAGGCGGTAAAAATATGCATATGTACTTGAGGCTACTTCAACCGATAGTGTTTTTCTTGGTAACATTTCCATTACATTCAAGAAAAGAACCTTTTCCAGTATCATTTCTATCATAAAAATTTGGTTGTAATAGAAATGGAAACTCTCAAAAAACTCACATGGTATATATACACAGGATGATCCAGAATTATGTACCGTAATTGCTAGAGTTGATAGTTCCTTCAAAAATAATGTTACCTTTTCATGTACACTTTTCTGTCAAAACTTAATAATAAGGGCGATAAAGTTACGGGGTAGAATATAGAGGGGTGAAACGAAACTGAATGCTTTTTTTACATTTTTTTTTTTTAGGCGCTTTTGAATAATGGATTTATATTTTATGGATGCGTACGAACATTAGAATAATTAAATTTATCGTACAATTATTCCACCACTTATTATTAGGGAATAATTTGAGGATCGATATTTTTGTCCTTTAAGGGGGTATTCTAGTCTAGAAATTCGAAAAGATCAGGTCTCATGAAAGGGTGGGGTAGCCGAGGTTACGGTCCCGAGGTCCGGGCTTGAGGAGGATTCGGGAAAAAGTTTTTTTTTTGCTCACCATTTATTTTTTGGGACGAAATTTTTAAAAAATACGGTTCATTCCCGGGACCCACCATTTTTCTTCACGACTCCAAAACTTAGTTCTGATTTTCGATATCAAATTTCGTTTCAATATATTTTTATTTAAATAACTGCAAATTAAAAAATAAAACACGACAAATTCGCATCCCTAAAATATCAATTCGTTATTCAAAAGCGTTTGAAAAATATTTAGGTGAATATCGTTTTCACCCGGGCTGGGAACTATTTAAAATGATTTCATTTTAAATATATATTTAAAATACAAAATGGCATTTTGCATTTTCTATTTGAAATAAGTTCGGTCAAACCATTTTCCATTTTGTATTTAAAATGGAAATTTGAATCCATTTTACATTTAAAATAAAAATGCATGTATACTCAAATTTATGTGTATACAATATTAATTATAGAACTTAAATTGAACGACTTGAAGTCTAACAAATTGTAAGTTAAATATAAGTTGAGTCAGTTTCTCTTAAGTCAAACTTTTCTGACGCAAGTTGTGTACTATTATCTTTAAGACACGTCGATAAGAAATATTTTTGTATTTCGAGTAAATGATTTTTATAATTTTATTTAGAAGTTGCAGTCGTAGTCAAGGTTTGAATATGTCAAGGTCGAATTAAATTTTACAATATTTTTAAGTAACAATATTTGAAGAGTTAAGTTTCGTTTTCATATCATGAAAATTTTACAAAATTTTCTCAAAAGACTGCCTTTATGTATTTAATTTCAGTACGTTTGATATTTTCTTAACTTTTTTTTTTAAATTAATATAAATAATGATAAAAAATTTATAGAATAAAGCCCGATTTACATTAACGCTCTGCTCTCACTCCGATATCACTCAGCTCCAGGTTCGAAAAAATATTCTTATACAATAAACAATGAGTGTATTCACATCATCGGTCCGATATCAGTCACGGTTCACTCTCGCTCCAATGCCACTCCAATATCAATACCACTCAAGTAATATTTTATCGGAGCGATATCAGACTTGTTATGGCTTGTACCTATAGTGTAAACACTTTTTTGATTCCACTCCACTCCGCTTGCATTCAGCTGTTATGAAAATATATTTGTATCGAACTGAGACCGAACTGGGAGTGTACCCAGAGCAGCATTATAATGTGAATAGAGAACGAATAGGTACCAGCATGATATCAGCACTGTAATGTGAACACAACAAGATTATATCGAATCGGGAGCGTAGTGATATCGGAGTGAGAGCAGAAAGTTAATGTAAATCGGGCCTAAATTTAAAGTAAAAAAATGCATTTTGCATTTTATAATCCATTTTAAATAACTATTATCTATTTTCAATTTTAAATATGTTTAGCAAAACCATTTTCCATTTTGTATTTTAAATGCATTTTTGGAAACCATTTTTCCCAGCCCTGGTTTTTTCACTTCTCCCCTTTACAGGGTTGTATCATCCCTGTTAATGAGTTCTGAGAAAGTATACATAAAAAGATACTATTATTTTTGAACGTACTATCTCTAGCTCTAGCATCTATGATACATAATTCTAGACCACACACTATTATGTACACTTAAGCTTCTGATATTGTTTCGCAATAGAATTATTTTCGAACGCAACCGTGACAGTGCGGGGGGAAAAAACATTTTTTTTTTTATTTGGCGCCTACAGAAAATTTTTTGGTTGCGCCAATGAATTAGCATGGTATACATATATATGAAATGTTGACAACGAATAACTGCATTCGATCCGTACCCTCTGTAAATTGGACAATTCCGCATGTGGATCTTGGGCTTCACCCGCTGCCAACGCTTCCTCTTCTTCGAGTGTTCGCTCGTCGTCATAATCGTCCACCATCATATCCACGGACGGGTCAAACAGACGATCACCGCCGCCGATATGTTTCGTTTTGGTTGTCGTCTCCGTGGCAGTGGCGTGGTGACCAGCCCCGGAACCTGTGCCACCGGTTCCATTTGTGGTTGGTGTTGTTGACGTTTTTTGATTACGGTTCACACCGCTATTTTTTAAAATTGCACATTGGGACATCTTTTTGGTTTCGTATTGAATTGTTAATATGCATTTGAAATTGTTTTTGTTTTTTTAAGATAATTTTACGTGAAATTTTAGAATTTTTTTTTTTTTTGGTTTGAGAACTTTTTTTTAATTCTTACCCCGATCAGTGGAGATTCCCAAAAACGCGGCAAAGTTCCTTAAACAGTAATCTCTCATGGTTGACTCATATATTCCCTTGCAGGAAAACAATTGTTAATGTAATTTGCTTTTTAAATATTAATTATTTACATATTTTTACATTAAACATTACATATGTATGTTGAACATATTATTAAAACGATTCACAAATAAATTTAAGTAAGTATTGCTTTTGAATTTTCTACCAAAAATTTTTACACATTCGTAACTTCTTATTTAATTTAGTGTTTTTTTCTGGTTGTGTTTTTGAATTTTCACGATTGAAAATTTTTTATTTTCATTGTACACGGTCGTACGTAATGTTTTTTTTTTTTTTTTTAGTAATATTTTTGTGCGTTTCAACTTCACAATGCCCCCGTTAGATTCACAAATGTTCCAAAACGATGATTAACAAATTCGACAGAATATGTTGTTTCACCAAAAAGTATCTACCACAAAAGAAAAATTGACAAATAAAAGACGATTCACCCACCAATCGAGTCAAGTATCGTTAGAACAGATCACTACGTTTTTAATTTTAATTGTCGCTTCAAAGAAGATCACTTTCTTTGAATTTTGTATTGATCGAGGAGATTTGAAACGTCACGAACAGATGGCAATAGTAGTTCAAATAAAATTATTCTACGAAATAAAATTAGAGTCCCTATAATAAATAGAGTCGTGACCAAGGGGTCAAACTAGAATGCCTACCTAACTGTGCCCACTGTAATCAATGGGTGACGTAACACAGCACACATACAACGAAAACACACGAAGTATGGACACGAATATACCAATGTGTTAGTAATATATTTTGATGATGATATATGCAGTTCGCATACATATACTATATACTATCATGGCCGACCTATGTTACTACCAGTCAACAATTAAAAATAAATGTATTTATTTTAAGAAAGATATCACTTTATTTTGAGAAATTTTTTATTCAATAGAATTTTTACACTTAAATACGACACACTTCATATTTTTTTCTGTTTAAATTTCACGAGTTGATTAAAAAAACATGATTTTTATTTTGACGTGAACACGACGGCAGTCAGTAGCAGACTAAGTTCAGTAGTGGTGTAAATTGCTACTTACTGCAACTTTAAAATTTCACTTTTTCCAAAATTATCATATGTTTGAGTAAATATTTTTGAGTACATAATATTATTGTTAATAAGTTATAAATTAATAAACAATTAAAAAATTTTAATTTAATTATTCTTTCTAGGTTAAACTAAATGATTTTTGTTATAGTTATACTACTACAAAAAATTAAGGGAACAAAAAAAAATTGCTAAATTTTTAGTTATTTTTGAAGGGCTGTAGTTACGTGAAAAATGGTTATATCGAGATGAGAAAAAAAGCATTTTGAAGCTTCAAGATTCTAGTTTTGAGATCTTTCGCCCAAAAAATTTTAGGAGTGACAGTTATCGAGTAATCCTAAGGAATAACACAAAAATTGAAAATATAAAATTTTTTGCACTTTTTTTTTCGGTCTACGGGCTTGAAAAATTTTTTTACAGTAAAGCCATGGTATTGACTTGATAGCCTGTTTATTCAGCTTAAATTTCCTTTTTAAAATTTTTCTCTACGTTGAATTGTTCCGGAGATATCCAACTTTGAATGCAAAAAGATCCTTTTTGCTTTAACCATCGATAACTCAGTAACTAGTGATCGGACAGAAAATTGAACGGCAGTTTTGGAATCTGGAATAAATTTCCTACAAGGCTATGCTGCGTACTTTAGGGAAAAAAATTTTTTTTCATCTTTAATTTTAACCTGAAAAATGTGAAAAAAGAGACGGTTTTTCTTGTTACGAAAAATTGTCCACATCCTTGCGAGTATTGATGTGTAAAAACCAGCGAGAAATCGCATTTTGAAAACAAATTCTCAAAAATCACCGCTTTTTCTCGACTATAAACAGCCGCCATTTTGAAAATATATTACGGAACCAAAAGGTTCGCGTTCCTGCCAAAATGACAGTATCGAGGAATAATATGCACTTTGATTTATGTTGATATCTCAAATACTTTTTGAGATACATGAGGAACCATGTCGAAAAACGTTCTATCGAGAAAAAAGCATTTAAAGTTTTTTATTTAAATTGAATTATAGTAAAGTACGTACACTAAAATGCCCATAACTTTTTGATTTTTCATTTTTTTTAAATAAAATTTTAGCAGAATACTTCTAACACCTTATGGAACATAATTATCACAAAAAAAATCGATATCTTTTTTTTAGCGATTTTTAAAATTTCGTAATTCTAACAACGAAATCTTTATGAATTTGTGATTTCTGTCATCGCAGAGATGGTCTACCCGCAACTGATCACTTTAAAATAGTCAATGTCGGATTTTAAGCAATTTAAGAGACAGTATTTTTATTTAATTTAAAAATTATTGTTGAAATTTAGAAAGGACCCCGCACAAATCTTACGGAAATTTGGTCCCGGTTAATTTCTTTGAAACTTTGGGAAATAATAGTTCTTGACCTGTAGAATAAAAGTCCCCGTAGACGCAAAGCTCAATAATGGACAGATTTTGAGATATATGTAGTTAAATATACGTTTTTTGCCGACTTTTCTGCAAGTTTTTTGCCGACACCATTTGATAAGTGATCGATTTTACATTGACAGTATACGTATATTTAACTACATATATCTCAAAATCTGTCCAGTATTGAGTTTTGCGCCTATGGAGACTTTTGTTCTACAGGTCAAGAACTATTATTTGCCAAAGTTTCGAAGAAATTAACCGGGACTAAATTTCCATAAGATTTGTGCTATAATAACTTTCTTTGATAAAAATACTTTTGAACGGCTTTTAAGCATTTAATCAATACATTGCATAAGAACATAAGTTATTGCATCATTTAATTTTGTTACAGCTATGTATTTTTCAAAATTTTCATAATATTATAAAATTGAAATAAAATGTTTCTACGTGTAAATTAATGCTTTATCTTATCTATAGAAGCAACTTCTAAGGAAATTTCTAAGTTTTGAGCGTTTTGAGTGATGTTTTCTCGATGAAACTTTTTTTATGCGGTCCCGTACAACCGCACAAAAAAGTTTTTTTGGTATAATCTGGATCAAACTATACTTTTTATAGCTATTTATGATATTTTTAAATATATTTTTTTTGTGCGATTTTTTTTATGCGGTCCCTGTCCACCGCACAAAAAAGAGTTCATCTGTATTAATAAAAAATATGAAAAATTATGCAAATATATTTTTTATAAGTGTGTGAATTGCCCAAATCATTTTTTAATTATTTAACACGTTGACGGTCATAACCAATTACGTAAACGTTCAAGTGGTACACTATTTTGATAATCTGGAATTGTTAACGTGCTACAGCGTTGTCTCGCAATTAGTCAAAAAATTAATTTGTCGCTGTACAGTGCTCGTAACCGTCAACGTGTTAACGTCGTTTCTAATTTTTTTTCCGCGCTCTCTGATTATCCTATTGCTGTCTCTTTCATTCTCGCGCACACAGATATTTTGAAATAAAACAATGGAATTTAATATGTAAAATATAAATTATTATTAAAAAAAAATCATTTACAAATTCGACATAAATATATTTAACAAATCAATAAAAAAAATCGATACAGAAACTACTTTCACTTGAATGAAATTTTCACATTAAATAAATACGTATAAAAAAAAAAATAAATATACAAGTAAAATTTTACAGTTTTTCTTTATGTGGTGATCTGCATTTGTATGAATTAAATAAAAAAATATATGTGTATTTTATTTTAAAAAAATATTTTTTAATTAACGTCTAATCATTTTTTAATTACATAATTTTCTATTAAAATAATACATACATACATACATACAGTCGTGGGGAAAAATAAATTAACAACTTTAATTTTCAGCGACGAACGATAGATACACAGTGATCTAAATTGAAATAAATACATACTTACATTAACAATACTGCGATTATTCTAATATTTAACGGATCTAATTATAATACATCGATTTTTTTCTCAATTTACAATATCGTTTCCATTAGTATTACCTGTAGGTGTAAGAAAGAACGAAATATGTTTCTGTAGCATACAGAGTGATTAATGTAATTAAACAAAACAAAATTTCCGTTTTTTATTTGATTATGATCTGTCTGTCGGCAATTTTCGCTGAAATATATGTAATTTCATTTCGATCTATTCAGGGTGTATTACTAAATGGAAGCGATGCTGTATTCTGATTTTTTTTGAAATATTAACCTAATGCATAAATAAATAAATAATTTATTACTATTAATAGTGAGGTCACAGAACTTATCTACGAGTATTTAGCTACAATTTGAATGACACTGCTAATGTTTGGACACACGTACATAACTAGATACAAATATACATTTTAAAATTTTCGTTGACACGTTCACTGCCACCTGTTGACTGATTGATACATCAGTATCACGTTTTGAATGTCAAAGCGATTGGTAACACTATTTGTTGGGATACTATACACAACGCTGGCATTACAACTAATGCGCCAGTATACACAGATCCGCACAGATCCGTTTATAGTAGCAATTAGTGATGTCGAACTGAAGAGAAATTAGTCGATTAATCGACTAAAGTTGTTTTTTAGACGACGTTAGTCTTTAGTCGAAAACATCGAGCAAGCAATAGTCGACTAATCGACTAAATTTTTAGTCGAATTCATGAATAGGGTAACCTATGTAATTCTTTCAAAAAAAAAAAAATGTTTTGAATTTTTTAGTTTTTAATTTTACGAATTTTATATAAATAATAAAGGAAACAAATTCAATTAGTCGTTTTTAGTCATTAAAAAAAAATTAATCATTTTAGTCATTTAGTCGAGAGTAAAATAGTCGATTGAAAACTGACTAAATTTAAAAAAATTAGTCGACTAAACCGATTAATTGATTAATCATCCGACATCACTAGTAGCAATGAACGTGTTCAAAAAGTGTTTTGAATGTTACATACATAATATATGAGTATTATTGACAGTTTTATTTTGGTTGTATAATAATCAGGGTTGTGCAAGTAGACTAGGTATTTTTTTTACGGGTGCGTCAATAAAACTGACGTAAACAATGTGTAGGGTAATTTAATGTAGACAATCTAGAAATCTGTCAAGTAAGGGTGTCTACACAATCAATGAAATAAGGAATAAGAAATAAGAAATAAGGAATAAGAAGTATGCCATCTAGTGACGTTGAATGGAACTTTAACGTAACTGCTCATAGATATACGTATTTAGGTATTTTTGTATATCAAAATTCATGAAAAAATAACGTTCGTGATGACTTTTTTTGTCACTAAAGTGAAAAAAATCACGAATTTTGACGTACAAAAGTACCTACATATTTATATCTATGAGGAGTTACGTTAAAGTTCCACTCAACGTCACTAGATGGCATACTTCTTATTCCTTATTTCTTATTTCTTAAATAATTTACTGTTGAGAGGTTTACTTTGTGAAATTTCATTTTAAATATTAAAAATATTTAAAGTTTCAATTACTTTGTCAATTTCACTAGAATTAAGTAGAATTTACTAAACGCGTTTTCAATCTCGCGACCATCATCAGAGTAATTGAAGAAATGTATGTGGGAGTGTAATAAATACTCTTAAAAATGAATTTGGGAAAAACCCGTCATTATACTATTTCATATGAAATAGGCTGTACAATAACGTACCTGAAAGACGATGTTGATAAACCAGTTTTGAATAATAGAGGTAATTATTTTTATCTGTGTAAGGTAAAAATTTTTAACCAATATGTTTAAGAATAAAGGAGGGGTGTCCAAAATGTTAAAGTTGCTGAAATTATATTTTTTCGTTTAGAAGTTCAGTTTTAATAAAGGTGAATTATTTAGGTCGTTTTGATCATTTAAAACCTCCACTTGTGGGTCACTGTTCAATCTATTAATTTCAAGAGCCTCCAAGAGATTCAGTTTTGTACCCTTTTGACAAATATGTAGAACTTTTTGGTTTGTGATTTGTATTGGGGAAATGACCTGTTTCTAAGACGTGTAAACCAAAATTTGAGCTATGAATTTGAGATCCAACATGTTCCTTATACCTTGTCTCGAAGCTGCGACCCGTCTGTCCCACGTATTTAGCATTACACTGTGAACAATCTAAGCGGTAAACTCCACTCTTTTTTAGCGGATCAGTTTTTTCTTTTGCGTTAAAAAGTGAACGGCCGACGTTTCCAAATGAACAGAAGGCGGGTGATATATTATATTTTGAAAATAAATTGCCTATTTTTTGTGAGATGACACCTAGGAAAGGGAGTGATACATAATGTTTTGGATCTGGACCAGCAGTAATAGATGGGTATATTTGTTCAATGGTGATTTTGTGTTGTTTTTTACGAATGAGTTCATTTATTAAATGGGTTGAAAAACCGTTGTTGAGGGCGATTTGTTTTATTGTGTTAAGTTCAGTTTCTCGGTCTTTTGGTAGAAGAGGAATAGCGAATGCTCTGTGGATCATTGAACGATACGCAGCTAGTTTGTGGGACGTGGAGCTAAAGGAGTCAGCAGGTATAGTTAAATCTGAAAATGATGGTTTACGGTAGATATTATAAATGAATTTATTGGTGTCTCTAAGGATGGTTATATCAAGGAAATTTATGGATTGGTTTTCTTCTATTTCTTTGGTAAATTGGATTTTTGGGTGGATGCTGTTGAGATATTTTAAATAGTTGTCCAGCTGTCGGTCTGTTCCTTTGAAACCAACTAGGATGTCATCTACATAGCGAAACCAGAAAAGAATGTGTTTTTTAGAAATAGGGTTTTGTAAGATAGAAGTTTCGAGGTTATCCATAAAGAGTTCAGCTAAGAGTGGGCTTAGGGGGGAACCCATTGGGAGACCAGAATTTTGGATATAAATTTGATTATTAAATTGAAAATCCATAAAGAGTTCAGCTAAGAGTGGGCTTAGGGGGGAACCCATTGGGAGACCAGAATTTTGGATATAAATTTGATTATTAAATTGAAAATCCATAAAGAGTTCAGCTAAGAGTGGGCTTAGGGGGGAACCCATTGGGAGACCAGAATTTTGGATATAAATTTGATTATTAAATTGAAATTTTAAACTTATTTCTTATTCCATATTTCATTGATTGTGTAGACACCCTTACTTTTATTGATAAAATGTTTTTTTTCTATTGTTTGACTATAGTTTGCTTCTACAATTTTCTTTTACATGTGTAAGTATACAAAAAAGAAATATAATTAGCATAATGAGTATTTATTTTGGGTTAAAATTTGAATGGGTGTTTTTACTTTGACATAGTGTGAATATAATCACAGTTTTGAGGTTATAGAAATTGACATTGACGTTTGTTTATCTTCAAATCGTGACGTAACTACAGTGAACTGTTTTTCGCATCAGTTATTTCACTAAAAAACAGAATTTAAAAAAAAAATAAAGCAAATTATCAAGCTTTTAGAATAATTGTTTAATTTCAGTCAAGTACCCAATTGCACAACACTGAATTAATAATGCAGTATCCAGTCAGTATGATGAGTCGTATATATATGTATATGAATTTTTAATTACAAGCGCAATCAGTGACGGACATTTTTGGCCACGTGGTTACTTGCATATTTTTATTTTTATCCAAATAAATGATTTTTAACGAGGCGAATTTTTTTGGCGCACAACACGGTTTCGGTGCACGTTTGTCCTTCTTCCACACTAAACTTTGGATGAGCGCGTGTTTATTGGCCGGATTGTAACGTAACGGGCAATGTCCCTTACAGTATCCGGCGTCGTAACTCTTTGGTTCGATAATGAATTCAAATGACTCGAGTTCTTTAAACGTCACTTCTAACGGATATCGACAGCATCGCGTCGTGTTCTGATTGCTGCAGAACGAGCGATTTTGTCGACTCTTACGACGTAGCGGCGATTTTCGGGCAGCGGGCGGCGAACGTTTTGAACGGTGCACGCGATTTTTTTCTAAACTAACAAGCACATTTAACGTTGCCAGTTGCTTGTGGTCTGTTACGCGTAACTTATAGTAACGGTCACATAGATCACACTCGACGAAAAATTTCACGCTACTCGCATTGTTCACTAAACTAAACTCTAACGCACTCTCGACGTCGATATCCGCCCATTTTGGATGCACGTACGATAAATACACTAATTTCTCCGTAACGTACTTATTGACACCGCTGTCCAATTGTTGATAGATTTTTATGTTGGCCATCGGTAATCCGTCATCGCTCCCGACCCGTTGTCTCGCACCATTTTGTAATCCTGGTATTAGGATTCGTAACGTGGCTCGATCTATTTCAATTGTTGACCCGTAATGTTCCTCTGTCACGGTTTCGTGCAGTGTATTTGGAAATGTTATACTATTTGAAGGTTGATTTGAAGTTTCTGAAACAAATAAAATTTTTTTTTTAATATGGTATATTTATCCAAACAATTTCATAAAAAAAACTACTGCTGAACTCTTTTTTGTGCGGTGGATAGGAGGCGCATAAAAAAAATCGCACGAAAAAAAAATATTTTAAAACATCATAAATAGCTATAAAAAGTATACCGTAAAACCGTCTAGACCCGGACACCTTTTTACATTTTTTGGTATAGTTTTATGTTTATACATGTTTCCTTCATAGATATCACCAATAAAAGTATTACCATTAGAAAGAGCGTTATATCCCTGACCCATTTGTTTCATTATATAAGTAAAAATAAAAAAAATAAAAAATAATTAGTAAGTGTCCGGGTCTACACCCCAAATCCGTCTTGACCCGAACACTTACTTAAATAATGTAATAATATGCAAACTAACCTCTCCCGTCGGGTTTGGGACAGTGTTTTATATCGTCTGATGTCTTTGAACCTGTCAAAGACTTCAAATTATTTTGTGGGAAGGGAGAGGGGGCAATGCATAGTATAAAGTAATACGATATGACACCAGAAGGAGGCATAAACCGCGTAATTCTGGGGGGAATATTAACGTATGGACAGTGGGAGTTATAACTGGTGCGAATCGCGGCCATAGTGTAATAAACTGATGTGTCCGGGTCGAAACATCGAATATATCTTCAAACATCATTAAATGATGCGCGATAAAATTCTGAACACATACATGTCAAAACTAAAACAATATAACAATTATGACGAAAATTACATGTCTAAGTTAGACACACATTTTATTTCTTTGAAAAACTGTAGGATAGTAATCTTGTAAAATGAGATAGTAAATGTTGAAATCCGTAGTTTTTATTGGTACAGCTGTTTAGAGGATGTTTTTCTCTCTCTAATGACGTCAAGAACAAATGTTTATTGTTGCAGGTTAATGTAGAAATTATTTAATTTGAAGATTGGTGCCAAGTGTCCGGGTCTAGACGGTTTTACGGTAGTTCGATCTAGATTGTAAGAAAATTTTTTTTTTAGCGCGGTGGATCGGGACCTCAGAAAAAAAGTTTCATCGAAAAAACATCACTCAAAACGCTCAAAACTTAGAAATTTCCTTAGAAGTTGCTTCTATAAACAAGATAAAGTATTAATTTACACGTAGAAACATTTTATTTCAATTTTATAATATTATGAAAATTTTGAAAAATACATCTTTAACAAAATTAAATGATGCAATAACTTATGTTCTTATGCAATGTATTGATTAAATGCTTAAAAGCCGTTAAAAAGTATTTTTATCAAAGAAAGTTATTATAGTAATTGTTTAAGTTTCTTACTGTCTCGTGATTTTGATTCACATTATACATTTTAATGGCCATTTTTTACAAACTGCATAGAAAAAATCGTACAAAAAAGGACCGCATAAAAAAGAGTTTAGCTGTATACAGATTTCATTTGCACAAGTGTAAAGTAAATTTTTTGTCTGTGAAATTTTTGAATTCCCAAAGCGTGGGCCGCAAGGTAACCTCAGATGGATTAATCAAAACTAGTTGTACATATAAAGATTGTATGCATATTTAAAACTTTTTTTAGCAAATTTCGAAATTTTGCTATTACAGCAGATGTTATGGTGCGACTTGAGCCCGGGACGCGTATTTCCGTTTGCGTGTTCAATAGGAGGCACTGTTGCCTCGGAACCCGCACGGTTTTGTAACGCTAGGCTCTTCTTCCAAACTGTGTGCTGCGTAAAAAAAATGTCGCAAAAATTTTTTAATAAAGGTAAATTTTGGCAAAAAACTATTTTTTTTCACGTAAATTGCCAAAAAAAACCATGTTTTGGCCAGCGGACGCGCCTGAATTTTGTAAAAGTAGGACGTTTTGTTCGAGAGTTATCGTGTGGACACATATATATATATATATATATATATATATATATATATATATATATATATATATATATATATAAATTTTAGGGAATATTATTTTCGGTTTCTAAGGACCTCAAAACAAATTTCTGCCATAGTCCCGGGCTCAGGTCGCGTTATGACAGTGGCTGTAATAGCTGAATTCCATTCTGAAAATTCGCTAAAAATGAAGGTGTTTTTAAGATGTGCCAAAAAATACTGGATTTTCCCAATCATTTCTTGTTCCCAATAAGTTTATTTAATTGGTTTGTTGACTATAATATTGGCATAAGTTTTTTTTTTTAACTATTGCCTTTATTCTTCGTAGTTTTTTTTTCTACTGGGCAATAGAAAGTATTTTGTCAATATTTTGGACATGAATCTCTTGGGCCGTAATTCAAGCTTTTATTACTTTTGCAAAACGATCCTTGAAAACGTGTTTGGAAGAACAGTCTGCATTACACTTTACACACCTGTGTGCAGTCACAATAAAGTCACACATAACCTACTAAATCGCCATTAAGCACAAAAAAATTAACTAAAAATCGTAGATTTTTGACTGATTCTACATAAAAATCAGACTCTATGAACTCTATCACCCTTTACTATTGGGCAGATCGCGAAAAATTAGTGGATTGTGATTCATGAACGTTTACGAACCGATGGTCTATATTGTCTACGTTAAATTTTGTTAATGTAATGTTGACTTTGCCTATTAGTGACGTTTGTTCGTATTTTTATGGCCGCTACTGTACTTCTGTATCCTACATCCGTAACATTAAGTATATAGTACTTACGTACTTAAAGATTGTGTAGATATTATGGTTATGTGTACATATGTACGTATGTTTTTAATAGCATAAAGGTATTTTAATGTGTTTGAAACTGGAAAATACTGTCAAGTTTTGTGCTCATATACCGTCAAAACACCAAACTTTACCTATTTATCGAACACAATTGTTAGACACACTAAAATAAATGTCTATTAGACCCGGGACCCCAACTATTCCCACAAGAGCCCGAAATATAGAGCATACAATGCTTGCTACAAGAATCCTATTCAAAATTAAAGAATTGCTGTTTAACATTTCTCTAATTTTAATTTCAAATATGAATTTGAAATTAAAATTGTAACTGTTTCTCGAATCAGAGAGAGTACTAATACACATAGGTGATTGAATGGGTGTCCGGCTCGGACGCTTGTCGAGCATATGGGATCGTAGTGGTTAGCACGCCTGGCTAGTTACCAGGAGATCCTGGGTTCGATGCCCGGCCGATCCGGATAATTTTTTCAATCACTTTGTGATTTTTAATTTACATATGTGATCTCTCTAATGTTTAAAAAAGTGTCAATATTTATCGGAATTATAATGGCCGGTCAAGTGGTCGGAAAACGACATTTCATATTACACGATCTAATATTATTCCAGTTATTGGCGGAAATGATTCTGGGCGACAAGAATTCTATTTAAAATTAAGCAATTGATTTTAAACATTTCTCTAATGCTTAAAAAAGCTTCGAAACACTAAAAAATCGGGGTGGCTTAAATTATGAATTCGTTGACATCTTAACAATTTATGATTACTTTTCAAAATATAAAATTTTGTTTCCCCTTCAAAATGAACATTTTCACGCACATTTTATGTTTTCGAATTTTAAATTTGAATCGAAAATCATGGTAAAGTTAGATGTTTCCACGGTACAAGACTAATATAAATATAAAAACGCTCAATATTTTGTTTCTACATGTTAAATTTATTAGTTATTCTGACGTTTTCACAGGAAAACTGAATGGATTATTTAGCACATTAACGAATGTAATTTAATTAAGCGTGTATATACATGCACCGGTTGCCTCATTAAGTCTATTTTGTTTTTAAGTTTCACTAATTATGTAAAAAAAAAAAATGGCTTCCCACTACTCCGCATACCGTTCGTACACTTTTGTGTAACACTGTACATCCGCGTATTTATTGAAATTTTATAAATAGCAATGTAAGTTTTAAAATAGTAAAATCGTAAATTTAAATAAAAATAATTTATTAATTTTTACAATATATTTTGTTTATAAAATTCCTAAAAAATGACTACCACTTGATTCTCATCTTGTATGAAATATTTTCGGTGTATACGGCGTGTTCACCGCGTGTTGAGAATTAAATCATATTTTCGCACAGATGAGACAGATCAAGCCTACATAATATAAAATACCCCTGTCGCAGCATCCTGCATAATATAGCGAATTTCCGTTTATAAAAATTAGTTTTTCTCGGAAACTAGTTGACATAGAATAATAGTTTAAAGAGCTTTTTTATAAAATTTTTTCTCGTCTTTTAAATGGTGTAAAAAAATTTCGTAAAAATTGTTGAATAAGTGGAAATTTTGGCAAAAAACTAATTTTTTACAAGAACAAAAACCATGTGCCTGGCATCTGACGTGTCTGGCTGACGAACTCATCCAAGGGTTTGGGACTTCCAATGTTTTCACCAAATTTCGTAAGAATTGGATACTTCGTTCGAGAGTTATCGCGCGGACACATATATATATATATATATATATATATATATATATATATATATATATATATATATATATATATATATATATATATATATATATATATATATATATATATATATAGGACCCCTCCGGATAAGATAGGTGAATCTGCCTAAGGTCCAACCTGGGTCGAGAGTGCCATGGTAGGGTTCGCCCTTGCACATGTATTCCATAGCTGCAATATTAGGTTAAGATTGCTTTGCGTTTTCGAGTTGTAACAAAATGTTCAATATTGGACTTTTCCCGATTTTCCACTTTCCTTCCCCCCAAGTACATAAGTATTATATATATGCATGTAAGGTTCTAAGATCTCCATAAGACATGTAGCTCTTCAAAACACGGTGTTTAGAAGAAAATATTTGCAAAAATTTCTAAATGACCTATAAAAACACACAAAACGCGACCTTGGACCAAAATGAGACACAGATTTTTGAAATCTACGCCTTTGAACTTTGAATATATGTCTAAAATATTTCGCAAAATTGGGCCAAGTAAGGCTAATTTAAGGATTTAAATACAAGGGGCCCCAGTGACACTCGGTGTTGCAGCCGCCTTAGTGGACTTGTTTAGCAATAAAATATGGCGACTAAAATTATAAGGATTTCGTTGTTGTTTAAAAATGTATCTAACCTAACATTGAAAAGTTTAGTTTTTTAATTTTTCTTTAATTTATCAGTTAGGCGGTAAAAATATGCATATGTACTTGAGGCTACTTCAACCGATAGTGTTTTTCTTGGTTACATTTCCATTACATCCAAGAAAAGAACCTTTTCCAGTACCATTTCTATCATAAAAATTTGGTTGTAATAGAAATGGCAACTCTCAAAAAACTCACATGGTATATATATATATATATATATATATATATATATATATATATATATATATATATATATATATATATAAATTTTAGTGAATATTATTTTCGGTTTCTAGGGTCCTCAAAACAAATTTCTGCCATATCTCCAATGATGGAGAACTATCGATAGGCAGGACTAGCGATAGTTCTTCATCATTGATGTACAGTCTACTGCGCGCATGTCATAATCATTTTTCTCTTTTCAAAGATGTTTCATCATTGGTTTGCTAGTGCGCGCAGTGGATTTTTGTTTTGTGTCAAATGGTGTTAAAGTTGTGACGGCGGAATAAGACTGAGTCATTCTGTATCAATAAAACAATAAATATAATTGTTTTAGTTTTGTACAATTCTAAAAAAATCGATGAATTTATATTAGCTGGAAAATATGTGTATGTTTGGGAATGAATAGTTTTTCTGCCTACTAATTTTCCTATTTTTAAATTTTACGTACTGTAAATTCTGTTTTAAGATCTGTGTTTGGTCACGCGTTATAGTTTAATGTTTATTTTCATCAGTATTTTGAATTTTTTTGCACCAAAATCAGGTGTTATTTTGAATAATTGATCAATATCTGATTACGTCATTAAGTACATTAAAATTTTTGTTGAAAAATTTAGATCAGATTTTTTTTATTTTTATTTAAGCACGGAGTTTCCTCAAGTGATGTATTTTTAGGTGTTGACACATTTATATGTAAGTTTGTAAGTTGAAATTTCAAAAGAGTATTTAAAAATACCCCTGTCGCAGCATCCTGCATAACATAGCGAATTTCCGTTTATAAAAATTAGTTTTGTTCGGAAACTAGTTGACACAGAACAATAGTTTAAAGACTTTTTTTAAGTCATTTTTTCTTCTCTTTTAAATGGTGTAAAAAATTTCGCAAAAATTGTTGATTAAGTGGAAATTTTGGCAAAAAATTAATTTTTTGCAAGAACAAAAAGCATGTTCCTGGCATCCGACGTGTTTGGCTAACGAACTTGTCCAACGGTTTGGCATTTCCAACATTTTCACCAAATTTCGTAAGCCTAGGACATTTCGTTCGAGAGTTATCGTGCGGATATATATATATATATATATATATATATATATATATATATATATATATATATAAATTTTAGTGAATATTATTTTCGGTTTCTAAGGACCTCAAAACAAATTTCTGCCATAGTCCCGGGCTCAAGTCGCGTCGTGACAGTGGCTGTAATAGCTGAATTCCATTCGGGAAATTCGCTAATAACATTTATTGGGGCGCGAATTTCCATATCAGTGCAACTTTTCGAGGAAGTTATTTTTGTTCGATCGGCCGGCCGCCTCACATGATTTTTGTATGTTTACTTTTTTAAAATTTTTTTTTTTTTGTATACAATTCGTTCAGAATTTTCCAGCCAAAATATTTCGCAAATGCGTTGGATGGAATGTGATAAACGTTTTATAAATAGCATTTTGTTTCATCGAAAGATTTTCGATGTGGGAGAACACAATATTTGGTGAAAAACCACCACGCTTTTTCACCGGTGAAAATAAAAATATGATCATTTTCGTTGTATTGTCTATTTTGATTTTTGTTTTAAGCCCCGCCTTCGTACAGGAGTTGGTATATCTTATTGTTTGATTTTTTGAGATCCGCCCCCTCTGTTTAAAAAATAGAAACACACTGACTTTCAGATTTTTTCGGACGTCCCGCCAAGAACTCTTGCGGGACGAGTTTTATTCCGGAAACGAAGAGAATTGAATATCTTTATTCAATTTTTTTAGTTATCCCTTCAGCGAAGGCAAATTTTGCATCAAAAGTTTTGCATCAAAATTAAACTGATTGAAAAGGTTCCGGATATCAAACTAGAAAATCCCGGAAACAACTTCTTTGTAGTTGATAAGCTTACAGTAATGATGCGATGGCGTCCCTCTAGAGAGAAGTATTATTTACTAACATTTACCCGTGGCTTCGCTCGCGCAGTTTTTAAATTATGATATTAAAGTTATTGGAAATTTTCGCACGGAAATAAAATGTTTCCCCCGGGTAAAAAATTTAAAGTCGATTGATTAAGCGGTTGAGGCGTGAAAGACAAATAAATCAACAAACTAACTTACTTTCACATTTATAATATTAGTCAGGATTAGGAGTATATACCATGTGAGTTTTTTGAGAGTTGCCATTTTGATTACAACCAAATTTGTATGATAGAAATGGTACTGGAAAAGGTTCTTTTCTTGGATGTAATGGAAATATAACCAACCAAAACACTATTGGTTGAAGTAGCCTCAAGTACATATGCATATTTTTACCGCCTAAATGATAAATTTAAAAAAAAATTCAAAAATTAAACTTGGGTAAAAAAATTTTTTTGCTCATTTATGTTGTTAATTAATGCATTAGATCAGTTTTATCGAAAAATTAATATATAGTCTCATTTAAAAATCTGTAAGTTTGTATCATAGCTCGAAAACCATAAGAGCTATAAAGCTCCTGACTACAGCAATCGGTTGCACCCGTCGTTATCTACAACTCTTATTTTAACAATTTTTCGATTAAATCAACGATTTGGCTGTAATAAAAATGGCAACTCTCAAAAATCTAACACCGTATACTGAAAACAAAACCAGATTTTCAAAACTGTTAAAAGATATTAATAAATATAAGTTATTAAAAAAAATTACTTAATGTAATGCTACTAATTTTTTTTTATATTTGACGCCATATTGAATCTGTGTCGTACACTGCGCCTGCTTAAAAGACATTAGATCTATTTGTTGAAACATGCGTTCAATGATTTTTAGTAGGTATTAATCAACAAAGTTTTCAGCACATTCTGTCTTACAATTAGACCAAAAGAACAGAATTATTTAATTTGATAAGTAATTTATAAAGGTACCCGTAGGATAAAAAATCTTAATAACAAAATTGGAACATTTCAACGCCAGAATATCTTGATAGAATTGGTTCAGACTGTCATTTTTTCGGAGATCACAAAGTACACTAGCACGGTGTGATCGGTGTGCTGTGTGCTTCGGTAAAGTCACTCACTGCACGGAGTCACTCCGACCCAACCCTAGCAATGTGAACAAACTAAAAATATTAATTATAACATTAGCATTTACGGATTTTACTGTAACACAAAAATGTATAGATTTACGTAGGTATATTTAAACATTAAACATTTACTGATCGTCTTTATTTATGGTTGACTGTCCACTCCAAATTGAAAATTTTCACGTGCATTTTACGTTTTAGCGCCTTCTGAACTATTTTGATTTTGTGTTTGTCTGCCCGTCTGTGTGTCCGAAGATCCCATTTTATTTTTAATCGTTTTTGATGAAATTTTTCGAAACTGTGCTTAGATAGTCCATTACGAATTTCATCGCAATCGGAGTAATGTTATCGCTACCGTGAAATATCATTAAATATCGATATTTTATGTATATGTACTTCGTTCAAATTTTGAGAGTATTTGGGGGTATAGTTACTGAGCATGCGCAAACATAAAATATGTTAACATTGAGTGCATGGAATGGATTCCTTGATTTTTTTTTTATTTTAATTTTTTGCAATCTGTCGGTTTCTTCAATTTTTACTACGGATTGATTTGACATTTAATCGATCAAAAAAAAAAAAAAAAATACGAACCATTCCTGATAACATCCCACGGTTTGTTACTAGTACAAGGTGATGGTGGAGAACTATCGATAGCACTATCGATAGTTTTGACTATCGAAAACTATCGATATTTTTTTTTTTACTATCGATAGTTTTCGATAGTTTTTTCAGTCATTTCATTAACTTATAATACTAAAGATAATAAAAATTTCGTGGGAATTATAGCCAAAGATATAAAACAACCATTTTAAGGGAATTTCCGAAAGCAAGTATAAGTTACAACTATGGGTGACTATGGGTAATAAAATAAAATGACAAGAGAAATTAAACAATTGGATAAAAATGTCAGGTCACCCAAACATTTATATGAATAAAATAAATTTACATATAGCTAAGAAATTTTTGTGTATTAAAGTTTTTGTCGGCAAACTTGCAATAATTGCAGGCAATATATGTAAATCTATTTGTTTTCTAAATTGTATGTTTCATATTTATTCAATATTTATCTCCTTTGTTCTTTTCCGAATTTTGACTATAAAACCCGCAAAAAGCATTCTTAATTAATTTTTTTAAAGCTAAAGTTCAAGAAGTCTTTTTCAATAAAATGTTTGTTAAAAATATTAAAATTTCTTAGGATGTATAGTAAGTTCGAAAAAGTGGGATTTTCGATAAATACAATCTGGATAACCAATTGTTCCATTGTATTAGTTTAAAAGTTTAAAAGTTCTTTAAAATATGATTTTGGCAACAAAAACTTGACTATCAATAACTATCGATAGTCGGGACTATCGATAGTTCTCCATCACTAATACAAGGAGATTTCAGGGTGTTGCAACTTTTTGAACACACGGTATACTCATTCATATTTTCATCAAGAGCTCATTAGTCCCATCAACGTCGGTATGTTACGATACCGTACCGGGCGTTACTTGAAACTCGGTGCATACGGTGGCAGATGTTAAATGGTACATTCCACGATTATAATGTCATCTGGTTGACGGTACGTGAAACATACGGTATATTTATTAATGTATGTACATACATAATTAAAATACGTTTTTAGTAACATTTTTGAATGGAAATAGCGAATGCGGTCAGACTTATTGTTTGTTTATGTTATATATGTATATGTACTATTTGCGTGGGACGCTGTACATACATAATTGTGTATGTTATGTACATTGTGTGTACTTGTATCGATATGGACGAGGTAGTATACAATGGAATTGAATGATTGGGTAGCCATAAATAATTGGATCTTTTACCGGAGAGTAGTTAACGCCGAAAATTGAAAAATTTTTTTGTTTTTAAAAGCTTTTATTTAACTTGCTATGTTAGTATGTTGGTTTAGATCAAATCTTGGAATCAAGATTTAGACAGGCTAGAGGTTTTAAATTTTGCATACGTGTATAACCTTGATGACAATACAATACTGTACAATTACTTTTGTCCCAAATCGCCCCAAACCAAAATTGTTGATTTTTAGTCCTGTGCAACTTTTTGACATTTCGAATTGTCAAATATTGTCCATTGATTTTACATTGCAATTTTTTGTTTCCATAGTTATGTTTGATTAGGGTAAATTAACCGATTAAAATATACGCAAAAAAATTACTTCTGTAATTTTTTTAAAATTAATTGTAATCAGATTAAAAAGTAGAAAATAAATTAAAGTAAAAAAAATGTTTTTTAAGAAAAAGCTTATATTTAAAAATGGGCTAAAAAAATAAAATAACTTTTGAGTGAAGTTTGAAGCAATATGCAACATAATTTATAAAAGCTTGAGGCGTTTAATTGAGTTTGGTAAGTACTGAAAAGTAAAATAGCTACACTTACATCCAAAACGGAAATAATTAATGATGACGCCTCAAGCTTTTATAAATTATGTTGCATATCGCTTCGAACTTCACTCAAAAGTTATTTTATTTTTTTAGCCCATTTTTAAATAAAAGCTTTTTCTTAAAAAACATTTTTTTTACTTTAATTTATTTATATGGTTAAATTGCTCCCAAATTGCTTCTTTGAAATCAATAATTGCTCCACCTGAAACTTACTTATTTAATTAGTTATTTATAAAGAAAAAAATTTGTTTTCTGTTATTTAAGTTATCAAAATCTCCCAAAATAATACTTTTTTATATAATTTCTTTACATCAATAAATTGCTTCCAATTTGCTCTATTTAATTTAAAAGCTAAACATTAATTTTTTTGAATAATTATTAAAATATTTTGCTTTTTATAATGTTATTTAACTGTCAAAATTCGATTATCCTTAAATATATGCAAACGACTTAAAGTTATGTTGGATTGCCTATATATTTTAATAATACATAACCTAATTCTAAATATTTTTTATTTTAATATATTTTAATTAATTAATTATTATTTAGAAAAATTAATATTTAACTTTTAAATTAGATGGAGGAAATTGGGAGTAATTTTTTGATAGAATGTAATTGTATAAAAATGCATTATTTGACAAGATTTTGATAATAAAAATAGTGAAACAAAAAAGTTTTTTTGTTTGTAAATAATTAATTAAATAATGGAAACATTGGAAAAAATGGAAAAAATAGGAAACATTAAATGCGAGGTGAATTTAAATTGAAAAATAATCATTCTATTAATAATAATTTTTGTTATCAGAGGTTTCTTTCAGAAATAACATCATTAATATATAAATGTCAAAACTGTGCCGGTATTGAATCGCGTTCCGGTACAGGGGCTTTTACTCTACCTTAATTTTTAAACATTCAGTATGCACAAAATTATCCTGACATCCTGATTGAGTTATTTAATTGAATTTATGTAATATTCTCGAGGGTGGTAGGTAATATATTATAATATGTATTCCGCCATTTTGGTTTAGTGTCTCGAACATTTTAATGCCCTTAATGCATAATATCGTTGTTAATATATTTAATAACCGTTGTGATGGTATGAGTAATATGGATATAGGGACTTGTTTGTTGATGTGCTGTGGGCCACCCGTTTCGCTCAAACATGTGCACGTCTATTATTAAACTTCCTATTTCCAAAAATAATTTCAGGACATGAAAAATTTATTAAACTTTCACCTTACAGTTCGTAATAGTTGAAGAGCTATGAAACATTTAATTTAAAGAGTTTTGCACGGATTGAAATTTTACATAAATTTTTTTTTTTAAAGTGTAGTTAACTTAAGGATGATCGATATTTATCGATGGTAGAAAAACATCGATGTTTAGGGGGAAAACATCGATATAAAAACGTCGATGTTATGTCCTCGATAACATCGACACATCGATGTTATGAGAATAATATCGAAGCATCGATATTACTCTAAACTATCCAGTATTTATAAAGTCCTGTCGCTGATTTAAAACAATATCTATTACTTTTATGGCAAGTTCTAGGATCCACTTATCCAAACTTGAAAAAAATTGCCATTAAATATTTGTATTTTACAACAACTTCAACAGCTTCAGAGAGACTTTTTTCAAAAGCTGGGCAGCATTTGTATCAACAAAGGAACATATTATTAAAAGGGAAACTTCTAACAAAGTGACTTTTGTTGCAAAGTGTACCAAATAAATACTGGCAATGTTAATTTTTAATAAATAAAATAATAGATTATAATGGTTGTTTATTTTGCTCCAGAAACATCGATGTTTTCGAACATCGATGTCTTTCTTTCGATATATATCGTATATCGATACTCTTGAATCGATGTTAACATCGATGTCAACATCGATGTTTTTCTAATACTGATCATCCCTAAGTTGACTGCAATTAAAAAATTATTTTAAATGTCTTGTTTTTGCATATCAGTTAAATATTTTTTTTTATTATTTTCGATAAATTCCGTAAAAATCATCAAATTGTAATGATGTCACGATTTGAAGACAAACAAATGAAGACAAGCAATTTGATTGATCGATTATTATTACTGTATATTCAAGCTAATAGACAATAGAAATACTGAAAATGAAACACGATTTCACTACGCCGATGAAAATCATACAAAATGTTAGGTCATTTTTAAGAAATGACGCGTTTTCTATAATTTAAATCATTGTTGAAAATTAAAGATATATTTCATCATTCAAATCAAACGTAATTTGTAATGATAAATCATAGAATTATTTAACATTTGACACAAATTTTAAATACAGGCAAGTACCGTATTCTGGTGTATAGTTTGTGAGGTAAAAATTTTTTTTAAAATTACTTTTTTAATACGTACTTTTATACGGGGGAATCCCCCCAAAACACACCGAAAATTAACACTAAGTCGAATAAATAAATGTAAAACGTATAGAATTTTAGTAATTTAATTTTAAAAAAAACTGTGAAATTTATCGAAATCTATGTCAGCCATACTGAATATTAGTTGAACGTCAATTTTTTATTAAGGAAATTTTTCTTAAATTTGAAAAAACTAATGTAGAAGAAGATCTTTAAACAGACTTTCACCTTTTTACTAGGGATGTTATGGATATCCGTATCCGAAAATAAAAGTTTCGGATTTGTTTCGGATAATAACAGACAACTGTCGTTGGAAAACTGAGGTTAAATCGAAGCAAGTTTTTGCTCTATGTATTTCTCTTGATAGATTTCCATTGGCTTGCGTTTGGCGTTCACTTTTTGGGGTAAAATTTTCCCCTTTCTTCTAAAAAAAATTCTCATTGAAAACAATTATCCGTAACCGTATCCGGAACTATCCGACATTATTACATATCCGTAACTGAAACCGAAAAAAATATTTTGGAATATCCGTATCCGTATCCGTATCCGAAATTTCATATCCATAACATCCCTACTATTTACTATGTAAATTTTGGGTTTTTAATATCATTTTTTTTATTGGAATATAATAAAAATTTTCCATTTTTCATAAGAGTACGTTACTTCCTAATCAACAATAAACTTCAACGGAATTTTTGTTTACTCGAAAATTTATTGAATTTTGTTCGTTTCAACTAGTTTTCATCATTTTTTTCCGTAGAAATCCCACTTCCCCAAATGTTTTAAATTTACAAATCTATTCAAAAAGGTGACACTTTTTGGTGACACTTTTTATTGGAAGGTCAAAAAAACCATATTTAAATACGCTGCTAATGGGGTATGGCACACAGCTTCCTCACACTCGTAAAAGACTTTAAAATAGTATTCTACCAAATATATATCCCGTGAAATTATATTTTCGCCTTAAAGTTCATAAAAAATTGTTGTAACTCAAAAGAGTCAAAATACTTAAAGGCTAAATTATAAAATAATAGCAAAAATATTTTAGAAACTAACCCCCAAAATACTTTAAAAAATTTGAGCGAAGTGGGACTAGCAATAAATAAGATATTGACATTTAATGAGATTTCACGGTAGCGCCGTGGATACTATTACTCCGAATGCAATGAAATTTGTAGGGAACCATCTAGAAACCAGACCGCATAATTTTTGACAGTTTCATAAAAAATAATTGAATAGTTCAGAAGTTATGCCACTTGGTGCAATTAAGTATATTAATGGAATGACATGGTAGTGGCGTAGCTACCGTTACTCCGATTTCGATTAAATTTCTAGGGGACCGTCTAGGAACCAAACTGCATAATTTCTGAAAATTTCATTAAAAACAATCGAATAGTTCAGAAGTTATGCCACCTGGTGCAAACTGGCGACACACAGACGGACAGACATCAAACCAACATTGTTCAGGAAGCTTTAAAACATAAAATATGCATAAAAAATTTTATTTTCGAGGGGAAAAATTTTTTATTTTTCAATAGTGATCACAATGCTTCCGCTACTTTAGTAGTCTCGGAAGCAAAATTGTGAGATCGGAATTCCGATTACAAAATCCTTTGAATGAAATATTGGAAAGCTCTCGTTCTATAAAGGGTGTTTGCAAAAGTTTGAAAATCCCACACAAATTGTTTAAAGTGTTTCAAGGTATTTACGGCATTTGCGTTTCGGGGACACACTAAAGATCACACACAGAAAAACAAATTTTATGACAAAATAATAAATATCAGACGAAAATATTACACGGGTGGTTCAAAGTGGCACTGCCGCTATTTTCTAAAATGTTGGCGTCATGTGAAATGTTTTTGTATTTGAATCATGTTTGGCGCCATCTACGTTCAGTTTGTAAATATTTCTTTTAGGGTTCCAAAGAAAAAATCTGGGAACTTATATATGTAGGTAGTTTTGTCATCGAGGATCGAATAACTAGTGAGAGTATCAGAAGTGTTATAACTAGTGTTAAAGAAAAGAAAATACCCTTGTCGCAGTATCCTGCATAATATAGCGAATTTCAGTTTACAAAAATTAGTTTTTCTTGGAAACTACTTGACATAGAATTATTGTTCAAAAATCCTTTTTATGTGATTATTTTCTCCTGTTTCTAACGGTGTAAGAAAATATGGCAAAAACTTGAGGAAATTTGGGCAGGAAACTTAATTTTTCTACAAAAAATTTTTAGGCAAAAATGCCTAAAAATCCATTCCGGGCATCGGACGTGTCTGACTTTTTGGATTTCCAATATTTTTACCAAATTTCGTAAAAAACAGGATTTTTCGTTCGAGAGTCATATAAATTTTAGTGAATGTCATTTTTGGCTTCTAAAGACTTCAAAATAAATTATTTCTATCATAGTTCCGGGCTTAAGTAGCATCAAGAATTTTCGATTTGAAAATTCGTTAAAAAAACCTACTTAAGCCACATACTACATTGCAAAATATTTGACTGTGCGGCCTGCTAAAATTTATTTTTTTTTTTTTAAAAAATACTGAAGTAATAAAAATTCATTGTTTTTATCAGTAAATACTGACAGTATTACTGATCGTGTACAGGCAACCTAAGTGTATTTTACCCAAAAAGCTGTGAATACTCTAGCCGTTGAGGTACCCTAATTCAATGCGTGTGCAAACACGCACTTGATGAATTGTTTTTTTTTCTGATTGGAAAATACTCGTAAATTATCATGAAAAATTATGACGATTAGACAATAATCAAAGATATTTTTAGATGTACCTACATACTTTTCGAGTTTTATTTCAACAGATCATTCGCTAAAAATAATTATTCTGTTTGAATCCGGGTGGGTATGTGATGTGTTTAGTGATCTAGATGTATCTGGTTTATATAAATTGTTATTAAACCTTGATCGTACAATATTACTTACCAATCGATTGGAAGGTAAAAAATCTTTGGATCCGTTTCGTTTCCGGTGAATTAATAATACTGTTTTCTTTGGTTGTAATTTCCGCATCGTTTTCCATCGTCAACGCGGCATATTTATGGTAGATATTGGAATACTCCTCTTGACTTACATTCATCTGTAAAATAAAAATATGACTCCCGTATACATGAAATTTAATATTTGATTATTATATAAGCGGAAACACATGGTATTTATACATCGTATATACATATATGAACACTTATTACACGGTGTTACAGAATACTCGCGACACTTGTCCTTGTTGTCGATAAAATGTACAACTAAACCTTTATTTTATGCGGTCCTTTTTTGTGCGATTTTTTTTATGTGGTTTTTTAAAAAAATGGTCATTAAAGTGCATAATGTGAATCAAAATCAAAAGAAAGTAAGAAACTTAAACGTTAACTATAATAATTTTTTTTTAATAAAAATACTTTTTAGTGGTTTTGAAACATTTAATCAGTACATTGCATAAGAATATAAGTAGGTATCGGACATTTTTCGGATCAAACAACATCGTGTTTGTACTAGTGATGTCGGATGATTAATCGATTAATCAGTTTAGTCGACTAATTTTGTTTACATTTAGTCAGTTTTTAATCGACTATTTTACCGTCGACTAAATGACTAAAATGATTAATTTTTTTTTTAAATAACTAAAAACGACAAATTTAATTTTTTTTTCCTGTGTTAAAATTCGAAAAATCAAAAACTAAAAAAATTTCCATTGGTACGATTTTTCTTAAAAAAAAAAATAATAATAATAAAATTTTAAGTAACTATCAGTAATTAAATTCAAAAGTAAACATTTTTTTTTTTAAAGAATTACATAGGTTACTGCATTCATGAATTCGACTAAAAATTTAGTCGATTAGTCGACTATTACGTGTTCGATATTTTCGACTAAAGACTAATTTTGTCTAAAAAACAACTTTAGTCGATTAATCGACTAATTTCACTTCAGCTCGACATCACTAGTTTGTACATGCGGGCAGATAGACAGATAATATGTGTGAGTTGTGTATAGATGTATGTTTTATCAAAATATCTATTCGTTTTTATTCACATTAATCACATTAAATGCGATATACCAACATACATAAAACACGAATGCTGTTTGATCCGAAAAATGTCCGATACCTAAATATAAGTTATTGCATCATTTAATTTTTTTAAAGATGTATTTTTAAATAATTTTCATAATATTATAAAAAGGAAATAAAATGTTCCCACGTGTAAATTAATGCTTTAAGTATCTTGTTTAGAAAAGCAACTGCTAAGAAAATCGTGAGGTTTTGAGTGTTTTGGAGTTATGTATTTTCGATGAAACTTTTTTTATGCGGTCCCGATCCACCGCCTAAAAAAATTTTTTTTACAATCTGGACCGAACTAAACTTTTTATAGCTATTTATGATATTTTTGAATATATTTTTTTTGTGCGATTGCTTTTATGCGGTCCCTATCCACCGCATAAAAAAAGGTTTACCTGTAAATGAAATGTGCCAGTGAAGTATATGTATTGTTTGATGAAGATGTTTCGATTTTTGTGTACACTTAAACCTGTTTTTGTGTGGTCATTATTCTCATTGAAGTCGATAAGGTTGGTTTCAAACGTATTTCATTGTCACATTATTCAATTTCTTTACATAGGTATGTATGTATGTATCGCAATTTATGCAATAATATTTACTTTATCACTTTTCACTCAATCAAACTGTTCGGTTACGAGCCAACTTTCGAGTAATTAATTGATCATCAAGTATAACACAGTGATGAATTGATTACTCGAAAGTTAGCTCATAACTGAAGAGTGACAAGATAAATCTTTCAAAGACGCGACGACGAGAATAAAAAAATACCCCTGTCGCAACATCCTACATAACATAGCGAATTTCCGTTTATAAAAATTAGTTTTTCTCGGAAACTAGTTGACATAGAACAATAGTTTAAAGACCTTTTTTATGTAATTTTTTCTCCTCTTTTGAATGGTGTTAAAAAAAATTCGCAAAAAAAAACTAATTTTTTGCAAGAGCAAAAAGCATGTTCCTGGCATCCGACGTGTCTGGCTAACGAACTTGTCCAACGGTTTGGCATTTCCAACATTTTCACCAAATTTCGTAAACCTAGGACATTTCGTTCGAGAGTTATAGTGCTGACACATACATATATACATATATACATATATACATATATACATATATACATATATACATATATACATATACAATATATACATGTATACATATATACATATACAATATATACATGTATACATATATACATATATACATATATATATTTTTTAGGGACCTCAAAATAAATTTCTGCCATAGTCCCGGGCTCAAGTCGCCGCATGACAGAGGCTGTAATAGCTGAATTCCATTCTGGAAATTCGCTAAAAGGTTTCAGTGTAGGCTGCTGATAAATATTCTTTTGAATTTGCGGTTTTAATATTGATTTGTAGACAGGGCCGCGTTTTGAACAGACAGAATATCATTATAAGTTATTATTGGCGACTGGTTAGCTGTTTTGTAAGCATAAAATCAAATTATATTTATTAATGTTTTGCGGAATGTAAAGAAAAAACCAACAATATAATATGAATTTTAGTTATCGTGTCTACCATGACATTCAAAACAATTCGAGTATTCTTTTTAAGGTACAATCACAGTGTGATTTGCCGAAAAATAGTCAATTTTCACAATTTTTTTTCGGATGGATAAGATGGGGGAATGGAGATGAATTTTTTTTCACGATTAATACCACTATTTAACAATACAAAAATATCTTTTTTATTAATTTTTATTTATTTTCTATAATTATTATAATTTTTTGAAAAAAGTGTCTTTAAAAAAGGGCGAATATTGGTGCCCACAATTGCAGCCGCAGTTTTCATTTGAAAAAAAAAAATCAAATAAATTATCAATCTGTAGGTACGCCGCTATGTTCCTATGGGAACTTTTTTTTGAAATTTGAAAAAATGGCGACCGTTTGAATAAAAAGTACAAAATTTTTTATAGTTTTCCGTGTGGACCGTAAAATGTACCGTGGTGAATAGTTTATAGTTGGAACACGGTTGTATTTGAATTTATCATAAGGTATTGTAGAAAATCAGTAGTTAAAAAAAATTATTTCTAATAATACTATTTAGTAAACAAATTTTACAGTCTCGTATATACTTTCTATGAAATCCCCATTCATTCCTGTTGACCCTGACAGCGAGGTGAATAGGAATTTCCGGTTAAATGAAAAAAAAAAATGGATTTTCAGAATGGTAAAAGTAAAGAACAAACTACCAGGATCAAGATATGTATGTAATTAAGAAAGTATATGAAAATCGAATGCAAAAAATTTTATTTCACCTTCAAAAGTAGCGCTGAAACAATTTGTGATGTAATCGTTCATTAAACACCGGTTATCTCTCTCACGGTTGAATGAATTGTAGTTGAATCGTGTCTACGATATCGATGAATTGAATTTGATCCATATGTGGGGTGAATAGAAATTAACCATATTATATTGATTTTTCCGTTTGTTTGAAAATCGAAAATAAAGTTCAAAGGACAAAGTCTCCGTGATTTATTAAAAGAATAGGGACTCCATTTATAAGCGTTAGTGTACATAATGTTAAATATGATTTATTGATATCGAACAAGCCGAACAATGTCCAGTGGTATAGACAGTCAGGCTATTGTAGTTGCTGTAACAATTGCGGCCGCTGATGTTGCCTGTTGTACACCGTCCCCGTACACCCGCACTGCGTGTTCATTATCACAATTGCTCGATCGAGTGTTGCCGACTTGCCGATTATCATATTTCAAAGAGAAAGTTATGTACAGTGGCCGATAAAACACATTGTAATAAATAAAATGATATTTAACGGGGACCGCTTATTGCTAATAAAGTAATAATTATGTTATTATTAATTTTAATTAATTCTGTCACCACTGTCACTTAAGAGCCCAAATATTTTCATACACATGTGGTACATACAGCTGCAATATACCGTGTGTTTAGGGTTGCCAACGATACTGCTTTATTTTTCACAAACATACTTTATACTTTTGCATAAAAATAAAGTATGCTAAAATATTTTGAATCTTGACTGTGATTACACTAAACAAAACTCTCTGATACGTAATTCCCACACGATATATTAACTATTAAGATGGATGATTGACTGACCTATATTCTGACTCAATAATACTTAAAGAAATCCAGAAAAAATCCACTAATAATAACAAAGAATTTGCAGAGAAAAATACTACAATATATACTTAAAAATGCGCGTGAGATAACTTGCCAAATATAAAAAGAAAAAAAAAATTATTTCTTATTTGATCTCCATACCTGCAACCCTATAGCTTTCACTGAAAGGGGTTTTTTGATGATGAATGTGGAGTGGCGAGCAGAGAGAAACAGATCCTCCATAAATTTAATAGAAAATGAATAATTTATTTATTTAAATCTAAATTTAGACTGTAAAACTAGCTATGAAACGTTCATAGATAACAAAAAATTGTTGACGTGTGCTAAAAACATAAAAAAAATGTATAATAACTTAGACAATAAGAACAATTTGGAAAATACTTTTTTTCTCTGACAAATACTTTATTTATTTTTTTTTTTATTTGAAAGATTAAATACTTTATTTTTCCCAAAAAAAGTTGGAAACCCTACGTGTGTTTCAACACCCGAATTTTTTGATAAACACTGTACTTTCTGACCAAATCAACATTTGTAAGTTTATTTATGAAATTATAAATACTGATGTGGATGAATATGGTGACATCTGGTGGTAACCGAATGTTTATTTGTATAGAGTGGTATTGTCTGGAATGTTTCACTGGTAGACACCCGGTATATAAAAGAATTACTGTTTAAAAACGGGGTCAAGGTCTTCTGCTTACATAACGCAGGTCATAGTATCAGTTTTGTTATTGTTTTGATTGAAAATTATTAAAATTTATATATTAAAACTATTTATAAAATTTAACAAAAAATTTTTTTTTTTAAATATACCTAGAATCTTTATAGTATTTCGTGTTAGGGCGTGATACAGTTTCGAAAATTTTTGAATGCCACTGTAGGTACCTGTTTACCAATAATACGTAATAATTACTATAGTATTGTTTGTCATTTTTGCAGTACATACGTCTCCTTGAATGGATTCTGTGAAGGCTTGTCCAATACGCGAACAAGCGATTCCGCGACATACGTTACTCACGGAACTATCTAGTACATAAATACTACTGACGTCATTAATTATGATTAAAAATTTTTGTTAAATATTACAGTGTGTTGATTGGCCATGGTGACACCAGGTGATTCAAATGACGGAATTTACTCTTTCCTTTCTTTCACTAGATTAACGGGGAATACCTAGGTGTGAATCAAAAAAAAAAGAAAAAAAACCTTTTTTCTTTTTTAAATTAAAATAATATATTTTTTTATAATTTACATATTTAACATTTATAATTAAAGATACACAAAACACAAAGTTCAGTTAAATACTATATCGAATGTTAGATACGCGTACGTTGTTCAACAGAACTTGTTAATAAGGAGTTCTACAGGGATCAGTTTTAGGCCCCATGATATTTTTTTTTTAGTTCCGTTCAGATATGCTTGGAACGGTAACACCGATCATACCTATTAAAATTTTGTTGGTAAATGAGGAATTTTTTTCTTTCCAAAAACTTTTTTATAATTAGCAAAAAATCAAAATACCCCTGTCGCAGCATCCTGCATAACATAACGAATTTCCGTTTATAAAAATTCATTTTTCTCGGAAGCCAGTTGACATAGAATAATAGTTTAAAGACCTTTTTTATGTGATTTTTTCTCCTCTTTCCAAAAAAATTTCACAACAATTTTTGAATAAGGGGAAATTTTGCAAAAAACTAATTTTTTGCACGAAAAATGCCTCAAAACCCATGTTTCGGGCATCGGACGTGTTTGGCTAACGAACTTGTCCAACGGTTTGGGACTTCCAAAATTTTCACCAGATTTCGTAAAAGTAGGACATTTCGTTCGTGAGTTATCGTGCGGACATATATATACAAATTTCTGTCATAGTCCCGGGCTCAAGTCGCGTCATGACAGTGGCCATAATAGCTGAATTCCATTCTGGAAATTCGCTAAAAAGGCATTTAACAAGAATACATTTTTATTCTATAGGGTAATTTTTTGCAAAAAAACCTTCGAATACGAACAAAATTTTAGTATGGAGAAAAAGTTAACAAATTTTGAAGGTAACTGGCATAATCATTTTTGAGATATTGGGCTCACTGATTACCTTCTGAATGGATAATCGTTACGCCAATTTTTAGTGAAATTAAGGAAATGTTCTACTTATTTGTTACTAATCGTCCAAGGCTTCTTGTACACTTTCGCACAAATTCTGATGAAAACGTCCGATTGATCACACTTTAGCCTTGATCGTTCATCGGAACTCATACGAAAAAATTCGAGGTTCAAATTTATTCAATTTTGATATTTGTTTTGTAATCGTATTTTTAATTATTATGCAATAAAAATATTGAAAATTATAAAAATGAATGTTAAAAATTTAAGTTTAGAATAATTTTTGAGAAACATTACGTATAATTTTTTTCTTAAGTACTAATTTTCCAAAAGAAACATATTTTCTCCTGTAATTTCATGTAAGTTCATTGCAAATTCTGTAGATTTAATTTCGTCAGGATTCGTGCGAATCAAATTTGTTTTAGCCACCTTACATAAAACATCACAGATTATAGCTTTTTCATAGAATTTGGGTTTTTACACCTAAACTGTCGTCTGTTTCAATAGATATAACGCCCATTTTTTATATACAAAACACTTCCAAAAACTGTTACTCAAAATAAAATTCGATAAAGTAAAACTCAATGAATTTCTGACGTAATCGTGTATCTTAGAAATGCCACCTTTTCAGGAAACACAAAATACCGAATATTTAATTTATATCTCTTTCGTTAGATAATTGATATATTGCATAATTGAAGTATGACACTTTATCTTATAATTTATAATAAAAATTACGATTAAAATTACCATAAGATACAATGCAATCACTAATCAGGTTTTATGTATAAATTATTTTGAAAGTGTCATCTTTCTTTTACTATTTCAAATTCACTAAATTATTTGACAACCAAATAATTTACATTTTTACGGTTGTATTTATTGAAATGATTATAAGTCATAATCGATAAAAGTCACTTAGAGAAGTTAAATAGGTATCATAACTTATCAATAAAGGAGTTCTACAGGGATCAGTTTTAAGCCCCATACTATTCTTATTAAAAATATTCAATTTGATATCCCAAAAACGGTGACACCGATCATTGATTTCCGCCAGAAAGTCATCGATATGTAATTAAAAAAAAACGGTTTTATTATACCGACTGAAAAAACTTTCAAATTTTTTTCATTTTTTTAGATCGTACTCGAATGAATTGTTTCAACGTGACAAAATACACGATTTTGTATCTCTTAACACCGTTTACATTTAGCATTCGATAATTCTTGAACATTTTTCTGTAGTGTTTTGGTTGGTGTTAAACATTGCGCAGCACCTCCTGAAGATGACGTCCAGATAAATAATATTTATTTTCCATTCGAGCTCGTTCCTTTCATCTACGGAGTTAAACAAACTTTGTACACCTTCTTGATTAATGATTGAATACACGAATCTTTCGACGTGTTACGTAACTCCTGTCGACTGGCAAAACTCATCTCGCCTTTTAAATATTTACATAATAAGATAAATTCGAAGATATTTTAAGTTAAACTCGGTGTTTTGTTTATTTTTCGTTTTATAAAGTATCTCATTTATACGGTCGGGGGTTTAATATGAATGTATGCATGCACTAAGCATACCGAATACACCAGTGACTCGTAACCATTTCAAGTCTTGTGGTAGATTCAAAGTGTTTAAAAGCGCGCCACTTACTTTATCGGATGAGAAAAATTGACTTTTTTTTTCCGTAAATCGATAGTAAAATGAAATTTGAGATGCTCGAGTTAGAAATACGAAAAAGTGTATAACATGGTTAATTTAAAGCGATATTCTAGTCTAGAAATTTAAAATAATCGATTTCTTTTCCCTGCGCATTTTTAAAGCCCAGACAATCAAGAATCTGCGCCGAAATGAATCGAATTGTTTACATCTGTCACAGCTATAAATACATATGTGTATATTATAGCTAGTTTAGTGTTCAGTTTAGCTTCAATCTTCTTAGAAAACTTTAAACGCGTTTTACTAGAAACTACTTTTTCCGACTTGATCAACATAAAATCTAGAGTTTTATCCAACTGACTGAAACTATTTATTTAAATATTTGAAGAAATACTTTGAGAAAAAGGGTAGAAAAACGATTTTTTTTTTAGATGGCCACCATTTCCTTTCTTTTTTCCTTCCTTTCTGTCTATGATTTTTGTTTCAGATTTACAAGAGCTGAAGTCATGTCAGCAAACTCACCACTTTTTTTTACAACAAGATATAACACCTTAAATTTTAATTTTTTTTTTCAAAAATTTTAGTTTAGTTTGAACTAAAATATCGCTTTAAAATAAAGTGGTATCTTCAAGAGAGATGTGCTTAGACAGAGTGTACGAGAACTGTTTGAGGAATACTGTTTTAGAATCACTGATTTTACATTAAGTTTAAACGTTAAGTCAAAGTTTAATATAAAATAATTTTAATATTTATATTTTGAAAAGAGTTGGGCAATTATTTTTTTATTTGTTTTTTAAAAAGTTTTATAAAGTAATTGGTTTTTAATTTAAAGATAATTAATGTTTTATGTTATTTTAATATTAATCAACGGTTTTATGCTTTATTGATTATAAAATACAATTAAATTTCGAAATAGTATTCGTTGGCTAACAGATATAACTAAAATCATACTTAAGGGTTATGATATAACAGTTCTTGTTAAGTGATAACCAGTGCAAGGCAAATCGGTTCCTTCTATCCTTTTCTATTGGTGAGGTTAACAACAGACGGTGTCCCATTTTGAAGTATACATACGATTTCCATGTTAACTGATAACACAAAAATGCTTCCGATGAAACAATATGAAATAATGTATCTATCTAATATAACAATTACTGTTACTAAGGTCCACATATAAGACTGTACTGAACGAGTTGCGGTTATAGATGAGCGTGCGAAAACAAATAATAATAAATTACAGTCGACTTTCGTTATGAGTACGCTTACGGGGCTGTAGGAGAATATAATTCTAAGAATTCCTGTACGCGCACTTGTGCTTAGTGATCGACCGCCGTAACTCGCACTTCCCCTACTTTTTAAGCGTGTGAGTGTGTACTTATTTATAATCAAATAGCCCGGACGTTTAGTGTAGTATTACCATTCGTTAGAAGCGGCACAAAATCTATCTATTTTTAATAAATACATTTACTAATATTTTCTAAATGCGTTCTATAGTTTGTGTGACAGGAGTTTAAACGATACTGTCAACACATATTTTTAAAATCTTTTGTAAAAATTGTAAATAATATTGTTAGTCAAACAAAGTTTGTAATATAATCCGCGCGATGAGCGAACAAAACTTGTTTTGGTCAACTACACGTATGTATTATGTAAACACGGACCTATAAAAAAAATTATTTTAGTAAATAAAAAGATTCTGACAGGATGATTTATGAGTTGCACTATTAAACATCAACACCAATGTTCCGGTCTTATAACGAGAGATTGAAATGAATTTTTTTCGGTCATGGAGGGGGAATGTTTATAATATGAATATAAATTGGCTGACTCATAACGAGAGTCGGCTGTATTTTCAAAACGAGGACCAGAATCGATAACACCGTAATTGTTTATTTACCATAAAATAATTTATATCAGAAAATTGGCTTGGAAATAATACAAATTCAAAATTAATGAAATTTCAATTGTTTTAATTTCAAAATTTATTTTGATTTATTTTTGTTTCTATGGATTTGTTGAATTTTATTAGTTTGAAACGGACAGAAATTAATTGATAGATATTAATAACGAAAGTAAAGTGAAGTTATTTTTAACACCGAATCGAATTTTCTTTTTAAAATGGATAATATATTAACATAAAATAATATAGTTAAGCGTACGAAGAGAAAAGAATAGTGAAAACCGATTTGCCTTGCACTGTTGATCGATGATCACACGCCTTTGAATTACATTGTACAAATACTTAACATTTTCTTGTAACGTACGTTGTAAAAGAACGATACGGATAACACTAAGTGGATAGCTGTGTTGAAGCTGTAAAATTTATCAAGCATGGTCCTTCACTTCAATAAAAAAAAAAAAAAACAGATGTAAAAATTTTTCATATTTCAACATTATCTAAAAATTACAGTAAAATATTTTCATAAATTTATATCAGGTTTCACTGTAACCGTTGTACGGGCTTGACGTTGACTAGATATATACCTATATATAAGAAAAGTTAATCTCTCCAAAGTTCCGGAATATGTTTTTTTCTCAAGGTTGATCTTAATTTTAGGGAAAACCAGTCCATAACAACAGCATATCAGAATTCGTGGAGCGTATCACGGTGGCAATTGCCGGGGGATCACATCATATAAATTGTTCGTTTTGATTTCCGTTATCATTAACGAAATATACGGATGTGGACCCGGCCTTATAGGAAATTTTTGTGTAAATATTTATTCGTTTCAAATTTAGCAATTTCATTATGTATTACTATATTTAGTTAAGTAAGCTTAAGTGCCATGATAATATATACTTAAGCTTACATTTTTACACAAATGTACTATAATTAGATGACATTTAAATTAATTTGCAAAAATCAAAATACCCCTGTCGCAGCATCCTGCATAACATAGCGAATTTTGCGTTTATAAAAATTCGTTTTTCTCGGAAACTAGTTGACCTAGAGGAATAGTTTAAAGACCTTTTTTATATAATTTTTTCGCCTCTTTTAAATGTAAAAAAATTTCGTAAAAATTTTTGAATAAGTGGAAATTTTGGCAAAAAACTAATTTTTTTGCAAGAACAAAAACCATGTTCCTGACATCCGACGTGTCTGGCTGAAGAACTCATCCAAGAGTTTGGGACTTCCAACATTTTCACCAAATTTTGTAAAAGTAGGACATCTCGTTTTGTGAATAAATTTTTGTGAATATTATTTTCGGTTCCTAGGGACCTTAAAACAAATTTCTGCCATGATCCCGGGTTCAAGTCACGTCATGACAGTGGCTGTAATAGCTGAATTCCATTCTGGAAATTCGCTAATAATATATTATGTCTTGAGTAAAATTATGCAATACTATTTAAATGAAATAAAAATTGATGTCGGAACCGTTTGAAATACATTAAGAAAATTTGAACTGATTCTTCGAGGTGAACTGACAAACATTTGTGATCGAGAAAATTTTACAGAATCCAATGGAAATTTTTATATTTTTGGTTTTAAGGGGGTTGGTGCCTTAGAGATTAAGTACCGTCAAGTCAGCCAACTTTGTCATTGCATACTTTTAACGTCCGTTTAATGTCCGTAGAATTTCTTTTTGATGACTTTAAATCATTTTTTTTTTAAATTGCTCATTATCGAACAATTCTTTTAAATAATAATTACTGCCGATTGAAAATTGATAACACTACCCAGGTACGTCTAATACAAACGGTAAAATATTTTTATCTCAAACTAAAACGTTTCAACGGACCAACCACCTTAACATGGGTTTTTAATTTAATATATGGAAAATCACTCGGATTTTGAAGTTTTACTTAGTAGAATGCTTCAAATGTTAATGTTCTCGTAAGAATCCAAAAACTGATGGACTGATTGGAATTGATTGAATCGCGAAAGTGGAGGAACACAAAACCATTCATTTGAAGGAAGGCATGAGTGGATGAAGGTGTTATGTAACATTTTTATTTATAATTTTACAATAGAAAGTTTGAAAGTTTTTATTTACATACAATTGATCCTTCTTTTGTACGGTGAATTGGGACCGCATAAAAAAGTTTCATCGAAAAAACATAACTCAAAACGTCCAAAACTTAGAAATTTCCTTAGAAGTTGCTTCTATAAACAAGATAAAGCATTAATTTACACGTAGAAACAGTTTATTTCAATTTTATAATATTATGAAAATTTTGAAAAATACATCTGTAAAAAAATTAAATGATGCAATAACTTGTTCTTATGCAATGTATTGATGCTTAAAAGCCGTTAAAAAGTATTTTTATCAAAGAAAGTTATCATAGTAAATGCTTAAGTTTCTTACTGTCTGTTGATTTTGATTTATATTATGCATTTTAATGGCCATTTTTTTAAAAAACCGCATAAAAAAAATCGCACAAAAATGGACCGCATAAAAATGGTTCAGCTGTATACCTACTTCCCATGCAACAGCTCATGTTGATTATTGAATTTTTACAAAACTATTGCCCGTAATGAAACCGAATTTTAGTATTTCAATATTTTGCGAAAAAAATGAATTTTTGAAAAAAAAAAAGAAATGTTACATAACACCTTCATCCACTCATGTCTTTATTTATGTGATTGTAAAACGTTTGAAATTACGTAATTGCGAGTAGGTAAATTTTTTTTTTCTACTGATATAAATAAAATTGGATAAACCCAATTTATGTAGCGAATTACACGTGTAGTGAATTACACGAAATTTTTTGGAATTCGTGCTTCCTGTCATCGCACTTGACCATATTGTAATAGTCAGTGTCGTTTTTTAAAAACTTGAAAAGCAACAAATATTTTATCTCGAGCACTGTATGAAATTCTGACTTAATGCGTGTTTAACACGTACATATATTTGAGGAGTAGTCGAACAGAAGGTAACATTTCCACTTTTTGGTTTTTCGCTTTTTTTTTGCAGAATCGTACTTATATCCATAAACTACACATCCTAGTTGAATTTGGCGTGTTAAATAGCGATAATTTTCCCGTAAAAACGAGTCTCAATCTCGGTTTTCGAACAAAAAGGAACATATCCATTTGCATTTCTTTATGAAAGTATTATTTTAGTTTTAACAAAAAGTGATATTTTCTTATGTAATATTAGATTTAGATTATTCGATTTAGTAGTTGAAAACACTAGAGAAAGTTAATCAAAGTATTAAAGTCCCTTTGAATGACTGTTTTATCATCATTCATTACCACTACCTGTAACAAAAGGTAACATTTCCATTCAATGATTATCAAAAAGTGACATTTTTAAGTTTTACTGACAAACGGTAACATTTCCAAAATTCAAACTCAGTTATCTTCTGTAATATGAAAGTTTTTCATATTAATAGATTTGAGCGTTACTTTATGGTATTCCATATTTGTAAATAATAAACAAATATTTTACTTCGCAAAAATACCACTTTTATAATAAACAAATATTTTACTTCGCAAAAATACCACTTTTAAAAGTGATATTTTTGCGAAGTAAAATATTTGTTTATTATTTACGAAGTTTTTCAATTGACAAAACAGTGACGTAAGGTAATGTTTTTCAATGTACTTACTCTTTAAACACATTTTAGTGATTTCTAAAAAAAAAGCAACGATGGAAATGTTACCTTCTGTTCGACCACTCCTCATTTGTCGAATTGTTTCTTCTTTTGAGGACGTGACTTTTTCGAATTGGAATAAATTAATGGTTTCCCTTGGTCGGCTAGACGAACGGACTAGACGTATCTACGCCACACTGACGCTGACCCTTAATTTTTAAATTGGGTAAAAATGGAATATTTAAAATGTGAGTGTTAATAGGTTTGTTTATTACGGCTATTACGGGTACAGTCCAGACATTCTTTTTAAACTTTAATAAACGTTAATTTACATAAATAAGAAAGTCTTTACAGCAGTGATTAATTGTTATTCGTATAGACGGAGATGCTCAATTGGAGTCTCATATTTTCATTTTTTTTTTTTTATTTAAATAATTTTTAATGTTTAACTCAACCACATAATATAACCAGTTTATAAAAATTTTGGTATTATTTTCAAACTACTCAGTTGCGTAATATACATATACCTAATGTACTGTTAAATTAGTGTTATTGATAACTAAATATTAATTTTGCAATATTTTTATTTACAAATTCTATTATTTTCGTATGTTATATGACTTTTTGAAGTGACCTGAATTATCGAAATTGTCAAATGTATACATTGTGTCCATTTAATTTTACGGAACTTTAGTGAATTTGGGCACAATCAGTATCGTATTGTGATCAGTTATGCCGGATAATAAATCGATTAATTGGTTTAGTCGAATATTTTACTCTTGACTAAATGACTAACAAGGAACTAACAAGTACCCCAGGTACTTAAGAAAAACTGATTAGACTTAAGATATTTAAGAAAAACTATTTTTGGGAGTAAACTTTAAGGGCGATTTTCACCCCTCAAAATCGACGAGTTATCATTTAAAAAAAAATACGTATCTTATATTTTTTTTAAGTACTCTAACATATCACAAAATGAAAGAAATCGGTGAGATATACCTGAGGTATAGTTTTTTCAATATTTAAATGAGATAACTTTTCAAGTACGACAGTAATCAGCAGTATTGTTCGCAGCATGTTATCTACTTATCTATATGAATGCAAAAAGAAACCGTCGCTTGTAAAACAGGTAACAAATTTAAATACAACCGGAGTGAACATAGGGTGGTATTTGTTGTAAGCAATAAAATAATTTAACATCTTGAAAGTTTATGGTCACCAATAACACCCTCTCGAAAAGTCATCCCAAAAATTGTTGGAAAAGGTATACCTTCCTTGTAAGATACGATTAATTTTTTCCGTTAGCGAATAGAAATTATTCATTATTCATTATGAATTTGATTAAAAATTTAGTCGAGTAATCGATTGTTATACACTTAAAAAAAAAAAACTGGGAAATAAAAAATGTAAAATTGGAAAATTTGTATTTACATCAAAACCGGTGTATTTTTCATACAATTTTGTAAAATTACACCATTTATTAGTGTAATATTAAACAAAAAAACATTAAGTATACATAATTGCGTAAAAATACACCCATTATTTTACTTTACACTAATAATTAATTAGGGAACGAGACATTTTTGAGTCCCCACTTTTTTTTCTTTTCAGAAATGTATCTTGAATTCAAATCCACCAAAAGATTTGAGTCAGCACATCTTAATTTTGTAGAAAATACAAAATATTAGCCAGACACTGGACTGACAGTAAGACCAAACAATTAAGACGTGCTGATTCCAAGTTAATGGAAGATTTGAATTCATCGCCGTGAACGGAATTTTGTGTCCGATGTACAAATAAACTTATTTACAAAGTACCTTTCGAACGTCTGGAACCGTTTCAAGACCGAGTTCCCGTAACAGTGAATGTCGAATTTGTTGAATATTTTCATCACTCAATCCATAATCACTATTTCTATTACTATTGTCTTGAACACTATTTGATTTAACTACCAAATCGTTCGTGACAAATATCACCGGCTGTAATATTTTCGAATGATCCACAACAAGATCCATGCGATCGTTATTGTCCCCACGTTCGATCACTCTCGAGCCGATCAATTTAACACAATTGAACAAACAGCACATGAATAAGAGTATCGTAACCAGTATATCCCATTTATGATGCGAACAAGTACAAATATAGCCCATAGCCAGAATGATGAATTGTTGCGAAACGGACGAAATCGATAACAATAAGAACCATAATAGCTTAATATGCAACGGCACCGTGTCATTTAAATCACAAACACGATAAATTTCGTTGCCGCACGACAGTGATAGTGATTGAATGTTTCGTTGATGTGTCGATGCTGCAACGATGCCCGCAATCGTAACATAAGTGAGCGAACGTTTGACTGAAACATGTTGTGCCATACACGCGCTTAATATACAAATTTGACACGCATGTCTTCGCGTCGCGTCGTCCTCAACTGCCGCTCAACTGCGCTCACAATAATATTCAACTGTTTTTATTTTTTTTTCGTGTATATAATACTCTCGCGAGCTAAGCGGATTTATGTATACATACAATAATGATTCACATTGTTAACCATAGAATCATACGTTGGTCTACGAGAAACGTTCATCATACATCGGCGTCATTTTGACGAATTGAATTTTTACGGGGAGTTTTAGAGTTTATTTGCAAAAAAACATTTTTTTTACCGGAAAGAAGTTAGCGCCGAAAGTTGAAAAATCTTTTTGTTTTTTATATGGTTAAATTGCTCCCGAATTGCTCCTTTGAAATCAGTAATTGCTCCACCTGAAACTTAATTATTTAATTAGTTATTTATAAGGAAAAAAATTTTTTTCCGTTATTTAAGTTATCAAAATCTCCCAAAATAATACTTTTTTATATAATTTCTTTACGTCAATAAATTGCTCCCAGTTTGCTCTATTTAATTTAAAAGCTAAATCTTAATTTTTTTGAATAATTATTAAAATATTTTTTTTTTTTTTTTTTATAATGTTATTTAACTTGTCAAAATTCAATTATCCTTAAATATATGCAAACGACTAAGGGAATAATGGATTGCCTATACGTTTTAATAATACATAACCTAATTCATAATATTTTTTATTTTAATATATTTTAATTATTATTCAGAGAAATTAATAACTAACTTTTAAATTAGATGGAGCAAATTGGGAGCAATTTTTTGATATAAAGTAATTGTATAAAAATGCATTATTTGACAAGATTTTGATAATAGAAATAGTCAAACAAAAAAGTTTTTTTGTTTGTAAATAACTAATTAAGTAATTAAGTTCCAGGTGGAGCAATTACTGATTCCAAAGGAGCAATTTGGGAGCAATTTAGCCATAAAAAAAAAAAAAAACAGAAAGATTTTCCAACTTTCGGCGCCAACTTCTTTCCGGTTTTTTTTTTTTTTACATAACAGTACGACAAAAGCGAACAAAATATTTAAAAAAATTGGATTTGAAAAAATTTCTTAATATAAATATTTATTAATTTTTTTAAATATTTTTATCAAAGCATATTTTCATTATAAAAATTAAAAAATAGATAAATACATCAATTGTATCATAAAACATATCTTTCAAATAATTAATTTATGAACTATTATGAGTCAGTGGACATGTGTGACTTTATAGAATGTGAAATTTCTCAGTCATAAATATTCCTATAGGTATATAGTTATTTCCCCATTAGGCACATTTGTAAATTTTCTAAAATTTGTTAGTAATTTTTCGAATAAGATCTCAAAAAATAATAAAAATTAAAATATTTTCCACAAAATAAATTGTTAATCATTTATTAAGTCACTTGAAACGCATTCTTTGGTTTTCGATTCAATATATTAAAACTTCAGTATTATGTCGTCTCTATAAGTCAAACAGCTGTAATCACCTTTCATATTATCATAATCATTGAATAAATTAATTATAACATCAATATCTTTAATAAATTTTAGAAAAATTAGGAAAACTTTTATATGTGAAGTAGGTACAAAATCTTAATAAGACAGCAACTATAGACAAAAATTTATACATTTGCTGTGTTATAATAACAAATAAATTAGATAACAGAAGTTTCACAGCAAGCAGACAACGATAAGTTGTAAGTATTGGAGCAGGTAGAGAAGTTCGTTCGTCATTTTGATGAGTACGTATGATTCTAGGGTTAAGAATTTGTTCTCTGGTTAAGAACGTTAAGAATGTCCGCAATGGGTCCCCCAACTTGGCTTGCATTCGCTTTGGTCGGGTGGGGGGCACCAACCACTACCACGTTCTCTTCTTTCACCTGTAGATTTTGCACGGTATACGGCGAGTGAGCGGGACGTGAGCGGGTGAGTGAGTGAGGGTGGTATGTCGTGCAACATGAATGAGGGTACTTCAAACTTTGCCTTTGAATTATATTTATTGTAATGACACCTCTTAATTGTCGCGCGACACACACTTTCTGTCGCTTTTTCGAACCACTTCGACACGTTTCTGATTTAAAAGATTACTTTCTACCACTTTTATTACCGTTTGTCTTGTCAAACAATATTCGTAGGGTTGACCGGGGTAATTGTGAATGGATCTTCATGAACTGAAATAAAAGCGTTCTTTTAAGTATTTTTTATAGTATATATCACATTATGGATGATTTATTTTTAATTCTACATTATTCAGGATGCACCATACAAATTTTGAGCAAATTCGTATGAAAAACAAAAATTTTATAAGCCATTCATATTTCCCCGGTGCGGTTTGGCAAATCTTATGAATTTTGGGGTAAAAGTGAATGCCGTCAGAAAAATTATTTAGAATGGATTACAAGAGAAGTGAGGTACATCAGAGTAAAGCCCAACTTAAATTCTTCACATTTACTCCACTTTCAAATTTTTCATCATACTTTAGCGGTCACAATTTCTCTTTGTTTAATGCAAGTTGCACATACCTCAAATTTCTACCAAAAATCAAGGTTAAATAAAAATAACAAAAATTGTAGGAACAAATTTATTACAAGCCAAAAATGATATTTTGATGATATTTTGTTATTTTATCAAATAAAAAATAAAAAAATTACAAGATTTTCACACAAAAACAAGGAAAATGAGACTTTTTCAAGGGAATACATTTAGTTAACTCTTTTAAACAAACCATATGGAAAAATTTTTTGCCTCAAAATGCCGGGCTCTTTACTGCCAAGTGATAAGTACAATAGATAAGGTTACAAGATGAGAAAAAGAAAAAAAATCAAAGATTCCAACATCAAAAAAGTGAACCTTAGGATTGCACAAAATACAAATTATACTAAACTATGTTGATAAAATTTGACATTATTTAGAATTATACCGTATTTCGGAAAATCTGTCACAGATGGCGGCACCTGTACCAGTGAATATGTACATATCGCAGCATTTTGAGCCGCCATATTGCAGGACGAGTTAACTCGTCTTAATCATTTAAAGAGTTAACATGAATAAAAACAACAATCTATTAGGTCTAATACTGTAAATTTAAAAAAAAATGGTTTTGTATTAATCCTACTGCCCTTGGACACTCACAGAGACATTGAAAACAAGTAATTTTTCTGTTTTTGTAAGTTGTTATTGGATAAGGGAGCACAGCAATGAATTCGTAGATTGATACACAAAACATCGCTCTTTACACAATTTTTTTTTTTGTATTGTTTGTACAACGGAAATTTGTACACTAATGTCACCAGCATCTTCATCAACATTTTCAACTCTGAAAAGAACACTACTGAAATTTTTGATCGAAATGGGGCATTTGTGAATGACGTTCACAATTACCCCACAATTTTAAAATCATGGGGTAATTGTGAATTGGTAATAAATTGTCCAATTTCTTTAGCAATTTAATAAGGAACCCTCTCAGGGTTTCGACCACTTCTTTAGAAGTACTTTTAACCATTTCTTACCTTTTAAAAAAAGAAAATGTATTTAAAAAAAATTTTTTTGAGGATTGGTCGAAGTAACACACACAAAATTTTGCAAGGGTTTTTTCAAAATAAAAAAAAGATACTAATACTTGGAGAATTGTTATCAAATTTTAATAGCATATTAAGAAAGGACAGAAAAACATACTAAGATTTGATTTTTAACAATATTAATGTTATTTTACAAATTATAGGCGCCGTTTACAATTGCCCCAATTCACAATTACCCCGGTCAACCCTATATATTTTTTACGTTTTGTCTTAATTTGTTTCGTTTATTTATTTAATTAAGTCTCGGGAGAACGTTTTATTAGTCATTTCCTATACGCGAATATGCCGTCTTCAGTACATTTCGTATAATTAGTGATGATTAATCAGAAAATTTCTTTTTCATTTTATTACACAAATGTCAATTTTCGACATTATCAGAACTTACATTGGTGAAAAACAGTCCTTTGACTCAGAGAAATGATTTCTTTCAACAGTGTTTAAAAAAAATGACTTAAAAAAAATTTAATTTGACTAGTTGACCCAAGCTTAAAAAAGAGATGCCCATAAAAGTAACAAAACGTAAAAAATTTGAATATTAATTTGCGATTTAATTAGCTATTGATTGTTTTTAAGCATTTAATCATGTGTAAATTAATACTTTATCTTGTGTAGGAAAGTAAATTCTAAGGAAATGGTGAAGTTTTGAGCGTTTTTTTTTTAGAATCTGGGATGGACTATATTTTTTTTTAGAGCTATTTATAAAATTTTTGAATATATTATTTTTGTGCGGTTTTTTTTTATACGATCTCGATCCACCACATAAAAAAAAGTTCAGCTCTACTTTAAGTGGGACTTTAGCTTAATTTTTATCTAGGGCTCACTTGATACTTAATCCGGTACTGTGTTTTCTCTATGTAGATGTCGTATTTGACCTAAAGTCGATTTTGTTCTTTCTAAAGTAAATCCCCCGCAAAGAATTTTGAAAAATTTTAAATTTTTTCAAATGCTGTGGGGATTTTTGCTCAAAGGTGTGAATGGTCCACACAAATCAACTTCATTATTCAAATTTTAATCGCGAATGTCTCAAAATTGCATTTTTTTTGTAATAACTCAAAAACCAGTTTGGGAAATTCTCTATCGGATGTACATATCAATATTGAAATTTTATAAAAATTTCGATTTTTTTGGTAGGTTAAAGTAAAAAAATTTTTTTTTAATTGGAAGGGAAAGAGAAGTTGCCCCAAAGGTCTACTTGGATGGTCATTTTTTCTTTTTTGGACTAAAAACGGGACTGTTTAAAGAGTTTTAGCGGAAATTACTGCTCATCGCTAAAGAAACAGTAAATTTTAGTTAAATTTTTGCCGTTACATCAAAAAACTCAAAAAACTTGCGGGGAATAAAAAAAAAATAATTCAAAAATCTTGTAGAATGTGCATATATAATAATTATTAACATTGATACTGGGAAAATTTACAATAATAAAAATGGACAACGCTTATAGATTAATTATTCAGTATCTTAACTGGTATCTTTTTTTTTACCTTAAATTCCGGTTAATTTAAAAAAATAACGTAAGAAAGAAATTATTTAATTAGCTTCATTTAAATATTTAATTGTTTATTTATAGAGTGGGGAATTTAGAAAAATTTAAAGCGGAATTGAAAGATTACATCAAATATTGCGCACAAAACATCGAATACTTGCGTATTTTCAATGAAATTTCATGACTGTGGTTCGATTTAACTGTTCATTTATTATTTGCCACTATTGTACAGGTGTTTTGTGTGTTTTCTGGTGACTATTAAGGGTGAGGTTCCCATCTAGAGATCTAAAAATAAGGTGTTTTATGGAAATTTTTTCTTTAATACAACCAGTTTTGTCACATATTAATTAGATATATTGAATTAAATTGTGAATTAAAATTTTTCAATCAATAAAATTATTAAAAAATTAAAAATTAATAATTCGAGATTCGAAATTCGAGATTAAAGATTAAATGCCATCAGGCTAGAACCAGAATCTATAAGAAGTCAAAATATGTCCCACTTTAATAATTCTAGTTGAAATATCTATAAATACATACAGCTAAACCTTTTTTATGCGGTCTTTTTTGTGCGGTTTTTAAAAAAATGGCTATTAAAATGCATAATATGAATCAAAATCAAAAGACAGTAAGAAACTTAAACATTTACTATAATAACTTTCTTTGATAAAAATACTTTTTAATGGCTTTTAAGCATTTAATCAATACGTTGCATAAGAACATAAGTTATTGCATCATTTAATTTTTTTACAGATGTATTTTTCAAAATTTTCATAATATTATAAAAATGAAATAAAATGTTTCTACATGTAAATTAAAGCTTTATCTTGTTTAGAAAGGCAACTTCTATTGAAATTGTGAGGTTTTGAGCGTTTTGAGCGTTTTGAGCTATGAATTTTCGATAAAACTGCGGTCGATCGGGACCGCATAAAAAAGGTTTTTTTTACAATCTGGACCGAATTAATCTTTTTTTTTCTTTCCCTTAGTAAACCCTAGATTCTTTTTATGCAGTCCCTGTCCACCGTATAAAAAAAGGTTCAGCTGTATTTTCTTTGCCCAAAAATTATTTGTCAGAAGGTTGGCGTTGAAATAATATAAATATTTGATAGCAATTAAATGCATATTAAATGTGATTTCACCTGTTTTAATTTGAAAATTTATTTTGATTTGTTTTAGTCTCCATAGGTTTGTTGAATTTTAGTAGTCTGACAGGGATAGAAATTAATTGATAAGTAATAATAATGAAAGTAAAATGAAGTTATTTTTCTAAGTATAAATAAACAAAATATGACATCAAGAATGTTCTGGATAAATTAAATAATTTGAATAATGTCAAATATGAATCACTTAACAACATTCAGTGTTATCAGAATTACCGCAACAACTGTACTCACTAAAAATATTTCCAAGTTCAGATTTGAATATATATGTATATACCATATATGATTTGAATATATAGGTATATTTTTTTTTAAAACATGTAATGTTTCTCTGAATTACATTTGAAATACATTCTTTGGTGCCGTGGTGCCGTATTATATTCATCGACATCCCAACTATGCGTATATATTACCATATTTATTATGACACTTTTAGTATTCCGTACTCAAAATGACAAAACTGGGAAAGCTTTTACTGGGGCACGAATTCAACAAAATACATATTATATTCGGCTTGCAACGAATACCGTATTCGGCCATTGATCGAATATCAAATATTCGGCCAGCTCTCTAACCGAATATCCGAATATTCGTCCTGTTCCAGGGCCGAATACCCAAATATTCGGCGAATACTCTTCGGTATTTTGTATTTTTTTGTCTGCCTTATAACAAGATGTGTCAGGTGACAATTCAAAAAAAAAAAAAAAATTGGATTACTTAATTTTCCCTTCTAAAAATTATCTTGTAAATATTTCTAGTGTCAGCTTTTCTTTTAGCGAATTTTCGAATCAAAAAATCAGTTACTACAGCCACTGTTCTGATGCGACTTGAGTCCGGGACTATGACAGAAATTTGTTTTGAGATCCCTAGAAACCGAAAATAATATTCACTAAAATTTATATATATATATATATATATATATATATATATATATATATATATATATATATATATATATATATATATATATGTGTGTGTGTGTGTGTGTCCGCACGATAACTCTCGAACGAAAAGTCCTATTTTTACGAAATTTGGTGAAAATATTGAAAGTCCCAAACCGTTGGACGAGTTTCTTAACCAGGTATGTCCGATACCCAAAACATGTTTTTTTGGCAATTTTCGTGAAAAAAATTAGTTTTTTTTCCAAAATTTCTCTTTACTCGAAAATTTTTGCGACATTTTTTTACACTGTTGAAACGAGGAGAAAAAATCACACAAAAAAGGTCTTCAAACTATTTTTCTATGTCAACTAGTTTCCGAGAAAAACAAATTTTTATAAACGGAAATTTGTTATGTTATGCAGAATGCTACGACAGGGGTAGAGAAATGTTTAAGACTTGCCGAATACTCATTACAAGCCTAACATTTTTAAACAATTTCACTCAGAAAATCGGACAAAAATTCATAAAAATCGTGAAACTGAACTTTTTAACACAAAGTATTCATGTTTTAAAAACAATTTTTATACCTAACACCATTTGTACACGTACGATTTACACTTGACCGATTTTTTTACTACAGGTGTAACGAGATCTCCAGTCGATCTCGTTATTTAAAGCATTTGTGATTGTGTTAAAAACCAGTGCTTCAAAAACGGCGTTCCCATTCATGTACTGTGCGTTTAAAAGTTGTGATACACCCTATTATTATATTATCATATTTCTGATCCAATTTAAAAAATTTTATTATGTAAACAAAAATTTCAATCAAAATTTTAATTAAACTCGTTATCAGATTCAAAAGTAAATGCGGTATACTGGATATTTCAAATAAAGACTACACTGCAACCATAGAGATCTACACACAAATAAAAAGTTCATCAAGTGCGTGCTGAACACGCACTAAAACAGGGTTCCGTAGTCAGTAGTTGAAATTTTTCATAACTTTCAGAATAAAAAAAGTGAAAAATTAGTATATTTTTTACGGTTTACCGTAAAAAATGTTACTATGAGAGTTCATTACGTGATACTTGTAGTTAAAATTTCTTAGTGATTAAGGTACCATCACAGTGTGACTGGCCGAAAAATAGTCAATTTTCACAATTTTTTCAATTTTTTAATTTTCACAGTTTTAATGAAAAGTATAAAATTTTTTTACAGTTTTCCGTGTGAAAAAATAGGAAGATTTCAAAAACAATAAAGCTCCCATAGGAACATAGTGGTTTACCTACAGATTGATAATCCATTTGATTTTTTTTTTTTTTTTTTCAAATAAAAACTGCGGCCACAATCGTGGGCACCGAATTTCGACCTTTTTTAAGGACACTTTTTTCAAAAAATTATAATAATTATAAAAAATAAATAATAATAACGTAAAAGCCCCTATACCAGAACACTATTTTTAGGTGTGTAATTAAACTGGCTTATAAAAATTGACAAATAAATTGAACATCCATTTTTTTTTCTTAATAAGCATAAAAGAAAGTTTTTTTAATCCAATGATTATGTTTTTAAAAAAATACAACCCAAAAATTTTTATTTATTAATGTTTTTCTTTTATAAAATGTCGACATCTATATCCAAACAAAGAAATATTAATGACACTAGGAGTTGCGAACCGATATACAAACGCATGTGTAATATGAGTAATATGACACATAGAGTGACATCTAGACGTCAAAGTAGGAAACATAGAGTGGTTTAAGTATCAGACGTAAATAAAGGATCAAAATACTGTATTCAACAAAAATTGTTTAATATATATATGTAAATTAAGTAAGGAAACATTAAATGCAAGGTGAATTTAAATTGAAAAATAATCATTCTATTAATAATAATTTTTGTTATCAGAGGTTTCTTTCAGAAATAACTTCATTAATATATAAATGTCAAAACTGCTCGGACATATAATCGCGTTCCGATGTAGGGGCTTTTACGTTAAATCAAAAAAATGTTTTTGTATTGTTAAATAGTGGTATTAATCGTAAAAAAAATTCATCCCCATTCCCCCATTCTATCCATCCGAAAAAAAAAAATTGTGAAAATTGACTATTTTCCGGCCAATCACACTGTGATGGTACCTTAAAGGAATCTCCGTTAGGGAAAGGAAAAAAACCCGAAAGAAAATAAAGAAAGAAAGAGAAAATTTTTTGTAATTTGTTTTAAAAATCAGAACTCATTTAACAATCCACGTATATCATTGACGGTAACTTTTTAAAACCGGTCCTAATATAAATGTGCACTTATTTGCTGCAATACATGCTAGCGGAGCTAATATTACATAGCGTATTTTAATATGTATAGACGTTTTCTCATAAGATTGTAATTACTGGATTGACCGACCTTGAACTACTTACGGTTTTTATTTAGAAGTGCCAAATTTTTTTTTCTTCTAATAACAAAAAAGAAATTTGTATCGTACAGAATCATAGAACACTAGAAGTCAACTAATATCAAAAAAGTGTAGCTCGCTTGGTGTCATTTGTTGGTCAGTCACAGCTTAAGGCATGTAGGCAGTCGGTGTCAGTCACCGAACGCACAATGCATTGTAATGTATTGTTATGGGTCATACACAATCAATGTATGTCTCGTGACATTGAATGGAACTTTAATGAAATAAGAAATAAGAAATAAGGTGTATCATAAGAAATAAGGAGTTCATAAGTAATCATGGACGTTACTTTTTCATGAATTTTGATGTAAAAAATACCTAAATACATATACCTATAAGCAGTTAAGTTAAAGTTTCATTCAACGTCACTAGATGGCATACTTCTTATTCCTTATTTCTTATTTCTTATTACTTATTTCATTGATTCTGTATTATGTCTTAGACATTGTTACTTGAATTAGACAGGTTGGTCTGTCCCATAATAGGTGTTTTGTAGAGTGTCTGTGAATACGCACACAGAAGCAAACACCAAACCAACACCATTGCAAACAGTGTGTACCTACACGCATAGTGGGGAGATTTTACGTCACCCACTGGCGGCGATAAGTGGAATAGTTTGATAGACATTCTAGTTTGGTCCCTTGTACAAAATTCTTCCCTAATACATTGTTATGAGATACTATGTACAGCTAAACCATTTTTTGTGCGGTTTTTAAAAAAATAACCGTTAAAATGCATAATATGAATCAAAATCAAGACACCGTAAGAAACGGAAACATTTACTATAATAACTTTCTTTAATAAAAACACTTTTTAACCCCTTTTAAGCATTGAATCAATACATTGCATAAGAACATAAGTTATTGCATCATTTAATTTTTTTACAGATATATTTTTCAAAATTTTCATAATATTATAAGAATGAAATAAATTGTGTAAATTAAGGCTTTATCTTGTTCAGAAAAGCAACTTCTATTGAAATTGTGAGGTTTTGAGCATTTTGAGTTATGTATTTTCGATGAAATTTTTTTATGCGGTCCCTATCCACCGTATAAAAAAAGGTTCAGCTGTACTTGTTTTGTGCGTAATTCGTACGGTTTCATCAGGGAACGCATTTTTGTTGTTGTGGTTACATTCTTGTTGAATTGAATTCGACCGCTAACAATTAGGTTGAGTGTTGGATAATAATTTGTTTTTAGATTCCGTAAAATTTTCCGTAGATTTCCCAATAGAAACTTATTAAAATGGTCGCGATTTTCGAAAGTACCAAATTTTGATGTATTTCCACGTCCTGGAGGGTCCTGGAGAAAACAAAAAAACGATATTGACTCCGAACTGGTTCCATTCGACTCGCAATTATATGGTGAATACCTGATTAGATTTTCACGGAACTTTTAGTTTTTTGTTCATAACAAAATAAACTAGAAAAAAGGCTAATTAGCGATATTTTAAAACTGATGAATCGTACTCTATTGGGAAGTTGATAGTGTGAACCTCCCGGGTTGTATAAAAACAAAATACCCCTGTCGCAGTATCCTGCATAACATAGCGAATTTCCGTTTATAAAAATTAGGTTTAATCGGAAACTAGTTGACAGAGAACAATAGTTTAAAGACCTTTTTTATGTAATTTTTTCTCCTCTTTTAAATGGTGTAAAAAAATTTCGCAAAAATTGTTGATTAAGTGAAAATTTTGGCAAAAAAATAATTTTTTGCAAGAGCTAAAAGCATGTTCCTGGCATCCGACGTGTCTGGCTAACGAACTTATCCAACGGTTTGGCATTTCCAACATTTTCACTAAATTTCGTAAACTTAGGACATTTCGTTCGAGAGTTATCGTGCTGATACATAAATACATATATACATATATAAATATATATATCAATTTTAGTGGATATTATTTTCGGTTTTTAGGGACCTCAAAACAAATAGTCTCGGACTCAAGTCGCGTTATGTAATAGTTGAATTCCATTCTGGAAATTCGCTAAACAAATCAATCCTTCAATTCATTTGAATCCTTCTTACCTTTAACATCCGTTTCTAGGATAGCAATCGATCGAATTCGTGAAAAACTGTGCCTGGTGTCTCAGTGTGCCATTTTCGATATGACAAACGTTTGATTGTGACTGTCAAACACATCTTTCCATTTATACATCCACAATTCGGCCATTCGAATATTTTGGAATTCCAGATCGTTCTAAATTTCTGCCATAGTCCCGGGCTCAAATCGCGTCGTGACAGTGGCTGTAATAGCTGAATTCCATTCTGGAAATTCGCTAAAAGGGAAATTTTTGACTAAAATTAGTCAAAATTCAAGTTTTCGACAGCTAATACACTATTTATATGGAATCGTTGACGTCCTGCAACGCAATGTATGATTGAATAAGGTATCATTGGACGTCTTACGACATCAATGACCGTCAAAGTGTTAAACAGTAAACGTTATAATATTAGCTAAACGTATATTAATTTCAAAATGCGAACAGGTGATCCAGTCGTGTGGGACGGTCTTACTACGTAAATTTTCAATAAATTACAAATCTAGATAATCTTGCACTCAAAACTTAACTACTTACATAATATTATTATATTCAATTCAAAAATAAAATATTGTCGGAATTGTCTGTTTAACAACCACAGTGTTGATTGTAAAGCCGCATTCACATCGTGCGGGCGATATTAGTAGTGTTGCGGTTGTGTAGCTATGAGCAACACGATGATGACAGTGACTGGCGATTTTCTTGTCCGTTTGCATGTTTAATTACAAAAATTAATTGATAAACGTAATTAACTGTAATTAAGTTTCATTCGTAAAATGTACTTTTTTTGTGAATTGGGGGTTTATTGCAAGACCAATTACGTACCTACTGTGCTATTGTTTGCCAATTCATCTTGTATTAACGTGGAAAGTCCTTACATACAGGTCCGGAATAAGGTAAAATTTTAAGTTAACATTATTTGACTAGCATTATATTACTTTCGGAGGCATTGTGATCACTATTGAAAAATAAAAAATTTTAGCCCACCAAAATAAAATTTTTTACGCACATTTTACGTTTTAGAGCTCCCTGAACAATTTTGGGTTGGTGTTTGTCCGTCCGTCTGTGTGTCGCCAGTTTGCACCAAGTGGCATAACTTCTGAACTATTCGATTGTTTTTAATGCAATTTTTAGAAATTATGCAGTTTGGTTCCTAGATGGTCCCCAATGAATTTAATCAAAATCGGAGTAACGGTAGCTACGCCGCTACCATGTCATTCCATAAATATACTAAATTGCACCAAGTGGCATAACTTCTGAACTATTCAATTCTTTTTTTATGAAATTGTCAGAAATTATGCGGTCTGGTTCCTAGATGGTCCCCTAGAAATTCCATTGCACGGCACTACCATGAAGTCCTATTAAATGTCAATATCTTATTTATTGCTAGTCCCACTTCGCTCAAATTTTTAAAGAATTTTGGGGGTAAGTTTCTAAAATATTTTTGCTATTATTTTATAATTTAGCCTTTAAGTATTTAGAGTTACAACAATTTTTTATGAACTTTAAGGCGAAAATATAATTTCACGGTATATATATTTGGAAGAATACTGTTTTAAAGTCTTTTACGAGTACGAGGAAGCTGTGTGCCACACCCCAATGGCAGCGTATTTTTTAATATCATAATTTTGTGTTACAAATGAAATGTTATGCAAAAAATATCGTTTTTTTGTAGTTTATACTAGTGATGTCGAATGATTAATCGATTAATCGGCTTAGTCGACTAATTTTGTTTAAATTTAGTCATTTTTAGTCAACTGTTTTGTCCTCGACTAAATGACTAAAATGATTAATTTTTTTTTTTTTTTTTTTTTTGAATTACTAAAAACGACTAAATTTTTTGCATAAGACTTCAAAAAATGAAAACTAAAATATTATCTATTAGTATGATTTTTCACTTTTATATGATTAACACATTATGATATTTAGTCGAATAGTCGACTATTCTATGCTCGATATTTTCGACTAATGACTAATTTTGTCTGAAAAACAATTTTAGTCGATTAATCGACTAACTATTCCTCGGTTCGACAGTAGTGATGTTGGATGATTAATCGATTAATCGGTTTAGTCGACTAATTTTGTTTACTTTTAATCACTTTTTAATCGAATATTTTTCTGTCGACTAAATGACTAAATGATAATTTTTCTACATTATTTATAAGACTCAAAGAAAGAAAAGTAAAAATTATCTTTTATGTGAATAATACATTGTAATATGTAATTTTTTTTTTTTTTTGACAATAAAAAATAAAACTTAATAATTAAATTCAAAACATTGTTTTTGAAAGAGTTACACAGGTGACCCTGTTCATGAATTCGACTAAAAATTTAGTCGATTAGTCTCGACTAATGACTAATTTTGTTTGAAAAACAATTTTAATCGATTAATCGATTAACTGTTCCTCGGTTCGACATCACTAGTTTATACATATTCTTTCATTCCTATGTTGAATTTTTTATCTCAAAAATTCAATTCCAAATGAAATGTTAAAATCGCATATCGTTGCGTTGCCGTAAATTATTGTTACTGCGATACTGAGGGGCTTTGATGCGTCCGTTCTTTTTACTTGTTGCCATTCACACGTACACCAAGTTTCAATAAAATTGGGTATTGATTTTAAAGATGATTTATTTTGTGAATGTGTCCCTGTGCTGTATTGAATCAGATTACAAAAAATAAACAGTTAATATTGAAAAGACAATAGCAACACGGAATTTTTTTTGATCAGATTGATCTAATTTTCTTGGTAACAATAAAATTATGGGGATTTTTACTGTACAATTAAAAAATTTTATAACCAATTTTTTTTTATGCATCAATATTGAAATACGATTTAAAATTGATATTATGTTAAAATATGTACATATCTATGTAAAAATTATGGAGGGTAGATATCAGGAGGACTATCTTGACCGGAAAACAATAGAAATATAGTTCAAAAAGTGTCCCGTTTTAAGTACTAAGTAACAGTTCAAAAACTCGCCAGAATAGCGCTAGAGTAGCAAAAGAGTATTGTGATTTTTTTGTGTTGTTTTATAAAAATTTTTAAAATAATAAAACTATTATATGTAACAATTATAATAAAAAAACAATAATTACATAACAACGCGGATATTTTTCTTTCCTTGTTTACTTCTCTAAATTTACCCTTTTGCTACAGTGGCGCCGCCACTATTTACGCCTTTCGATGGACACTTTTTCATACAGAGATGGTGCTCCTGATATCTACCCTCCATAGTAAAAATCTTCGTCGAAATTTAAAGACTTAGAAGGGAGTAAAATAATGACAGAACGACATTTTTTTTAAAATTTAATTTTATTAAAAACAAATATAAATTAATTACAATTAAATAATAATTATTAATTACTCTAATTAAAAAACGCCCTGGAAAGAATTTTTGAATTTTTAAAATATTTTTCTAACAGACATACTACGGAAACTGGGCATTTTTACCACTTAAAAAATCATAAATAATTGAAATATTAAGTAATACTTAAAGGAGAAAGCATTCTTCGAAAAAAAATTGCATTGAAAATGGAACATTTTACTTCATGAAAATCATTTTTTATTAAAAACAATTTTGAATATTCGAATTTGCGCAACTTGGTAAAAGATTGAGCGCGCGCCTCTTTTGATGAAATTTGAAACTGACGTATACGTAAATGTTCTAATCTAATACAACTTAAAATTTCGCCAGCTGAGGCGCAAGTGAGACTCGTTGCATCGCCATTATAATGTTGTACAAATCAATTGTCTAATTTGGGTCAATTTCAAAAAATTTGAATACTAGTAAAATAATGTCCACGTGTATTATTTGGACATACGTCATTGGTAGTTTCGTCCCTTGAACGTTTTTTTTTTTTTGGTGCTTGGCGCATATTTTCAAAAATTAAATAGCGCTTTTGCTCGACATAAATTAATATAAAAACAACAAAAAATTTGTTAACAATGTAAACACACGCCCGTGTTGGTGCGCATGCGCATATAAAATGAATGGTATCACAAACAGCCACACGAGTCCACAATCATATTTGGTAATTTTTTTAACGTGATCGAATTATTATTGTCCATGTAGAGGAGTTGTAACGGTTGAAATCGTGTCGTCGTACAGCACGGCAATAATTCCAGACGCAGGTGCTCTGGCACGCCTTGGTACAACATTTGCTGAAAAATGAAAAAAATAATAATTTGTAAATTTTAAGAAATTGTTCTAAATTCATTACTGACATTCACATCTGAACATGCGCAAAACGCTTAATGAATCAAAATATGCAAATATTTATTGGTAAATTAACTTTGCACGTGCAGTTGTTCCGAAACAAAACATTTATGGGTTTTGCCCAATTTACTTTCAATAATATTACACCCTACTCATCTCCTTAGCTATAAATTTTTTTCATTTTATTTTCATAAATTATTTACTCTGATGATGGCCGAAAGGGCTGAAAACGCGTTAAGGGGAGATTTACTCGAGAGTCCTTAAAAATTATGTATTTTTCTAGAATTTTTTTCTCAAGAACGGAAGTAAATATCAATTTCAAATTTTGTGCACATATTTATTAAGTATTAAATTACACAAAAAAAAATTTTCAAGGAAAAATATAAAAAAGTGTCCATTTTATAGATAGTGCAGTGTGACGATCCGAAAATCCAATGCCTTGTTGGTGGACATCCTAGCGCCGGTAATAAACCACCGAAATCCAAAAACAAAAAAGATTTATAAAATATATGAAGAGTACGGGCACCTCTACCTATAATATCAATAAATTGCTGAAAGAAAAAAAAAATGGCGGATGTTTGAACTTTTGATTACGATTTTTGTCTTATTTTTCGCTCTTTAAAGTAAATTTAAAAATAAAAAAAAAATATTGAAAGTGTATCGAACTTAGGTAGAGATGCCGAAGAATTGAATTATCTTTAAAATAAAAAATTAAAAAAAGGATCCATCGAATAGTTTTTGAGTTATCGTGTCCACCAGTTCCAAAAATGTAGTTCCGAGATATTATAAAATATATATAAAGAAACGTATTTTCAAAATTTTATATTTAATACTCATTATTGCGTGAACTACGTTTTTTGAGTTTTTTTTTTTATAGAAAGCTGGATTCGGTTAATGTACAAGAATCTTGTTTTTAAATTATTTTCAGTAAAATCACTTTGGGAACATATTCTACACATAATTTGCTATCAATTTCGGCAAAAAAAATCGATTTTTTTATCAAATCTCAAGTAAACCTTCCCTTAGATTACTTTCAGCAAAATCACTTTGGGAACATATTCTACACATAATTAGCTACCAATTTCTGCAAAAAATTTTTTTAACGACTCTCAAGTAAACCTCCCCTTAAGTAAAAAGAATAGTATTTTCGTGAAATTGACAGTAATTATAAGTAATTGAAAGTAATTAAAACTTGTAATATTTTCAATATTTAAAATGAAATTTCACAAAGTAAGTCTCTCAACAGTGAATTATTTATTGATAAATGTGTTTACTATTCGAGAAAAAAGGAGTATCGTGGTACATACGGCGCAAAAATTATTGAAGCCTACAAAACAGTAATATAACAATATTTGTAGCTATTACTTGGCATCTATTAGTGACATACAGTTGACAGGGTGTCCCAAAAAATTTTGATCAAGCGATATCCTGAAAACCATTATTAGGATTAATTCAAAATTTACAGGTCCTGTAGTTTCTATCATAAAGCGACGTGTACTGGAGGTACATGTCATATTTAAAGTCGATTGGATAAATAAAACTCGAGATACATTGTCGACCAGTTTGAAAAATGTAGTTTTGAGAAAAATGCGTTTAAAGTGTTTTGACGTATAATACCTGATACCTACACCTACCGTATTAAAATGGCTATGATTTTGTAAATTTTCAAAATTTTTAAATTGCCCTTTCAGGACACATTTTTAAAGGTCTATACTTTCAGAAAATGGAACAAAAAAAAAAACTGAATTTCAAAAAATTCGAAACTGAAATTGGCGACACAAAGATTACACGAGCGCCTCTGATTTTTTAAATTAGAAGCTGTATCAAGTAAAAATTTTCGTATACAAATTATGTGCAGATTATTAGATTTTAATTCTTTACCACCAGAGGCGCGAGTGAGAATCTTTGTGTCGCCAATACAGCAAGGATTGTTTTTATAATACACCCTGATCAGATAGAAATGCAATTATATTTCTATCTCTTTTTAAATACAAATTCAGAATATATACAGGTTAATAACTATGACTTGCGATTTCGATGTGTATGGAATAGAAATGTATTTGATAATATGTTTGCAATACATTTTAGTGCAAAATATTTAATAATCAGTTAAAAACTTATACTTTTATAAAAAAATAAATGTATTTCGTATTAAAAATGCATTTCATATTTAATACATGAAACATCCTGTATACAAATTATATATTCGTAGTAACGTAAAAGCTTCTAAACCGGAACGCGATCATATGTCCGAACAGTTTTGACATTCATATATTAATGAAGTTATTTCTGAAAAAAACCTCTGATAACAAAAATTATTATTAATAGAATGATTATTTTTCAATTTAAATTCACCTCGCATTTAATGTTTCCTTACTTAATTAAAGAAATACATATATATGTATATTAAACAATTTTTGTTCCTTTATTTACCCCTAATACTTAAACCATTCTATGTTTCCTACTTTGACGTCTAGATGTCACTCTATGTGTCTTATTACTCATATTACACGTCTGTTTGTATATCGGTTCGCAACTCCTAGTGTCATTACTATTTCTTTGTTTGGATACAGATGTCGACATTTTGTAAAAGAAAAACATTAATAAATAAAAATTTTTGGGTTGTATATTTTTAAAAACATATTCATTGGATTAAAAAAAACTTTCTTTTATGCTTATTAAGAAAAAGAAAATGGGTGTTTAATTTATTTGTCAATTTTTATAAGCCAGTTTAATTACACACGTTACATGTTTAAATGAATAAAAAATATATATTTTCTTTATTAAAAAGATTACGAAATATGTTTCTTTCTTTCGCTGTATTATCTCGTAAGTGCTTTGATGAGCCACAATTTGTATGAAACATACTGTAATAATATTACTTTAAGTATAATTAACTAATTATTCAGTTTATCAAAATTATTTTGCCACAAAAACAGATCAAATTACACTTTTTTTTACGTTAAACATGATAAATTATTTCGAAGAACAAATGTAGATTTTAATTTGAAACTTGCGGTTTTTTAGTATTATTCCGTTTTTACAAAAAAAAGTACATTTCCGCGTAAATGTATAATATTTTCAATAGAAATTAAACGGTTATTATCTCATCAAGAAAAACCACAATGCCAAATTAGACAAATTACATGAAAAATGACACTTGAACATACACGACTGATATAAATCGGGTGTTGATCGATTGTAGTGATTCATAGTCCACAATATTTTGACCGGTGGGTGTACATCAAAACAGAACACACCTTTCAGTTATGATCATTAATAAATGCAACGTCATTCTATGTACATACGTTTTCAGTTCGACGACGATTCAGTTTTTTATTTAAACGTCTTACGTCACTGTATTTGAGCGCGATGGTTGTTGTCAAGTTACGTAACTGAGTTTATTTTGGTGCAGTGGATACCGTAAATAAAGTAGGTAATTAGAATTACGTAACGTACATTGTCGTATCTACAGGGGGGACAGGGAGGGACGGTTAATTGGCAAGTATTTCTGAAATGAAAAGTTCACACCAAAATGACCGTAATTCAACTATGTAATTCATCAAATTACTGCCACAAAAGCTTGTTTTTTTAAAAAAAAAATGGCGTCATTTAGTTCAAATATCGATAAGAGACACGTACGTATAATTACAATGACAAAAAAATTCCAAAATTATTTTTCTCCAAATGCTTAGCAACAAATTAATTTATCAGATATCTGTATAACGTAAAAGCCCCTATACCGGAACACTATTTTTAGGTGTGTAATTAAATTGGCTTCTAAAAATTGACAAATAAATTAAACATCAATTTTTTTTCTTAATAAGCATGAAAGAAAGTTTTCTTAATCCAATGAACGTCTATATCCAAACAAATAAATATAAATGACACTAGGAGTTGGTAACCGATATACAAACAGACGTGTAATATGAGTAATATGACACATAGAGTGACATTTAGACGTCAATGTAGGAAACAGAATAGTTTCAGTATCAGACGTAAATAAAGGATCAAAATACTGCATTCAACAAAAATTGTTTAATATATATATATATATATATATATATATATATATATATATATATATATATATATATATATATATATATATATATATATATATATATATGTATTTCTTTAATTAAGTAAGGAAACATTAAATGCGAGGTGAATTTAAATTGAAAAATAATCATTCTATTAATTAATAATTTTTATTACCAGAGGTTTCTTTTAGAAATTATTTCACTAATATATAAATGTCAAAACTGTTCCAGTATTGGATCGCGTTCCGCTATAGGGGCTTTTACCCTACAGTAATAAAATATTGACATCTTACGGTTTTTTGTAAATTTCTACGATTAGACTAAAAAAAATTGTGCAAAAACCTTTCTTAGCGAACGCCTACAACCCAACAGCGACGTACGTACCAAATTTTACGTTTGTATGTATTATAGTTCTGGAGATTTCTTGATAGGTGAGTGAGTGAGTGGATTTGCCTTTTATATAATAGATAATAAACAGTATACGTGTTAAACGTATTATACGTACTAAGCAACTAACCAGTAAATGGCATGGTGAATCTTTTCCACCGAATTTTGATTCTAGTTGAGTTTATTCGAATTTTTCAATGAAATTGGAAGCGAATTGTAGCTTTTCGAAGCCATTCTTTTCACTTTTATCAAAATTAAGCGTATAGAATTACCAGAAACAAAATCTTCGGTCGAATTAGTCGTATTTCTAAAAGGAATTCAGTCAGTTTGATAACAAAAATCAAAAATTCACACCAAAATTACTATAATTCAATCAATCACCCTAATTCGAATCACTTCCATAAAGCGTGATTTAAGAAAAAAATTTTTTTTAACTTAATGACGTCATCAAGTTTATTAAAATTTTTCAGTGCCCTAAAAACCGTAAATGGAATGATAAAATGATAAAATTGGAAGCAAATTATAGGTTTTCGGAGTCGTTCTTTTCATTTTTACCAAAATTAAGCGTGTAGAATTACCAGAAAAAAAATTGCATTTGATAGATTTGAGCGTTACTTTATGGTATTCCATTTTGAAATAAAAAGACAATTTTTTACTTTACTAATACCACTTTATTTAGAGTTTTAATTGTCTATGACATTGACGAACAGTTCGTCAATGGCCATACGGGCCGAAACATGTCACAGACAATTAAAACTCTAAATAAAGTGGTATTAGTAAAGTAAAAAAAAAAAAAATTGCAGTTGAATCAGTCCCATTTCTAGAAGGAATTTTGTCATTTTAACAGCAATGGAAACTTCACAATTTCACATCCAAATTACCCCAATTCAAAACACTTTCATAAAACTTCATTTGACAATTTTTTTTTTTTTTAAATTTGTCAATACCCATTACCCAAGTACAGGCGTAGGAATGGTAAGGACAGTCGGACAGGATCGTCCTCTGGGTAGGATTGTAGAACAGATCAGCGTTCCAATTTACAACAATATACGCTGAACTGAAAGTCAATTGAAATGGAATTTTGCACATACGCGTACATATTATTTATAAAATGGTGGGGAGGATATTATCTTACATACATAATACTGATGACTTGATGAGTTCGATTGACCCGTTACGAACTCCTGAACCAGACCAAAGTTAAATCCGCATTACTATCGTAGTCGGCTTGTTCAAACGTTTTAAAAATTGTTTATGTCAGATACTGTTTTGTTTTGTTTTTTTCAATTTTGAGATTATTTTACTAAAATTATTTCAGCATATTGCTTAAATAGTGTTATAAAACCCCTTACACTTATCTTAAAACAACCGATCATTGATATTTTAAATGTACCGTAAAACACCCTATCTTTACCTATTAAACTTAACTTTACCATACCATACTTTACGTTAAAAAAATTAAAATTTCATAGTTTATATATTTTGTAGCACTTTTTTTTAATGATGTAGATATTTCTAACAAACTACTGATGTTATATAAGTTTTTCTGGCATTGCCAGCCGCAGTTTCTTCAAATCATTGGATTTTTTTTAGTTCTTATGGTACATTTTGGTTTTAAGCAAGTGTGCAAACTTTAGTTGGTATTTCAAAAAATATACAAGTGACATAGATAATTTCATCATATGAAAAGTTACATAATCTCGTAAGTATATAAAATGATTTTTACGTTTACTTATTTGCGTATTATCGAATAATTCGTTTAGGTTAAATTATAGCAAATTTGGTAAAATTAGAGTCGTTTAACAAATCCTAACTTTACCAGTCAGCGCTGCCAACAGTCAGGGTTGTCAAAAATATACGAATTGCATTATATTTTTACACGAATTGAGATATTAAAGGTTTACATTTATACAAAATGTCTGTTAAACATCATAAGAAGAAAATTGGTGCAAGGATATGCAAAAATTATTCTGCAGAATGTTAAATCTAGCAATTGATATGGTAAAAAGTAAACAAATTACAACATTATACGCTGAAAAACAATTTGGAACCCAGAGAAGAACAATAGAGAATAAAATTGAGTATCTTGTTTTGGTTAAAAAGATTCTGATTTTGTAAGTTAGACAATTTGATTGAAATTGAACATTGATTGATTTAATAGACAATTGTTTTTGTTTTTTATTTCTGATTTTGTTACTTAGTCAGTTTATAATATCAAATATGTAACATTGTGTTTTATTTTTTTTTAAACAAAATTTATTTTTTTATTTCTGGTATCTTGTTTTATTAATTTTTACTGATTTTGTACATCCCTTGTGAAAACAGCTGTATTTGACGTTTTCATAAAGCGGGTTCTACACGATGCTACGAACGTTCCTTCCAACGTTCGATCGAACGTTTGAGGCAATTAAGTTCGATAGTTGATGCGACGAATGTATCTGCTACACGGTGAATCGAATGTTTGATCCAATACGAATGATGATGTGTTGGTACTCAGTCGACAACGCTGTTATCTGTCTGATGTTATCTCTAATGTTATACACTGATGTTGTCTCTCTTCACATGAACGAGTCGTGCGCAACCAACGAACGCAACCAACAATGACCTTCAAACGTTCGAAGCATCCCTTTGACTCGGTGCAAGAATACCGACATCGAACGGGACACGACCAAATGCGAATGTTTGACACTCGACATTGGACACTCGTAGGTTCGAACAACGGCTACACGATGCTATGAACCATCCAACGTCGAATGTTGGAAGGTGTTCGTAGCATCGTGTAGCAGCGGCATAACATAATTCTATCGCAACTAGATTTATCGTTGAAAATTTCGAAATGACTGCGTGTTATTGTTAGATATTATTTGGAATTCACAAGAAAAGTATGAACAACAATGGTATATTTAGAAATTTTATAATATCTTTTATATTTCACTAAAAAAATATGAATTAGTAATAATATGGTAAAGTTAGGAACTCCTCGACATTTGAGCTTGTTACTGTTTTTTTTTTTTTTTATTTTTGACTAGTCATTTAAGTTTCTGGAAAATTTATTTATGAGTTAGATCAAAGTTTTTTATCCGTTTATTCTATTGAAACAGTTAAATATAACTAAATTAGTTCCGTCTTTATTTTATTCAAATTTGAATTGAAAATTATGGTAAAGATAGGGTGTTTTACGGTATGATTATTGATCAATCAATTATTTTCAGTACGTCATCGCTCATCATTTGTTGCGGCTAAATGGAGACGTCCGCAAAAATTTCAAATATAAACAAATGCCACATTGCTTGCGATATCATGAATTCATGATTAATTCATAAAATATTTCAATCTTACAATTAGTTACTACAATGCCATTACGTCATTTCTCATTCCGTTATTTTAATTAATTTTCAAATATACGCGGATGTCGGATATTATAATTGTAGCACAGTGTTTCTCAAAAGTTTTTACTACACCACAGTTTACCTACGTACATACGTACCATGTTTCGTGTAAACGTGTCTTTAAGTCGAGAAAAATGTGGCTTAAAGCGACCTCTACACACTTAATAGTATTGTACATACAATCAACTTGTGCAATTTTTTGTGAAAGAAATTTGTATAATAAATTGAATGAACGTTTTAATAGTTTTAAACAAATCGAAACTCAAACATTGCACAATAGGTATATTTCAAATTGTATTTGATTATCACAATATATTGTACAACCCGTCAATATAGCCTTTCAGAGACGATCTACAGCCAGTGTACAACTTCAGATTTTGTACGATATTATTGAGTATGTAAGGGCCGCTTTAACAAAAGACATTAACAAAACATTTTGTCTGTTTGAACAGTTTAAGGGGGTTGGGTAGACCTGCGTTTATATGAACTTTTTTACATAAAAGAACTTTAGCAATCACCTGTTAAAATCTTTCGCACTTATTCACTAACACCCTGTATATGACAAAATGACGTGTTAAAATGCGGAGGTGCAAGAAAAAAATATATTCTACTCTTTTTAAGTCACTTCAAATACCATGTGAGTTTTTTGAGAGTTGCCATTTTTATTACAACCAAATTTGTATGATAGAAATGGTACTGAAAAAGGTTCTTTTCTTGGATGTAATTGAAATATAACCAACCAGAACACTATCGGTTGAAGTAGCCTCAAGTACAGATGCATATTTTGACCGCCTAACTGATAAATTAAAGAAAAATTAAAAAATTAAACTTGGGTAAAAAAATTTTTTTGTTCATTTATGTTGTTAATTAATGCATTAGATCAGTTTTATCGAAAAATTAATATACCCCTGTCGCAGCATCCTGCATAACATAGCGAATTTCCGTTTATAAAAATTACGTAATTTTTTCTCTTCTTTTAAATGGTGTAAAAAATTTTGCAAAAATTTTTGAATAAGTGGAAATTTTGGCAAAAAACTAATTTTTTGCAAGAACGAAAACCATGTTCCTGGCATCCGATGTATCTGGCTAACGAACTTGTCCAGCGGTTTGGCATTTCCAACATTTTCACCAAATTTCGTAAACATAGGACATTTCATTCGAGAGTTATCGTGCGGACATATATATATATATATATATATATATATATATATATATATATATATATATATATATATATATATATATATATATATATATATATATATATATATATTGAGCCCATTGTCTTAGCTGAATTCCATTCTGGAAATTCGCTAATATAGTCTCATTTAAAAATCTATATGTTTGTATCATAGCTCGAAAACCATAAGAGCTATAAAGCTCCGGACTATAGCAATCGGTTGCCCCCCTCGATATCTACAATTCTTATTTAAACAATTTTTCGATTAAATCAACGGTTTGGCTGTAATAAAAATGGCAACTCTCAAAAAACTCACCTATATATCATTAGCATACAGAGTGATTAATGTTACATTATATTTTATTGTAATATTTAATACGAAATAATAATAAATTCGCAAGTTAATGTTATCATCCTGTATATCGATAATAATCTTCAAGTAAAACAAAAAAGAAATATAATTTCAGTTCTGTCCATTCAAAATGTATTAATAAACGAACAAATACATTGTACTTTAACTGACAATGAGACTTAACTCACAGACACGTATGGTGTTTAAGCAACCATGTTAAGGACGTTCGTGCGTCAAACCGAATAGTAGATAAAAATTTTAATTTAAGAGAATTGACAAGTTCAATCACATAGTTATCTTCCCTCAAAGATTTTAAGGCCTTCATAGATCATTTCTTAAAGCAATTAATGATTAAAAATCAAATTTCTAACACAGAGCTATTAGGAAAAAATAATCTAAACAGCATTTTTTCATTTTAAAAATTATAGTAAGTATATTATAAGAGTAGATACCACAATAAAAAATGTTTAAAAATATTCTTTGAAATATGCAATTTATATAATTGCACAAAAACATCGTGTTGACGAACGTTAAAATGAAATATTAATTATTGAAATTAATATTCGGGTAAATTTTGATGTGTACACGCACATAATATACACACATGGTCAAATCAGACTACTAAATTTTAATCAACAACTGTATATGCATTAATATCATAGATCAGTACATAGGTGGTACGTATAGCAATCACCCATATACACGACACGATATGACACATGAACAAGCACAAGCTCTGTATACATAACATACAGGTATAGTGTTTTGTGGTAGCTACATAACATTATTCGGTAGTGTTTTATGGACGTGCACGAACGTCTTTAAGCTTGTAACGTGATTACATAAAATCGATGTGTGCCAGTCTATTCGTCTAACCGGTACGACATTACATGCACCACCACAACAAAATTAAGATGTACGTCTAAGATTAGGGCTTGGAATACCGGTGTCTTTTTATAATAGCGGTATTTATTCGGTATTAGCATTTAGAAAACCGGAATTCCGGTATTTCGTTTTTTTTTTCGGTATTGAATGATGGTATAGAAAAAAGGAAAAAACATTAAAAATCATTTAAGAAAATTAATTAACAACAGTAATAATAACAAACTACATCATCTTTGGATTTTAAAAATTTAAATAGAGATATTAATATTAAAACTAAAACAGACGTAACATATTAAATATACCATGCTAAATGAATACAAAATATAATAAGAGTAGTAAAAAAATTTTTTCAAGGAATTTTTTAAATGCCATTAGAAAATAATAATAATAAAATTTAATAATAGTAAAATATTATACCCACACATAATTTTGTATTTTTTCTAATAGAAAAATACTTAAAAATATTCCAGAATTATGAAAAAATTCGTCAAATGCGTGTTTTTGACACGCACTAAGTAATGTCATCAGCTAAGCTAAGCTAGCGCCTCGAAATTTTTTTCCTTTTTTGATGTTTTTAATTATTTCTCTTTAATTATATGATTAAATCAAAAAATAATTTGGCGCTTCGGTGGGGCAAATTTAAAAGTATTAGGAAAAAATATTTTGATAATTAAAAAACTTTTTTTATTGTTTTAATGCTAATTTATATGCCAAAATGTTTAAATAATATATATAATAACAACTTATTATTGCTAAAAGATACAGCTAAGGCAATTTTATATTCGGAAAGGGCATTCAAAGGGCAATTTTTTAAGCTATCACACGTTGATTGGGAAGTTGATTTAAAAAAGATAAGAAAATTTTCGAGGCGCCAACGTCGCCTAGCTAATGTCATCTCAGTGAAAGTGTTAATTTATGATTTTTTGTTAACTCTATAGTTGTTAACTCTACAGCCCCCTCTTGCGTTTATTCAATATGGATGTACAACTCAATAATTATTCAGTCACACAACGATATTAATATGTCATCTTCGATGACATAAAAATATGAATAAATTTATATCTGGTCATCTGTACAACTGGAAAACATTAAGTAAAACTAAAATTTATGTTGTAAATCTAACGTAAAAAAAAGCACTGAAAATATGTAATATATAAAGTATTTGATTTTGTTAATACCGAAACCGAAATACCGGTATTTGAAATTTTAATACCGGTTTTACAAAACGTGTAAGAATTTTCGGTATTCCGGTTTTTCGATAGTACCGGGAATACCGGTATTCAAGCTCTATCTACGATGATTATAAAGGGACGCAATCGATTTCACTTAACTGTAAAAATGGTTGCCGTATAGAGTGTACTTACCCGAACTATGTTGTTATAGTGCGATCCACTGATCGTGACCGTGGCCGCCGTTGAACAGGAGCCCTTACAGAAGTACGCGTTGTACCCGGACGGGAATATAATCCAATCGGACCAACCGATATCGGCGAACGAGATATATAATTCGTCGCGACAACACTCTTTCGCGCCCGCGTTACAGTCCACATCGCGACGTGTCCGTCTCCCGGCCGATTCCGTCCTGTACTTGTAAATATCCGGATCCTGGTGTAGATACGTTGATATGACTAGGAAAAGTTTATGTTCAGTCTTGTGCGAGATTGGTGACTCGGACACGTCCATACCGCACGTTTTACACGCCACGTTCACCGACAGATTGTATTCGCGGAAACGGAGCCATTCACGGACGGCAGGCGTGATGTCCACACGGACCCAACCCTCTGAAAAACGGAACGTATCGGATCAATTGTTGCGCTTGCGTGTTTGTGTTTATGATTCAAGTTAATTAATATTGATTAATTATGATTTTAAATAGTTTGTGTCTGTAATTTATTAATTAAACCAGTTGTGGTTTTGTGTTAATTTTACGAAATTGTTCAATTAATGTTGCAAAAAATAAATAAATAAATAAATAAATATTTTTGCGGTTTACTCGTATTTATTTGTTTTTTAAAGTCTTTGGCCTATTTACATATAAAACAATTTTGAGGAAAAAAATTGTTTACTAAAGACATTATCAAAAAATATATAAATATATCAATTTCTTCTGGACTTTACTCAGCAAATTTTGATAAATTCTTGAATGTACTTAAACTTTTATAGTCAGGGCTGGAAAACTCGAACTTTTGAATTTTTTACTAGTGAACGAATTTTGATAAAATTTGGTGTGGGGATAATTACTTTTTGCTCCGGGAAAATGTTTCAATCCCACGAGAAAATCCAAAAACCGGGACATCAACTTGCATTGTGTCATTGAGAATTGTTATTCTTTGGGGGAATTTTCTCACTGGAATAGAATGTTTCCCCGACGTAACAAGTAGCCTATATGCTTCTCTGTTCCCCAAGCTATTTTTATGCAAAGTTCAACAAAACTATCCTCCATTTTGTATTCCCCGATTTTAAATGGATTTTACCCAACCCTGCCTTTAGTTTGTTTATGTACAAAAACAAAATACCCCTGACGCAGCATCCTGCATAACATAGCGAATTTCCGTTTATAAAAATTCGTTTTTCTTAGAAACTTTTTCTCCTCTTTCCAATGGGGTAAAAAAATTTCACAAAAATTTTTGAAAAACGTAAAATTTTGGCAAAAAACTATTTTCACAAAAAAGACCCCAAAAACCATGTTCAGGGCATCGGATGTGTCTGGCTAACGAGTTTGTCCAACGGTTTAGGACTTCCAACATTTTCACCAAATTTTGTAAAAGTAACACATTTCGTTCGAGAGTTATCGTGCTTGATACATAAATACATATGTACATATATAAATATATATCAATTTTAGTGGATATCATTTTCGGTTTTTAGGGACCTCAAAACAAATAGTCCCGGACTCAAGTCGCGTCATGACAGTGGCTGTAATAGTTGAATTCCATTTTGGAAAATCGCTAAAAAAATCAATCCTTCAATTCATTTGAATCCTTCTTACCTTCAACATCCGTTTCTAGGATAGCAATCGGTCGAATTCGTGGAAAACTGTGCTTGGAGTCCCAGTGTGCCATTTCCGATATGACAAACGTTTGATTGTGACTGTCAAACACATCTTTCCGTTTATACATCCACAATTCGGCCATTCGAATATTTTGGAATTCCAGATCGTTCGGTAGTTGTAGCGAGAAACAGGACGCAGGCGTACGACGATTTTCGTCACAGCCTTCGGTTACTGAAAAATGACGACAGTTAGTTAAGTTGTGGATTGACGCGTTTGAGATTAAGTAAAGACTTAATGCGTGTTAGACACGTATTAAGTCCGGATTTCGTAGGTTCGTAGAGTATTTCACAATTCTCGGAATAAAGTATTTCGTGTTTTTATTTAACACTATGAGGCCCGAGTTAACAATTACATAAAATAATTCCACAAAACACTAAATGATTCAACATGTATGTGTTATGCAGGTCAAAAGATGAGTAACACACATATACATACAAGTGTGGATAAAAATATTATTGTAAATAAAAGATGAAGCCTAGATATTTTGATGATAAAACATATTATGTATATTTATATGTACAAAAAATGAAGTGTCTGGTGCGTAGTACATAGTAAATTATTTTTATTAGAATAATATAATAGTGTATTGTGCAATAAGTGCGGGAAATTGTCGATTGCCCACGAAAGCGAAGTTGAGCGCACGAACTTAGTGAGTGCGCTCATTCGCTTGAGTGGGGCAATCGACAATCCCGCACGAGTTGCACATACTATTTTTTATTACGAATTACACATACTTTTTTCTATTGTTATTACCATTTTTGACATTTTTATTACTTTTTAAAATAATATTTTTAAGTGTTAGTCTTTTTTTTCTGAATTAATTATCGTTTAAATTACTTTGTTGGTGGTTTCTATAGAAATAATTATGAAATATTTATTAAATGAAAAATTAAAAGGCGGCTTTGCGTGTTTTGATTAAATTTTGCGTGTTTTATTGTCAATTTGCGTGTGGAAAGTTACTTTCCACACGCAAAAAAGTATCCGGGAAGAGTACAGTGAGCAAACAGCTATTTTGCGTACAGAAATGTGTGCGCCAAGTTAGTACTTCTCCCGCATGAGTAATAAAAAATCTTTTTTATAAATATTTTTAAGTGTTTTGTTTATTATTCTAAATATTGATCGCGGTCGGCCTCTGAGGATGTTTTGTTTGGTTTTGGATGCCGAAACCATGGGACTGAAAGTGTTAATATTAAAATTAACCTTTAATTTGTTAATAGTATGATTATTTAAATTTGTTTCTTACATTCTATATAAGTTAAAAAATTCCACTAATAGTTTTTTTTTTTGAAAAACAACACTGTCTCTTAAATTAAAATCCGACATTGATTATTTACACAGTGGTCAAGTGTGGGTAGACCACCTAATGCGATCACAGAAATGACGAATTCATATTTTATTTCACAGAATAACACTTTATTTTTTCATTGGGACAATTGTTTCGAACATAATTTCTCAGTTTTTTTACAATAAATTACTTAAAGTACTGTAACGTAAAAGCCCCCATTATGGAACGGTATCTAATACCGGAACAGTTTTGACATTTACATATTTATTTCTTTAATTAAATAAGGAAACATTAAATGCGAGGTGAATTTAAATTGAAAAACAATCATTCGATTAATAATAATTTTTGTTATCAGACGTTTCTTTCAGAAATAACTTCATTAATATGTAAATGTCAAAACTGTTCCAGTATTAGATACCGTTCCATAATGGGGGCTTTTACGTTACGTCAGAATTTGTTAATTTTATTCTTTAAATGTTATCAAAGTGTTCAAGTTTTTAGTGTCCCGTATTTAGAAAAGAAAAACTGAACCCTTTTTAGATCACCCTCGTGTCTGTCTGTCTCAGAGGTTTCATCTCGAAAACTATATAACGAAGGAATTTGAAATTAGATTTTGATAATGCGGTTGGGGACTTCCAATATTTTCACCAAATTTCGTTTCAGAGTTATCGCGCAGACACACACACATATATATATATATATATATATATATATATATATATATATATATATATATATATATATATATATATATATATATATTAGTGATTATTATTTTCGGTTTTTAGGGACCTCAAAACAAATTTCTGCGATAGTCCCGGGCTCAAGTCGCGTCATGACAGTGGCTGTAATAGCTGAATTTCATTCTGGAAATTCGCTAAAACCAAATTAAAAATGGAGTGGACTCATAAGCATTGTCACTAAAAGGTATAAAATAAAAGCTCTTTTAAAAAACCGACTTCAAAAAATTAAAAATAATGAACATTACGAATTTTGAAGTCAGGCGGGAAGTAGTATAAACTGACTTCAAAATTCCACCACCAACTTTTTGAAGTCGGTTTTTTAAAAGAGCGTTTATTTAATAAAATATTTATTTGTAACTAGGTATAGAATCTCCCCTTAAAGTGATACAAAATTGGTGTGCTAAACATACCATCGTACGGGAACAGAACCGCTTGACTCGTTTTCGCAAAATAGTCGTCGTCAACTAGATGCGCCCGTTCGTGCATTGAGATGGCGTTACCCTCCTCAATCGGTTTCGGCAGATCGGACAATGGCATCAATCCCTTCGGCGGCTCTTTCAATCGTAATTTCTTCAATATTTGCTGTTTTATATATTCAATTCGCAGTGCGGTCAAATCCACCTCGGATATTGTGATTTTAGTCGCCTCGTGGTTGGTGTTCGTGTGACACCCGTAGCACAGGTGTGATCCGTCGTTGTCGATTTCGGCGATTGCGAACGACTCGGACGAACTGGTGGGTTGTTCGAACGAACTGGACGTTTGATCGCTCATATATCGGTTATATTCGATTTTGTAGGGTACTAGTGTTGGTAAACTGAACACAACAATTACAAACACTGTTCGTAAAAACATTTTGACACAATTTGTGTGTGTGGTTTTAATTGTCCGCAAAAATTTTTTTAACACAGACTTGTTTTAGCGAATGCTACTTAACAGTCACAGCACGAATGTTTATATAAAATTTGCTCGGCGTGTGCTGTTTCATGATGCCCGAGCACGCTTCAAACTTATTCGGTCGACCGGCCGAAGATTTCATCCACGTTAAATATTAATTTATGCGTAATTAGTTCGAATCGAACCTTGGCCCTATACAAATTGGCTGCACATCTTGCACACAGTCTTACAATTGAGTTACAAATTTATAACTAGAGATATTCGTATTTATATACATGTACGGCGTATGGACAAATGGATTGATTATTTACTGATACCGTCCACTTTAATTAGACGTCGCACGCTGGACACTAACAACACCAATATACAGGATTGCTATTAAATTTATGTCTATTAGTAAGTGGCTACGGTAAATTTGTCGCTTCGAGTACCGTAAAAGTGCCCAAACTTTACCAATTGAAATCGTACTTTACCATAGCACAGTCGGTGTTAAAAGTATTTCTTTTTAGTGACACAAAAGTCTAGAGCTTGGATACCGGTATTCCGGTACTATCGGAATACCGGAAATTTTTACACGTTTTGTTTCGGTATTAACAAAGTCAAATACTTTATATATTACATATTTTATAAATTGTAAATTTTATTAAAATATCTTTAGTTTTGCTTAATGTTTTCCAGATGTACAGATGACCAGATATCTTATAAATTTATTCATATTTTTATGTCATCGAAGATGACATATTAATATCGTTGTGTGACTGAATAATTATTGAGTTGTACATTCATATTGAATAAACGCAAGAGGGGGCTGTAGAGTTAACAACTATAGAGTTAACAAAAAATCATAAATTAACACTTTCACTGTGATGACATTACTTAGTGCGTGTCAAAAACACGCATTTGACGAATTTTTTCATAATTCTGGAATATTTTTAAGTATTTTTCTGTTAGAAAAAATACAAAATTATGTGTGGGTATAATATTTTACTATTATTAAATTTTATTATTATTATTTTCTAATGGCATTTAAAAAATTCCTTGAAAAGATTTTTTTACTACTCTGTGTAAATATTGGGGAATTTTTTTTAAATTTTTAATTTCATCCATTTAAGCTTTTTTTTATTATTATTATATAGCATGGTATATTTAATTTAAAATCCAAAGATGCTGTAGTTTGTTATTTTTTCTATACCATCATTCAATACCGAAAAAATACCGAAATACCGGAATTCCGATTTTCTAAATGCTAATACCGAATAAATACCGGCATTATAAAAAGACACCGGTATTCCAAGCCCTAGACACAACTGTTTCTGACATTGCCAGTCGCCATCTCTTTAAGGTAGTTGATCGATAAAGGATTCAAAGGATTTTAACGAAATTTCTCTAGATATTTATTTAAGTCAATACCAATAATATGAGCCCTTATCGAAAAAAAAATTGACCACTCCAATTTTGAAAAAAACGATTTCACAGTTTTATAATTTTAATACGGGCTCTTATGGGAAAACTTTTGGAACTCTTATGGAATTTTTAACTTTGAGGTATTGAGAAATGTATGAAGGTTGATAGTTCGGGAGTTTCTGGACGTGGCTGCCAGTCACATGTTGTGGAGAAGCTAGACCCTGGAACATTTAAACGACTCATCTAGTTTTACTATGACCGTTATAGTGAGTACATCGTAAATAATTTTAGTAATAAAAATTCTCAGTGATTAAAACTAAAAGGTAAAGTAAAGAAAACTACATTTTTCAAATTTGCTGCAGTTATAACTCGAAGACAAATCATCCGATCGATTTGATTCTTATTGCAGCTTCTTTTATATATGTTTCTTCGTGCCATGAACCTCCAGTTTTCCGATCGAATAAAAAATATAATTTTTGCAGGCCAAAAATATATGAACCTTTTTTTTAAAAATTCCGCCATTTTGTTAAATTTCAACTTTTTTTTTCGATTGAGGTTTATGGCACGGGCAACACCTTCTAGTTTAATAGACTTTTTGGTTTTTTTTTTATTTCAGGCACTGTGAAGGTCGCTGTCACTGCAGCACTAGGGGAACTTTTTTTTTGGAGCCTTGGGAGATCGCAAATAACTCACTGAATTTTCAATTTTTTGGTCCAAAAATTTTATCATAAATTTATTATGTATCAACAAATATATCCTTAAAATATTAAAACACTCCGTACATCACCTTTTTTTCAGGCGGTCACACTAGTGGTCCCCCTTAAAGATTTTTATCAGATGATTTCTCATTAAGGGCAGGGTAAAGTATTAAAATAATTTTTTTTTGCATTTTTTTAAATTTTTTTTAACTGAATGCATAATATCTCAAGAATATTGTCTCAAAATTTCAAGTTGATTGGAGCAAAATTGACGAAGTTATAAGCATTTTTGTTGTTACCTGGCAGATGTTTCGCTCTCTACATATCTCTCTCTCTCTCAGTTATATTATAGAAATTTTAATGAAAGTACTAACGTGTTTATACCTGTACTGTATATTTTGTCAGTGTAAGGTACAAAATTTAGTTTAGCAGTAAGTATTCTATATCAGTTTTATGCAAGAATTTTTAAGTGTTCAAAACTTTAAAGTTTTCCCCACAGCTCACGTTTTCAAAGTCGGTGCCCCTCATAACTTCAAAACTACAGCACTGATCCATTTGAAATTTTGAACACTATTTCTGTACATAATTTACGAGGTAACGCTGGAGAGTTTTTTTCAAATTTATTAATAATTTTTATTTTACAATAACAAATTAGCCAATTTTTTTTGCAAAAACCGTGTTTTTCCGTTCTAAGTGTTCCAAAAAAGTGAAAAATTGAAATTTCGAAAAACCCTCCCAGCGTTACCTGAGGAAATCTATTATCTAACGAATGAACTTTAATTTTTTTATCTCGGATGATCCAGCACCAAGTTATGAGGGCCACCGCAATTCTACTTTTTTCCGAGACACGTTCGAATAATTGCTGCCATTATTGTATTTTTTAATATTTCTTCGTGAAAATTTGATACAATATTCTTCGAATGTTATACTTTAATGTACCACTGGTTTTAATAAAGAGATTTTAACTGTGTTGTCACACAAAAATAACAAAAACATGCCTTTTTTTGTACGAATTAACCTTATCCTCTCCTTAAAACAGTTTAATATAACTGAATTAATTTCGTCTTCATTTTATTCAAATTTAAATCGAAAATTATGGTCAAGTCATGTGTGTTTACGGTACTCACTGTACGCGAAACTGGCTAAATAATTCTTTTGTAGACTTTGTACCGACGTTCGTAATGTTCGTATGTGAAAATTATGAAATATTGACACAGCAAATACCTAGCTAATTCCTTTCAATTTTCAATTTCCAATATAATGCAATCGGTCACTTCCATCTTCCAAAAATGTTCCAAAATTTCACATCATATTACCGGATCAACCTATATAATGATAATCATGCAAACACAGTGTGATGGGTCAAGTAGGCGGTTTCGGATCAGTTGAAAATTCTTCTATTGGATAATTTATATATAATATATAGTATATCCGTTTCAAGACATCTGTAACCAGTACGATTTTACAGTGAAACCTCCTCTCACGGTGACAATGTACAGTGTAATTGATCATCAGTATATGTTTATTTAAAATTACAAGTGATATTTAATCAAATTCATTTTTTTCTATAATCATATTTCTTCGGAATTTGATAAAAAAAAAAAATTCCATAGGATTTGACCTCATTGATAAATAATAAACGTGCATTCTCAAACACAGTTTGGTAAGTTGTGAGAGGGTCACAACTTGCAGAGTCTCTTACAGGGCCGTGTACAATTTCTTTTTTTTTAAAGGAATTTTTAAAATGTAAGAAAAATAGGTATATTAACCCTAGAATCATACGTTGGTCTACGAAAAATCATACATCGGCGTCATATTGACGAATGAACTTTTTACGGAGAATTTTAGAGTTTATTTGCCAAAAACATTTTTTTTTTTTTTACATAACAATACTTCCAGAGCGAACAAAATATTTATAAAAATTGCATTTGGAAAAAATTTTTTGATATAAATATTTATTAATTTTTTTAATTTTTTAATCAAAGCATATTTTCATTATAAAAATTAAAAAATAGATAAATACATCAATTGTATCATAAAACATATCTTTCAAATAATTAATTTATGAACTATTATGAGTCGGTGGACATGTGTGACTTTACAGAATGTGAAATTTCTTGGTCACAAATATTGCCGTAGATATGTAGTTATTTCCTCATTAGGCGCATTTGTAAATTTCCTAAAATTTGTTAGTAATTTTTCGAATAAGATCTCAAAGAATAATAAAATTAAATTATTTTCCACAAAATAAATTGTTAATCTTTTATTAAGTCACTTGAAACGCATTCTTTGGTTTTCGATTTAATACATTAAAACTTCAGTATTATGTCGTCTCTATAAGTCAAACAGCTGTAATCACCTTTCATTTTGTCATTTATAACATCCATACCTTTAATACATTTTAGAAAAATTAGGAAAACTTATGTAAAGTACAAAATCTTAAAAAAAAAAACGTTAATCATACATCGTCGTCAAATTGACGCACACTATTTTAATATAAACAAAACGACAGCAACTATAAACAAAATTGATACGTCTTCTGTGTTATAATAAAAAATAAATTAGATAACAGAAGTTTCACAGCAAGCAGGCAACGACAAGTTCTAGTATTGGAGCAGGTAGAGAAGTTCGTTCGTCATTTTGACGAGTACGTATGATTCTAGGGTTGAGTACATTAGTTATAAACAGTAATTTTTAACATAAATTTTCAGAAAAGTAAGAAAAAGTAAAAAAAATTGACGATTAATTTGTGATAAGTAGAGTGAGGACATTGGTCCACGTAAACGCGTTTCTAAGGGGTGACCAGTTTTTTTATAGAGGGCTCTAGCACGCATTATGTCGTCAAAAAGAAAGGGGTTACCTTGGCCGTGGGGGTACCCACACTTTTGACACGGTAGTGTACCACAACATTTAGTACAGTACCGTGTCAAAAGTGTGGGCACCCCCTCGGCCAAGGTGTCTCTATACTTTTGATGACGTAGTGTGTGCTAGAATCCACTATAAATAAATAAAAAATTGGTCACCCGTCTGCGTACCTGTCCAAGAGTATTTCATTAGCACATTACAATAAGTATATACAATATATTGCATCAGCCAGTTTCATTTACAATATAACGCACATATGTTGTTTAGAAAAGTAATTTCTAGTGACGATATCGTAAGATTTTGAGTTACGTATTTTCTGTGAAACTCTTTTTATGCGATCTCAATTCACCGTATAAAATTTTTTTACCATGTTTTGCGAACTATATTTTTTTTAAATTTCTTATGAAGAAAGGCACAGATTGACTATTTTAGAGGTAATGGAAATTTATAACAATAATTTTGATTTACTTTTGAACGATTACACTGATATTTACAATTTTATTTTATTTTCTACTTTTTTGTATACATCTGTACTTGTTTTTATCACAAAATGTTTCTTTCTTTGTCACAATTACTCAAGTCCTCCGAACTTGTTTTTTCTGTTTTGACCCCTTCCACTATTTCTATCCCTACTATTTTTCCCCTCCACTACTACTACACGGAGAGAAAATTCCTATAAAAATTACTGTGCTCATACTACAATCGATGTGTAACAGGCGAACATATCCAATTTTTGTACGGTAAAATTATAAAAATTACAATAATATAACTATTATTTTTATAATTTTACCGTACAAAATTGAATATGTTCGCCTGTTACACGTCAATTGTAGTATGAGCACAGTAATTTTTATAGGAATTTTCTCTCCATGTACCATTTATAGGATACATTTAATATAAACAAGGCATTCATTGTAATTTCACTTTTTGTTATAATGATAATATTAATCAAAACATCACAAGATTTATAAAATAAAAGTGGTGTTAATAGAACGATATTTTTTGTATACGACTCTGTTAGGGCCTATTGTGTCTGCTCCCTATTTATACGATATGTCTACGGTAGCCACAAATACTCGGTAATATTTACAAATCATGAATATAATGTTAATTAATAATGACACCAGTATTTATGTATTGATCAGTCAATCAGTCGGAGCGTAAATTGGGACGTTTTAAAAATGATCGAAGCTCGTGTTTAATTAACTGTGGTCACTGCGGTAGATCGAACATTTTTCATTTTTTTTTTTTTGGACTTTGGATCTGAATGAAGTTGTAATGAATTTTGATAAACGATCATCAGAAAATAATGATCACATTCAAAACCCAATTAAAGAGAATGGATCTGTATGGCAAGCGTATATTTGTAAATAGAACATTGATGATAAAGTCAACATTATCCGGGTTCATTTAAACGATAATGTCCGGTTCAAAATTCCATGATAAAGTCCGGATTAACTACACCTCCTGTAACAGACCAAAAAAAAAGAAAAAAAATCTAAACAAAATTTTCAATTTTCTAAAACGACCAATCACGCGTCGATCACATGCGGGCAAAAAATTTTCGAAAACACAAATCCTCATTCGACAGTGGGTATTGCCCGCCAATTGCCTCCCCCAACATCATAATTAACACTGATTAATAAAACTGAAATTTCAATCTGATTATCTGCAGTGTATGAAAAGTGAATGATACGGGTCAAAAGCGATGATCTCAATTAAATTATGTGCGGCTCAATTGAGCAAACGTTTACCGGCATAGTATAGCACTATGATAAGGCAAATCATTTAATAGATTAAAATAATGTATATGCGCAATTTGATACGATGAAGTATTGAAATTTTTTGAAAGGTCAAATTTTTGAGAAGCTAATTTTATTGGGGTCTCGAAGAAAGAATGGCAGAATCCCGTATAATTTTGTTTAGTTTGCATCAGAGCCGTGGAGAGAATGGCCGGGCCCCAGGAAGAAATCATATTTTTAAAAAAAAATTTCCCCCAAGAAATGTGACGAGCAAAAAAAAACGTTCTTTTTAATTTTTCTTAGGCCCCTTAACGACAACTACGGGCCCCCTCTTCCAGTCCGGGCCCCGGGGCTGGAACCCCGGCTACCCCACCCTCTCGTCGGGCCTGGTTTGCATCCGTCCGTCCGACCAAACAGTGAGGTTTTGTGTCCTGCCACCTGTAACTGACAAATTTAGGGCGAAAATAATGGCAATTTCGAGAGTTTTTTTAACAAGGAAAAAATTGATTTATATTCTTGCGATCTGGCTGGCATTTAGTATGATCTTAAAGTGGTAAATTTTTTTTTCAGTATAACGTAAAAGCCCCTATACCGGAACACTATTTTTAGGTGTATAATTAAACTGGCTTATAAAAATTGACAAATAAATTAAACACCCATTTTTTTTTTCTTAATAAGCATGAAACAGTTTTTTTAATCCAATGAATATGTTTTTAAAAAAATACAACCCAAAAATTTTTATTTATTAATGTTTTTCTTTTACAAAATGTCGACATCTATATCCAAACAAAGAAATAGTAATGGCACTAGGAGTTGGGAACCGATATACAAACAGACGTGTAATATGAGTAATATGATACATAGAATGACATCTAGACGTCAATGTTGGAAACATAGAATGGTTTAAGTATCAGACGTAAATAAAGGATCAAAACACTGTATTCAACAAAAATTGTTTAATATATATATATATGTATTTCTATAATTAAGTAAGAAGACATTAAATGCGAGGTGAATTCAAATTGAAAAATAATCATTCTATTATAATTCATTCTACCATAATAATTCATTCTACCATAATAAATCTATCATTCTACTATAATAATTTTTGTTATCAGAGGTTTTTTTCAGAAATAACTTCATTAATATAATAAATGTCAAAACTGTTCGGACATATGATCGCGTTGCGGTATAGGAGTTTTTATCCTATATAAAAATGGCGGCTACAGAAGCCTTTCATTGGCGTGTCACCCCACAAGCTCCCATTTAATTGGCGCTCTAGCCGCTGTAATTATCATTTACTAGCCGTACCCGCGACGTCGTTCGCGCATAAAATCAATGAGAAGTATATAAGTATAATAATTATACATATAAAGAATTTGCATAGAACAATAATTTTGCGTAATACATTCACATGCCCAAAATGGTTTTTGTCTTTTCCCGAGGGAAGGAGGGTCATTAGTCGAAAATATCGAGCACAGAATAGTCGATTAATCGACTAAATTTTTAGTCGAACTCATGAATAAGGTAACCTATGTAACTCTTTCTAAAACAATGTTTTAAATTTAAATACTGACTTTTATTTTTATTAAAAAAAAAAAAAAAACATGTATTATTCACAAAAAAGTAAAAAAAATCATACAATCAGATAATTTTTAGTGTTAATTTTTTCGAGTCTTGTAAAAAAATGCAAAAAAATTATTAAAAATTGTTTTTAGTCATTTAAAAAAATATTAGTCATTTAATCGACAGTAAAATAATCGATTAAAAAGTGACTAAAAGTCAACAAAATTAGTCGACTAAACTGATTAATCGATTAATCATCCGACATCACATTCGTGAATTCGACTAAAAATTTAGTCGATTAATCGACTATTCTATGCTCGATATTTTCGACTAATGACTAATTTTGTCGGAAAAACAACTTTAATCGATTAATCGACTAATTTCTCTTCAGCTCGACATCACTAATATCGATATAGATATATTGATTACACTATTATTTTCTATGAAGAAAAAAAATCGATTTTTTTTTTGTTCTTAAGGTACTTCTCCCCTTAAGGAGTTACTTAACCTTCATGTAACGCGTGGCCAACACGTACTGTCATAAAATTGTATCAGATTGCGCCAAACTGACGGTAATAATTGCGCCAAAATACTTACAGATCATATTAATTATACTTCGGACATAATATAATTTGTCTTTCTAAGAATTTTACGAGTTAATTGAACAGTTTTGCTCTCATTATGTAAAAGTGTGGCTCGTACTCGCGGCAAGTCTGTTGTCATGTGATGACAGTTCAAAAAATTTTTTTAGCACGTTAAATAAATAATGAAGAGGCTGCGTTAATATTTGTCGTATAATGTAGACATACACATAATTATTGTAATTATTTGTATTATGATTAGTGTTCGAAATCTTGCGGTGCTGACAGGACCGTACTTATATTTTCAAAACTTAAAACGTTAAAAAATCGGGCTAAATACATTTTTTTTTTTAAAAATTGTATCGGTATATTCTCTATTAACCATCAGCTGTTAATAAAAATTAGTTTCAAGTTACAAAAAAGCGTTATTTTAAAAAAGTACAAAAATTTTAACTTTTTTTAAATTAAAATTGTTGAAAATTTGACTGACTGACTGTAACTTAAAACTTGTTAATAAAAAAATAAGCTGTCATTTAAAAAAATATTTTTTGGAAAACATAATAATGTGTTGTCTCTCTCACATTTTACTGGGAGAAGAAAGACAATTGATACACATAAATCATTCACTGGTTACATCAAAACATACCTTAACACAATACATAAAATTAAAATCGGACCAAGCAAGTTGTGACAATAAATGTATACACGCATATCTAAAATATATTCAAAACATATCAATATAAGAGGATATTGTCCGTATATAGGCATCCATAATTACCTGTTGTATATATTTAAAATCGCATCAAAATGTTTTATCTAAAAAAAATAAACAATTTTTAATACCTTAAAAAAATAAAGACAATACTGTCAGCACCGCAACCTCTTCGATCATTAATTATGATTTCTGATTTTATTTTATTTATTTATTTTTTTTTTTTTTTGAGCAAAGTCCAATTGCAGAAATTAACACAATGGGCAACCGTAATGATGTATTTTATTAAAAATTTATACTGTACGAGTACATATGTATCAATTTTGCTTATCATACATTTTCGGGGTCATGATGAAAGTGAAATAAATATGTGTTCAACCCGTTAACAACCGTTTACGATTCCAGCGAGTGCTGTCGGACCGAGAAGCAGTTAATCGATTAATCGACTAAAATTGTTTTTCAGATAAAATTAGTCATTAGTCGAAAATATCGAGCACAGAGTAGTCGACTAATCGACTAAATCTTTAGTCGAATTCATAAATAGGGTAACGTGTATGTTTTGAATTTGAATAAATTATTAATTCTTAATATTTTATTATTAGTTTTTTTTTTAAGAAAAAGAAAGATGCAAAATAAAAAATCGTATCAATGGATAATTTTTTAGTTTTTGATTTTATGATTTTTATATAAATAATACAGGGAAAAAACTAAATTAGTCGTTTTTAGTCATTAAAAAAAAATTAATCATTTTAGTCATTTAGTCGAGGGTAAAATAGTCGATTGAAAACTGACTAAATTTAAACAAAATTAGTCGATTAATCGGTTTAGTTGACTAATTTTGTTTCCATTTAGTCATTCTTTAGTCGACTATTTTACCTTCGATTAAATGACTAAAATGATTGATTTTTTTTTTAATGACTAAAAACGATTAATTTATACAGAAAATTCTTTTTCTTAAAAAATATATTAAAAGTCAATAATTAAATTCAAAATAAAATATACTTTTTGAAAGAGTTACATAATATGTTATCCTATTCATGAATTCGATTAAAAATTTTGTCGATTTGTCGACTATTTTTCGTTCGATATTTTCGACTAATGACTAATTTTGACTGAAAAACAATTTTAATCAATTAATCGACTAACTGCCCCTCAGCTCGACATCACTAGTTCCAACAGGGCCACCGTCGGTTACGGTACACCTGACAACGGTGTTTGAACTAGTGATGTATAATAATTTAGTCGATTAATCGGTTGTCGGCTAATTTTGTTTCCATTTAGTCATTTTTTAATCGACTATTTTACCTTCGATTAAATGACTAAAATGATTAATTTTTTTTTAATGACTAAAAACGACTAATTGGACTTCAAAAAAGGAAAACTAAAAAGTATCGATTTGCAAGATTTTTCACTTTTATGTGATTATGACATTGTGATATCTCCATATCTTTTTTTCTTCTTAAAAGAAAAATATTAAATGTGAAAAATTAAATTCAAAAGAACGTTTCATTCATTCGTTTTTGGGAGTTACATAGGTTACTCTTTTCATGATTCAACTAAAAATTTAGTCGATTAGTCGACTATTCTATGCTAGATATTTTCGACTAATGACTAATTTTGTCTGAAAAATAACTTTAATCGATTAATCGACTAACTGCTCCGCAGCTCGACATCACTGACATCACTGTGAAAATTACTTAATGAACTGAAAAACGTTAATGATTTGAAAAAATCGGGGCTGCCAATGCCAGAAAAATTTATAAAACATCAGTAAAGATGCTACGAACATTTGAGCCCTTTAAATTTTAATTTTTTTTTAACACAAAGTGTTGCATGGTAAACTTGTCTTCAGTAAGCAAAATTGGCTCACTTTACGGTACTTTCTGGTATAAAAAAGTGGGGATGAACATTTTTTTCACGTATCATATCGCGTGGGATATCGTTGAAAAGGCCTCTTAAGATGAAGTTGGGGTTTCCTGTACCATTTTTCATGTTTAGTCACCATTTACGAAATACAAACTTTTCAAAATGCGTTTCCTCTCCTGTAATTTCCCAATCGTGAGTCTAAGAAATTTGAAAAAAATATAAATATTAGCATTTGATTGGAATATTCAGTTAAAACTGAATACTCATGAATCATGAAATCTTTTTATGTCACCGAAGGATGACATATTAATCTCGTTGTGTGATTATAGTGGGGGAAAAATTAATAATAATATATAATATAATAATTATACAGTTGTGGGTGTATATATTGAATAAACGCAAGAGGGCTGTATTCTCACTGTATTATAGAGTTGTACATGCATATATTGAATAAACGCAAGAGGTCTGTATTCTCACTGTACTTAAAAAACGAGCCAAAAAATCATAAATTAACACTTTCACTGAGGTGACATTACTTAGTGCGTGTCAAAAAGACGCACTTGACGAATTTTTTTTTTTTTTTTTTGATTGCAGTGCATTGAAAGGGTTAACTATTGCTGATTTAACTATGGACTTTAAACTGAACTTTTAAAAACGGCAATCCCAGCTTGAATATTATTAAATAACAATAAATCCTTTGATATTATGTTTTTATTTTTATTATTACATGTAAATATGGAAAAAAATCTTAACGAGGATGTGTCTGTAGGCTGAATATTTTTTGAACAACTCTTCGTTAAAATTAGGCCCGATTTACATTAACGCTCCGCTCTCGGTACGATATCACTACGCTCCCAATTCGATATAATCTTGTTGGGTTCAGTGCTGATATCATGCTGGTACCTATTCACATTATAATGCTGCTCTGGGTACGCTCCCAGTTCGGTCTCAGTTCAATACAAATATTTTTTCATAACAACTGAATGCAAGCGGAGTGGAGTGGAATCAAAAAAGTGTTTACACTATTGGTACAAGCCATAACAAGTCTGATATCGTTCCGATAAAATATTACCTGAGTGGTATTGATATTGGAGTGACATTGGAGCGAGAGCGAACCGTGACTGATATCGGACCGATATCAGAGCGATAATGTGAATACACTCATTGTTTATTGTGTAAGAATATTTTATCGAACCGGGAGCGGAGTGATATCGTACCAAAGGCGGAGTGTTAATGTAAATCGAGCCCTAAGGGGAGGTTTACTTGAGAGTCGTTAAAAAAAATCGATTTTTTTTTTTTTGCAGAAATTGGTAGCTAATTATGTGTAGAATATGTTCCCAAAGTGATTTTGCTGAAAGTAATTTAAGAGAAGGTTTACTTGAGATTTGATAAAAAAAAATCAATTTTTTTTTTTGCCGAAATTGATAGCAAATTATGTGTAGAATATGTTCCCAAAGTGATTTTACTGAAAATAATTTAAAAAAGATTTTTGCACATTAACCGAATCCAACTTTCTATAAAAAATAAAGCTCAAAGAATGTAGTTCACGCAATAATGAGTATTAAATATAAAATTTTGAAAATACGTTTCTTTATATATGTATATTTTATAATATCTCGGAACTACATTTTTGGAACTGGCGGACACGATAACTCAAAAACTCTTCGATGGATCCTGTTTTTTAATTTTTTATTTTAAAGATAATTCAATTCTTCGGCACCTCTACCTAAGTCCGATACACTTGCAATATTTTTTTTATTTTTATTTTTAAATTTACTTTAAAGAGCAAAAAATAAGACAAAAATCGTAATCAAAAGTTCACACATCCGCCATTTTTTTTTTCTTTCAGCAATTTGTTGATATTATAGGTAGAGGTGCCGGTACTCTTCATATATCTTATAAATCTTTTTTGTTTTTGGATTTCGGTGGTTTATTACCGGCGCTAGGATGTCCGCCAACAAGGCATTGGAGTTTCGGATCGTCACACTACAGTATCTATAAAATGGACAATTTTTTATATTTTTCCTTGAAAATTTTTTTTTTGTATAGTTTAATACTTAATAAATATGTGTACAAAATTTGAAATTGATATTTACTTCCGTTCTTGAGAAAAAAATTCTAGAAAAATACATAATTTTTAAGGACTCTCGAGTAAACCTCCCCTTAATGAGACCACTGATAAACCAAGAACCAACGTTTTCTAGCAGTGAATCCAACCGTGATTCCATAGAAATCTGTCATTTATTTCGGATGATCAAAAAACGGTTTTTCACAGAAAATCGTTGACCGCTCCTCGTCGAAGGCAAATAACCCGTGAATAAAACAGACGTTGGCTCTCTGTCTACATTGACAAAACATATTTAAATAATCGCAAGTCATTTTTCAGATCATTAGCACTTTTTTTTTGAGATTTCAGTCGAGGTGTAGGTTGCAAATTTTTACTACAATTAGTAGGTAGGCCTTTAAATTTTTGTTTTACGAGCATGAATTTTACGCAGAACGCAGTGGCGTTTGACTGAATTATCTTTTTCATAGCAACAGGGAGTAGTCATTTAAATAATAAACGACAAAAGGGCTAGAGGTACTTGAAACACCTTGTCTCGTGTATTACATTGTTTAACTCGCGCATGGTCTGCGGCCATTTCACAATTAAAACGAAAAAAAATAATGCACGTCAAGTGCGTGCTGGACACGCATTAATTTAGGGTACTTGAGTAACTATATTTTCGCCTAATTTACTTGATTTTCTAAGGCAGGGGTCGGCAACGTGCGACCCGTTACAAGCTTTCATGCGGCCCGCCAAGCAATATAACTTTTCGACCAATTTGCTCTGCCTATGGAGAGTTGAGCATACTTTATACTTTTTTTGTTCTCCGATGTTTTATAACATGTAAATAAAACTGTTACTAAAAATTGTTCCTCGTGTTGATTTTTAATAATATTTATATTAATTTGTGTTAAAAAAAGTGAAAATACCCCTGTCGCAGTATCCTGCATAACATAGCGAATTTCCAAATATTGGGGAACTGGCGGATCTCATCTAAGACCCGTGTACATTTAACAATATTCTATTACATTACATAACTATAATTTTCGATTTCTTTTTTAGGTATGCAAATATATATATATATAAATTTTATTTTCTCTCTAAAGGAGCACATCATACAAAAATTTCCTTTCCATAACGTACTCTTAAAAAATCTGGCTAATTTTAATTTGAAAAGATATGTAAACAAACTAGTACTTGTTTTGTCTAGAAAACAATTGCTAAAACGATGAAGCATTTATTGTAAAAAAATTCAGCAAATTTCTTAATTTCTCTCAAAAGCTAGTTCACTTAGAACAATGTTTTAAAAGCTTGTCTTATGTAATTTTTTGCCACTCTTTTCGATGGTGTAAAAAAAATTTAAAAAATTTTTTGACTTTTGGCCAGATTTTGCTAAAAATCCACAAAAAATGGCGAAAAATGGCCAAAAAGCCTACTTCTGGGCATCCAATGTGGCTGGCTAACGTACCTAGCCGAGCGAATCCGGATTCCAGCTCGCATACTAAATTTCATAAGCATTAAACGTTTCGTTCGAGAGTTATCGTGTACACACGTAAATATATATATATATATATATATATATATATATATATATATATATATATATATGTATATTTACGTGTGTGTACACGATAACTAGACGTTATATAGAAGTCCGCTATATAGAGTTTACACTATATATATATATATATATATATATATATATATATATATATATATATATATATATATATATATATATATATATATATATATATATAGCGAACTTCTATATAACGAAAAACTCCTTAAAACGTAGAAATTGCTAAGGTTTGTTTGGTTTACATTATCATCCGTATATTGAAACACTCGTTATAACGTAACAGCCACTCTCAATAGCGAAAAATACATCATTATTTAAACCCAAAAAAAAATTTTATTTCACTGACTTTCAAACACATTAGTGATACAGAGTCGTAAATATTTCGTACGCGCAAAGGGATTCTTAGAAATCCGTTTATTTGTTTCTTGTACTGTGCCTACTGTACTTCCGTACTATTTTGTCTTATTGCTGTCTTTACGTTATCATATTCTTAGTTGCTTTCAAACTTTTTAACTGTAAACATGGCAAGTAAAAGAAAGAGTTTGTGTATTGGCGAAAAAATGTCATTTAATTCAGTCAAAATTAAAACCACTTACTAAATTCGTAAGTTGAATTCGTAAAATTATATTGTTTTCTTTTACTCTCCATATAACGAAAACTCTTTATAACGTAATAAAATACTCGGTCCCTTCAATTTCGTTACATGGAGTTTACACTGTAAATATAAATTTTAGTGAAGTAGATTTTCGGGTTCCAGAGGCTCCAAAACAAATTTCTTCCATAGTCCTGGACTTAAATTTATTTCTTTAAAAATATTACCGACTTGTGTGATTTATTTCTTCGGGGCCCGAAAGGTAACATTTTATTTATTTTGTGTCATGCACTTTATATCCTTAAAGTGCATGTTAAATTATGTTGTAAAATGCAATATATAGTTGCACCGACGTGGCCCGACATTTACTCTAGCCACTTGAATGATCATTACTAATGGACAATACAATGGATATTTAAGACTTATGTCGGGACAAATGTAAACACAACAAATACAAATAATATGTGAATATATCGTCAATTAGTTGCATTTTTGTATTTTTCAACGTGATATTTTTTTATAAACATGTACAATACTTACCTAGGCAACCGTGGTTTCAATGGACACAATGGCTACTTCACTAGCAATCGGTCACATTCTTTGCGTCTTGCAAACACAATTTTATTATTTTTTATTTTGTTGAAAAAAAAATACCGCTGTCGCAGCATCCTGCATAACACAGCGAATTTCCGTTTATAAAAGTTAGTTTTTCTCGGAAACCAATTTACATAGAATAAAAGTTCAAAAACCTTTTTTATGTGATTTTTTTGTCGTTTTACCAATCGTGTAAAAAATGTCGTAAAAATTTTCGAATAAGGAGAAATTTTGACAAAAAACTAATTATTTTTTTCACGAAGAATGCCCGAAAAATCATGTTCCGGGCATCGGACAGATCTGGTTGATCTTTTCACCAAATTTTACAAAAATAGAATGTTTCTTTCGAAAGTTATCGTGCTAAATACATATATACATATATATGTATATTTATATATAAATTTTAGTGAATGTCATTTTCGGTGTCTAGGGTCGTCAAAACAAATTTTTGCCATAGTGCCGGGTTTAATTCGCGCCATGGCAGTGGCTCTAATAGCTGAATTCCATTCTAGAAATTCGCTAAAAACAACTACCTACAGAATGTTCAAAAACGTTTTTGACAAAAATAATGCGAAACATAGGCAAACGGGTATACATAAGCACTGTATGTGTTGCAGTGGCATGGAAATCACCGAAAGGAGAAATATATACCTTTAGACAGCCGATAATAAAGGCAATTTTGAGTATTAACAAGGACAAAATTGATGTATATTTTTAAAGTTTAGCATTTTGTTTATTATGACCTTAAAGTTTTACATTTTTTTTTTCAATAGGGTAACAGCCCCCTTTGTGAAACGGTATCTAATTATGAACATTTACATATTAATGAAGTTATTTCTGAAAGAAACGTCTGATAACAAAAATTATTATTAATAGAATGATTGTTTTTCAATTTAAATTCACCTCGCATTTAAAGTTTCCTTACTTAATTAAAGAAATAAATATGTAATTGCCAAAACTGTTCCAGTATTAGATACCGTTCCACAAAGGGGGCTTTTACCCTATATATAAAAATGGCGGTTGTAGAAGCTTTTCATTGGAACGTGTCACTCCATAAGTTCCCAAATAGTTGGCACTCTAGCCCCAATAATTATCATCTGATTGAATTTTGATTGGTTTAAAAAAAAATTAAATTTTCATGAAATTTTCGGCTATTTTTGTATGAATATTAACATATAAATTTGGTTCACATAGAAAGTAATAATCGGTCCGGTAGTTGTTGAGTGAGAGTTCGCGCCAATTGTAAAAATATCGTTCCGAGAAAAATATGTTCAAAGTCGTGATATGACAGAACGCTGATATACGAGTAAATCACAGATGCTATTTTACGCTTTCAGGCGCGTTTTTGTATTTTTTTTATCTGGTTATTGTTATTGTATTTCCTGTTATTGATTTTATTAAAAATGTGTACGTTTACACATGCTGAATTATTTCGTAAATTATAAAGTTTTTTTTCTAGCGAATTTCCATTCTGGAAATTCAGATATTACTGCAGCTCTTATGGGTAAGACCGAAGTCGGGGACTATGGTAGACATTTATTTTGGAGCCTCTGGAACCCGAAAATCTACTTCACTAAAATTTATATATATATATATATATATATATATATATATATATATATATATATATATATATATATATATACTAGGCGGGTTTTAGACGCTAAAACATACGAAGGATTTCGAATATTGCTTTGAAAATTTGAGAGTATATTCTTGAGATGCTTTACGAACAAAAAAATTATTTTTTTAATGCTTTAATCTGAGAAAATTTTAGCCCAGATACTTTACCTTAATTAAGACTTTTGCTCCTACAGATTAGTTTTTCATATTTTTTTTTGTAACGAGAAATGAAAATTACAAAAAAATACTTACAGTATTTTACCAAAAATTTAAAAAATTTGCCTGTGTGCCCAAAACTTCCCAGTTTTGGTTGCTTGCAAATATTTACTTAATTAAAGAAACTGTTTCTTTACGGTTAATTAGTTGACAAAAGAAAATAAAAATTAATTTTCCATTACATTAGTCGGAAAATGATTTTTTCACATATACAAATATATAAAATCGTGAAAATTCGCTGGCCAGTCTATACATATCGGTTCTTTAATCAATATCAGTTAGAAAATGTATTTTTTCACCTATTGTTGGACTCTTTTGAGTGTAGTATTTGTTTTACAAATTAGTGCCGAGCAATCACATAATGTATCGATTAATGGAACGGGTATTGGACGTAAGTAGGCACAGTTATAAATCTAATTTTTTTCGATTAGTGTCCTTGTGATGAGTCCAAATACAAGGTGTTAGATCGAGGTGACTCTTTTATGTGTACTAGCACACATTTGCACGCACAGTGTGCTAGTGTAGTGTGCTGTGCTTTGTGCGTTCTGTCCAGAGCTGGGAACTATTTAAATGATTTCATTTTAAATATGTATTTAAAATACAAAATGGCATTTGCATTTTCTATTTTAGAAATTTTGAATCCATTTTACATTTAAAATAAAAATGCATGTATACTTAAGTTGATGTGTATATGTATAACATTTCGACTCATATTAATCATAGACATTGAACTCAAATTGAACACAGTCTAAAAAAAATGTAAATTAAATGTAAGTTGATTCAATTGACTCAAATTTTTTTTATAACTCGAGTTGCAATGTCACTTGAGTTAAATTTGTTACTAGAGCTGCAGTTCTCTCAAATTCTAGTTGTGTGCTGTTATCTTTAAGACACGTCGATAAGAAATGTTTTGGTATTTCGAGTAGATGATTTTTATAATTTAGAAGTGACAGTCGTAGTGTAGTCAAAGTTTGAAATATCAAGGCTGTTAAATTTTACAATATTTTTGAGTAACAATATCTCAAGAGTTAAATTTCGTTTTCGTATCATTCAAACTTCATAAAATTTTCTCAAAAGGCTGCCCTTATGTAATTTCAGTACGTTTGACATTTTAGCAACTTTTTTTTTATTAATATACAGTCTGTTAAGTAAGATCGTGGTCGAGATAATTTATATAAAAATTTATTTAAAAAAATTTTGAAATACATATATACGTTCCACCTGATGAGGACTACGATGCAATTAGCTTAATAAGGTGTCCAGTCACCACCGGCGTCGATAATCGCCGGTGGTGACGCCATTTTCGAGGCATACTTTTAGTTAAATTGACGAATTTCTTAGATTTCAATTTTTTAGATTGAGACGAATCTCGCGAGTTAACTGCTTTAAATGTATATATGCGTTTTCATCGAAGTTTGTACTTGATATATGACCTAATCGAATTGGTATCGGACGACTGTGACGGCCAGTCTAATATAAAGATGCCACATTTGGCATTCGTGTCGCGTATTTGGCACTCATGGTACTTCGCTTGTTATTCTAACAAAAGACAAACAAATGAATCTTTCTTTAAAGTGTATCGATGACAAAGGTTCACTCTACCTGCTCACAAAATATTTAGAGAAAATCTTTTACCAGTTGTGAGTATGGTCGACCACGATCTTACTTAACAGACTGTAAATAATGATAAAAAATTTATAGAATAAATTTAAAGTAAAAAAAGCATTTTGTATTTTATAATCTATTTTCAATAGCTATTTTCCATTTTCTATTTTAAATATGTTCACCACAACTATTTTCCATTTTGTATTTTAAATGCATTTTTGGAAACCATTTTCCATTTTCTATTTTAAATGGTTTCTATGAACCATTTTTCCCAGCCCTCCTGGTTGTGTCACACACAGATTTCAAATAAATTTTGAAAAGTAGAAGCTTTTGTTTGTGAAATATAGGAATATGTAGGAGAGTCATGGCGATTGTGCTAATGACTCTTTTTTGAAGAGTCGTTCTTTTAGTGTGACTGTGAAAAGGGTACTTGTTCTATAACTGCCTATATTTCGACTCATCTTACAGACAATAGGAAACAACATTTTGAAATTTAAAACCTCCAAAAACATTTTTTCTTTTCAATTTTAGACGATTTCAGAAAGCAAAATTTTGATCAAACTCCATCGACAGTTACGTCTGCTAGTGATACCGTTAATTCCGAATCGAACGACGAGACCAGCTCAGACGGACGTCGAAGTCTATTAGGATTATTCCTGCCGAAACGCTCGTCCATTACCAACATAATTGATCAATTTAAACCAACAATTATACAAGTACCGGGTGTCTCAACGCCAGAAGCAGTGTCACGTGATATTCAAAAACTGTCCCGTGGTCTACTCATTAAAGAGTATCTACAAAAACATCCAACATTCAAAGTGCACTATGTGGGATTAATACAGAATCCCACTGATAGTTTCGATCCGAAACCGCTCAAATTGTTTTATGTTGGTCAAATGAAACCGAACAATTTACAGTCGCTCGGCAGCGGTTTGTATGCGACCATATCCGCGTCCCCGAACACTTCCGAATTGAAATATTTTCAATTGAACGAAAATAGTGTCAAATCACTGGTACCATTGAATCAATCTCGTGTTGTCTCGATTTCAAATATCTTTCTCGAATTGATTAATCGTATAGCGTCTCTATTCGGGATAAAATTTGAAGATAATTTCCTCTTTAATATCTTCGATAATTTATTTCGAGTAGTAACTTTAAGTTCGGCAAATTCGAATTCACTTCCACGGAATTTCGCGGAAATTTTTAACAGAATTTCAAGTAATAATTTAAATTTATTTCAAGTAGGGAAACAACTGTTACAAAATGTATTTCCAACAGCAACGATAGAACCTTGTCTCAAACTGTTCGTCAGTGCTGTTCCAAACATACTGAAAAATTTAAATCTAATAAATCTTACTAAAAATTTGGTGCCTGCATTGGCCGTAATTTTAACGTTTGGCAAATTTTTCATCGCTCCAATTTTCTCTTTGATTTGGAACATTATCTGGAACATAATCTATAAAATTCTAAAATTTAACTTTGGCAATATATTTGGCCTTGCTGTCGCAATCAAAAATTTCTTGCTAAACTTACTAGATTTGAGACCGATAACATTGGGCGAACTATTGCCAAGTCAAACGATTTTTAAACTGATCTACGATTTATGGCCCGATCGGTCCCCGATTAAATTTTTCCTAAATCAAATTTTCATGATGGTCCTAATAATTCGCGCGATCGCCTGTAAAATATTCCACCTAATTTTCTCGCCAATCAGAACCGTTACGAGTACTGTTCGAGATTCGATCGGATTTGTTCTGCGACGTCTGTTCCCAAGACTTTGGAAAATTTTAACGTTTCTCAAATCAATAATTTTCCCGGTGCGACTGGCCCCCGGTAAATATGTTTTACAAACGAAAATTAACGAGTATCGACCGGTGACCTTTTTCAGACGGTTTGGATTTATTGGCCGCATTATTGATTATCTGCTCACGTGGTGTCGAACAAAATTTGTAACTTATCCGAACGAATTAACCCTGGAAATGGTCGTGCCAAAATCGTGGAAATTGTTTGGATCAAAGAAGAGTTATGTGGAAATTCTGAATCCAAATGTGAAATTTGGTTGATTTTGAATTGTTTAAAACTGTTATTACTGTTTGATTAAGTTAAAACAATAAAATGATTACAATAAATAATTTTTTATTAAAATAACAAAATCATTTATTTTCATTTATTGGTCGATTCTGTAACTATTAAGGGCAGGGTAAGGTATTAAAATAATTTTTTTTTGCATTTTTTTTTTATTTTTTAACTGAATGCATAATATCTCAAGAATATTGTCTCAAAATTTCAAGTTGATTAGAGCAAAATTGACGAAGTTATAAGCATTTTTGTTGTTACCTGGCAGATGTTTCGCTCTCTATATATATCTCTCTCTCTCAGTTATAGAAATTTCAATGGAAGTATTAACGTGTTTATACCTGTACTGTATATTTTGTTAGTGTAGGGTACAAAATTTAGTTTAGCAGTAAGTATTCTATATCAGTTTTATACAAGAATTTTTAAGTGGTCAAAACTTTAAAGGGTTTTCCTCACAGTTCACGTTTTCAAAGTCGGTGCCCCTCATAACTTCAAAACTACAGCACCGATCTATTTGAAATTTTGAACACTATTTATGTACATAATTTCCGAGGTAACGCTGAAGAGTTTTTTTTCAAATTTATTAATAATTTTTATTTTACAATAACAAATAAGGCAATTTTTTCGCAAAAATCGTATTTTTCCGTTCTAAGTGTTCCAAAAAAGTGAAAAATTGAAATTTCGAAAAACCCTCCCAGCGTTACCTGAGGAAAACTATTATGAGGGGCACCGCAATTCTACTTTTTTCCGAGACACGTTCGAATAATTGCTGCCATTACTGTATTTTTTAATATTTCTTCGTGAAAATTTTATACAATATTCTTCGAATGTCATACTTTAATGTACCACTGGTTTTAATAAAGAGATTTTAACTGTGTCGTCACAAAAAAATAACAAAAACATGCCTTTTTTTGTACGAATTAACTTTACCTCTCCTTAAACTTTTAACAATTTAGTACGATTTAACTCCTTATAACCGGAAATAGGTGGAATTTGATTGATTTTGAATTGTTTAAAACTGTTATTACTGTTTGATTAAATAAAAAAAAAAATAAAATGGTTAAAATAAATAATTTTTTAGTTAAAATAACAAAATCATTTATTTACACTGAAACTTTTAACAATAAAAATACGATTTAATCTTTTATAATCGGAAATAGTGATATTTATTGTCCCGTATAGGTCACATTATCATAAATATTAATGACTTCCGGTATACTTTGTAATTTTTCATACAATTTCTCGTAATTCTGATATTCGGTGTCCGCCATTTCGATACACTGATTCGGAATATATTCGACGCATTTCGATTGTATCGTGTATTGAAATTGGCTCGCGAGTGACTTAGCAATTTGATCGATTGTGTTTGGATCGCACAAAAATCGTACGATTTTCTTGTCGTTTGTACTTTCTACAATTTCGGTGTCTTCAGCGCCCGCAATTATTGCATGTTCGGTACAAATTTCCGTGACGGCGTCGTCTGATTTTGAAATTAAATCGTTCGGCACCTGACAGTCGATAATGCCCTAAAAATGGAAATGAAAATAAATAGAGCATCATACAAAAAACAAAATTCAAAATTTTTTAGGGGGTGAATCGGGAACCGCTTAAAAAAAGTTTCATAAAAAATACATTATTCAGAACGTTTAAAACCTCACGATTTCCCTAGAGGTTGTTTTTCTAAACAAGATAAAGTAATAGTTTACACGTGGGAACATTTTTAAATATATCATTTCATTTTTATAATATTACAAAAATTGCAATATATACCCGTGTAAAAAAAATGAATGGTGCAAAAAATTATATTCTTACGTAATGTATTGATAAAATACTTAAAAACAGTCAATAACTAATTTTACTCCACGTAACAAAAGCATAATGTTCAAATTTCTTGCTTTTTTTACTTCCGATTCTTATTATGCACTTTAAGGGATCTTTTACAAGTACACCAAGACCTCACTTTGCGTCGTTTCGTTTTGCGTTTTTTCGAAGTTGCGTCGCCGCTGAATTAGTACTAATTTTCACTGTGCGTCGTTAAATTTTCGAAGTTGCGTTGTTTTAGGTTCGGGTCTTTAATTTTTTTTTTCGAAATTTTTTGAAATTTCCTTTTTTTTCTTCTAAAAGATGGTACGACTTTATTGTAATATGGTGGATATGTATCTATTGATGTTGTAATAAAGATTGATAATAGATGGCAACTACTTTGAGCGTTTTAGTATAAAACTAAAATAAATGTGTATTACGAAATTAATTAAACAGACAGTGATTAATTTTTACTTTGTTTTTATAAATTAATTGATTATTTTATTTTGTTTTAATTGAATTTGTTTTTGTTTTGTTTTTTTTATATGTATGTAATAAAATTTTATATTATTTTTGTTTTTTAAATGTTTACATACTTGCTTCAATTTTCTTTTTAAAAAGAACTATTTTTGTAACCCTGAAACCTATCTTTGATCTTTACATGGTTTTCTATAGAAAATCATAATTCACTTTGCGTCGTTTCAATTTGCGTCGTGTTTTTTTGGAACGTAACCACGACGCAAATCGAGGTCTTGGTGTAATGTTATATATAAAATACCCCTGTCGCAGCATCCTGCATAACATAGCGAATTTCCGTTTATAAAAATTAGTTTTTCTCGGAAACTAGTTGACATAGAATAATAGTTTAAAGACCTTTTTTATGTAATTTTTTCTCCTCTTTTAAATGATGTAAAAAAATTTGGCAAAAATTTTTGAATAAGTGGAAATTTTGGCAAAAAATTTTTTTTTGCAATAACAAAAACCATGTTCCTGGCATCCGACGTGTCTGGCTGAAGAACTCATCCAAGATTTTTGGACTTCCAACGTTGTCACCAAATTTCGTAAACCTAGGACATTTCGTTCGAGAGTTATAGTGCTGACACATATATACATACATACATATATATATATATATATATATATATATATATATATATATATATATATATATATATATATATATATATATATATATATATAAATTTTAATGAATATTATTTTCGGTTTCCAGGGACCTCAAAACAAATTTCTGCCATAGTCCCGGGCTCAAGTCGCGTCATGACACCTACTGTAATAGCTGAATTTCCAGAATTCTTTCTGGAAATTCGCTAGAAAGCACTTTTTTGGATTTTTTTTTTGAGAAACTATCAAACTACCACAAAATCGAATAAAATCTCAAAATAAAGGAATAAAATAGAAAGGACGCTTTTTCGTTTGTTTTTTTACTCGCTAACCCTATTTTTGATGAAAATTTGAAAAAAATCGTAAATTTTCCAAGGGGGCTTCCACAAAAGTACTCAGAGGCTTCCTCAGAGGGAAGTATTCAGGGGGCGACCACATTAGAAGTGCCCCAGGGCGTCCACAGCGGTAAATCCAACCCTGGGTATTATGTTACCTTGTAGTCAAATAAATGTTTACAACCGCCGTCAGCAAGTTGAGCGTTTGATTTCCTTAAAATTGGACTCAAGATCTGTTTGACCCTTGGGAAATTATCTGTAAACACCTCCAGTAAAATAAATGTACCGTTGGGGCCCCTGAAAATCATTCAACTTGATTTTCACTTGGACCAAAATCTGAATAACGGCAACTCACCTGATTTCAAGTAGATACTTTTTGCCTTCAGTTTTATTGTGGCTGGTCTTAAGAATATTTTGGATCGTGGCATTCGGCATGTTGGCTCGTTTCGCCTGTTCCAACGCTTGTTGTAACTGAAAATTCAACTGTGGATTGGCCGATTTACCCTCCTGTATGGCGATTTTCATTAGTCTCGCGATTCGATTGAACACTTGCGACCGTTGAGCATCCTTTAGGCCCTTAATATGCCGTATATTAGCCCATTTTGAGTGGCCGGCGTATCGTTTTCCTACAATTGCGCCTAATGTGCTTAAATTTGGTTCGGTCCTCTGCAGGGCGATTCTTGTTAATTGCAAAAACCAATGCATTTTATCACATTTTATTTGAATTTGAATTTATAATTTGAATTATGCAAGAAATAAGGTTAGACTAAATTTCTTCTAGATACATTTTTGTGTGTTAGATTGGGGAAATTTTAGTCGGTCGAACCTTAACTCATTATGAACCGAAATATTATACGTAATTTGTGAGAAAATCATGTCTAGGGTAGTTTCCTCTGAGATTTTTTTATTTTTGCTTCGATCAATCGTTTGTGAATCGTTTGTGAATGTTTGTGACACTGTTATTTTCGTTTGTGGCTAATTAGCAAATTAATTATTTAATTGTTAATTACGAGTGTGTGAATAGCCAACATTTTTTAAAATTTATTGCAATATTGACTTCCGGGCACTTAATCAATCGAAAATCGTTTGTGAATTTCAAATATATCATTAAAAATATTTGTGACAGCGTATTTTTTTAAAAAAATAATAAAAAAATCAATTATTTTTTGTAGTAATGAAGTTTTTTATATTGGCCACTCTATTTAGTCGCGCTAAATCTATACTCCAATGCCTTCTAGTGTGAGAAAAAATAACTATTTTGTAAATGACAGCAGTATACAGAATTTTTTTTATTATTTTTTTAAAGAATACGCTATCACAAATGTTTTTAATGGTATATTTGGAATTCACAAACGATACTCGATCGATTAGGTGCCCGGAAGTCAATATAAATTTTAAAAAATGTTGGCTATTATTATTAATCATTAAATAGAGAAGTCATTCAAGTTCTATTAGAGAGAAGTCATTCAAGTTCCATTCAACGTCACTAGATGGCGACACATTTCTTTTTTTCATTGGTTGTGTGAAATCCAGGTGTTAAATATGTGCGGATTACAATAGGTTAATTGTCATCGAAATCTCAATAAGCTTTTCTATGTAGTTGTCATTTTTTTTTTTGAAATTGTTACATATTTTGTAAATTTTACAATGAAGAAAATGTTTAATAAACTTTATTATTTTATATTATTCTTAATTATCGATTGTGTAAGTAAAATTCAGTCAAAAATTATGAATTCAGTGATTTTTTACTTTAAATATTTGTAATAATATGAATGAATTGTTTTTAATTCAACTGTCCTCAATTTAATTTGTTAAAATTTTCTTTTTTTTGGTTTTCGTAAAGATTTACGGTGAAGAAACGTATTGCGAATGGGGCCTTTGCGAACCTGACGAGTACTGCTGTGGACAGAACGATTGTTGCACTCAATCGATGGATACGTGGTTTTTCTGGTCAGTGACTCGTCAATTTTGAACTGTTGATCCAGCGGGGAGTCAGTGTGAATTTGTCTTTTTTTTTTTTTGTTCCAGGTCTGGTGTTCTTTTAATTTTTATTGCGCTGGCCGTTGGCTGTATGATTCGTGGATTCTGTTCACGTTATCGCGAAATAAAAAATTATCAAAAATTGGTGGCGAATTGTAATCAAACGTATACGCAACTTCCAAAGAATAGCGATGACGATTTAGTCAGTAATTTGTATAAGTCGGTTCCTGGCAGTGTTTAATTTACACACATTCGAATGGGACTTGGTTGAGTGTGTATTTCGGCCTAAACAATCGAAATTTTTCCAGAACGAAAGGGAATTTGGAAGTTTTCGCGAATTTAACCGTTCGTTATTTATCACTAGATATGTTTCAATGATGTCCCTTATTCAAAATGCCTTAGATTTATCAGACCTGTAGTCTTAAAAATATTTTAATTTTTATGCATTTTTGAATTGAATAACTTATATTTTTGAAAAAACATAATTGTTCGGTAGATATAGCTCTTTTTAATAATTAAACGTTAAAATTGATCATTTTTTGTGATGGGTCAGAAGTGATTTCTGATATTCTAGTCATTTATTTAAAAAAACATTCTTGTATTTTATTGTTAGGTTTAGTAAAAATTTGATAAAATATAAGGCTGTCTACACAATCAGTGAAATAAGGAGTAAGAAGTATGTCACCTAGTGACGTTGAATGGAACTTTATAATGAAATAAGAAATAAGGAGTATGCCATCTAGTGACGTTGACTGAAACTTTAACTTAACTGCTCATAGGTAAATGTATTTAGGTATTTTTGTACATCAGAATTCATGAAAAAGTAACGTTCGTGATGACTTTTTTGTCACTAAGTTCCATTGCTACGTCACTAGATGGCATACTTCTTATTCCTTATTTCACTGATTGTGTAGACACCCTAACGGTGGGTGCGATTTTCCACGTGTCAAAATTTGTTATAGAGGTTTGGAGTACGACGCGTAGTGACGTGCTGATGAACTATTTATGTGATGTGACGTATGCGTATGTTAGATACAACATGGCCGCCATGGTCTGATATTACGCGGTGACTGAGTCCTAATAAAACTTTGAATATATAATAAATTTTGGCACTTAGAAAATTGTCTTGCCCCAAAAATGTAGCCATAGAATATATGTATATATTTTTTTTTTCCAAGACTTTTTAGTATTCGATTTCAATGATCTCTTACTTTACAATTTTCAACATAAAAAATCTAGATATTGGCAAAATTTTTATAGAAAATATAATAATCTGAGTTTTTTACAAAAATCTTTCTATTTAAAATGTAATTTTACGAATTAACATAATTATATTTCTCGTACACATTTGTGAAAATTATCACTAAAAATTGTATCCAAATGTTACAAATATACTTAATATATAAAATTGAATTTGAATTTTTGTTGTTTTGTTTCAAATTTTAGCGCTCATATGAATGTAAAGGGGTGAAAAGAAACACAGAATGATTTAATAAAAATAATATATTACATAATTTACACGGCAATCACATTTTGTAAAAAATATTCAAAAATAAAAATTACATAATTCGTTTGAATGAGCCATTTTTTAACATGATAACAATCGAAATAGCTCATCTTGGGTCGTTTTTTTTTGGACGTTATTTATCGAATCACTGCCATAATAAACTCGTTAATGTGAAAGGTGGCATACCAGGATCTGGTCCCATTTGGAAACCTGGAATAAAATGGAAAAATTTGTAAAACATCAAATTTTTTAAAAAAGTTTTTATAAAATTGTACCTAAGTATATTACGCTAGGAATGAAACCCCAATGAAACACGAATTTAACAACCTCTACGACGAGACCCAATCGATTTTTAACATCCTCTGATTCGCCCATATCGAATTTTTACGTACAGAAAATTTTTATATACAATTTATTCAATTTTATGTTAATTAAAAACAAAATTCACATGCACAATGCAGCATAAAATGTCGAAAAATCATATGTACATCAATATGTCCATTGCGCATATGTCAAAAATTTGAAACAAAGCGGCTCGTTTAAAAATAGTAAAAAATGATTGTTATCAAATAGTCTGTGGTAGGGTGGGTCTCACAAAAATTTTATCGTTTGGCATTCATTTTTTCAAGTTTTCTCAAATATAGTGTTCAAATTTGATTAAAATTCGATACCATTTTTTTGAGAACAATATTTACGAAAAGATAATATTTATATTATTTTTAATAAAATGAAACCAAATAATATGCATATGTAGATATTTTCGAAAAATGATAATAGATGGAGTTAGATAAAGAAAAAGTGTTTCAGTTTAGCGATGGGTTTGTTTGTTCTGATAGAATCACAAAACGGTTGTGTGTCCGGTTCGAGTCATAATGTCTGGACTGAAGTACAGTAAATGCTTGTTTTACACTGATGAATCATTTTGGATACGTTACTTTTTAGTGTGTACAAAATTTGAAACCACAGAAGAGCAGAAGCAATATTTCTATCTTTACCCTATTGATCTCAGCGTGGTCAAAAAGTGGCGTGTGAGTGACGTAATTCCCCACTCATATGTTATGTATATTTTGTTTATTGTGTTTAGCATATGAATTTGTTCTGCAAAACAGAGAAGGAAATATGGTGTTCATAGGTATATATATATATATATATATATATATATATATATATATATATATATTATATATATATATATATATATATATATATATACCTATATATAGCTTTTTATTTTGTTTGAAATATGAACACCTGGAATGGACACTATATTTCCTTCTCTGTTTTGCAGAACAGATTCATATGCTAAACACAATAAACAAAATATACATACGTTGATGTTGCGTTTGTAAATGTATGATCGTTGTATGTGTGTGTGTGTGTCGCGTACATACATATACATAACACCATGCTGTGTGTTCCAATAATCAACATACCATCAACAACAATGTGATACTGTGACGATAACAATAATTACTGTTATACGTTCACTTGTTGTGGAAAGACTAAATGTAAAGTGGTATAGCATGGTATAGCATCCCACCAAAAGGCGCCAATCGATCCACGCATTTTTTTATTTAGACTGAATCCGTTCATCCGTGTTTGGACTCATTGTGACGTATAATTTATGAAATAAAAAATTTTTTAACACGGAGTCAAAACACTGAGGCTGTCTACACAATCAATGAAATAAGGAATAAGAAATAAGAAGTATGCCATCTAGTGACGTTGAATGAAACTTTAATGAAATAAGAAATAAGGAATAAGAAATAAGGAGTATGCCATCTAGTGATGTTGAATGGAACTTTAACGTAACTGGTCATAGACATAAATATGTAGGTATTTTTTTACGTCAAAATTCGTGATTTTTTTTTCACTTAGTGACACAAAAGTCATCACGAACGTTACTTTTTCATGAATTCTGATGTACAAAAATACCTAAATACAATTATCTATGAGCAGTTAAGTTAAAGTTTCATTCAACGTCACTAGATGGCATACTCCTTATTTCTTATTCCTTATTTCTTATTTCATTAAAGTTCCATTCAACGTCACTAGATGACATACTTCTTATTCCTTATTTCTTATTCCTTATTTCATTGATTGTGTAGACAGCCTGAAAACCAACATTTATACTTCCCAACGATTCTTATTGTACTTTTTTTTACTGTGTATGGTAAAATGATGTACTAATTTAGAAACCTTCGCGGGCATGCCCACAGCAATTCATTAAAGTTTCATGGTAATTGAATGAATAGTAAAGGGACGTATACAGAACAAGCAAAGAAACATCTATATATATATTTTTTTTTTATATATATGACCGTTGATTTAGTAGTAATTCAATATGCCCATCACTACTTTTGCTTGGTTGTCATCAATATGTAGCCGTGGTGTATATATTCTATGACATTCAATGATAAAAATCGAAGATGGCCGGTGAATTTATTTTATGTCAAAAGTGATGTATAAATTTTTATAAAAACCAACCCATAAAAAACTAAATTGATCGTTTATAAAAAATCCAATATACTGTCAGTTTTATGTCAATTAGTATCATGGTTGATCCGTAAATTTTTGTGATTTCCATAACAAATCGTAATATTATCCATAATTTTTTTGTTTTACGACTTTTCCGTTTATCAATAATAAAATCATTTTCCACTAATTTCCGTGAATTTTCACCATTTCCTTGATCATAGTTCGATCGTATTAAGTTAATTGTACATTTGTTGTATTATATTTTGTGATATTCGATCGTGATCGAACGACAATGTCTGGTCAACCGAAATCGAAGGGTTTGTCAAAATTAAAAAAGAAACATTTTCGCGTCAAACATCAAAAAGTGAAATTATTTCGCGCAAGTGAACCGTTACTGTCCGTTTTTATGTGGGGCGTTAATCACACAGTAAGTTTTACCAAAACCGTTCAAGAAATTTTGATAATTCAAAATATTATTTTGAATTTGATTGTAGATTAATGAACTAAGTCATGTCACAATACCCGTAATGCTGTTGCCGGACGATTTTCGAGCATATTCGAAAATCAAAGTTGATAACCATTTATTTAATAAGTATGTGGCTACAGTAAAACTTGTGCTGACACGATCGATATAAATAATTTATTCATTTTTTTCAGGGAAAACATGCCATCACATTTTAAAGTAAAAGAATACTGCCCATTAGTGTTTAGGAATCTTAGAGAGCGTTTCGGAATTGATGATTTGGATTTTAAGGTAATATAACACTTATATGCCTAGAAATATGCGGTAGACATTCGACCAAGTAGGTTTTTATATCACCGAAGGATGACATATTAATCTATAGGATGACATATTAATAATTATAGAGTTGTACATGCATATATTGAATAAACGCAAGAGGGCTGTCACTCTCACTGTACTTAATAAACGAGCCAAAAAATCATAAATTAACACTTTCACTGAGATGACATTACTTAATGCGTGTCAAAAACACGTACTTGACGAATTTCGATATTTTAATAATATAATAATTTTAATTTTTTCTTCGAAGGAATCATTGACGAGATCTCAACCGTTACCTGATGAATCGTCAGGTAAATCGGGCGCTAAATTTTATATGTCGTACGATCGCCTTTTCGTAATCAAATCGTTGACCAGCGAGGAAGTGGAACGAATGCATTCATTTTTAAAACACTATCATCCGGTAGATTTTTTTTTATTTTTTTTTTTATTTCAGTAGTTTCACTGTAATTTATTTGTATATTTATGTGATTGTAGTATATTGTGGAAGTGCACGGCAGGACGTTGCTACCGCAATATTTGGGAATGTATCGTTTGACAGTTGACAGCGTTGAACATTATCTTGTTGTGATGCGTAGTGTTTTTAGCAATCACTTAACAATTCACACGAAATTCGATTTAAAAGGTATTTGTAATATATTTCGATCAATATGATTATTATCAAACAAGTTTAACCGTAGAATCATACGTACTCGTCAAATTGACGACTAAACTTCTCCGTCTGCTCGGAAACTTCTGTTATTAATTTATTTGTTATGATTAACACAAAAGATTGTTTTATTTATATCAAAAAACAGTGTGCGTCAATTTGACGACGATGTATGATTAACGTACGTTTTTTTTTTTTTTTTTTTTTTTAAAAAAAGATTTTGTACTTTACACATAAAAGTTTTCCTAATTTTTCTAAAATTTATTAAAGATATGGATGTTATAATTAATTTATTCAATGATAATGATAATGTGAAAGGTGATTACAGCTGTTTGATTTATAGAGACGACATAATACTGAAGTTTGGGTTTCAAGTGACTTAATAAAAGATTAACAATTTATTTTGTGGAAAATATTTAATTTTTATTATTTTTTGAAATCTTATTCGAAAAATTACTAACAAATTTTAGAAAATCTACAAATGTGCTTAATGAGGAAATAACTACGGGAATATCTACGGGAATATTTGTGACCGAGAAATTTCACGTTCTGTAAAGTCACATGTCCACCGACTCATAATAGTTCATAAATTAATTATTTGAAAGACACGTTTTATGATACAATTGATGTATTTATCTATTTTTTATTTTTTATAATGAAAATATGCTTTGATAAAAAGATTAAAAAAATTAATAAATATTTATATTAAAAAATTTTTCCAGATGCAATTTTTTTTTTTAAATATTTTGTTCGCTTTTGTAGTATTGTTATGTAAAAAAATTCTCCGTAAAAAGTCCATTTGTCAAATTGACGACGATGTATGATTAACGTTTTTCGTAGACCAGCGTATGATTCGAGGGTTAAAATAATTTTGCAAAATGATCAGTACAAAAAAAAGACAAAAATACTGGACATAAGACTCAAAATATATTTTTGATTATATATATTTTAATCACTTTAAGGTTCAACCGTTGATCGGGAAGCGTCCGAGAAAGAATTAGAAAAAGAATTACCAACATTAAAGGATAATGATTTTGTGAAACAGCAAATGAAAATTTATATTGGCGAGGAGCGTAAACAGAAACTGTTGGAAACGTTGCAGGCCGATGTTGATTTTTTAACCAAACTCCATTTAATGGATTATAGTCTGTTATTGGGTATACATGAATGTGATAGGGGTAATAATCCACCGGGTGGTGTGTCCGAGTCAGAAGAGGGTGGCATTCCGTGCGAGGAGAGTGCTGGTAAATATTTTACCTACTGTACACAGGGTGGATATTTTGAGAGTTTTAACTTTTTTTTTTTTTAATAATACGGTACTTGACTATATTTAAAATTTGTGTCAAATGTTAAATAATTCTATGCATTATCATTACATATGTTCAATTTTAATGATGAAACATAAAAAAATTTGATAACTATTATGAAATTTTATTTTAAAAATCGCCATTTTTCAACAAATATTCAAATTAGTGAAAACGCGCCATTTCTTGAAAATGACGTAACATTTTGTCGAGCTAGATATGTCGATTTTGATAATTGTCATCGGTGAGATGAAATTGTGTTTTCTTTTGAATAATTCTATTAGCTTATATATATAGTAATAATAATCGACCAGGAATTCAAATAAATACTTGCTTTTACTTTGACATTTTATGAATATAATCAAAGTTTTGAGGTTATAAATATTGACATTGACGTTTAGTTGCTTCAAACTGTGACGTCACTATAGTGAGGCGTTTTTCCCGCCTTTTTTTCATTTAAAATTGTAGGGTTATTTTTTTTTGATGATTTTTTACAGAGTCTGTCGAAAATAAAAAAATGACTTAACTGATATGGAAAAACAATGCCTTTAGAATATTTTTGTAACTTCAGTCAAGAACCCTATTGTGTTTTAAACGATATCAATATGTCGCATTTAATAATGGGATTATGTTACTTAAATAAGTGGGGAAATGCAGCGGCAAAAAATGCTTAATTTTGACTGTGTTTCAAGAATTCAATTTTCATGTCATACAAAACGGTAAATTTATAAAAATTTTCTCATGGAACGGTCATTATTTAGTTTCAGTATGTTCAATATTCTAAAGTAATTGGTTTTTCCTATTTTCTGTTTTAAATATACAGCATAATTCTCTTTTTATACGGTGAATAGGGACCGTATAAAAAAGTTTCACAACTCAAAACCTGACGATTTCCCTACAAACTGTTTTTTTAAACAAGATAACGGAATAATTTACACATAGGAATATTCTTAAATATTTCATTTTTATATTGTTGTAAAAATTGCAATACATACACCTGTAACAAAAAACTGAATAATGCAATAATTAAACAGTTAATAGCTAATTTCGTACTTTTTAGCGAATTTCCAGAATGGAATTCAGCTATTACAGCCACTGTCATAACGCGATCTGAGCCCGAGACTGGCAGAAATTTGTTTTGGGGTCCATAGAAACCGAAAATAATATTCGCTAAAATTATATATATATATATATATATATATATATATATATATATATGTATATATATATATATATATATATATATATATATATATATATATATATATATATATATATATATACATACAGGGTGTCAATTTTTTCGGAATTAACAGTCGCCTCATCCCTCAAAAGGATAAGAGTTATTTCCTTTACACCCTGTATATACATATATACATGTATGTGTGTATATATATTATATACAGGGTGTAAAGGAAATAACTCTTATCATTTTGAGGGGTGACGCGACTGTTAATTCCGAAAAAATTCCTGCGGTTTTAGTGTCTACAGGGTGCTGAGTCACCCCTCAAAATATTAACACTTAGTTCTCTGACACCCTGTATATGTGTGTCCGCACAATAATTCTCAATTTGGTGAAAATATTGGAAGTCCTAAACCGTTGGACGAGTTCGTTAACCAGGCATGTTTGATGCCCAAAACATGGTTTTTTTTGGCAATTTTCGTGAAAAAAAATTAGTTTTTTGTCAAAATTTCCCTTTATCCAAACATTTTTGCGACATTTTTTTACACCATTTAAACGGGGAGAAAAAAATCACACAAAAAAGGTCTTTAAATTATTATTCTGTGTCAACTAGTTTCCGAGAAAAAATAATTATTTTAAACGGAAATTCGCTATGTTATGCAGAATACTGCCACAGGTGTATTCTTACGTTTCATTCATATTATGCTCTTTAATGGGCTTTTTTTTTAGAAACACAAAAGCGTAAACCGCATGAAAAGAGGTTGTGCTGTATTTAACAGTAATATCTTAAATGTTGTATTTTAAATACATTTGTTTGAACCATATTATCTCGCCTGTAGCTAAAATTTTTATTTGAAATCAAAAAAAAAAATTCTCAAATTATTCACCCTGTTATTTGTATAACCCAATTATTAAACCTCAGAATGTTCAATTGTAGAATCAGCCGCCGGTGAAGATTTAAGCGAAGCGGACGAAAGTGAAAACGAGTTACGAGGAACCGGTAGCCATGCCGGTTGGGGTTTCGGCTCGCCACCGGATTCACCCCGTGCACATTTCGCTCAATTGATGCGAGACTACGACGGGTATGATACTTACTATACTAATTTACGGTGAATCGATCAGTACTGACAAATTTGTGACAAATCAATTACTAAGTCTAATTTTTTCTCTATAAATAAATATAATTTATGTGTAGAAAAATAAGTTACAATTTTATAATACATGTAACAGTATTAATATTTGATTATTATTTAATCTTCTATTTTAATAATTTTAAAAGTAATGAATTTGATTCTGGTAGTGACGTGTACGCACACATAGTAACTAACACGTACACAAATATATTATGGGTGTATTAGTATAAAATGACATTTTTATAGTTTTTTTTTTTTTTATATTTATTACAATAACTAAACGTCCAATATTAAACAAAATAGTTTTTTAATGATTCAAAAACATAAAAGAAAATAATTTTCAGTTTTTTAAATCTTAAAGTTGGTTTTTAATGACACAACTTACTTAAATACATACCACTGATTCACCTCAAATCATTCTTTGGCATTTACTCGTACGTTAAAAATTCTAATTTTGAAAATTTATTTCTTCTAAACTACACGTCAAAAATTATTCAAAATAGTGTCAGTGAATGCATCATATCTTTCTCTCTATAATATACTAAAATTTCAAATTCTAAACTTGAAAAATTTCAAGTGATCGATTCACCTTAATTCAATTTTTTTGGATCCAAAAAGGACCAATATTAAATTTCATTTTAGATACATCATTCCGCAACTGGATATTTACGCAATACCATCATCGGAGAACGCCCCCGTTCGAGAAATATACTTTATCGCGATCATCGACGTGTTAACGCAATACGGCGTTAAAAAACAGGCGGCGAAAGCGGCCAAGGCGGTGAAATATGGCAGCAGTGTGGACGGTATCAGTACTTGCGAGCCGGAACAGTATGCTAAACGGTTTACAGATTTTATGCAACGGCATATTGAGTAAAAATTGAATCCGTTGAAACGAATTGAAAGAGTTCGAAATAACTTGCAAAAAAAAGTCTTTCTAATTTTTTCTAAAAGTACTAATTAAAAAATTTTTTTGGTTAATTTTTCTAGCTTTAATTTGTCTGTCTTTCAATTCACGGAATGATATAATATGGTGGGGTCGATCGTACCTCTTCTTTCAAAACCATTTTTTTTTTATTCTAATATATTAAAAAAAAAGTATTTAATTGTTAAAAGTTTTATTTATTTTTTTTTTGGAAAATGAATAAAAAAATTTTTTGCATTCATTTTTATAAAATGGCGCTTGTGAAACGCTTGTTAAATGTTTTTCGTATATATGCATATAACATGTATATATATAAATATAAATAGTTGAACAAATTCACAACTGATAATTCAGAAATTTTTCAGTTTTCCTATTTAATGATAATATGGAGGAAATGTTTTTAAACGGCAATAGTATTAATATATTCGTTTTTCATAGTTTCACAAACTTTTCTTGATGAATCACAAAATGGCCACCAAACCGTTGTTTGCTTTATTAATCGTTTTAAAAAATGGCGGGCCTTTTAATGACACAATCAAACTAATTATTACGTAAATTAACTTGTATCAATGAGTTTTTGAATGAAAATGTATGTATTCGACCGCGGACGAGTATTGGCCAGTAAAAAACACTTTGTAGACGGATAACATAATACATATAATTTTTAATTATTTTTTTTTTAAAAATTTCACTCTTTAAAAATTTTGCCGACGCGCCCGGGGGAAGTTTGGTGTAATAGGTATGCTTAAGTGTCGGGAAAGGAGCGCAAAATTCTGGCTACGAAACCCTAACGTGATTGTTTATGTTTTACTGTACTGTGGGTAGACTAGGTTTTGATTCCACAAGGAAAGTTTGTGAAATTACAATTATTTTTACTATCAACTACGTGTTTGTATCAATTAGTCAATATTTACGTTCTTTTTAAACAAGTTCTACTGTAATTTTTAATAAATATGGTTATACTTCATTCAAGACCCTCGTGCGAATAGCCAACATAAATCTAAAAAAATGAGATTTTTTATTTTTGCTTCGATCAATCGTTTGCGAATCGTTGGTGACGCTATTATTTTCGTTTGTGACTAATTAGTTAATTAATTATGTAATTGTTAATTAAGAGTGTGTGAATAGCCAACATTTTTTAAAATTTATTGCAATATTGACTTCCGGGCACTTAATCGATCGAAAATCGTTTGTGAATTCTAAATATACCATTAAAAACATTTGTGACAGCGAATTCTTTAAAAAAATAATAAAAAAATTCTGTATACTGCTGTTATTTACAAAGTAGTTATTTTTTCTCACACTAGAGGGCATTGGAGTATAGATTTAGCGCAACTAAACAGAGTGGCCAATATAAAAAACTTCATTACTACAAAAAATAATTGATTTTTTTTATTATTTTTTTTAAAAATACGCTGTCACAAATGTTTTTAATGGTATATTTGGAATTCACAAACGATTTCACAATCGATTAAGTGCTCGGAAGTCAATATTGCAATAAATTTTAAAAAATGTTGGCTATTCACACACTCTTAATTAACAATTAAATAAATAATTAACGAATTAGTCACAAACGAAAATAATAGTGTCACAAACATTCACAAACGGTTGATTGAAGCAAAAATAAAAAATATCGTCTTTTTAAGTTTATGTTGGCTATTCGCACGAGGGTTCATTCAAGGAATAGAATCTATTGTATAATGTTTAAATAATCGTAATTCTGTCAAAAATATTGAATACGTACACACAGTATTGAATTTAATTTCATTCGTCACCGGCAGATGTCAGAATTTTTTTGAACATTATAAAATCGATTGCCCGTCCGAATTTCGTCAAACAATCGAATCCTGTTCCGCGAAACGATCCAGTGAAATTGCCGGACTATGGTAAGGTCTTTTCCAATCATTTTAAATTTCAGAATGTGTGCAATGTCTCTCACGTAAAATACAAAAAACAAGCTATTCTAAGGAAAAAAAAAGTTTTTTGAATTTAGCATAGAATTTTGTGAAATTTCACAAAAAAAAAAATTCAAATTGTTATAATATAATTAATATATTTAAAAATAAACTGTTTTTATTGCATGGCTAAGAAAAATTATACATTTTCTGAAAGGGCAATTAATTTTTCCATTTGTATGTTTCATTCGTATGGTCGAAGAGTTGGTGAAAAATTTATTCGACGTTTTGTACCAATTCAAATTTTATGCCGACAATATTCCATACTGTCATTTTATTGGTCCAAAATCGTCAAAAACAATTGTTTGTGGATATCTCGAAAAAATATTTAACTTTCGATAAAAACGGCCATTATAAAATTTGTTACACGGGTAAATATTTCGAAAACGGTACGTTTTACGAAAAAGTATCACCAGATCTTTTTGTAGTAAATTTTCAATGCAACAAATTTCATAATAACCATTTTTGTCGAAAAAGTAATATTTTTCGAGATATTCCCAAAAAATATTTTTATCAGCATTGGACCCATAACAGATCCTTGTGGAACTCCCGTGTAATTATGTCGGAATCTCTGTGAATAAATTCAACAGCTCCTAGACTATGGAATGGAAGATTTATTTTTTGGAAATGATTTTCACTGTTCAAGCAAGCCTCAACACGTACACAAACATTTTGAGAACCTCTGTTTCTTTCCAGAAGGTAAATCGAACACTTACGAATTTTTTTTAAAATTGAAACTCTGCATCGAATATACACACAGTCCCACACGCTACATTTAAATACATACGCCCCTGTTTCGTTTTTTTGAAAATCTTCACCAAACTACACAAAGTTCAAATTTTTTTGGAGACCGTACAAAGTGGAGTTTCATTTTTAAAGTTTTTATGAAAAAAATTTTTTTTCTTGATTATGTCGCATTTAGTTTTATATGAGTGTATTTTTAAGTCAAAATCATGTGTATATATTTTTCCAGCGGTAGCAAACAGGTTTTTTTTCGTATGAATTTCAGATTTAGTCTTACGGAATTTTTTTTTTTTGAGATTGAATGTGTTGTCTTTTAGGTTTTTAAACGAGTCAGAAGTGAAACTTCTTTGTGTTGTAGTCTAGTAAATGTTCACATCTGTCGTCACAAATGAAGTTTCACTTTCAAATTTTTCTTAATGGGCCTATTTATATCGTACATATTTCTCATATACTGAAAAAAAATATCTGGTTTGTTGCACTGTGACTTAATGAAATAAAAAACTCTTCTAGTCTTTTTGTTTATGAAAACAAAACAAAAAAAAAATTTAAAAAATTGAAACATTTATTGTAACTAAGTTAAGAAAGTTTATAAAATTTTAATGTAATTCAGTAAGCAATAGTTTGAAAAACGAATTTTTAAAGTAGTCTTTGTCAAAAATACATCAAAATTCATTATTCGAATGGATCTTTTCATGCGACTAAACCGTTTTGTCTACACTGACATCTGTTGATGACGTTAAAACGTCATCACCAGATGTCAGTGCAAGCGGAAATAAAACGGCTACATTGCGTGTGTTTATTTTAGACCGTACAATATTTTTTAATTTTATACGATTGGCATCACTTATTTATTGAAACAGTTAACGCTTATTTTTCTTATAAACTATACAAAAAAAAAAATAAACAAACAAATAAATAAAGACTATTTTAAAAACGTCATATCAATTGAAAAAAATGAAAAAATAACAATAATACAAGTGACTTTTAAATATATTTATAGGAAACAAACTCAAGAGCTGTATTTTGCCATAAAAATTTCTATTATACATGAATAATTAATTATCAGTCTGTAAAATTCATCTTAATGTCTTTATATGTTCATGAAAAAAAAAAAAAGAAATAAAAATAAGAAATAAAAAAATTATCGAAGTTAAATAAATCAATTGTATTTTTTAACAGGGAATCCATTTCTGAAGAAATATACATCGTACGAATTACAATGATCGTTTAACAACAAATTAAATCAGTTGAGAACGCGCCATTACTTCAAAACGACGTCACAATTTGTAAACAAACATGTCGATTATGCACAGTAAGGGTGTCTACACAATCAGTGAAATAAGGAATAAGAAGTATGTTATCTAGTGACGTTGAGTGGAACTTTAACGTAACTGCTCATAGATATAAATATGTAGGTACTTTTGTACGTCAAAATTCGTGATTTTTTTCACTTTAGTGACAAAAAAAGTCACCACGAACGTTATTTTTTTTTATGAATTTTGATACACAAAAATACCTAAATACATATACCTATGAGCAGTTACGTTAAAGTTCCATTCAACGTCACTAGATGGCATACTTCTTATTCCTTATTTCATTGATTGTGTATGACCCATAATAATACAGGAAGGATTCTTTTTATAATACACGTGCGAGAAAGAAAGAAACATATTTCGTAATCTTGTTAAGAAAGAAAGAAATATATTTTTTATTCTTTTTAAGCATGTACTACGAATATATAATTTATATATAGGTGTTTCATGTATTTACGAAATTCATTTATTTATTTTTTTATAAAAATATAAATTTTTAACTGATTATTAAATATTTGGCTCTAAAATGTATTGCAAACATATTATCAAATACATTTCTATTCCATACACATCGAAATCGCAAGTCATAGTTATTAACCTGGATATATTTTGAATTTGTATTTAAAAAGAGATAGAAATATAATTGCATTTCTATCTGATCAGTGTGTATTATAAAAAGAATCCTTGCTGTAATCGACCAGAATTCAAATAAATACTCATTTTTACTTTGAGGTTATAAAAATTATCATTGACGTCTGTTTGTTTTCAAATTGTGACGTGTCAGTACAATGAGTCATTTTTTGCGTCAGTTTCATTTTGATAATTTTCAAAAATAAACAGACAATTTTTACTTTACTAATACCACTTTATTTAAAGTTTTAAATGTCTATAACATGTTTCGGCGGTCCGTACGGCCATTAACGAACTGTTCATCAATGTCAATGAGATATTTAAAAATCTTTTTATTTTTAAAATGGAATACCATAAAGTAATGCTCAAATCTATCAAATGTATTAATAATTTTCACTTTTAATAATCTTTAAATTTTAGTCATGTATCGTATTGTGTAAAATGCGCCATGATAGACATGACAAATCTACAAGGAATTTGTTCTTATGACTACGAAATCCTAATACAAGTTGTTTCTAGGCGCTTGGTTTTATGAATGTACTCATTCCCTGTGTGTTATATCAAAATTTTTCAGAAATTCATTACTAGATGGCAGCACGATCTCAAGTACAGAAATTAGTCGCACATACCGCACATACGGTATATGTAGATGTTACAGGTTTTGATCCATAGATGGCTATAGTAATCACAGTTTTGTTCACAGCAATGATCTACAAGTACGGTAAGGTGAAATAGGGTAAGTTAACAATATTTAAACAAACTGATTTTGGTCCGAATTATTTATTTTTATTTCAAAAATTACATTTTACTTTGCAACACCATTTTTATTTTAATTTTTACATTTATTTACAAAAATTTGAAGAAAGTTAGTCAAATAATATGAAATGAAAATAAATTTCGGACAATGACGACGAAATTTTAACATTTCTTACACTTTTCGACATCTAATATAAATGTCTTTTTATTAAAAAAAAAAAAAAGAATTTATAAAAATATAAAATAAAAAAAATACTGACATGCGCATTAAATTATGTGACTAACTTTTAGATAAACAATTGAAATTCAACTTTTGAATTTTTTTTTAATTGAAAAATATACATAAAAAAAATTAACATAAACAATTTTTATTATAAATAACACTTTTATAATCGAATCTCAATAACAAATATGTTTTTTTTAATTATTTACTGAACTAATTTCTTAAGTTTTAAGTCATATTAACTTAATAGCTCTTTGAGTGATTGTCATTACTAATTGTTATTCGAGAAACAAATTCCGACCATGGCCCAATTAGCGGTCAAATTATCAATAATCAAACAGAACAAATATACTAGTAATGTTTGTGAATGTTTTTATCACCCTCTTTTTGAACCTTTCGCAAGTTTTCTAGAACACAAATATTACTTAAAAAATTTTTGAAAAACAATAATGTCTATATAGATTAAAAAGAGAACGAATGCGTGTGTGTGAGTGAGAAAACGAGCATTTCTGTTCTGTTATTTGTATTATTTGTACTACCAATTTCATTGCACACTTTTATTTGCTACCACTTTTCCAGGAACTTGGGTTTTTGAAAGGTAATTTTGCGGTTTTAATGTTGTTTTACCATTTACGTTCGTAAATCAAAGATGGTGGACCTTGGCACCTTTATCGTGAACACTCAGTCGTTTTAAAGAGTAATGGTTTTTCCATTTACAATAAATTTTAACTGTCGAGTGGTAGCTGTTAAATCAGTGGTGAAATATTTCATCTAACTACTAGTAATTTAAATCTAGCCGTACACAGCCCATTAAGGGGAGAAATACCTTTGGAACGAAAAAAAAAATTGGAATTTTTACCCAACATATCAGCAATATACTCGGAAATTTTCGGAACGATATTCGAAGTCTTTCGTTTACCCTTCGTTGTGTACCGAAGTAGTTTCGTTTTTATTATTACATACCGAAATCTTAAACATGTTTTTCTCGAAACGATATTTTTACAATAGGGTACTTGACTGAAGTTACAAAAATATTCTAAAAGTATTGTTTTTCCACATCAGTTAAGTGTTTTTTTTTTTATTTTCGACAGATTCTGTAAAAAATCATCAAAAAAAAAAAATAACCCTCCAATTTTAAATAAGAAAAAGGCGGGAAAAACACCACACTATAGTCACGTCACAATTTGAAGCAACTAAACGTTAATGTCAATATTTATAACCTCAAAACTTTGATTATATTTATAAAATGTCAAAGTAAAAGTAAGTATTTATTAGAATTCTGGTCGATTATTATTCCTATATATATAAGTTAATGGAAATATTCAAAAGAAAACACAATTTCACCTCACCGATGAAAATTATCAAAATCGACATATCTAGCTACAAAATGTTACGTCATATTCAAGAAATGGCGCGTTTTCACTAATTTGAATATTTGTTGAAAAATGGTGATTTTCAAAATAAAATTTCTAAATAGTTATCAAATTTTTTTATGTTTCATCATTAAAATTGGACATATGTAATGATAATACATAGAATTATTTAACATTTGACATAAATTTTAAATACAGTCAAGTACCGTATTGGCGGGAACTCTCGTTCAAAAATATATTCGAAAGATTTTTTTTTTGAAATTTATACCAATATACCTTGTATATATGTCAAATAGAATCAAATAGATTATCAATTTGTAGTAGTTTTTTTTCTTGAAATTTAAAAAAATGGCGGCAGTTTGAATAAAAAGTACAAAATTTTTTTATAGTTTTTCGTGTGGAAAAATAGGAAGATTTCAAGAGAAAAAAAAGCTCCCATAGGTGCATAGCGGCTTACCTACAGATTTATAATCTATTTGATTTTTTTTTCGGATGAAAACTGCGGCCGCAATCGTGGGCACCGATTTTCGCCCCTTTTTGAAGACACTTTTTCAAAAAATTTAAACTATAAAAAAAAAATGAATAAAAAAAATATTTTTGTATTGTTAAGTAGTGGTATTAATCGTAAAAAAAATTCATCCCAATTCCTCCATCCTATCCACAGGCCCGATGAGAGGGTGGGGTAGCCGGGGCTGTAGCCCTGGGGCCCGAACTTAAAAAGGGGCCCGTAACTGTAGGTAAGGGGCCCGGAAGATATTTTTTCACCAGATATTTTTTCAGGCAAAAAATTTTTAAAAATGAAATTTATTCCCGGGGCCCGCCATTTCTCTCCATGGCCCTGCCTATCCATCCGAAAAAATTGTGAATATTGACTATTTTTTTGACATATCACACTGTGACGGTACCTTAAGGTCACAGCAAACAAAATACCAGTTTTTTCCTTGTTAAAAAAAAACTCCCAAAATTGCGTTTATTTTTCACCCGTCTAAACGTATTTGTCCCCTTAAATAGTATAATAAAAATGTTACCCTAAAATTCTACAACTAAACAACCCCCCTAAAAAAAATATCACATTATAAAATTGGTTTAAACTTAACAGTTATGTTAATCTTGTATAATCGTTCTTATATTCGTATCCCTTGATGCCTCAACATCATCACCACTAGTTTTTGTATTGTCCTTTGTGTGGCGCTTTTCAAAACTTTCTTCAATTTCAGTTAAACTTTTATTTTTGGTTTCTGGCAAGAAAAAGTAACAATAAACACCGCCAATTAACGAGGCACACGCAAACAGGAACAACATTCCACTCAATTGAAAATACTCGAGCAGATTCGGATAAATTTTCACACTGATAAATATAAATATATTCGCGATACTCAACACTGTCCCGGACATGATACCACGCACCCGTAACGGGAACAGTTCCGAATTCATCACGTACGGCAATTGTAAAAATCCAAACATACTGAATATAACGGAGCTCAGTATACAAACGAGCGGAAACCACGCGAAGATACGCTCCTGATCGTGGAACACTTCGTAATATTTCAAATATGCTGCACAGCCGAACATAAACACACCCATTCCGATGCCGGAAATTGTCGACAGCGTCTTGCGTTTATGCTTTTGGATGAGAATCGCACCCACAATACTGGTGATGAAACGCAACGTGCCGACAATAATTGTGCCGATATAATCGTTCACATTTGTACCGACCGCATCCAAAAAATTCACCGAATAGAACAGTACAATATAAATACCGCTGAGTTCTTGGAACATGAAGAACAGTAATAAGATGCAGAACGGTTTGTACACTTTTGGCGATCTTAGTAACGATACAATCGAAATTTTACACTTTGGCGGCGGTGACGGACTATTCACCGGTTCGTCCATAATTGGTACTTGGGTAATTGGAATTTTTTGTACGGTGATGTCCGCATTTCCTCCGGTACAATTATTATTGTCCACGGTTTTCGTTTTATTCGCATCATTTTTCAAATAATTTTCCGCCACGAAAATATTTATATTTTTCACCGTTTTATCGGAGTGTTTTGTGGGAATATTTGTACAGTTTGTTTTGCAAATTGTCAAGAGAGTCATTAAATCCCGTTCGGCGATCGACTTATTGACGCGTAGCCACTTTAGGGCGTCGAACGCGTCCTTGTAGCGTTGCTGACTCACCAACCACGGTGGACTCTCGGGCACAACGTGCATTATGATGGCCACTGTTAGCGAGACAATCACGCAGAACATTGCAACGGATTTCCAGTGCAGAAAGTAGCCGAGAACGTAAACCAACAGGACACCAAACGACGTCATCACCGGTCCAAACGCCGCCAGGATTCCTCGTTCGCTCGCGGGCGTGATTTCAGCGATGTACGTAAATGTGGTGGTGATCATACCTTCAACGAAAAAAAAAAAAAAATTTTTGAAACTTGTAAACAAATTATCGAACAGGAATCACGAATTTAATACGGTGACTGCCACGGTCAAATCACGGTGGTGAGGTCACGAACATGTATGTGAATGTCTGACCTAGCTCACATTCTCAGTAATACACTGTAATTCACGGTCATCGCAGGTAGTGATAGATAGGTTTGTACTGGCGCATGAGTGGCCAGAATTATTCCCATCCAATTTTTTTTTTGTATATAATCTTGTTTTAGGCGAATTTTCGCACAGAAATTGAGCTATTATCAGGTGAAGTAGTCATTCCAGAGCGCAAGAAGGAAAAATAATTTTTTATTGGAAAAGTCGTTTTTTCCCAGTTTTCAGGGCCCAGAAATTTCTTGCTATCAGTATTTTTGGGGAAAGAATGGACTAATGGACCAACTAATTTCATTATCATAACATACATGGCTTCTCATGGAAATTTATGGAATAGTTACAAGTTGAATTACAAAATTTTGCGATCCTAAGTTTAGTTTTGAAGAAATAACAAGTCTTGAAAACGACAAAAATATTATCCTTAGTAATTGCTCAAACAATTTCGCTTTAAAAATCTGATTAGATGGTCAGGTGGTAACATGAAAACCGTGCCTAACAGAAATTGAGCTGTTATCAGGGTGTTACTACAAAGGAGCAGGTGGGGTAGTCTCTGGAGGGTGCAAGAAGGAAAAATGATTTTTTTATCGGAAAGTGGTTTCTTCCTAGTTCTCAGGGTCCATTTTCGCTATCGGTATTTTTGTGGGAAAATAAACGTTTCATTTCTTCCTTTTTTTTTGCTAATCAGCTGCATTTTTTGGGGTAAAAATGGACTAGTGAACCAATTAATTTTATTGTCATAACAATAGCTTCTCATGGAAATTCAGTTAAATTACAAAATTTTGCGATCCTAAGGTTGGATCGCAAAAATATTACCCTTTCTAATTGCTCAAACAATTTCGGCTTAAAAATTAGGGATGATCGATATTAGAAAAACATCGATGTTGACATCGATGTTAACATCGATTCAAGAGTATCGATATACGATATATATCGAAAGGAAGATATCGATGTTCGAAAACATCGATGTTTATGTAGCAAAATAAACAACCATTATAATCTATTATTTTATTTATTAAAAATTAACATTGCCAGTATTTATTTGGTACACTTTGCAAAAAAAGTCACTTTGTTAGAAGTTTCCCTTTTAATCTGTTCCTTTGTTGATACAAATGCTGCCCAACTTTTGAAAAAAAGTCTCTCTGAAGCTGTTGAAGTTACTGTAAAATACAAATATTTAATGGCAATTTTTTTCAAGTTTGGATAAGTGAACTCTGGGACTTGCCATAAAAGTAATGGATCTTGTTTTAAATCAGCTACAGGACTTTATAAATACTGGATAGCTTAGAGTAATATCGATGTTTCGATATTATTCTCATAACATCGATGTGTCGATGTTATCGAGGACATAACATCGACGTTTTTATATCGATGTTTTCCCCCTAAACATCGATGTTTTTCTAACATCGATGAATATCGATCATCCCTATTAAAAATCTGTCTAGGTTGCTGCCAGGTGGTAAGATGGAAACCGTGTCTACAAAACCGATAACTTACCCACGGCTAAACCAGTTATGAAACGTCCGATGCATAGCCATGAATTACTGCCAGCTTGAGCAATCACTAACCATCCAGTAACGTATGGTAGCGATGAAAACTGCACGGTACGTTTACGTCCAAACCATTCGCTCAACAGTCCGGCCATTAACGCACCAATCGGATTTGAGATCACTCCCAACGAGGCGATCCAACTCGCTGACTCATTATCGGTGACAATACTATCGTCCACCATCAGTTGTGGTATCAGAATGGCACTGTATCCTTGACTCAATCCGACCATTAAACTGGTCGTGTGCGCACCAAAACATGCAGCTATCTGAAAACATAATATTAGATTTCATAATAATATTCCGACATAATAAATTATGTAATGTTCAGCTAATATAACTAATCCGAGATGAAATTTCATATAGTGATTACGACGATACCCGTGGGGTGATTGTGGGACTGCCTCGTGGCGTGTAACGTCACTATGGTTATTTGTAAGGCTGTATATACAATCAATGAAATAAGAAATAAGGGGTATGCCATCTAGTGACGTTGAATGAAACTTTAAAACTTAACTGCTGATAGGTAGATGTATTTTGGTATTTTTGTACATCATAATTCATGAAAAAGTAACGTTCGTGATGACTTTTTTGTCACTAAGTGAAAAAAATCACGAATTTTGACGTAAAAAAATACCTACATATTTATATCTATGACCAGTTACGTTCAAGTTCCATTCAACATCACTAGATGGCATACTCCTTATTTCTTATTCCTTATTTCATTGATTGTGTATACAGCCTAAAGGTGCGGATCCACCGAAAAAACATTTGCTTCAATTTTTCAAACAGAATTCTGTTTGAAAATGAACTGACGGTTCGAAACAATATTGTCACAGTTTCAAAATAAAAGTGGTATTTTTGCGAAGTAAAATATTTGTTTATTATTTTACAAACTAGCCGTACCCGTGACATTGTCATATCTCAAGTTCTAGAAAAGATAGAGACTTAATTTTTTTTAAATTTTGTTCATAAACATATTGCGCATAAAGTGGAGTATGCTTTTTCCATTTGAACAATTGTAACTATTTTTAAACATTTTTTTTTTAAATAAAACACTGGGTTTTATAATTTTTAGAAGTTTAGGGTTACAATTTTATAGTTAATTTTTAAAATTACCTGAAACCCACACTCAGCTTTATGGACAGGTCCTTTAGGAATAAAATAATGAAAAAATATTTAAAAAATATTCTTTATTTTTTGAGATATGGCGTTCCTTGTAAACGCTTAAAAACTTGTGAAAAAGGGCCCTCTCCCCCAACAGGGAAGAGTAATGAATGTTTCAAAAACAAAATTTTCTATTTGAAACCCTCCCTAATTTGAAAAAAAATTCAACAAGCAAAATAATCATAAATAAAAAAGTTAATTTTTTGTTTCAACTTCCCCCCTTTAAATGCGTTATATTTTAATCTCGAAAGCTGTGAGAAACTCTAGCCGCTAAGACTCTAAGTACCCTCAAGTTTTCGTACTACATAATTCGTATATTGTTATCAAATATTTAAAAAATATTATTAAATTTCAGTTTTCCTTATCATCAGCGTTTATATATTTTACAATTTATAAAATTTATAATAAAGATGCCATTGTTTTAATTTTAGTGCTTATTGATGTCGTTAGTTTGAGCCATTTGAGATAACATCAACGTGACATATGTATGTCATATTTACACCCTATACGAGCTAGTTCGTTTTTGATACAGAAATAGTCATTGTTTTCACTGTTTGAGTGACCTTTTTATCAGTTAAACAGGCCACGTATGTAATTAATTAAAAATTTTTATGCACCGAACAGTATTATTTAATTAGGAATCAAAATATAAAAATTAGAACTGATAAAATTGTTTCGAACGATTCCAGATTTAGGCTGGTCGTCCACTGGATGCGAAAACGTGCGAAATTTAATTCGAACGAATACGCATGAAAACGGACAAACGATCCAAACAGTTGTGAAGCTATACATCCTCGTTCATTGAAAGAGTGTCGTTCGTCCGTTTCCGTGCGTATAATTGCAACGTGCGAACAAATCCAATTTTGTTTGAATTTTTTCGCGCGAACAAGTCCGTTTCATGAGATTTTTATTTTTATTGAGATGAAACTGAAGGTAAATTACAATTATAACCAGGTATCGGATTTCTTTCGGATCAGACAGTTTCGTCTTTAGCATATGCAGGTATACATATTGCACTCAATGTGACTAAAAGTTCAAAATATTTTCATAAAAACAACGTAGACAAGTTTCATACACACACATACATATGTGTATGAAAATATTATATATTTATACGTATTTTATGTAAACATCCTTTTTTTTCTTTTATTTAATTATTACCTGCACAATTGAAAAGTGCCACTGTAATTTTAATTGACTATCAAAAGTATTTTTGTTTATATTATGTATGTGATTTATGTGACATGTCATTTAAATTAAATAAATTCATCTTTTTTTATTGTTTTCAATTTTGAGAGATAGAAGTATAGTTGCTTGTTAAAAAATTGTTTTTCAATAATAAAAAATCTTAGTAAATACGTACGTCTTAGCTATTATAGTGGACCGTCTAAATATTCAACAACTTTTCAATATATTTTACAAAAATTTCTCCGATTTTTTGAATTTTCTTACTTTCGTCAAATAAAAAATGCAGTTAGTATTCTAAATGGTGAAAAATGTAATTTTTGACCAATTATATTCATTCAAATGTGCATAATTTAATGTAATTTAGTTGCAAAATTTTATTGAAATAAGTACGGTCCTGACCTGTCCGAAGAAACCCGGTACCTAATTATAGCTGTGTACCTTTATATATTACGTGCCATAAATTGTTTTCTACGTATTTTTATAGCATCTATTATAGCTTGAGGAAAAAAAATTAAAAAGAAAAATACTGACGAATATTGGGCTAGTGGACGGACAGCAGACATATCATTTCGCGCACGAACGATAAACGTGCGTAATCGTCTCAGTCGGATTACGCAGTTGTCCGCAACCAATGGACAACCAGCCATAGGGAGGCAGTTAGCCAGGTTTAGACGGTAAAAAAAAAATGAGTTGTACCAAACAAAAAAAATTAATCCAATCATTTTGAAATTTATTTCGTAACATATTTGAAGAGTTTAACACAAAAGACATTTCTGGCTTGATTGGCCGTCGAAGAAAAAATCTGAAAACGCGATTTCTTGTGCGAGAATAGGAAATAAGAAAAGGGATATTCCATGGTCACGGTTGGGGCGGCACAAAATTAGAAACTGCAATATCCACTTTACAAAAAAAATCAACCATTCTCTATTTGATTAATAATTTGAGAACAGGGAAAAACCGCTACATGTTTTATATTCATGCAAACAAAACATATCCTGATGAAAATCAAAGTTTATTAATTGTTCAACCCGTAACAGAAATACCATCTAATTTTATTTCCAAATAATATTACGTAACGGTTTTTTCCTGTTCTCAAATTTTATTAACCCTACAATCATACGTACTCGTCAAATTGACGATCAAACTTGTCTACTTGCTCCAGTACTACAACTTGCAGTAGCCTGCCTGCTCTGAAACTTTTATCAACTAATTTATTTGTTATGATAACACAGAAAACGTATCAATTTTGTTTATAGTTGCTGTCGTTTTGTTTATATTAAAATAGTGTGCGTCAATTTGACGACAATGTATGATTAACGTGTTTTTTTTTTTTTTTGGTATGAATGTTGTAAATGATAATGTGAAAGATGATTACACCTGTTTGACTTATAGCGATGACATAATACTGACGTTTTAATATATTGAATCGAAAACCAAAGAATGCGTTTCAAGTAACTTAATAAAAGATTAACAATTAATTTTGTGGAAAATATTTTAATTTTTATTATTTTTTCAGATCTTATTCGAAAGATTATTAACAAATTTTAGAAAATTTCCATATGTGCCTAATGAGGAAATAACTATATAACTACGGAAATATTTGTGACCGACGAATTTCACATTCTGTAAAGTCACACATGTCCACCGACTCATAATAGTTCATAAATTAATTATTTGAAAGACATGTCTTACGGTACAATTGATGTATTTATCTATTTTTTAATTTTTATAATGAAAATATGCTTTGATAAAAAAATTAATAACTATTTATATTAAAAAATTTTTCCAAATTTTTAAATATTTTGTTCGCTTTTGTAGTATTGTTTTGTCCGTAAAATTCTCCGTAAAAAGTCCATTCGTCAAATTGACGATGATGTATGATTAACGTTTCTCGTAGATCAACGTATGATTCTAGGGTTAATCAAAGATAGAATTGTTAATTTTTTGATAAAGTGAATATTGCAGTTTCTTATTTTATATAAAACTTTGAAAGAAAATTTCCTTTACAGATGTCCCTCCCATCCGTGAGGATGGAATACCCCAATAAGTAAGAAATTTGAAGATTAATTTACGATAATGTTAGCTGCTGATTACTTTTAACGCATTTTATCATCACTTTACATACATTATTACATCATTCCGTTTCTTTATATATGTATGTATTGCAGTTTTTACAATATTATAAAAATTGAAATTAAAATTAATTCTTTATCTTGTTTAGAAAAGCAATTTCTAGCGAAATTGTGAGATTCCGAGAGTTATGACGTGTTTCTTTATAATTTATGGCGAACTATACCTTTTTTTTGTAAATGTGAATTAGCTGTGCGATCATTTTAAGTAATTATCTCATTACAATCCCAGACTAATGTGAATGTTGCTTACACATTTTAACGTGAGTCCAACACTTAAATATTTTTTCCGTATATTTACGAAAATTGGACTTCAAAATGATGTCTTTTGCTCACGTCCCCCTCCCCATCGCCCCTCGTAAATTTACCTGTGGCGTTATGTAAATGCTTGTTAGTTTGTGGCACTTTTTACGAGTGATATTACGAACCAAATTATCACGTGATTGACTCTCATAGTAACATTTAAGGCTTGGAATACCGGTGTCTTTTTATAATACCGGTATTTATTCGGTATTAGCATTTAGAAAACCGGAATTCCGGTATTTCTTCGGTATTTTTTCGGTATTGAATGATGGTATAGAAAAAAGGAAAAACCATTAAAAATCATTTAATAAAATTAATTAATAATAATAATAATAATATTAATAACAAACTACATCATCTTTGGATTTTAAAAATTTAAATAAAAATATTCACAAAAATTTTTAAATAACGGGAAATTTTGGCAAAAAACTAATTATTTTCACGAAAATTGCCAAAAAAACCATGTTCCGGGCATCGAACGTGTCTGGTTAACGAACTCGTCTAACGGTTTGGGACTTCCAATATTTTCACCAAATTTCGTAAGCGTAAGACATTTCGTTCGAGAGTTATCGCGCGGACACCTCAAAATAAATTTCTGTCATAGTCCCGGGCTCAAGTCGCGTCATGACAGTGGCTGTAATAGCTGAATTCCATTCTGGAAATTAAAAATTAAAAAAAAATCCCCAATATTTACACAGAGTAGTAAAAAAATCTTTTCAAGGAATTTTTTAAATGCCATTAGAAAATAATATTAAAATTTAATATTTAGTAAAATATTATACCCCCATATAATTTTGTATTTTTTTCTAATAGAAAAATACTTAAAAATATTCCAGAATTATGAAAAAATATGAATAAATTTATATCTGGTCATCTGCACATATGGAAAGCATTAAGCAAAACTAAAGACATTTTAATAAAATTTATGTTGTAAATCTAACGTAAAAAAAAAATATTCAAAATATGTAATATACAAAGTATTTGATTTTGTTAATACCGAAACTGAAATACCCGTATTTGAAATTTTAATACCGGTTTTACAAAACGTGTAAGAATTTCCGGTATTCCGGTTTTTCGGTAGTAACAAGCTCTAGTAACATTCGTAGCTGGGTGTATCATGATTTTTAATTGATACTGTATTTTTTTTTTAGATGTAATTGCGTACTTATATATAATATATAATAGTAAACATTAATAATATATAGGTACGTGGAATTTATAATTATTTTTTTTTTCGAGTAATTAAATGAGTTACAGAGCGCAAAGTTTTAGAGACGGATATGTAGCAGCGTTGACGCTTACAAAATCACTCGATCAATAATAGATTTTGATTTTGGCGGCGACTCAAATCGGTTGGGGTTGATACGGATTGAGATCTGGGTCAGAGTCTCGTACATATCACATTTTTTTAGTCGATTAAGATCAAATGATTGTAACTGACTCACCGTTTACCGACTTGTTGATTAGTCTGTTTCCGTTACGTAATTGTCGTGCTATGGTAAGTCGCGGAAAAAAAATTTGTGTAGGTTTTGTTACTTATAAATAAATTATAAAAGACATCTTCCTTTGTATGGGAAATATTCGAGCTGTAATATTATGTACGATTCTTATCATATTAGTCACATTATATAATATTGTACGTACAGTGGTGTAAAAAATAATTATAACACATGGAAAAAGTGGATGATAGTCGCGCGAACATCGAACATTTTACAGTAGCGCCGTAGCTACCGTTATTTCGATTGCGATGAAATTCGTAGGGAAGCATCTAGGAACCATACCGAATAATTTTTGTAAAAATTTCATCAAAAAAAAAAATCGCATAATTCAGAAGTTATGCCGTTTGGTGCTAGCTGGTGACCAGGTATCGGATTTCTTTCGGATCAGACAGTTTCGTCTTTAGCATATGCAGGTATACATATTGCACTCAATGTGACTAAAAGTTCAAAATATTTTCATAAAAACAACGTACACAAGTTACATCCACACACATACATATGTGTATCAAAATATTGTTTATACGTATTTTATGTAAACATCCTTTTTTTATTTTATTTATTACCTGCACAATTGAAAAGTGCCACTGTAATTTTAATTGACTATCAAAAGTATTTTTTGACAATCAAAAGTATTTTTTGACTATCAAAAGTTTATATTATGTATGTAATTTATGTGACATGTCATTTAAATTAAATAAATTCATCTTTTTTTATTGTTTTCAATTTTGAGAAATAGAAGTATAGTTGCTTGTTAAAAATTTGTTTTTCAATAATAAAAAATCTTAGTAAATACGTACGTCTTAGCTATTATAGTGGACCGTCTAAATATTCAACAACTTTTCAATATATTTTACAAAAATTTTTTCCGATTTTTTGAATTTTCTTACTTTCGTCAAATAAAAAATGCTGTTAATATTCTAAATGGTGAAAATAGTAATTTTTGACCAATTATATTCATTCAGATGTGCATAATTTAATGTAATTTAGTTGTAAAATTTTATTGAAATAAGTACGGTCCTGACCTGTCCGAAGAAACCCGGTACCTAATTATTACTGTTATTAGTAATTATGGAATATCATAAAGTAACACTCAAATCATTTTAATTTTTTTACTCCGTCACAATTGTTTTGACTATTTCGGTACCTGTGTGTTTACGTATGCCGATACGTTTTGTAATTGTAATTTTTAATTACGATCAATTCCTTTCTAAATACAAATCCAAGGCCTTTTTGGTCAACAAGTGATATTTGAAAAATTTTGCTCAATGTAACTTTTACTCAAAGCTATCGATTTTTGCATTTATAATGGCTTTGTTCACGTTTAAACTTTACCCTAATGACTCAGTTGATACTGAAACGATTAAACAATATGTATTTTTTTTCGTTCAGTGGTCGATTTTGGTCATTACGGTTTGTGGTACAGGTTTCCCTGCCGTAACACGGTCGTTAAATTTTTGGAAACGGTTGTGTTATATGAAATCGTGTTGAACGAGGCTAAAAGTCAGTTTAAAAATGAGAATTACGTTTCGAAAATTGATTAAAATTTAATAATAAAAATAGATTACGATTTTTTTTGCAAAAAATATATTACAAAAAATTTGGTGTAATATACCAACTCATAAATTCATCTTAAAAACTCGTCAAGTGGGTGTTTTATACGCATTAAGTTAAGGCTCCTCAGTGGTTAGTTTTTCTTACCTTTCGGGATAAAATATACGGCATTCAAGTACATTTTTTACCTTAGATAGATGTGTTTGAAAAACGTGGCTTACACATGAAAAGTGGTTAAAAGAACCTCAATTTCATTTTAAAAGATTTTTTCAACAACGTCTACTTTCCAGCATTTCCCTTAATGATTTAAACCTGAATTTTTGGAGAATAGGGACAATTTTCGGTACTGTAAATTACTTTCTGAAACTTTCGAAAATTGTCGTACCTCGAAAATTACCGACACAACTTAGCCGACATAATTTTCATTGAGTGTTTCAAATTTTTTGGATCAATAGTTTATTGTAATGGCACAAATTATTTCATAAACAGCTTACGAGTGCTTTTTCGTACGAGGAAAGTTCCGAGAGGCTTCTTCGGAATCCAAACAAATTTTTTTATCGGAAATATCATGGTCTAGGAAAAACCGTGTTATACAAAGGAGCGTGTTAGAGTGTAACCGTGTTATGGGAGAATTATCTGTACTAAACTGTACTTGCATTTGAAATTTTCCGCTTATAATAGAAGTAATTAAATTAATTCAACACGTGAATTGTAAAGTGTGTATCACACGATTAACTCACATGAAATTGTCTATTGTGATATTGTGAACAAGACTGACAATCCACATAATTGGCGAACAATAGAGGAATAAAATGATTACAACACTTAGCCACGTCACGATCAATCACGTGAACTCAAAAATACTCCTGTTGCAGCATTTCGTATAACATCACGAATTTTCGATTAGAAAAATAACTTTTTCTTGAAAACCCAATCAAAATATATCTTTACCACGGTGTAAAAAAAATTTTCGCTAATTGAGGATGTTTTATTCGAGAGGTATCGTGCTGATACATACAGCATAATCTATTTTGTGCGATTTTAAAAAAAAATATCCATTAAGGTGAATCGATCAGTACTGACAAATTTGTGACAAATGAATTACTAAGTCTATTTTTCTCTCTATAAATAAATATAATTTATGTGTAGAAAAATAAATTAAATTTTATAATACATGTAACAGTATTAATATTTGATTATTATTCAATCTTCTAATTTGAATAATTTTAAAAGTAATGAATTTGATTCTGGTAGTGACGTGTACGCACACATAATAACTAACACGTACAAAAATATATTATGGGTGTATTAGTATAAAATGACATTTTTATGGTTTTTTTTTCTATTTATTGCAATAACTAAACGTCCAATATTAAACAAAATAGTTTTTTAATAATTCAAAAACATAAAAGAAAATAATTTTCAGTTTTTTAAATCTTAAAGTTGGTTTTTAATGACATAACTTACTTAAATACATACCACTGATTCCCCTCTAATGATTCTTTGGCATTTACTCGTACGTTAAAAATTTTAACTTTGAAAATTCATTTCTTCTAAACTACACGTCAGAAATTATTCAAAATAGTGTCAGTGAATGCATCATATCTTTCTCTATAATATACTAAAATTTCAAATTCTAAACTTGGACAATTTCAAGTGATCGATTCACCTTAAAATGTCCAATAATGTAAATACAAAGCAATAGATAGAAAAAAATTGAAACATTAATTTGCGATAAAATTACTAATTGATTGATTTTAAGCATTTAATCAGTACGTGGCATAAGAATATAAGTTACTGCATCAGGTGTATTTATCGCAGTTTTTATAATATTATATAAATGAAATAAAAATGTGTAAATTAATGCTTTATTTCGTTTAGGAAAGCAACTTTTAAGGAAATTGTGAGGTTTTGAGCGTTTTTGAGTTACGTATCTTCTATGAAACTTTTTTATGCGGTCCCGATCCACCGCATAAAAACAGTTTTAGCGAATTTTCGAATCGAAAATTCAGCTGTTACAGCTACTGTCATGACGCGACTTCAGTCCGGGACTGTAACAGAAATTTTTTTTGAGATAGATAGACACCGGAAATAACATTCACTAATATATATATATATATATATATATATATATATATATATATATATATATAAATATATATGTATTTATGTATTTATGTATCAGCACGATAACTCTAGAACAAAACATTCGATTTTTATGAAACTTGGTGAAAAGATTGGAAGTCCAAAAATCTTGGATGAGTTCTTCAGCCAGATACGTCCGATACCCGGAACATGGTTTTTTGGGCATTATTCGTGAAAAAATTGGTCTTTTGCCAAAATTTCCCCAAATCCAAAAATTTTTGTGATATTTTTTTTGACACCATTAGAAAAAGGATAAAAAATCACATAAAAAAGGTCCTTGAACTTTTATTCTATGTAAACTGGTTTCCGAGAAAAACTAATTTTTATAAACGGAAATTCGCTACGTTAGGCAGGATGCTGCCACAGGAGTATTTTTTTTTACAATCCGACGCGAACTATACTTTTTATAGATATTTATGAAGTTTCTTCGGAAATTCGTTAAAAAGTCAAATTGATACTTACAATTCGTAACAGTCCATAACTTTGCCAAATTGTGGTCACTTTTTGCATCATGTTCATGATGTGTGGCGCCTTTGGACGACTCTGAAAAAAGAAAAAATTTTCATTTAGTCGGGACGTGAAGGAAATAATTTATAATTATGCCGTTCTAAAGTAAACAAAAAAAAAAATGATGGTTATATAACTGATTCTTATAATTAATGCATACGGTATAGTAATTTAATTACTGACCAGATTGAAATCTTGACATTAAAAACAAAAAGAGAATTTTCCACAAATTATTTTTATGGCGTTTTTCTGTACAATGTTGTACAAAAATTTTTGGGGATTTGTTTTCATGTGCAGTGAAATGAAAATTGATTTAACCCTAGAATCATACGTACTCGTCAAATTGACTACCCAACTTCTCAACCTGCTCCAGTACTACAACTTGTCGTTGCTTGTCTGTTCTAAAACTTCTGGTATCTAATTTATTTCTTATGATAACACAGCAGACGTATCAATTTTGTTTATGGTTGCTGTCGTTTTGTTTATATTAAAATAGTGTGCGTCAATTTGACGTCGATATATGATTAATGTATGTTTTTCTTAAAGATTTTGTACTTCACATATAAAAGTTTTATTAATTTTTCTAAAATTTATTCAAGATATGGATGTTATAATTAATTTATTCAATGATAATGATAATGTGAAAGATGATTACACCTGTTTGACTTATAGAGACGACGTAATACTGAAGTTTTAATATATTGAATCGAAAACCAAAGAATGCGTTTCAAGTGACTTAATAAAAGATTAACAATTTATTTTGTGGAAAATATTTCAATTTTTATTATTTTTTTAGATATTATTCGAAAAATTTACTAACAATTTTTAGAAAATTTACAAATGTGCCTAATGAGGAAATAACTACATATCTACGGGAATATTTGTGACTGAGAAATTTCACATTCTGTAAAGTCACACATGTCCACCGACTCATAATAGTTCATAAATTAATTATTTGAAAGACATGTCTTATGATACAATGGATGTATTTCTATTTTTTAATCTATTATATCTATTTTTTAATTTTTATAATGAAAATATGTTTGATAAAAAGATTAAAAAATTTAATAAATATTTATGTATTAAAAAATTTTTCCAAATGCAGTTTTTTAAAATATTTTGTTCACTTTTGTAGTATTGTTATGTAAAAAAAATGTGTTTTTGCAAACAAACTCTAAAATTCTCCGTAAAAGTCCATTTAGTCAAATTGACGACGATGTATGATTAACGTTTCTCGTAGACCAACGTATGATTCTAGGGTTAATGTAATTCAAATTGGGTAGTGAATTTTTACATCCATTGCTGGCGTTCCAGACGAAAATTTTGTTAGCCTAACGTTAGCTAACGGAGCTTTCACCGTTACAAACCAGAGGGTTCTAATTCAAAAATTAGTGCACGTTAAATATTTTTTCACGGTTTTTCACGATATAAATACTTAATTTCTGAAGTACAGCGACATTTAAAAATTATGGAATAAAAATAATCAGTCACCATGTTAGAAATTGTTTTTTAATATATAATTTATATTAATTTTTTGAATGTGTGCCCGCCCTCTGGTTTGTAACGGTGAAAGCTCCGTTAGCTAACGTTAGGCTAACAAAATTTTCGTCTGGAACGCCAGCATTCTCTCTACTCTCATCAAAACAAATTGTAATCAACACATTCCCAATAATTGTTTAACGTTACGAATAAAACTGAATTTTTTGAACAACGGTGTACATCCAGGTACGACGTTTATATTATACATTAACGAGTGCTGTTTACAATGGATTAATGTGTATATAAGTGCAAATGTATTTTGTTTTTAATTGAAATTTATAAAAAATATAAACACTAATTATAAATATTAATGAATTTTAAAATGTTGAGTTTACAACATTATAATAAAACATATGACTGCAGCTAAACATATTAATGTATCTATTTTTAAAATGGAATGCATGTTATAAAAAAAAAATAATAAGAAAAGAAAAAAAGCAACAAACGTTAATATCTCAGTTATATAACCGTTTGAATTAATAATAAACGAAAATAAAATTCCCATAAATTATGGAAAAAAAAAGTGTATGAAAAACGCGCAAAGTCAAATTAAGTGCGCTTACATAATGTGGATCAATTTTCAAATTTTTTTTCGTTCCGCAGGTCAATCATAAATGTTTGTGTTGTATAAACCCTTTGACCAGTATAATTTTTACGTGAAACATACATTCCACTATCCCAATTGGTCACTAAAGGGTTCATTTTTAATTTGTTTGTTTTTTATTTTTATTTTTCAGTTTTGTTTTTTTGCGGGGTAAAATGTTGCATAACAAAATTCGCGTGTGAAACGTGTCACGTATCTCCGCAGAAACAAACAAGAATTTTATATTTTTTAGTGAGTCGAGGTAACCATTTTTTCGATTTTTTTGTCAATTTTGATTATCTAATGAATATATAAATGTAATTAATAATTAAAAAAAGCAAAAAAAAATTTGGCCTTCAAAATTGTTTAATCTTTATTTAAGTGATTCAGAATTTGGATGGACGCAAAAATATTATAACTTATATAACATCTAGAAACTGATTTCAGTTTCAATGTCAAAGTTTATTGCGAAAATTATAAATTAAAGCTGTAATTTGTAATATCGTATCTAAATACTAGGTATGTATGGTTATAATTGTGGTAGAAATGAAGATGTCCAAATTATGAAAATTACTATTGTAACATGACTGCACGCTAGATTAGAACTTTGTCAGTACAATTAAAGAATTTTCCAATCGTTTTAAATGGCAGGAAATATTTTCCTTCCGTCACAAACGTATAATCAGTAATAAGAAAATTTATCAAGTGCATGTTGGAGCGACTACTCTTGAAATATGTTATTATTAAATTGGAAATAAACAGAAAGCGGCGATGTAATTTTTGTAAGTTGATAAGTTTGCAGAACTGTGATAACGGTGCTCGGTCGGCGAAATTTATTACTAATAAATGAACGTTTATTCTTTATGGTAACGTAAAAGCCGCCATACCGGAACGCGATCATGTGTCCGAACAGTTTTGATATTTATATATTATTGAAGTTATTTCTGAAAGAAACCTCTGATAACAAAAATTATTATTAATCGAATGATTATTTTTCAATTTAAATTCACCTCGCACTTAATGTTTCCTTATTTAACCGATTCAGTGCCATTGGCATGTTAACATGCCAAAGGAAACAAAGAGGGAAATATATCTTGCAACAAAAGACAAGACTATATTTTTAAGGTCATTAATCATTTTGACATTTTTAAGTTGCACTGGAATGGTTTAAATTGAAAAATATTGTTTCTCAATTCTATAATAAAAATAAATTACAAGGACACTAAAAATCCACACTGGGTTATTTTCTAATAAAAATTTTTCCCCAAAAATGTTAAATTAAAGTTAAATTGATACTTCTCTAGTTGTCCAACTTGCTTTAAAATGAAATAATAATAAAAAAAATAATACTGTGGATAATTTTATATATAAATATTTACAGAAATATATAAAATTTGCTTCTAACAATTTTTATTGAATGTTTTAACATAATTGAATTTACAGTGTACTATAAGAACATGAAAAAAATTGTTTATTATTGTTAGCAAAAAAATTTTCGAAGCTTTGACTAAATATGTATGTATTACATATATTACTATAGACCGGATGAAATAATTTTTCACAGGACCGGCTTAACGATTTCAGTGTAATACTGTTAGACTGTTTGTATTTATGTATGAGTCTGCTGCAACAGAAATAACAGAATCCTGAAAATTTATTGAAATTCAACATAGAGAAGCAAAAACTTTTTAGAAAAATTTTATTATGTGAGATTTATATCAAAAATAAAAAGGGGCCCCAAATTTTATTGAATTAAAGTTTTGCAATATTTATTTGTCTAACTAGCTCGCAGTTACATATAAAACAAAATTTATTACTTCCGTTCCCACCGACAGCTTTCTTTGAGTATCAATTGACAAACAAACTCATCTCTTTTTAACTTTTTAAAATTTAATATATGTACCTTGTTTACAATTTTTTAAAATTTTTAGTTTTCTACATAGGTACATACACATGCAATGTAAATCAAGCAATATTTAATCTAGTTGTCCATTCCATTTCATTCAAACACATAAACAAAACATCATTTTGATGACATCGTACGTGTCTTACGTATAAATATGTACGTATGCATTATTTGTATTTAACCACAGATACTATTGATATTAGAATATTTGTATGGACCATACAATAGAAGTTTTTTAGATATTATTTTTTTGAAGCAAAATCGTCATATTGATTAACACCTTTTTATAATCTACAAACACAGAATACCTACAAACTATCGATGGTAATGAATATTTTTTAATTTTTATGTGATTTTTGTTGTAATTGGAGAGTATTTATTAATAAATGTTCTAAAAATATTTATACTAACAAATATAACATCAGTTAATCTAGAAAAATTTTAAATCCCCTCTTGTTTAACCATCCATATTCGTCAACACTTTTAGTCACTTTTCATTTTCATATAGATTGTGTATATAAGTGTATTCCCACTATTTATTCAATGCTCAAAAGTATATACAAAAAAAATATTAGCAAAAATGAAATAAATACCTACATAATATTTTATTAGATAACACATTATTAACGTTACATTTTTTTTTCTTAATATGTATACTTTTATTTGTGTATAGTTTGTTGGCAAGATATACTAGTTTTGGATGAACATTTTTTAAGGAAAAATTAAGTAATATTTTCTAAAACATATTATGTTAATTCGATTTAAGTTAATCAGTTTATGTATGTATGTATGTAAAGGAACATTATTTGCTCTAGCAGTCTCATACATAAATACAAACAGTCTAACAGTATTACACTGAAATCGTTAAGCCGGTCCTGTGAAAAATTATTTTATCCGGACTATATATATTACATATTATAAAAAATCAATAAATTATTCTGTCAACTATAAAAACACATTGGCCACATTGATCTGCAGCAGGTATTCATGCACGTACGCTTCTTATAAAGTCAGTATTATATGATTATAATTTATAAAATTAAAAATACACCACAAATCCAATTTTACGTAGCGGTCGGTGCAAATTTAAGGGGAAGTACGTAAAATCGGAAGATCAGGGGCGTCGGTAAACTTTTGTTTCGGGGGTTGGTAAATATTATTTATCTGAATTTATTTAAAACAATATTATCTTAAGAGACAATTTATACCTAAAATTCGGTTGTGTAGACAAAGGAAATCGAATGTTATACTAATGAATATGAGTGACGACTTTTAGAAAACTGTCGAAATATCAACTTCACTATCGCATTCATCAGCGTAAAAGACACCAAATAGCGGAAGCTGACAAAAATTCTAGAATATTCTACTCGTAAACTAGCAAAGATACCAAAAAACAAACTTCACTATTGAATTGGGCACTAAAAATTAGATTAAGCAGCGCATTTTGACAAAAATTCTAGAATGTTCTATTCGTCAACTAACAAAGATATCGAAAAATCGATTGCACCATTTAATTGGTCATCGAATAAAAGACGGAAGAGCACAATTTGATAAATGTTCTAGAATATTCTATTCGTCAAATAGCAAAAATTGTTTGTCAAAATCGAACATTTGGTTTACATTAGTTTAATTTCGGTTGGACAATTAAGTGGTGCAATAGATTTTCCAGTATCTTTGTTAGTTGACAAATAGAATATTCTAGAACATTTCTCAAAATGTGTTATTTGGTCTCTCTTTTTGGTAGCCAATTCAATGGCGACGTTTTTTTTGAGTATCTTTGCTAGTTGACGAATAGAATATTCCAGAACATTTGTCAAAATGTGTAATTTGACCTCTTTTTCAATGGACAGTTAAATGGTTCCATTGATTTTTCAATATCTTTGCTAGTTTACAAACAGAACATTCTAGAATTTTTGTCAAACTACACTGTTTAATCTCATTTTTAATGACCAATTCAACGGTGAAGTCTGTTTTTTGATATCTCTACTAGTTGAGGATTAGAATATTCTAGAATTTTACGTTGCTCATTTTGCATTTGTATTTTGCATATTAAGTATACGGAATATGTGCATATATATCTGCAGTGAAATTTTAAATTTTTAAAAGGCTAAGAGACCCTCAGACAATATTACCTACGGCCCTGACTCTGGCTTGGTACATAAATTTTCACCAACACAAACAAACAACAACATATCTGTGAGAGGAGAACCCCACTAAATCGCTGACGTCACTACGTAAAATCGGAGTACGTACCATTGGATGGCCACTGTACGTAAGATATTGTGCGATACACACAAAGTGGAAATGTCAAATTATAAGAATGGTAGATAATGGTTTCTTCATTCTCTTTACTTAAGTTTTTGTAGAATGTATTTTACTTAAAATGAATATCATAATGACATCTGAAATAATTTTAAAAAAATTATTACATGTTCCAAATATTAGTTTAATACCGACTTTACAAAACATACAACATAACAATGTTTATATTTTATGAAGGAAACAAAAATCTTACAATTAAAATAAAATATTTCCAGAAGTACGCAGATAAAATGTAAACAATTTTCTCTCTTTATCAATGTTTTTAAACCTGTCTTTTACAAACAAAAATTATTTGGCAGCCATTGAGTTAATTAAAGAAATACATATATACATATATATTAAACAATTTTTGTTGAATACAGTATTTTGATCCTTTATTTACGTCTGATACTTAGACCATTCTATGTTTCCTACTTTGACGTCTAGATGTCACTCTATGTGTCATATTACTCATATTACACGTCAGTTTGTATATCGGTTCCCAACTCCTAGTGTCATTAATATTTCTTTGTTTTGGTATAGATGTCGACAATTTGTAAAAGAAAAACATTAATAAATCAAAATTTTTGGGGTGTATTTTTTTAAAAACATATTCACTGGATTAAAAAAACTTTCTTTCACGCTTATTAAGAAAAAAAAATGGGTGTTTAATTTATTTGTCAATTTTTATAAGCCAGTTTAATTACACACCTAAGAATAGTGTTCCGGTATAATGACTTTTACGTTACTAATGTTTTGATTTCCGTTTAAATTTAAAGAATTAATAAAGTTTTTCTTCGGTTTGTTTCCAAATTAATAACAACATCATCACAATGTCATATCATAACATATTTCAAGAATAGCCTTCCTTAAGTTCTCAAAGGTTTGTGTCGACGAACCAACCAAAATTTTTAGATAACGAAGGACACAAAGGAATGGTTTATATGTATATACAGTTGAACCTTTTTTGTGCGGTAGATAGGGACCGCATAAAAAAAATCGCACAAAAGAAATATATTCAAAAATGTCGTAAATAGCTATAAAAAGTTTAGTTCGGTCCAGATTGCAAAAAAAAAACTTTTTTATGCGGTGGATCGGGACCGCATAAGAAAAGTTTCATCGAAAAAACATAACTCAAAACGCTCAAAACCTTACAATTTCCTTAGAAGTTGCTTTTCTAAACCAGATAAAACATTAATTTACACGTGGGAACATTTTATTTCAATTTTATACTGTTATGAAAATTGTGAAAAATACATTTGTAAGAAAAAACTAAATGATGCAATAACTTATATTCTTATACAATGTACTGATTTAATGCTTAAAAACCATTAAAAAGTATTTTTATCAAAGCAAGTTACTATAGTTAATGTTTAAGCTTCTTACTTTCTCTTGGTTTTGATTCATATTAAACCGCATAAAAAAAATCGCACAAAAAAGGACCGTATAAAAAAAAGGTTTAGCTGTAATTTGTTTCGGTAATATATGGTTTTCAAATTTGCTGCGGGAGGTGGGGGCGGGGCTTACAAAAAACCTGACTGTGAAGCTCAATATGACGTAAACGGAACATAATTTTATTATTTAAAAAGAAAAATAAATTATTTTTATAAATAGGTATTAGAAAACTTTGTAAATATACATAATTTTCGCTTGGTGATTTTAATGAAACAATTAGTAGTAAACATTTATCACCCATTGTGATCAGTGATCACACATATTTTATGTGTGCTAAAATATTTCCATCTATGATAGTAAAATTAACGTCAACTTATTAAACGTTTTAACAATGTGACACGATGTGACACGTGGAAATAATAAGTGATTTATTGACGATTCCAAGAGTGCGTGGTGGGCGCACAAAAACTCACAGACATCACGAAAACATAAGGATTTCGTGTGGTTGTGCTACGAAATTCTTATGTTTTTAAAAGAATTTTTTTTTTGGTTGTATATTAACTGAAATTTACACGTTCATGATTTTGAGATTTTTTTCCGGAAACTTAAAAATTATAACCCGTAAAAACACTAATGTACATCGTAAAAAAATTTATGTTCTGCGTAAAAAAAAGTAGCGATTAAAATTTTTGTATTAAATAAGAAGTAACACAACCCTGCGTCAATGTAACATTTCGTGTTTGTGTTAAATGAAAATATTAACACAAATTTCGATTTAACAGAATAAAAATGTTAACCTGTTTTGAACAACAAAGAAGTAACACAATCTTTGTGTAAAGCAAAATAATAAGTACGTAAGTTACATTAGAATATACATATATCTAGCAAAATATATATAATGAAAAAGATGCGAGTAGTTCTTATTATTAAACAAAACCGAAAAATTATAAGTTTTTTCAGTTATTGACGAATATAGTTTTATTAAACGTTTAAAATTGGAACAATTTTCTTACATTTTAAGGTCATTTTGTTACAGATTCAGTTACAAAAAATCATGTAAGCTTACTCACATGTAAGATTGTATATTATAATTATAATACAATCTCAAATAAGCTTACATGATTTTTTTTGTAACTGAATCTGTAACAAAATAACCTTACAATGTATGAAAATTGTTTCGTTTTTAAACGTTTAATAAAACTATATTCGTGAATAACTGAAAAAACTTATAATTTTTCGGTTTTGTTTAATAATAAGAACTACTCTCATCTTTTTTATTATATATATATTTTGGTAGATATATATATGGAAACAAGTAAGAATTTTTACAAAGGATTGACCTACTTTGCGTTCTTTGAGTCTCATTTATAATAATATTTGAACAAAATCGTTATAATTTTTGACGATTTTCAAATATCTTAAGCTGCAGTGAAAGTAAAATATTGAATAAAAAAGTTTAACAACTAACTCTGATAAATCTGAAAAATTAATACAAAATGTACGTCCTCTTGTGTGTTAAATCATTGACACAAATCTTGTGTAAAGATTTGACACATATGCTTTGTGTTAAAATAACGCAAAAAATTGAGTGGACTGTTCTGGACATGTGAAATGTGTTAATTTTAACACAAATTTTTTTCACTGTGTATCTTAATTAATTTACCCGCTACTGTATTCAGTGTGAAAAAAATTCGGATAAAATTTAACGGACCAATTTTTTGTTTTATAACAGTGAAATCGAGATTTTCTTAGAAATTTCAAATGAATCTAGTGGTTGGAACATTTTCATTATATTTTGATTTATAATTGACTTGAACAACGCATTTAATTATGTCAGTTAATTTATTTATTAATTATTTTCTAAATCAGATCAATTGAATTTTGTAGAGTGATAGTTTTTTTTTTTTTCGTAAATATTCATGTTCGAAGAAAATGTTTATGTAAACGTGGAAAATTTTAACGATTTGACGTAATAAATACGAAATTACTATATAAAACCTTCAATTTTTTAATTTTTTTTTTTCATCCTTCGTGACACGGAATAATTTTATTAACAAAGTGGGATGATATTTTCAATACACAGGGCCAGGAAAATTACAAACGATCGTAATTAAAATAAATAAATTTTGAAACGCGCATGGAAACCAAGGACACAACCGAAATATGTAAGTGTCACTTTCGTTCTCCATCGTTCACTGATCGATATATTTAGGTTATTGCTCTGTTTTGGGGGAATGTATATGTATTGAAAGTGAATTAGTTTTGCAAAAATTTGTATAATGTGTCCGCACGATAACTCTCGAACGAAACATCCTATTTTTACGAAATTTCAACGACCTTTGGATGTGTCCTTTAGTTAAACACGTCAAAAAAATGAGAGCCAAATTTTTCAATATGTTTTTGAATCATTATCCTCTGTAAGTGGGTTTTCGAGAAAAATTAATATTTCTAAACGAAAATTTGCTATGTTATGCAGGATGCTACGACAGCGGATATTTATTTATTTGATTAAGTGTTGATTATTGATGTGTTTTGGGGATTCCCCATTAACTGCGTGTGTGCTAAAAATGTAATTTTTTAAATAAACATTTTGTGTATTAAATACTAAAATATAAAATATTCAAAAAACGTTCTTTAATTTCCAGAATGGTCTAATGTGCCAATCCCCTTATACAGGAGGGTCAAGTTCCCGAATGGGACGATTTAAAAAAATATGTATATACAGCTGAACCTTTTTTATGCGTTTTTTAAAAAAAATGGCCATTTAAATGCATAATATAAATCAAAATCAAGAGACAGTAAGAAACTTAAGCATTTACTATAATGACTTTCTTTGATAAAAATACTGTTTAATGGTTTTTCATGTATTTTTCACAAACAAACGTATTTTTCACAATTTTCATAATATTATAAAAATGAAATAAAATGTTCCCACGTGTAAATTAATGTTTTATCTTGTTTAGAAAAGCAACTTCTAAGGAAATTGTGAGATTTTGAGCGTTTTGAGTGATGTTTTTTCGATGAAACTTTTTTTATGCGGTCCCTATCCACCGTACAAAAAAAGGATCAACTGTATATTGTTCATTTCGTTCATTTTCTAGACTTTTCAGTTTTTCACGAATTATATAATGTCTGTAATTTTAAATTAAAATTACTATAATTTTCATTTAAATTGACTGTTGGTAAATAATTTGAATTACTGTGTTTCCCACAAAACAATTACTTTGGTTGTTTATACTAGCATGTATTATTACAAGTTGACTTGTAGCTTGTAGATATGATGTTTTATGATTCTTTGTTAGAAGTTATCATAGGTAGATCTTAATAAATAATTGCCACACAGTAAAATTCAACGAACTAAGAACATTTTTTAAAACGAAAATTTATTGGTAATTGCAATAAAAAAATTATGTTACATATTAAACAAAGAGTGGTTGAAGATTTTTTCCAAAGAATTTCGTACCAGTTGAAATTTTGTATAATATGTACAGAATTCAGTGGCGCAATTCTACACGGAATTTCGTTATTTTGATAGCAACCCTGAATAGTTCACATCAAAATTACCCGAATTCAATCAATCAGCCAAATTTAAATCACGTCCATAAACACTGTCGTCATCGAGTCAATTAAAATTTTTCAATGTTTTAAAAACCGTAAATTAAGGGGGGAGGGTCCTCTAGAATTTTCAAATTTTTCATTTTTTGTTTTACTTTAAAAGTTCATTTGAACCTTAAGGAATATATTTCTTATGTTTTAATCCCAACAGAAAGATTATCTTAGATAACGATAAACTGCTGTTAACTCTACTTTTCAAGAACGAAAACTTTTTAATAGCGTTTTTCTCTAAACAGGTATTTTTCCGCGCCGTGGAACATAACTTAAAAAGTTATTAAGTTATTAACTTGAAATTTTGTACAGATATTCTTTAAGATATTGGCCTTTGTATATACCTAAAATTTTACATAAATTATTACTATAAATATTGTTTATAACAATTTGTTTATTAAAAAAAAGCGAAACTTTTTTCTTTTTGATTTTAAATTGTGAAAAGAAATTTTCTCATCAGAAATAGGTATATGCAAAGCGTAATGACTTATTTTAATAAAATTTTTTTGTCCGATTGAATTCAGTTGAATACAAGAGGCTGGACATTCCACGGCGCAAATTAAAAGAGTCAACTTGAAACAGCTGTAGCGCCGCCATTTTTTCTTTTTTTTTTGCATAAAAATTTATGAGTGAATACACTATAACGTCTGGAGGACCCTCCCCCCTTAAACGATAGAATGATGAAATAGAAAGCAAATTTTACAGGTTTTCGAAGTCGCTATTTCCGTTTTTATCAAAATTAGACACGTAACATCACTAGAAAAGAGTTCTGTCAAATTAGTCATATTTCTAAAAGGAAATTCATTATTTTGATAGTAAAAATGAAGTTCACTCCCGAAATTACTCCAATTCAGTCAATCAATCAAATTCAAAACATTTCTATCAAATTTTATTTAAGAAAAATAAATTTTTTTGAATTTAGTGACGTCATAAGGTTTTCTGAAACGTTTCATTGCCTTAAAAACTTTAAATAATACGATACAATAACGAAATTCGAAGCGAATTATAGGTTTTCGGAGTCGTTCTTTTCATTTTTGCCTTTCACTTTTGAAGCTTGTAAGGCCGCTAGAAACAGGACTTCTGTCGAATCAGTCGTATTTTTAACCCTAGAATCATACGTACTCGTCAAATTGACTACCCAACTTCTCTACCTGCTCCAGTACTACAACTTGTCGTTGCTTGTCTGTTCTAAAACTTCTGTTATCTAATTTATTTGTTATGATAACATAGAAGACGTATCAGTTTTGTTTATAGTTGCTGTCGTTTTGTTTATATTAAAATAGTGTGCGTCAATTTGACGACGATATATGATTAACGTATGTTTTTTTTAAAGATTTTGTACTTTACATATTAATAGTTTTCCTAATTTTTCTAAAATTTATTAAAGATATGGATGTTATAATTAATTTATTCAGTGATAATGATAATGTGAAAGATGATTACACCTGTTTGACTTACAGAGACGACATAATACTGAAGTTTTAATATATGGAATCGAAAACCAAAGAATACGTTTCAAGTGACTTAATAAAAGATTAACAATTTATTTTGTGGAAAATATTTTAATTTTTATTATTTTTTGAGATTTTATTCGAAAAATTACTAACAAATTTTAAAAAATTTACAAATGTGCCTAATGAGGAAATAATACATGTCCACCGACTCATAATTGTTCATAAATTAATTATTTGAAAGATATGTCTTATGATACAATTGATGTATTTATCTATTTTTTAATTTTTATAATGAAAAAATGCTTTGATAAAAAGTTAAAAAAAAATTAGCAGATATTTATATTAAAAAAATTTTCCAAATGCAATTTTTTAAAATATTTTGTTCGCTTTTGTAGTATTGCTATGTAAAAAAAAATGTTTTTGGCAAATAAACTCTAAAATTCTCCGTAAATGGTCCATTCGTCAAATTGACGACGATTTATGGATTAACGTTTCTCGTAGACCAACGTACGATTCTAGGGTTTTTTGTTGGCAAAAATGAAAACTTCACATTCGAATTACCTCAATTCTACTATTCACTTTAATTCAAATCATTTCTAAAATTTGAAAATAATTAAATTTTTGAATTTGGATCACGTTCGAGTGTCTATTTCGGGAATAAAAAAACAACTATCAATTTAGTTAGAAATACTTAGATGACAGAACTTCCTCTGGATACACGTAATTTAAATTGGTATTAAGTCATTTTACGTCTAAATGTGCGAATTATTATTTGTTATAAAGGCAAGTAAACATTGATTCAAGTAAATTGAAATGTGTAACTGGTGATCTATAGACGATTATTCCAATGTATTACGTAAGTGTATTAATATTATATTATTTTTATATATATGTAAGTAATAGTAACTCTTTAAAATTTTCACCTTGACTTTGATGCATGACCATTTGTGAGGAATTCATTAGCACACTTAAGTAACTGTTAACTGGTTTTTTGTCAGTTTTAAAACTAGGCGGTTTTTTGGAAGATCCACTGTTTAATAAAAGTGAATGTACTTCACAATATTGAACTGAAAAATTTTCATTAAATGTTCGGTCGGTTAGATAACTTAACGGGGCAATCTACACACTTTATCCAATAAAAAATTGGTTTGACATGTCCGTCCGTCTGTTTATCGGTTTGTCCATCTGTCACAACCCTTGATTACTTGCCGTTACATACTCCCGCCCCGTTTTTGCTACATTTTTCGGCCGGCTTTACGTCTTAGTCAAGTTTAAAGAAAAATGAAGTAAGGATGCGATTCTCAACAGTTCTTTTATTAGTCCAGGAGGTATCGGCGCATGAGTACCGAAAACTATTCCACCTTAATTTTTTTTATGTGATCCTGTTCAAATTGCCCTACTGATGATATAAATGCATGTTGCCATGGGGCAACCCGGGGCCATATTGTTTAAACCGAAATTGTTTAAACAATTGCAAGGAATTGTTATTTTTCAACCGGATTTTTTTTTATATCCTTTATTATAATAAAAAAGGCTTTTTACGATAAAGTTAATATTTTTAGAGATATGAATTTTTAAAGGTTAGAAAAATATTTATATTTTATTTATTTATTTATTTATTTATTTTTTTAAATATATTTTTCATGGGTCAAAAGTACCCAAATTTAAGATTTTTCGAACCTTTAAAAATTCATATCTCTAAAAATATTAACTTTATAATATTAATAGATTTGAGCGTTACTTTATGGTATTCCATATTTGTAAATAATAAACAAATACTTTACTTTGCATAATACCACTTTTATTTTTGAAACTGTGACAATATTGTTTCGAACCGTTAGTTCATTTTCAAACAGAAGTTTTTTCTGTTTGAAAATGAACTAACGGTTCGAAACAATATTGTCACAGTTTCAAAAATAAAAGTGGTATTTTGCAAAGTAAAGTATTTGTTTATTATTTACAAATATTAACTTTATCGTGAAAAGCCATAGGACCTTTTTTATTTGTATTTCAATAAAGAATATAAAAAAAATTTGTCCGGTTGAAAAATAACAATTCCTGGCAATTGTTTAAACAATTTCGGTTTAAACAATATGGTCCCGGGTTGCCCCATGGCAACATGCATTTATATCATCAGTAGGGCAATTGGAACGGAATCGCATAAAAAAATTATGGTGGAATAGTTTTCGGTACTCATGCGCCGATACCTCTTGGACTATATTAGAAAACATCTCTCAAAAAAATTAATGATTTTTCATGAAAGCTGTGAAAAACTACTAAGGAACCCTAATTTACTGTGTGTGGAACATGCACTTGATGAATTTTCTTGGATGGAAAACAACTAAATAGCATCCAATTACTATTAATTTACTTAGGTTTCCTGTAATTACTTGAAAAAATTTACGTTTAATAAAGTGGTTTGGTCGACCGAATTGCCTCTAATTATTTCATTAGTGTACTTTTCAAAATTAACAAATTCAACCTTTTAAAGCGGTTTCGATCTGAAGGTTGGTAATTACTCCTCGATTATTTTCAGACAAAGCAAAAAATTTTCATATTTTACTCGAAATAAAACTAAATAAACGTTTTACTAATATTAGCGAATCTCCAAAATGGAATTCAGCTATTACAGCCACTGTCATGATGCGACTTGAGCCCGGGATTATGGTAGAAATTTCCAAGTATCCAAGATTATCCAAGATATGGTAGAAGTATCCAATATTTACGAAATTTGGTGAAAACATTGGAAGTCCCAAACCCTTGGATGAGTTTGTCAGCCAGACACGTCGGATGCCAGAAACATGGTTTTTGTTCTTGCAAAAAATTAGTTTTCTGCCAAAATTTCCATTTATTCAAAAATTTTTGCGAAATTTTTTTACACTATTTAAAAGAGGAGAAAAAATTACATAAAAAAGGTCTTTAAACTATTATTCTATGTCAACTAGTTTCCGAGAAAAACTAATTTTTATAAACGGAAATTCGCTATGTTATGCAGGATGCTGCGATAGGGGTATTTACTTTTAATTACGAAATAACTTTCACTATAAGTGAAAATATTTGGATAAACACAAAATTCGTCTGATGCATATTGGACACGCAATAAGTTAGGATTACGTAGTCAGCAAATACAATTTTTCACAACTTTTAGGCTAAAACGCAGGGAAGAAATTTAAGTAACCAGTATATTTTTTACAGTCATCAAAAAATTTAACAAGTGCGGGTTAGACACGCATTAAGTCAGGATTTCGTAGTTCAGTAGTTCGATTTTTTTCACAATTCTCAGGATAAAACAAATCATATGATTATTTGAACCTTTTACTTTCTATGTAAGTTAAAAAAATTTTAATAAAAATTTTTAAAATAAAAAATAATGTGGTCAAAAACGTTCGTCGTTAAAACTACGACATCTTAAAAATTGATAAATATATTCATGACAATGGCACTTGCAGGAAACAATTCTTTGAAAATTCTTAAGGTAGTTGGTCGATAAAACGATTTTTTCAAAGGATTTTAACGAAACTTCTCTAGACATTTATTTAACCCAGTACCAATAATACGAGCCCTTACCGAAAAAAAATTGACCATCACAATTTTGAGAAAGACGATTTTAAAGTTTGATAATTTTAACACGGGCTCTTATGAGAAAACTTTTTTTTTTTTTTTTTTTTGAATAATATGAAAACGTGTCAAAAGCATTTGAAAAAAATTTAATATGCTATAAAATACAAAGTTACAAACCATATTTAATAAGAGATAAAAATTATTCACCACGCCGTTTTTTAAATATAATTTATAAACATCATTTTACAACGTTTTTACGACGCTTTTTCAACAATTCTTTTAAATTGCTACAACATAAGCGCGCGGAAATTAAAAAAAAACAAATGGTATACAAATATAATCACTGGCGAACATTAATACATTATTTAATTTTTTATAAAAGAAAATTTTTTCACTCTGACATACTTTTACACTTGACTATCTCAGAGCAACTACGTTAAGATAGATGTTAACCCACTGAAGTTCCAAATTTCGTGAAATAGATCAAAATCAAATTTGATCACAAATTTCGAGTGGGTGACAGTGGGTAAGGTCAATGCAATTTTATAAATTATATTTTTTCAATTTCTTTCGACCTTATGTTGTCTGTTCGTTTGCACCAATTAAATTCAATTTATACAAACATTTTGGCCATGGTCGTAGTACTAGTCAGTTTGGTGCAATAATAGACTAACGCAACTAGAGTGGTGTCGCAACGGTTATGTGGCGCGATGATCGAGGTTTTACTGTACGATTATGTAAACAGTTTAAAAATTTTTATTGATTTTTGCGCGCAAAAACAACAATTTTATTGAAATTTAATAACATTGACACCGTTAATTATTGATACCAATGAAAATTTATTGAATAATTCGAATTTTCATTGAAAATTAAAAATCGTAAAAGGGTTAAATTTATAGATATTCAAATTTTTTTTTTTTGATGAAATATTACTTTTAGGTAGAGTCCCAATAATAAATAGAGTCGTGACATGTCATCCATTTTCTGTCCAAAACAGAGCGGGAAACGTCAAAATTAATTATCACATGTTTGAGTTAAATATTTTTGAGTATGGTTCATTTCAGTTAAATTTAACCATGATTCGTCACTTTGAATTTAAATAATTTCCGTTTTCTTGGCTTTATCTCTTTCATTATTGCATTTACGTAAATTTTAAGACTGCAGTTTTCTTTTAGAAAAGAATAGAGGATTGATTTGTTTCGAATACAAGAATTTTTTAATTGTTTAAGGAAAACTCATGACCAATTGTATCCGAAATGAGGTATACATAATTATTGTTAATAAGTTATAAATTAATGAACAATTAAAAAATTTTAATTTAATTATTCTTTCTACACGGAGAGAAAATTCCTATAAAAATTACTGTGCTCATACTACAATCGACGTGTAACAGGCGAACATATCCAATTTTTGTACGATAAAATTATAAAAATTACAATAATATAACTATAATTTTTATAATTTTACCGTACAAAAATTGGATATGTTCGCCTGTTACACGTCGATTGTAGTATGAGCCCAGTAATTTTTATAGGAATTTTCTCTCCGTGTAGATTCTAAATGATTTTTGTTAATATTTATTTTTAATGTATTTTATGCAAACTGTGGACAGAAAATGCCGGAATCAATTAGCGTTCAGTATTCATATCACGACTCTATTTATTATAGGGACTCTACTTTTAGGGTTTCTCTTTTTAACTTTTCCGTAATGTCTCAAAAGTTGAAATAATTTCTTTATTTTAAAAATTTTAATTATGCAGTGTACTGATTAAATGCTTAAAAGCAATCAATAAGTAACTTTATCGTAAATTAATATTCAAATTTCTTACTTTTTCTTACTTCCCTTTCACTTTAAGCACCTACAATTAGAGGGGCACTTTTATAAAGAAAAAATGTCACAAAAAACCCGCATAAAAACAGTTTTTCCTTATGTATACAAAAATTTTTCTTATATTTTGCCCCACGAAGTCTGAAAAACTAATTACGACTTACGAAACTCTAACTTAATGCGTATCTAACACGCACTTGTATATTTTTTTAAATAATTCTCTTACTAGGAGCTTATTAACGTACTCCGAGATAGTCAGGTACAAAAGTATATCTCAGTGAAAAAATTTTATCAAAAATTAAATAATGTATTAATATTCGTCAGTTATTATATTCGTATACCACTTGTTTTTTTTTAATTTCCGCGCGCTTATGTTGTAGCAATATAAAAGCATTGTTGAAAAAGCTTTGTAAAAACGTTGTAAAATGATGTTTTTAAATTATATTTCAAAAACAGCGTAGTGAATAATTTTTATTTCTTATTAAATATGGTTTGTAACTTTGTATTTTATAACATATTAAATTTTTATCAAATTCCTTTGACACGTTTTCATTTTATTCAAAAAAAAAAAAAAAAAAAAAAAAAAAAAAATAGAATTTTCCCATAAGAGCCCGTGTTAAAATTACAAAACTTTGAAATCGTCTTTCTCAAAATTGGGGTAGTCAGTTTTAATCGGAATTAGCTCGTATTATTGGTACTGAATTAAATAAATATCCAGAGAAGTTTCGTCAAAATTTAAAAAAAAAAAAAAAAAAAAAAACGTTTTATCGATCAACTACCTTAATCAAGCAATGATATTAAATACGTTGTCTATCTGTAGTTATATTTGTAATCTATCTTTAAATCTGATTATGTAGTGAGTATAATCATGATTAATAGGGTGATAGTGACTAAATGGATTACGTTAGTCATAGAATGTATACGTTGTATAATCAAATTCTAATCAGAAGTTTTGATTAAAATATTCTTTTCTATACATAGTAATTAACATACATAATTTATGCATAACTTTTACGGTTTTTAGAAATCAGTTATGTTTCGATAGCCACTGATTACGAACCACCGGAGCCAGTGAATCATTTCGTTGATAACAAAATGTAGTATAATAATTAGGTACCGGGTTTCTTCGGACAGGTCAGGACCGTACTTATTTCAATAAAATTTTGCAACTAAATTACATTTAATTATGCACATTTGAATGAATATAATTGGTCAAAAATTACATTTTTCACCATTTAGAATACTAACAGCATTTTTTATTTGACGAAAGTAAGAAAATTCATGAAATCGGAAAAAATTTTTGTAAAATATATTGAAAAGTTGTTGAATATTTAGACGGTCCACTATAATAGCTAAGACGTACGTATTTACTAAGATTTTTTATTATTGAAAAACAAATTTTTAACAAGCAACTATACTTCTATCTCTCAAAATTGAAAACAATAAAAAAAGATGAATTTATTTAATTTAAATGACATGTCACCTAAATCACATACATAATATAAATAAAAATACTTTTGATAGTCAATTAAAATTACAGTGGCACTTTTCAATTGTGCAGGTAATAAATAAGTAAAAGAAAAAAAAGGATGTTTACATAAAATATGTATAAACAATATTTTGATACACATATGTATGTGTGTATGTAACTTGTGTACGTTGTTTTTATGAAAATATTTTGCACTTTCAGTCACATTTAGTGCAATATGTATACCTGCATATGCTAAAGACGAAACTGTCTGATCCGAAAGAAATCCGATACCTGATAATAATTAATAAAAAAAAAGTAATTATAGTACGTGAATGGTGACGGTCCCTTTGTACTGTGCCCAGAACTAAATTTTTTTACAGTACAGCAGGATTCGTATTATCGGGCGGACCTTAATCAGATAAAATTTTTAATTTAACAAAAGAAATAAATACCTTCTAAAAATTAACGAATGATTTTTGGATATGTGAACCAATTCTGACGTATAGTTTGTGAGAGGAACATTTTTAACTAATCGGGGAATCCCCAAAACATATCGGAAATCGACATTTAAGGGAAGATTCGCCAAAAAAACAAAAAAAATCGACCCTTTTTTATGTCACCGAAGGATGACATATTAATCTCGTTGTGTGATTATAGTGGGGGAAAAATTAATAATAATAATAATAATAATAATAATATATAATATAATAATTATCGAGTTGTACACGCATATATTGAATAAACGCAAGAGGACTGTATTCTTACTGTATTATAGAGTTGTACATGCATATATTGAATAAACGCAAGAGGGCTGCAATTCTCACTGTACTTAAAAAACGAGCCAAAAAATCATAAATTAACACTTTTACTGTGGTGACATTAATTAATGCGTGTCAAAAACACGCACTTGACGAATTTTTATTTATTTATTTATTTTTTTTATACAAATAAATATTTTATTAAAAAACTAAACATACGACATTGTTTCTACATGTCTTGAGATTACAAAAAATTTTTTTTTTTTAAATTCATTAATGGGCTGAGTATAATATGGTTTTCAAGTCGACACTGCGAGATTTTCCACCTTGATGGTTCCTCGCGTTCTGAAATTCTCAGTGAACCAAAATAAAAAAATCAAGAATTTTCTAAAAATATAAATATACAGTTATGGCACTAACTAGGATCTAAAAAAAAAAAAAATAAAAAACCAGCGAGAAATCACATTTTGAAAATAAATTTTCAAAAATCACCCCATTTTCTCGACTATAAACAGCCGCAATTTTGAAAATATATTACGGAATCAAAAGATCCTAGTTCCTGCCAAAATGACGGTATCGAGGAATAATATGCACTTTGATTTATGTCGATATCTCAAATACTTTTTGAGATACATGAGGAACCAAGTCGAAAAATGTACTTCCGAGAAAAAAACATTGCAAGTTTTTATTTTTAAATTCAATTATAGTAAAGTGCGTGCACTAAAATGCCCACAACTTTTTGATTTTTCATTTAAAAAAAAAAAAATTAGGAGAATATTTTTAACACCTTAAGGAACATAATTAGGAAGAAAAAAATCGACTTGTCTTTTTTAGCGAATCTTTCCTTAATCGAATAAATAAAAAAAAAATATTTTAACAAACTTGAACTTTTCATATACAAAATTTGAGAGTAGACTGTTCGGTTACGAGCCAGCTTTCGAGTAATTAATTCATCATCAGGTATAATACAATTGTATTATTGAATATTAGTTGAACGTTGATTTTTTATTATGAAATTTCTTTTCAATTATAAAATGAGCTTCCGTAAATAATTTCAAATAAAAAAAAGAAATTTATATTCAAAAAAAGTAAAGGAAACAGATTTCAAAAATAAAAATTTCACAATTAGTCAGTTTTAATTTGTGACAATAATTAACCGACCTTTTTCGGAACGTCTAATTAACTTCTAAATAACTTTAATATGTTTAATTGTTAATATTTTGTAAATACATAAAATATATTTAATAGCATTTAAGAATATGTATATCGACACCTGATATGAATAACACTGTAACATTTTGTCTTCGGTTCCATAATAGTAAACCAAGAGCCCTTATAGTTTTGTCATGCCTATCCGTACAAAAATTTAATGAAATTATTTAAAACAGAAAGTACAGATATAAGTTATTATAATGATCTAATCAGTGTTGAGCAAGATATCAACTTTTATTATCTTGATAACAGATAACAATTTATCTAGGTAAATAATCGATCATTTAAGTGTTATCTAAACAAAATTTTAAATAACAGATAAGATTGCAAATATTAATAATAGATTTACATTACTATTTTAATGATTACACTCAGGGCCGGCGGAAGGGGGTAGCCGGGGCTCGAGTTGCAAGAGGGCCGGAGCCGATATATTAGGTTAAATTTTTACACTTAATTTTGCGGGTCAGTAGTAAATTTAATATTCGATGGGGCCCGGAATAGTTTGTCCCTGCGGACTTGATTCCTTTCTACGGCCCTGAATTTTTGATTACCCGCTGAAGCTGTATCCTGTACGTCGTAAAAGATGTTTTTTTAAACATTGATTTTAACATTGGGCAAAAGAAAAATGTATCTTTTTAGCTTTTAACCCTGAAAAACCCTTTAATGTTTTTGTGAAAATTGGTTATATTTTGTGTATTAAAGTAGACCATCGGGGAAATAGTTTCTGGATTAATGTAAAAATACCCCTGTCGCAGCATCCTGCATAACATAGCGAATTTCCGTTTATAAAAATTAGTTTTCCTCAGAAACTAGTTGCCATAAAATAATAGTTTAAAGACCTTTTTTATGTAATTTTTTCTCCTCTTTTAAATGGTGTAAAAAATTTCGCACAAAATTTTTGAATAAGTGGAAATTTTGGGAAAAAGCCAATTTTTTTCAAGAATAAAAACCATGTCCCTGGCATCCGACGTGTATGGCTGAAGAACTCATCCAAGGGTTTGGGACCTCCAATGTTTTCCCCAAATTTCGTAAATACTAAATACTTCGTTTAAGAGTTATCGCGCGGACACAAATATACATATACATATACATATATACATATATATATATATATATATATATATATATATATATATATATATATATATATATATGTGTGTGTGTGTGTGTGTGTATGTATATAAATTTTAGTGAATATTATTTTCGGTTTCTACGGACCTCAAAACAAATAACAGTGGCTGTAATAGCTGAATTCCATTCTGAAAATTCGCTAAAACTATACAAAAATATTATTTTATCATTATTTTATTCACAACTCACCAATATAAGTATACTGTACGTGGTGTTTACGCCTTATCAAGACTATTGTGTACATGCTAGTACGGGAATGAATAACAACCCAACAATATTCACTCTAATACTGATGTCAGTAATATTAATTCACAACTTTTTATATTTACATATCCCAATAAAACTACTTTGAATACTAAATAAATTGTTTCAACGCACCAATCACCTTAAATATGGCAATTAAATTTAATCGATTGGCACATAATTTTTTTTATTATTAGAATTAATAAACGCAGCAATAATAATTTGGATAATTATTCGAATCGAAATTCAATCGGAATATAATTAGTACAGTTTGAATTATTATGACCTTGCAACGAGTGAAATATGGGTTTCAAAAAAAATAAAAATAAATAAAATTGATCGGAATTATTTTATTCTCAGACAAAAAAAAGCGGATTTAAAAATGATTTCCTGAATAAAAAAATAATCTGCGTAGCACAGTGAGACACTTGCTTCCGCGATTTGAATACAATCGCGCCAAATATTCAATGAAAAATTGTAATCATACTTTCATATGTAATACACTAATAACATTAAGTCTCACTGAGAATAAAATTCATATGTCTGAACACTTCCGTGACTTTTTATCACCAGTTCAGTTACTGTACCGTAGATCTATGTCACTTTACCATAATTTTCGAATTTAAATTTCAATTAACCCTAGAATCATACGTACTCGTCAAAACGACGAACGAGCTTCTCTACCTGCTCCAATACTACAACTTGTCGGTGCCTACTTGCTGTGAAACTTTTGTTATCTAATTTATTTGTTATTATAACACATAAGACGTATAAATTTTGTTTATAGCTGTTGTCGTTTTTTTTTATACTGAAATAGTGTGCGTCAAAAGGACGACGATGTATGATTAACGTATGTTTTTTTAAAGATTTTGTACTTTTCATATAAAAGTTTTCCTAATTTTTCTAAAATTTATTAAAGATATGGATGTTATAATTAATTTATTCAATGATTATGATAATGTGAAAGATGATTACAGCTGTTTGACTTATAGAGACGACATAATACTGAAGTTTTAATATATTGAATCGCAAACCAAAAAATGCGTTTCAAGTGAGTTAATAAAAGATTAACAATTTATTTTGTGGAAAATATTTTAATTTTTATTATTTTTTGAGATCTTATTCGAAAAATTACTAACAAATTTTAGAAAATTTACAAATGTGCCTAATGGGGAAATAACTACATACATATCTATAGGAATATTTGTGACTGAGAAATTTCACATTTTGTAAAGTCACAAATGTCCACTGACTCATAATAGTTCATAAATTAATTATTTGAAAGACATGTTTTATGATAGAATTGATGTAGTTATCTATTTTTTAATTTTTATAGTGAAAATATGCTTTGATAAAAAGATACACAAAACTTCATTTGTTTTGTTTAAAAATTCGAATATCTCAGAAAAAATATTGAATCAATAAGTATTAACGAAATGTACATATGTTTCAAACCTAAACTGGTACACTATTTTAACAGATACACTTTATATGGAATTGTTGACGTTCTGCAACGTGGTATTTCACTTGACGTCTTATGACGTCAATGCCCGTTAGGGTGTTAAACAATACAGGAATTTTTTTGTTAATTTTAACAAATAGAATATAAATATGAAAAAAAATATTGGAATATTTTTAAAAAAAATTAATGTAAAATTTAACCTGAATATTACGAAAAGTTTTTAACCCTAGAATCATACGTACACGTCAAAACGACGAACGAACTTCTCTACCTGCTCCAATACTACAACTTGTCGGTACCTGCTTGCTGTGAGATTTCTGTTATCTAATTTATTTGTTGTTATAACACATAAGACGTATTTATTTTGTTTATAGTCATTGTCGTTTTGTTTGTATTGAAATAGTGTCCGTCAAAAGGACGTCGATCTATGATTACGCGATGTTTTTTTTTAAAGATTTTGTACTTCACATATAAAAGTTTTCCTAATTTTTCTAAAATTTATTAAAGATATGCATGTTATAATTAATTTATTCAATGATTATGATAATGTGAAAGATGATTACAGCTGTTTGACTTATAGAGACGACATAATACTGAAGTTTTAATATACTGAATCAAAAACTAAAGAATGCGTTTCAAGTGACTTAATAAAAGATTAACAATTTATTTTGTGGAAAATATTTTAATTTTTATTATTTTTTGAGATCTTATTCGAAAACTTACTAACAAATTTTAGAAAATTTACAAATGTGCCTAGTGGGGAAATAACTACATATCTATAGGAATATTTATGGCTGAGAAATTTCACATTCTGTAAAGTCACACATGTCCCACTGACTCATAATAGTTCATAAATTAATTATTTGAAACACATGTTTTATGATACAATTGATGTATTTATTTATTTTTTAATTTTTATAGTGAAAATATGCTTTGATAAAAAGATTAAAAAAATTAATAAATATTTATATTAAGAAATTTTTCCAAATCCAATTTTTTTAAATATTTTGTTCGCTTTTGTAGTATTGTTATGTAAAAAAAATGTTTTTTGCAAATAAACTCTAAAACTCCGCGTAAAAAGTCCATTCGTCGAAACGACGCCAATGTATGATTAACTTGACTCGTAGACCAACGTATGATTCTAGGGTTAAATGAAGATGAAATTAATTTTGTAACACTTCGGCCCGATTTACATTAACGCTCTAATAGTTTAGCTTTCTAACAGTGAAACAATTTTCAAAATCAGTTCTTTAGTTAATTTTTGGCGCTTTTGGGTCCTCTGGGCCCTAACCGATATCATATAGTGTAGCATATATCCATTTAACAATATATTATTAGACGACATAACTATAGTTTTCGATTTTTCTAGGTATGCAAATATATATAAATTATATTTTCTCTCTAAAGGAGGACATCATACAAAAATTTTCTTTCTATAACGTACTCTTAAAAAATTTCTTATGCAATTTTTTACGCTCTTTCCGATGGTGTAAAAAAAAATTAAAAAAATTTTTGAATTTTGGCCAAATTTTGCAAAAAATTATTAAAAATGGCGAAAAATGGCCGAAAAACCTACTTCTGGGCATCGACTAACGAACTTAGCCGAGCCAATCCGGATTCCAGCTTTTCTTTCAAATTTCATAAGCATTAAACGTTTCGTTCGAGAGTTATCGTGCACACACATAAATACATATAATATATATATATATATATATATATATATATATATATATATATATATATATATATATATATACAGGGTGTAAACAAATAACTTTCGTCCTTTTGTGGGGTGATTCATAGCACCTTGTAGACACTAAAACTGCAGGATTTTTTTCGAAATTAACAGTCGCGTTATCCCTCAAAATGATAAGAGTTATTTCTTTTACACCCTGTATATAATATATACACACATACATATATACATATGGACGAGAGTCATTTGTTTTACACCCTGTATATGTATGTATATAAATTTTAGTGAAGTAGATTTTCGGGTTCTAGAGGCTCCAAAACAAATTTCTATCATAGTCCCGGACTTAGGTCTTACCATAAGAGCTGCTGTAGTAGCTGAATTTCCAGAATGGGAATTCGCTAAAAAGTCGATGATTTTTGTTGTTTTTTTGGCGAATCTATCTATTTATAAATTATTTCTAAATACTTATGAGACTTTTTGGAAACATGAATATACCGTATAAACGGAAAAAGACCAATTATTTAAAGAAATGGCGGCTGACAGTGTCAAAAAAATTTTTTAAAACACTAGTGTAGACTGTTAGAAATAGCTGTGTCACTAAAAATAAATGCTATATGTAATCCGAGGCATCAAATTTTTCAACAAAAATTGCGGTACGGTAAAGTTAGGCGCAATATGTAAAGTTAACCGATTTTACGGTATGTATAATGAGCAAATTGAATGAAATAGGTAATTATTTTTCAAAAATTTTGCATGATTTACAAAAGATGTATGAGTATGGTAAACAAACAGAAAGTCATTTAATTCAACAAGTCAATTGTAACATTATCACTGGTTGCATAAAACAGATATTATAATTATTATTAGTGTTACGACGTCAGTTTTATGAAATTGGTTCAAATAATGAAAGTATTTTGCATTTATTTTTTCTACTTATTTTGTAATTTACACATTGGTGAAGTATCACTGTCGTTTTAAATTTCCACCAAAAAAAAAAATTTCCGAATTATTAACACGGTTAATGCGTTAGCGATTACGTAACTATTAAATCTCAACATTTTCTTTTTCGTAATTTTTTTTCTTTTTCATTTTCTTCACTTTTAGCGAATTTTCGTACATGAAAAATTCAGTTATTACAGACGCGATGCCATGTTGAAGTCCCACCAAAATACATACTGTGTGAGTTTTTCGAGAGTTGCCATTCTTATTACAGCCAAACCGTTGATTTAATCGAAAAATTGTTCAAATAAGAGTTGTAGATATCGACGGGGGCAACCGATTGCTATAGTCAGGAGATTTATAGCTCTTATGGTTTTCGAACTATGATACAAACTTATCGATTTATAAATGAGACTATATATTAATTTTTCGATAAAACTGATCTAATGCGCATTAATTAACAACATACATGAGCAAAAAAAATTTTTTTACTCAAGTTTAATTTTTTAATTTTTCTTTAATTTATCAGTTAGGCGGTAAAAATATGCATATGTACTTGAGGCTACTTCAACCGATAGTGTTTTTCTTGGTTACATTTCGATTATATCGAAGAAGTGAGCCCTTTCCAGTATCATTTCTACAATAAAAATTTGGTTGTAATAGAAATAGCAACTCTCAAAAAACTCACACAGTATGTGTATATATGTATCAGTCCGATAACTCTTGAACGAAACATCCCATTTTTGAGGTTGAAAAATTCTTGAGTGAATTCTTCAGTCAAATGGTCCGGTGCCCAGAACGTGAAAAAAATTAATTTTTTTTTTTTTTTTGTAAAAATTCGGAGCGGAATTATTATCCTATGTAACCGGATTCTCGAGAAAAATTAATTTTTAGAATAGGAAATTCGATAAACAAACTTAAAGTAATATACAATCTTTTTTGTATTAAACTGATTTCGCAATATCCTTGCGAAATAGAAAGAAAAAAACGCAAATAGAAAAATTTGTTTTCATTTTTTTTTTAATAATTAACTACAATTAAAATAAAATTTTCAGTTAGAAAAATAGTGAAATTATATTTAACGTAGTTGCTCTGAGATAGTCAGGTACAAAAGTATATTTCAACGAAAAAAATTTTCTTTTATCAAAAATTAAATAATGTATTGACACTCTTCAGTTATTATATTTGTATACCACTTTTTTTTTTTTAATTTCCGCGCGCTTATGTTGTAGCAATTTAAAAGAATTGTTGAAAAAGCGTTGTAAAAACGTTGTAAAATGATGTTTTTAAATTATATTTCAAAAACGGCGTGATCAATCATTTTTATTTCTTATTAAATATGGTTTGTAACTTTATATTAAATAACATATTAAATTTTTATCAAATTCCTTTGACACGTTTTCATTTTATTCAAAAAAAAAATAGCATTTTCCCATAAGAGGCCGTGTTAAAATTACAAAACTTTGAAATTGTTTTTCTCAAAATTGGGATGGTCAATTTTTTTTGGGTAAGGGCTCGTATTATTGGTATTGAATTAAATAAATGTCTAGAAAAGTTTCGTTAAAATCCTTTGAAAAAATCGTCTTATCGACCAACTACCGTATAAGGGCAGTTTAACATTTTCTAAAATCGATCCTTTAGGTCATTATTAACGAAATGATGGTCGGTCGATGCCGGATCCTTTGCTGATCTGTTGACACCGAGCGCGTCGAAGCGGCTCAAAAATCGAATTATTAACATAAAACTCATTTTGCGATATTTGAAAAAATCTATGCAAAAAATTACACTAAAATACTGTACATCACAATTTTTGTTTATTTTATTATTTAAATATTCCCAAAAAAGTTACAGAGGATAATTTTAGTTGTTTTAAAAACTCGAATATTGATCGAAAAATTGAGCGTAATTATTTCGAAAAAAAAAATATTCGCACAAAAACAAACGAATTTGACCTTACAGCACGTGTTTACGGGACATAAACAAATTCGAATTTATTTTTAAAAAGAAAATAGATAATGTTTGACGTTGCCAAGAACTTAGAATAGAACAAAAAGCTATTTTGTACGTACCTTAAAAAAATAATTTTTTTTTTTACTGAATGAAGATTGAAACGGTCGATACTGACTGAACCATTTGTTTACTTTTTTTTTGTCAAAATTATAACACACACTACAAATAGAAAGTTAAGTTGCCTTAAATTAATAAAATCACTTTGTCAAAAATCGAACACGGCACATTTTGAATTTCGCGAAACAAAATGCAACTATTTTGTTAAATAAAATTGTGCAAAAATTTACGAGCGCTTGTTTTTGTATATTGACGGTTAACTCGCCGATGTTAAGTGTGAAACACTGACTTAAGTATGTATGAAGTGCTAAGCGGACTTAGCGTATACAATTGAAATAACAATCGCGTATAGTGTATTAGTAGCTAGTAATATTGGCTATTATTCTTTGTTGTAATTTGTTTCTCGTATTGTTTGGCTTTTGAACGCTTTGGTGGTGTTAGTGGTGATAAGAGAGAATCGCGAACGGATGACGTTTCGCGTCAAACACAAGAACATTAAGAAAAAGAAATTGAACAAAATTTGCTGCAAATACGAATATGCACAATATACATCATGTAGACTTATTATATAGCGAAATTTTCTTTAAAAAAAAAAAATAAAATAATATTCGGCAAGTACGTGTCAAACACATATTAAGTGCGGATTTCGTAGTTCAGTAGTTAGAGTTTTTCGTAATTGTCACGGTAAAATACTTATAGGGTTGACCGGGGTAATTGTGAACGACGCCTATAATTTCTAAAATAACATTAATTATTGTTAAAAATCAACTCTTAGTATATTTTTCTGTCCTCTCTTAATATGCTATTAAAATTTGATAACAATTCTCCAAGTATTAGTATCTTTTTTTTATTTTGAAAAAAACCCTTGCAAAATTTTGTGTGTGTTACTTCGACCAATCCTCAAAAAAATTTTTTTTTAAATACATTTTCTTTTTTTAAAAGGTAAGAAATGGTTAAAAGTACTTCTAAAGAAGTGGGCTAAACCCTGAGAGGGTTCCTTATTAATTGCTAAAAAAATTGGACAATTTATTACTAATTCACAATTACCCCATGATTTTAAAATTGTGGGACAATCGTGAACGTCATTCACAAATGCGCCCATTCGGTCAAAAATTTCAGTAGTGTTCTTTTCGGAGTTGAAAATGTTGATGAAGATGATGGTGACATTATTTTACAAGCTTCCGTTGTACAAACAATACAAAAAAAAAATTGTGTAAAGAGCAATATGTTTTGTGTATCAATCTACGAAATCATTGCTGTGCTCCCTTACCCAATAACAACTTACAAAAATAGAAAAATTACTTGTTTTCAATGTCTCTGTGAGTGACTAAGGGCAGTAGGATTAACACAAAACCATTTTTTTTTTTCACTTACAGTATTAGGCCGAATAGATTGTTGTTTTTTATTTATGTAAACTAAATGTATTTCCTTAAAAAAGTCTTATTTTCCTTGTTTTTGTGTGAAAATCATGTAATTTTTTGATTTTTTATATTATAAAATGACAAAATATCATTTTTAGCTTGTAATAAATTTGTTCCTACAATTTTTGTTATTTTTATTTAACCTTGATTTTTTGTACAAATTTGAGGTATGGGTAACTTGCATTCAACAAAGAGAAATTGTGACCGCTAAAGTATAATGAAAAATTCGAAAGTGGGGTAAATATGAAGAATTTGAGTCGGGCTTTACTCTAATGTACCTCACTTCTCTTGTAATCTATTCTAAATAATTTTTCTGATGGCATTCACTATTACCCCAAAATTCATAAGATTTGCAAAACCGTATCGGGGAAATGTGAATGGCTTATAAAGTTTTTGTTTTTCATACGAATTTGCTCAAAATTTGTGATATATACATAATGTGATATATACAATAAAAAATACTTAAAACAACGCTTTTATCTCAATTCATGAAAATCCATTCACAATTACCCCGGTCAACCCTATATAGTATACACTTACAATATTTGATTTCAAATGATCAAGTGTGGGTAGATCACCGTTGCAATGATAGAAGAAATCACCAGTGCATAAGGATTTTGTTGTTAGAACTACGAAATTTTAAAAAAAGCGTCGTGTAGTTACGTAAAAATTTTGTTTAATTGCCTTTCTGTTACGTCACGGTGAGGGGAAAATGATTAGATTGGTGCTAGTGGTGTTGAGTTGTGGAGTAAGGTTAGTCGATTAAACGATTGGAAATAGTCATTAGTCGAACATATCGCACATACAAAGTCAACTAATCGACTAAATTTTGTGTGAGTAATAGTAATGTTGGATGATTAATCGATTAGTCGACTAATTTTGTTTGAATTTATTCATTTTTTAGTCGACTATTTTGCTCTAGACTATATGACTAAAATGATTAATTTTTTTTTTTAAATGACTAATTTTTTAGTTTTCATTTTTTCTGAAATCTTATAAATAATACAGAAAAATTATTAAATTGGTCGTTTTTAGTTATTTAATAAAATTTACTCACTTTAGTCATTTAATCGAGGATAAAATTACTCAACTAAACTGATTCATTAAATAATCATCAGGTATCAGGTGTTCCCCAAGTGTGGATCGCAGTGGCGGATTTACCCTAAGTGCCGCTCTAGGCTCACAATCAGTGAAAAATGCCGCCCCTAAAAAGGTAAAAAAATTTTTTTGCATTTTTGCCGCCGTTTTTCGCAAATTTGCCGCCCCTAAAAATCTGCCGCCCTTCTTAAAAACGTAAGTGACGAGCAAAAAAAAAACTTCAATTCTACATTTTTCTACGTTTTCCCGCCCTTTTTGCCCAAATTTTCCTTCCCTAAAATCTGCCGCCCTAGACTCCAGCCTACTCAGCCTGCTGGTAAATCCGCCACTGGTGGATCGCCAGAAATTGTAATATGTAGGTTAAGGGATTTTATTACTCTTCAGCGGACAAACATGTCCGATGCCCAAAACAAGGTTTTTTAGGCATTTTTCGTTAAAAAGAAAATGAGTTTTTTACCAAAATTTGCTACAGTTCTAAAGTTTTCCCTATTTTCTTCTCAAATCACCCATTATGGAAGTGTTTGAATTAAAGTAACTGGTTGAATTTAGGATAGTTTGGGTATAAATTTTTCATTTTTGTTGTCAAAATGACGAAATTTACTTTAGAAAAATGACTGTTTCGATAAAAGTTTTTTTTTTATTGGTCTAACATGGTTAATTTATAGAACATTAGTAGACTGTTAGAAATTTTATGACTTCTCAAGACGTTCAGTTAAGAAAATTTGGCAAAAATCAAAAGAACGACTCCGAAAACCTATAATTTGCTTCCAGTTCCAAAATTTTAGTGTTATTATTGATTTTTTAAAAGTAATATCTGTTTAATAATCACATATTATGTTCAAATTATGCCGAAAAACATTGAAATTTTTAATGTTTTTTTGTTCAAATTATGTAGGTATAAAAAAAATTAAAAATTTTTTGGAAGATTATAATAAAAATCTTGTGGTTTATTCTCAACTCTGCAAGTTGCAGCATCTGGTTAAAACATTATGAACTAAAGAATCAGAATTTGAAATGTTAATGTAAACTTCAGTTATGTGGCGATATCTTTGTGAAATGTCATGAACTACGAATGAAGTTGGTTGTTTGAGTGGTTTGAACACATTGTTCAATAATGGGCAAAGTCGCCCGGTGAAGCCGGTGAAGTGGCTTTGCAACAGCTACTAATTTTTATCCTCCTAATTTTTAAATACATATATCCTATAATAAAATTGATTGTAATTTATAACCGTTATAATCACAGATATTCACTCAATTTAAAATTATATTTTCATAAAATTTTACAGAAAAACCCCGTTGTAATTCGTTCCTCATATTAAAATTTATTTATATTTAATATTATGAGGGTCGAAGGGATAGGTAGTTTGAATTGAAAACCCAAAAAAATTTTTTTTTTAAATAAAATTACGGAAATTAGAGTCAAGTTGGGAAATGATTTTTGGAGTAGGTATGTTATTTTTTTTTTTTTTTTGGTACGTAATACACAAAATGTCAAAATTTTTTTAAAATGGGACTAAACTACATTCTTCGACCAAGTGGTCGGACAACGACATTTCATATTACACGATCTAAATTTTATTACAGTTAATGGTGGAAATGATTCCGGGCTACCAGAATTCTATTTAAAATTAAATAATTACTTTTAAGGATGTTTGGGAGGTACAATCGGAGATAAAAAAGTACATGAAATTAGAAATTCGTGAATAATTGCGTTGTATAACAAACTATGAGGTAAATAAATAGTTATCTTTGTTAAATAATAGCTATCACTACAACTGATTGTACAATACATCAAACTATAGCTCTCAGCTGAGTACAAGAGCTGAGTACATTCTGAGGATTTTTCGGAGGGATTTCAAAATGCTACGAGACGATTGAAAATTTAGTAGAATGTTCCTCATTAAATACTAAGGCCCCTGTGAAAATTTCAAACCGATTCACTAAGCCGTTAAAAAGTTATTTAGTATTTAATCTGTTCTGTCGAATTTCCATAAGAGTACGTGTAAAATTAGTTTGTTTTTTTCTTTTTTAATAACTTTTTAACGGCTTAGTGAATCGGTTTGAAATTTTCACAGGGGCCTTAGTATTTAATCAGGAACATTCTATGGTTCATTTCAGTTAAATTTAATGCTTCGTCAGTTTGAATTTAAATAATTTCCATTTTCTTGGCTTTATATCTTTTATTATTGCATTTATGTAAATTTTAAATTTGCAGTTTGTTTTTAGAAAAGAATAGATTTATTTGTTTCGAACATAAGAATAATTTAATCTTTTAACGAAAACTCATGATCAATTTTATCTGAAATGAGGTATACTAAATTTTCAATCGTCTCGTAGCATTTTGAAATTCTCCGAAAAATCCTCAGAATGTACTCAGCTCTTGTAGTCAGCTGAGAGCTATAGTTTGATGTATTGTACAATCAGTTGTAGTGATAGCTATTATTTAACAAAAATAACTATTTATTTACCTCATAGTTTGTTATACAACGCAATTATTCACGAATTTCTAATTTCATGTACTTTTATCTCCGATTGTACCTCCCAAACATGCTTAAACATTTCTGTAATGTTTAAAAAAGGGTCAATATTTATCTGAATTACATGGTCGGTTACAAGTGGTCGGAAAACGACATTTCATATTACAGGACCTAATATTCTTCAAGTTAATCGTGAAAATAATTTCAAGCTACAAGTAATCTATGTATTTTGAGTTAAAGAATTGCTTTTAAATATTTCGCTAATGTTTAGCAAAAGTGTCGACATACGAGAGCCCACAAAAAATATAAAACAATAAATAAAACAAAATTAAATAATGTAAAAAACTAAAACAAATCTCAAATATTGATTCCTTATTGGTCTATGCGATGATCCAGCCCTGAAAACACTGATCTAGATAAATAACAATAATAACTTTTTAATTGATGATTAACATTTTCTGTTAACAAAACTTCATCGTCACTCTAGTACATTGTACATACAAGTCTATGGATAAAAATATATATTAATTGATTATTTTTATCCATACGTATATTTATGGTTAAAAATTTGTAAAATTTACCAAAAAAACTACAAACTTTTATACATGTAGCTGCCTGTAGCAAGTTTTTAGCTTTAATTTTGATGTATGTAGGCTGCTTCAAGTTGTTGCACGCCAATGCTTGTACCGAATACCGATTGTACATAGACGGAACTGGTTACGTGTGACGTAAGAATATGTCCTATTCGTACATGAATAATTTACGCAGTTAATAATTATCATTTTTTTCAAAAATACTATGACCTTTTCGACTTAATTAAGCACGTTTAAACAATCAAAATTGTTTATTAAATATTTTCACATAGTGCTTAGTGTAAATAAAATTATCAGAAATTGTTTAATCGACATTAGTTAAATAACTCTTGCCGATATTATTATGAAAAGTGAATAATAAGAGCATACGGGAGGCATAAGCCCGTCAAGAATTCATACTGGTGAAAAACCATACCGGTGAAAAACCATACGCGTAGTCTCATCGGAGACTAATTGGCAATTAAATTTGCGTAATTTTTTGAAGTCTCTTAAATGAGAATAAGAGACTATTTAGAAAATAAAATATATTTTTTATATCATTTAAATTGGTTATGTCAAACAGCAACTCAAATGGTTCCTAGCCGTTCCTAGGGTTCGTAGTTTTGCAAATTCGTCAAGTGTGTTGGTGGACACACGTTAAATTGAGTTTTCGTCGACTTTCAGCGGGGGGGGTTAACGTACTTAAATTTATTTTTTATTGTTTCATAATTATTATATGATTGTGCAACATGTTAAGATTGTTGTGTTAAAATTTAAAACTAGCTGAGATATAGAACTTTGAGCGTTTGTTGCTCCGATACGTTTTCGTATCCCTGCCCAGCAGGTACGTGGCTTTGTGCTCTCGGAAACCCTAAATTCTTTTATTAATCGATGGATCTCTGTAAGTATACTAATGTATACTACAACCAATGATGTAGATATGAAAAAAATTTTCATATTTTAATATTGGATTGGGAAAATCTACTCGACCCTGGACATGAATGACCAGGTATCCCTGGGAGCTTTTTTTTTATTTTTCATAATTATTAATTTTATAATAACAAATAAGTCTATTTTTTCGACGAATTCGATGTTTTCACTTCTGTCACCAAAAATTAAAAATTCGAGAAAAAATTTCCTTTCAGGTATACCTTAGGAAAACGGTTACCTAACGATATCATACTTTTTTTTTGATTTCGAACAATCAACTCATGAGTTATATTGTTCACCGACAGACAACTTTTTTTTTAAGCGCCTCCGAAGATTTGCTGCCGTTGGCTTAATTATTTATATTTTATTTTAAAAAATTAAGAAAATTTTGTTCACATGTTGTACTATATTTGTATTACCTGTAGCGTGTGAAAAAGTTCTTAAAAATGGGTCTTTTTTATGCTGAATTAACGTTACCCCCCGCCCTTAACTTAAATGTTTTTCACAACTTGCTGAATTAAAATATCAAAATAGAAGTGTATCCTCATGCTTTTTGTGTTTCTATGGGAATTAGGCACGTGGTCAAGTCACTATCGGTAACTTTTTTCGAGTTTTCGAATCCATTGTTGAAAAAGTGTAAAGAAGAGTCACTTAATATTTCGTAAACAAAGTTTCAAGCTGAAAAATGGCTAGGGGGACTCAATTTCATTCTAAAGTACCTTTTCAATGATATTTTCACACGATAGGTAGGGTTTGTGATAAATTAAAAATCACAAAGCGATTGAAAAAATTATCCAGATCGGCCGGGAATCGAATCCAGGATCTCCTGGTAACTAGCCAGGCGTGCTAACCTCTACACCAACGATCCTATGCTCGGCAAGCGGCCGAGCCGGAGTGTCTCACAGGCACTCGATAATGTTTGAAATTAAAAAAGGGTATGTGATGTTTTATTTCTTCACGTATTTTCGAAAAACCGTTGAATTTTTGCGGGATATTTTCTAGTGTTACATTTTTTTCGATTGAATTCGTGAAAATTTGGTTGTTTATACTTCCGAAAGTTGTCGGCACAACTCACCCCAACCAATTTTTGTTGAGTTTGTGTTTTTTTTTCCAAAATTTTTGAAAACTATCATTAAAAAATTACGAGGAATGGCATGCGTGCACAAAATTTGATCTTTCTAGGTCTTAAGATGTGGAAATTTTGAGGGTAACTGTTTTTTGTTGCAGTTCTTTTTTGATGACATGGTCTTGGCGAGCAATAAACCACTAACGCCAATAAATTGACTTGTTTCCGTTTTTTAATTTCAATTTTTACCTAAGATCCATTTCCTGTTTTTCGCCACTAAACTTGGAGAAAAAATTATTAACAGACAAATTGGTTTTTTCTTTTGAATTTTTATTTATTTTTTTTTCTCAAATATTACATTTATCAAGACACAAAATTCATATAAAAATATAATAAATATTAATTTTACAGCTAATATTTTATTAATTTTAATTAATTAACTTTGTTGTATTATTTGTTAATAAAAATTTTACTATTTTTTCGAAAATATCCTTTCTTGTTAGATTATTCCAACAAAATAAATATTACCCTAAACTGTATCACAAATTTTGCAATTAATAAATAGCAAAATGTTTGTACAAAAATTGATTAAATACTCATTTAAGGCGTATGTATGCGTCCATTTGTAAAATAGTTTTTAGGTGATCGTACAAAATTATGTCAAAGTTTGAATTAATTCTTATTTGGAAGATCGAATTGTAACCAACAATACTTTAGTAATTGTTAAAACTGAGAAATATAACGAAATTTTGTTAGTCATACTGAATATTAGTTAAATGGACATTTAAAAAAAAAAAAAAAAATAAAAAAGTAATGACCACAATACGGTACTTAACCGTGTTTGAAATTTCTGTTAAATATTACATAATTCAATGAATCATCATTAAATATATTTGATTTTAATGGTGGAATGTAAAAACATTTGATAATTATTTAGAAATTTTATTTTGAAAATCGTTAATTTTCAATAACGATTCACGTTGACGTCACAATTTGTAAACAAACATATCAATTCTGATTCAGACGTTTGTTTATTTTCAAATTGTGACGTCACTACAACGAACTGTATTTTCGCGCCAATTTTTTTCCGTTTAATAATGAACAGTTAACTTATTGATGATTTAAAGTGACTTAATTAATATAAAAATAAAAAATAAAAACTAAACATGGTATTTAGAATATTTTTTTAAGTTCTATCAAATACCATATTTAGTAATTTTTTTATTCCTATTGCGGTAACTACGTTAACTAAATTAATTTTTTATGGCTGAAATTAAATACAAAAAAAAATTAAGGTTTAGTGTATAAATATGGTGATTAGACAAGATGACCTAACTCAATGTATTCAAAAAAAGTATCTAAATAAAAGAGGGCATTCGTGTGACTTAGATACGAAAGCGGTACAGTACTTATTCTCAAATGGAAACGCGAGCTTCTATATTATCTTTATTAGCTTTTGACGAGAATCTTCTAGAATCTTTTTCAATGTTCAACTCAGTTATAAAGTGGGTTTTTCGATCGTTTTTAAAATAAACTTAACAATTTTTATTTTGAATTGTATCATTTACATTGTATATTATATAATTCTCTGACGTCACTGTGTAAAATCGGAATCAGTACCATTGGATATTTGCCGTATAAACTAATTTAAACTATAAGAGTTTATTTCGTAGATATGTAATTTCTATGCATTTTCTTATTATTAAATATCATCAACCGACATTGATGATTCTCAAATGGAAACACTCACTTCCCCAGTCCCGACGTGTTTCCATTTGAGAATAAATATTGTATTTACATTCTGTTTTATCCGTTTTATGTTACTATATTCGTTACATTCACATGAGTATTTTGAGAATATTAACGCCACGAGTGGTAAAAAAAGAAAGCCTTATATGTGCCATTTTCGTGACCAATTTTGTCAGTTTCTCACATATAAGTAAGATATCCATCTTATAATAGTCCGTTTGTATAAATTTGCATTAGTGATGTCGAATAATTAATCGACTAGTCGGTTTAGTCGACTAATTTTGTTTACATTTAGTCATATTTTAGTCGACTATTTTACCTTCGATTAAATGATTGAAATGATTAATTTTTTTTAAATGACTAAAAAACGACTAATTTAACAATTTTTCTTATAATTCAAAAAATGGAAACTAAAAAATTATCTATCTGTATGATTTTTTACTTTTATGTGATTAATATATTGTGATATTTGATATCTTTCTTTTTCTTAAAAGAAAAATATTAAGTCCATAATTAAATTCAAAAGAAAACCTCGTTTTTGAAAGAGTTACATAGGTTACCGTATTCGTGAATTCAACTAAAAATTTAATTGATTAGTCGACTACTCTATGCTCGATATTTCTGACTAATGACTAATTTTATCTGAAAAAATAATTTTAGTCGATTAATCGATTCACTGCTTCGCGGTCCGACATTCACCAGATGGCAGTAAACATGTCAAAACACGATCACCTAAAAAATACTAACAAACCAACCAATTTATCATTATAAAGTTGTACTTGTGACAGCATTTAAACCGTGCACAAGAACCGTTGGTGGTAAATTTTCCGTTAATTCCTGTAAAATTTTCAAATAAATATTACAAAGATTAATCTGTTTTTGATCGTAGTAACCGTCAAAATTGTTCGAACATTCGAAATCACTATCAAAATATTTTAAATTATGATTGGGTCGAAGATACGTATTGCAAAAATTTAAAAACTCATTGTCAGTGGGCGGACTGTCGCGAAAATTTGGCGGACTTGGTAAATAGATGAATGTAACTGCAGTGCATTCGCGCATTTTCTCCTTCAAAATATTATTGATTTGACGAATATAATTGAAATTTTTGAATGATTTTGTCGAATTTTCATCGAAATCGTACGTGGCAGTATCTGACGACGATGACAACGTCACATCTGCATTTAAACTACCGACAATTTCATTCCAATTTGGTATTTCGTGGATTGTTGCTTGAATTCGAAGTAGTTTCAATTGTTCCTCTAAACGCAGTATGTCCTCGGCCGATTTTACTTTAATGAACACGCGCAGTTTCAATTTTTTCCAAACGCTCACCTGAAATAATCGATTTGAAACGTTTACTTTGTGAAAATGTATATTAAAAATATGAAAATGTTTGTTTTGTCACGTTTCACCAATAGCATACACGAGTCGACTTTCGGTCATCAAGTGAATACAATAGGGTTCTTGACTGAAGTTACAAAAATATTCTAAAAGCATTGTTTTTCCATATCAGTTAAGTAATTTTTTTTTATTTTCGACAGATTTTGTAAAAAATCATCAAAAAAATAACCCTACAATTTTAAATGAGAAAAAGGCGGGAAAAACACCTCACTATAGTGACGTCAGATTTTGAAGCAACTAAACGTCAATGTCAATATTTATAACCTCAAAACTTTGATTATATTCATAAAAAGTCAAAGTAAATGCAAGTATTTATTTGAATTCTGGTCGATTATTATTACTATATATATATAAGCTAATAGAAATATTCAAAAGAAAACACAATTTTATCTCATCGATGAAAATTATCAAAATCGACATATCTAGCTACAAAATGTTACGTCATTTTCAAGAAATGGCGCGTTTTCACTAATTTGAATATTTTCAAAATAAAATTTCTAAATAGTTATCAAATCTTTTTATGTTTCATCATTAAAATTGGACATATGTAATGATAATGAATAGAATTATTTAACATTTGACACAAATTTTAAATACAGTCAAGTACCGTATTAATTAGGATCAAAGGATTCTTTATTTGGACGACAACTATTTAAGAGTATAAAACGGAAAATCTACTCTTTTGATGGATTCACCTAATGATGGTTTAAGAACCGAAAGTCGGTTTGTGGTCGTATATTTTTGGTAAAAAGTGGCAAGATGCATCATTCGAGAGTCATCTAATCGAGAAAAAAGTAAGTAAAAAAGGGGAATACCAAGAAAAATATCACCAAGTTACTATAAATGTTACCAAGCTTCTTCTATTTTTTTTTTCTTATTCAGAGATTATGCCCAAATAATTTTAAGTTGGGCCTGATATCAATTAAAGGTGAATTCATGTTAACATTATTATTGTTATTCAAAACTTTAAACACGTTTTTCTCGCAACTATTTTCAAATCGCACTTGTAGCATGTCATTAATATTCGAGTTACGGTACAAGTTGCAGAGCACTTTTAAAAAAATACGTCAATTTTGACGTGTGGTACAGGCGCCATTTTGTTTTTAATTATTAGAAAACATTTTTTTTTTAAATGTACTTTTGATTATGTAGAATAGAAACTGTAGAAATAGTATATTGTGCAATAAGGGCGGGAAATTGTCGATTGCCCACGAGAGCGAAGTTGAGCGCACGATTGTAGTGAGTACGCTCGTTCGCTCGAGTGGGCAATCGACAATCCCGCATGAGTTGCACATACTATTTTTTATTTTCACATACTTCTATTATTATTACTATTCTTTTACATTTTTATTACTTTTTAAAATAATATTTTTAAGTGTTCGTCTTTTTTTCTGAATTAAATATTGTTTAAATTACTTTGTTGATGGTTTCTATAGAAATAATTATAAAATATTTATTAAATGAAAAATCATGTGGGAAAAATCAAAGTATACTTTCCGCACGCAAAAAGCATGTGGAAATAGTAGAGTGGTCAAACAGCTATTTTGCATACTTCTCTCGTACGAGTAATAAAAAAGATATTTCCTAATGCTTTTCACTTTTTTCGGAAAAAATCCCTCAAAAACCATACGATTTTTTTATACATATCTAGATGGCGTTACCGTTTAATGTATTAGAATAGTTTTGTGTCCCCGGTACAATTTAAAAAATTTTTGAACATACCATAGTACAAATCGTTGCCAATTGCATCATGAACAAACTGGTTGTATCAAATGCGGATATTCCATCGGTATCTTCCGGTTTCAAAAAATTCACCGCCCAAATATCAATATATTTAATACTGTTATTCCTGAAACAATGAAACACTTGATAAAACCCTAGTAGCGGAAATTTATTTTTGTCAATTGTTTACTTTGGTATCGATGATTTGTCCAATGTGTCAAAATGGCGGGCCAGACATATATTTTTACCCATATTTAAAGCGTCTGATACCATTAATACGTACTGAACACTGTCCAACTGTTTTTTGTTGCGAACGGGGAAAGCTTTGTAATTTTCGTCCACGTCAAATATCGAAGTTCGATACGAGGAATCACTAAAAGAAAAAAAAAAATACATAACTCAAAACGCTCAAAATCTTACGATTTCCTTAAAAGTTGCTTTTCTAAACAAGATACATTAGAATATTTTATTTCATTTTTATAATATTATGAAAATTGTGATAAATACATCAGTAACAAAACTTAATGATGCAATGCTTAAAAACAATCAATAAGTAACTTTATTAACGTTTTTTATTCACATTATGCACTTTAATGGGCATTTTTTTTATTAACACTCCGCAAAGTTTTAGGGCTACTTTTGAATAGTTAACAGTTTATTTCATAAAAATTCATATTAAAAATATGAGATTGTATACTTCTTTATTTTTCACTAAAATCTACGTTTACAAAATTTACGATTTTGAAAGCTCTGGAAATCTTGAAAGTTGAATAAGGATCCAAATTTCATCATCATAAACGATCAAATAGATTTAAGAAAATCTCTCTTGTTAAATTTACAAATTATATGTATTTTTTTACAACTAATATTTATTTCTAGTTGCATAGAGTGTAAAAAAATTTTGGTTTTTCCATCTTGATAGAGATGACAGTTTTATAAACTTGAGTTTTCCCTTTTGTATACTCATCTTCTGATTTCTATTTTCATCAGTAGGTGTTATTCATTTATTTTAATTTGCCCAAATAAAGAACTTCTAATTGTGTCCACCTGATGATGGTTTAAAAATATATGTTCGCAGCGAAAAGTGACGAAACTGCTTTTTAAAGTGAATTTTCTCTTTACCTATTAAAAAAATCAATCGGTTTCTGATTGTCATAAAATCCCAAAATAATTGTATTCGGCTTCATAGCGCCCATGCCGGAAATGCGAATCAAATGTTGAAAACCCTCTCGCACCGTTGCGGCTGTTGTCAATTCCACGAAAGCTTTCACCTTCAAGAAATCCACAAGTTCTAACCATGCCGGATACTCTTTGGTGGACGGATCCTGTTTAACATCTAAAATTTTTTGGGGCTCCTGCGGCACAAATACGTGTCCCAACACGTACAGTCCACTCTTTTTTATGTCGTTAATAAAATCGATTAGCGGACAACAAGATCTTGGACTGGAAACGAGAAGTAACATTTGTGGACGCCAATATTTGACGTGGTCTTTACGACTGTCCAACAGAAGAAGGTATTTTCGAACCTAAAAATGAGCCGATTGTATTTGAGTTTATCATAAGCGATTATTAATAAATTCAAACAAAATTTTTATTACCTGATGAAAAATTAACGCTTGCGAGATAGAGCCCCAATAGGGGGCGTCTTTACCGCCACGTTCCGACGTAAATACATGTAATGCCGAAACTAGGGCAATACAAGCGGCTATACTACAGCCCGCGTATGCTGGATTTATCACAAACATCATCGCTAGGGTTCCAAGGAGTCCAGCCGTTGCAGTGTGCACTGAGAAGAACTTAAACGAAGGCCTGTAATATAATTTTTTTCTTTTGGATATTTTCCAAAAACACATTATAGAGGGAGAGTAAATTTGAGAGTTGACATTTGGGGTGCAAACAACATTTAAATTTTGATATTTGTATTTACCAATTTCACCACAGAACTAGTATTGCCATCTAGTGTATGATAGGAAACTAAAATTCGATCAGTAAGGCTTAAATACACAACCAATGAAAAAAGAAATAAGGAATAAGAAGTATGCCATCTAGTGACGTTGAATGGAACTTTAACGTAACTGTTCATAGATATAAATATGTAGGTACTTTTGTACGTCAAAATTCGTGATTTTTTTCACTTTGTACAAAAATACCTAAATAAATATACTTATGAGCAGTTAAGTTAAAGTTTCATTCAACGTCACTAGATGGCATACTCCTTATTTCTTATTTCATAAAAATTCCATTCAACGTCACTAGATGGCATACTTCTTATTTCTTATTCCTTATTTCATTGATTGTGTATTAAGCCTTAGCCGATCAATAAATAGCTAATTTAGTTTTAAGATCGTTTGTTGAAAAACGGAAGTAATTTTTTCGATGAATTCAAACTTATTTGATTTTATTACACACACACACAAGTTACGCGCGACATCTATACTCTAAAATATAAACTACGATCTATTAAATTGTGTTCGTTTCTTGGATAAAATTATTAATAACATTCGGACTGAATCTAACCAACACAGACACCGCAAAATTAACTGATTTTGAAATTCCAAGAGGTATCAAACTGGGAACTCTCAAATTTTTTCACTGACAACAGAAAAAACTTACCTGAAATTTGGAGCACTTGTCAACTGTAGTCCAACACAAGCCAAATTAGTTGCAAGATAGCTTAATAGAAATAATACTGAGTTAATTTGCGCTATAAGGTTTAAGGAACCTAAACAAATCAAAATTATTAAATAGACTTTGACACAAAAACTAAAAAATTAAGTATCCGCATACCAATAAATAACATCAATTGTACTAGAAGCCCGCTTACTAACACCGCCACAACGGGGTTTCCCCGAAACGTCCCTTTATGTATGAAATTGAACGCCGATCCGAACACCTGATCTTTCGAGAGAGCCAACAGCACACGACTACCACCGATTAAATTACTCAACGCCGCTGAAAATGTTGCAGTTAGAAGTCCAATTGCCACAAATGGAGGCCAAACATTAATCGGCAACATATACATATAGTTATTCTGCAAATAAAGTACAAAATTCATTTCTTTCTGTTTGGAATAACACATTTCAAGTATAGTCACCCAGGACCCAATACGACGTGTAGTCAATAGACCAGAAATCCAATGGTACGTAGTGGTGGGTGCAAATTTAAGGGGAAGTACGTAAAATCGGAAGATCAGGGGCGTCGGCCAACTTTTATGTGGGGGGTTGGTAAATATTATTTATCTGAATTTATTTAAAACAGTAACAACTTACACCTAAAATTCAGTTCTATAGATAAACGGAATTGATTGTTATATTAATGAATATAAGTGCGAAAACTAGCAAAAATGTCGAAAAACCAACTTCACTGTCGGATTCATCAGCGTAAAAGACACCAAATAGCCAAAACTGACAAAAATTCTAGAATATTCTACTCGTCAACTAGCAGAGATATCAAAAAACAGACTTCACTATTGAATTGATTACTAAAAATTAGATTAAGCAGCGCAGTTTGACAAAAATTCTAGAATGTTCTATTCGTCAACTAACAAATATATCGAGAAACCGGTAGTATCATTTAATTGATCATCAAAAAAAGACGAAATATCACATTTTGATAAATGTTCTAGAATATTCTATTCTGGCTGACGAACAGATCATTCTAGAATGTTGGCCAAAATGGAACATTTAGTTTATATTAGTTTAATTTTGATTGGACAGTCAAATGGTGCAATCAATTTTTCAATATCTTTGCTACTTGACAAATAGAATATTCTAGAAAATTTACCAAAATGTGCTATTTGGTCTCTTTTTAGGTGACCAATCCAATGGCGACGTTTGTGTTTGGATATCTTTGCTAGTTTACGAATAGAATATTCCAGAACATTTGTCAAGTTATGCTATTTGGCCTCTTTTTCAATGACCAATTAAATGCTGTAATTGATTTTTCGATATCTTTGCTAGTTAACAAATGGAACATTCTAGAATTTTTGTCAAACTGTGCTGCTTATTCTCATTTTTAGTGATTGATTTTTAGTTGACGATTAGAATATTCTAGAATATTACGTTACTCATTTTGCGTTTGCATTTTGCATATTACGTATGCAGAATATGTGAAGATATGCATGCAATAAAATTTAAAAATTTTTAGTCTACGAGACCCTCATACAATATTACCCACGGCCTGACTCTGGCTTGGTACATAAATTTTTACCAACACATATAAACGATAACATATCTGTGAGAGGAAAACCCCACTACGTAAAATCGGAATACGTACCATTGAATGTCCACTGTATCTCGAAAACTAAACGGAATTTCGGGGACATCTTACCTGTAGGAGTTCACGAGTACACGTGGCAGCTGTCAACACCGATAACGATATGTAACAAATAAACGTAAAAGCGACAGCACTTAACGTTCCCAACGGAATTGATCGACCTGGCGCTTTCAATTCACCGCTCATATTCGCGCCGGCCATAATACCCGTAACGCCAGAAAACAACACACCAAAAACCGCCGCAAAAGTCACTTGATCACCGTTTAGACTCGTGTAATCTCGTCCATATTCGGCATGTAAATTATTCTCAAAAGTGGTCCGATTTAGTCCCGTGTATAACGCTTTCACATGATATGTAGAATTTTGAATCAATGTATTCGCTTCAGGTATCGGAATCTCCGAAGCGGCCGTTACGAAAAAACTAACAAAAACGCTAACTAATGACAGTGTAACAATCGCCAGAATCAAGACACTCGTTTTCGCAAACATGGAAGCACCAATCAAGCAAAGCGTCAAACTGATACCGTTCAGAGCCGTCGAATATAGTAAACGATACCAAACTGAATTGTTCAGCAACGCTTGGCCGGCTCCAATCAAGTAGCCGGACGGCCCGAAATTTTCAACGAGACCCTCCGTACATCCGAATATACAAAGTGCACTCGAAACAATATTCGCCAGAAAAAAGAGCGTGCCAATCGAACCACCAAATTCCGGTCCCAATGTTCGACTGATCATAACTGAATTTATTCTCATTAAGGAAACAACTGAAAACCGCTAATTTTATCATATCACGCATATTCATTAATTCATTTGTATATACTCTGTTAAACGTGTTTAGAGAGTGCGACAATCTGAAAATAAAAAAAGACGATTGGCAGATGTAATCATGACAGAAAATGCAAAATTTTTGAACACGTTGAGCACAATTGTCCAAAACAGGTCTTCCATTAATTATTCTTCTGTTACGAAGAATAACATGGATAATATCGCATATTTTAAACAGATTTAACAGACTATAGTAACCTACATTATCATTACTAAAAGATCGTAACTTTCTCGTATTTGAGAGTAATCAAATAATGGGAATTTGATAAAGTAACTTTTAAAAATAGGTTTTTATGAAAGGATACAGTAAGCTCCGCCTCCTTCAACGGCCCCATTTGTCGATATGGCGCAAACAGATGCCACAGTAAACAGTAGAATAATATACGCAATCGCAAATTGTAAAAGTGTTACAAATAGACCAGCATTTCCAACAATATATCCTAAAAACATATAAAACGACAAGTAAATGGTAAGTTAACGTTCCACGTAAAATAATAATCGGTATTATAAATTTTTCATTTACCGATCGATTGTTATTTTACTATTATACACTAGATGACAGTACTAGTTTACTGATAGATGATGGAGCAAATTTGATAAATACAATTTTGTTTCTATGTTATAAATTTAATGTGTGAATAAAACTGTCAAATTAAACTTTGAATAAAATTTACTTGGTAGATTTGATAAAGAATAAATCTTGATTTAAGATTTATTGCTTTAGTAAATTTACTTTTGCTTTACAATACCGATTTATATAAAAATTGGTAAATTTACCAATTTACTTATTCGTCTTTTATAATACTAGGTATTAAATAATTTTAACTTAAGGCAATATTCTAGTCTAGAAACGTGAATTTCAGGCAATAAACACACTCTCTGTGTGATGATTTCTGTAAACATTTATACACGGTTGACAACACAAGAATTTTTTTTTTATTATTTGGTAATTTTTTTTTGTAATTGTACTGAAATGTGTAAATGTTATGCCTTTCACACAACCAATGAAATAAGAAATAAGGAGTGTGCCAGCTAGTGACGTTGAATGGAACTTAAACTGCTCATAGGTATGTGTAGGTATTTTTGTACATCAAAATTCGTGAGTTTTTTTATCATTAAGTGACAAAAAAAGTGATCACGAACGTTATGTTCTCATGAATTTTGATGTACAAAAACACTTACATATACCTATGAGCAATTAACTCTACGTCACTAGAGGGCGAACTCCTTATTTCTTATTTCATTGTGTAGAAGTCATTAAAGTTCCATTCAACGACACTAGCTGGCACACTCCTTATTTCTTATTTCATTGGTTGTGTGAAAGGCATAATTATTGTAATAAAAGTATTTGATTGTTTTTCTTTTTTTTTGTTTTATATTTTTTAGCAGTTTATTGTTACTATATTTCCTGCTATTTCTTTTATTAAAAATGTGTATGTTTATATTTAAAAATAAAGTTATTTTTTTTAATTGGAGAAGTTTTATGCGTAGATGCACGGATTGTATATAATTTGTTTATTTTGTTTGGAATATGAACACCATATTTCTTTCTCTGTTTTGCACATTTTTTCTATTCTGCAAAACAGTGAAGGAAATATGTTGTTCATATTCCAAACAAAATGAACAAAGTATAGTATATTAGTTGTATTCATCGAACCGAAAGTCGGTTCGTGTTTTTAGTGAAAAAAATATGCTACAATGGATTGTTTCACATTTCTGGACTAGAATTTCTGGGCCATACGCCCGCTCACTTAACTTACCCACACGTATAAAAATCAAAGCGCTAAACATACTGAGCGCGACCGGACTAAACACACCGCTGAATGTGCCCAACGTCTTCTTCTGTGACACGGCCACCGCATCGGTGAACGGTTGTTCCGGGTCTAAACACGGCGCGGCAATTGACGATGGCGCATTTGTGTCCGTGTTATCCAAATGTCCGAATTCCACATAACCACTTTCGGACGGTGTGGATGGATTGAGTGAGCCCCGCGATGGTATACGAAATAGTCCCGAGACTTTGCGTAACATATTCGCGGTGGTTGGACCGTGTGCGGCACTTACCAACGGCGTATTATCCGTCGAACTTGTCGCTTGTGTGACGGGTGTCGGTGTATCCGAATTATTTGTGCTGCCGATATTGCTCGCAAACATTTTCACGTTCTGGTGAGTCACGTCAAAATAAATAAAAAAAATGTGACCATATATACGCCCACTTCAATAAAAACACAGTAGCGGAATGTTTAATTGAAACATTGAGTAACGAAATTATCACAGTCTACGTTCAAAAAATAAAAATTTTATTGCTATTTTTTTCTATTGTTTTTATTCCATCTGTCAAATTGTTCTTTTGACAATACGTGAATGTCACAAAGTGTTTGATGACTAGTTAAACATAGAGTCCCTATAATAAATAGAGTCGTGACATGTCATCCATTTTCTGTCCAAAACAGAGCGGCAAGCTTCAAAATTAATTATCCACGTATTTTGCGTAAATATTCTTGAGTACATAATTATATTAATTATTGTTAATAAGTTATGAATTTATGAACGATTAAAAATTTTTAATTTAATTATTCTTTCTAAGTTAAACTAAACGATTTTTGTTAAATATTTAATTTATTATAAATTTATTTTAGGCAACTTTGGACAGAAAATGCCGGAACCAATCAGCGTTTAGCATACATGTGACGTCACGAATCTATTTATTACAGGGACTCTAGTTAAACCAGTTAAACATTGTATACTGGTGACATCTTTCTTTCGTGTCAGGAAATATACCTACGAGCAATGTTTGCGTTGTTACGGTAAAAGTGGCACTACTGATGACTAGCGCCCTCTAGCGCTTTATTTTACCTTGCAATCAAGATACGCCGCGAAATTTTTATTTTTTTTTGATGTTTTTAATTTTTTTCTTTCTAATTATATAGTCAAATCAAAAAGTAATTTCGCGCTTCGATGGGGCAAATTTAAAAATATTAGGAAAAAATATTTTGATGATTAAAAAAACGTTTTTTTATTGTTTTAATGCTAATTTATATGTCAAAATATTTAAATAATATATATAATGATAAGTTATTATTGCTAAAGGATACAGATAAGGCAATTTTATATTCGGAAAGGGCATTTAAAGGGCAATTTTTTAAGCTATCACACGTTAATTAAGTTGATTTTAAAAAGGAAAAAAAATTTCGCGGCGCCAACGTCGCGTAGCTTTACAATCATTACAAATTTCATTACAGCAAAGTATTACCGTTTTCATTATTCTCCCGAGTACCTAGTTACGCGAAGCTTGCGCGGCGCCGCCAAAATTTTTTGTACTATTTTTAAATCGACTTTTGGAAATTGCCCTTTAAATGCCCTTTCCGAATATAAAATTTACCCTAGTTGTATCTTTTGGCAAAATTACAGATTTTGTTACATTCTCACGCAAAGTTATCCTCGCCACAGAAGTTTTCACTTGAAAGTTGTAATTTAAACGTGATGACGTCATACCGTAAACGTAGTCAAATTGCCTAAACTTTCGATTTAAATTTGAAAAAAGAAAAACGAAATTGTTTTAATAATATAAAATGATAATTTTTGATCTGATTTATGAATAAATTTTTCAAATACTTAAGGGAGGAGTTCACGCCAGAAACGGCTAATAAACTAATTTTTTTCGAATCTCGTTTTTTGTTTTTATTTTGTTCTGTGGTTCTTTACAAACACGGTGATATATAAAAAATGGCCAAAAAAATTTTTTTTCAAGTAGAAAAATATTTATTTGTGAGCCGCTGCACAGCCAATTTGCTGCTCCTTTGTCGATAACGTTCGCCCCCCCCCCCGCGATTTGATCAGTAATATTTAGTTTTGGTGTGTACATGAGTTATAGTATGCACTGAGATAATGTTCTTTTATTTGTATGCCTTTGTAAACGTTTTAATAAAATGTGAGTAAACCGCTTCTTTTGTTATTATTTTTGTTTTTTACCGTTTTCCGAAAGCTGTGTTTTTTCCGACAAAAAAAATCATATCTCAAGTTCTAGAAAAGATAGAGACTTAATTTTTTTTAATTTTGTTCATAAGCATATCGCGCATAAAGTGGAGTATGCTTTTTCCATTTGAACAATTATAACTATTTTTAAACATTTTTTTTTTTTAATAAAAAATTGGGTTTTATAATTTTTAGAAGTTTGGGATTACAGTTTTATAGTTAATTTTTAAAATTACCTGAAACCCATACTCAGCTTTATGGACAGGTCCTTTAGGAATAAAATAATGAAAAAATATTTAAAAAATATTCAATACTTTTTGAGATATGGCGTTCCTTGTAAACCCTTAAAAACTTGCGAAAAAGGGCCCCCTCCCCGCCACAGGGAAGAGTAATGAATGTTTTAAAAACAAAATTTTCTATAATCAACAAGGATGTAGATTTAGTTGGACGTAGTCGATTTGAAAAAATAAACAACAAAATGGCGTCCATTTAAAAAAAATCATTTTTTCAAAAATCAAAAACAGCTGCCAATGGCATAATTTTCATTTTTTTTTCTACGAAAATTTTTTCACAGTTTCTCTAAATAATTATTATACATATAATAATATGCCAAAAGTTGGATAAATTATATTTTCTTATAGTTACTGGAAAAAAAATTAAAAAACAGTGTTTTTTTTGCTAAAAGAAACCCATGTTAAGCCCTTAACAAAAAAGTCCACATTTGTAGGAAATTATGGAAGGAACTGTTTTGCAGCGATTTCATGTACAAGTAGGTACAACACATACTATAACGCAGTTATATCGCATGAAAGCCCCCATTATTGCTATGGTAACATAATTTAAACAAACAATACGTGATTTTCACGCGACCAATTTCATCATATTTTATCGAAAAATGTCACTGAAAAAGCCAAAAAATGATCGCTACTATTTATCAGAATTCATAAGCATTCGGAAAAAATTATTAAAGAATTAAAACGGCTAAAGGGCACAATTGGTGAACTCAAATCGAGCGCTCAATTAAAAGATACCGCATTGAATCAACTGAATCAACTTGAATCGACAAAAAATGGTACGGAATAATTGAATAAAATATTATTAATAGAAAACTAATCCCATTTCAACTTTAGATTTAGAAAAAAATTTACAAAAATGCCGTTTTATGTTGAATATTGCAAATAATAGATCACGCTGGGACGATATCTCGAACGATATCGCGATAAAATCGTCCGAAAATAATGATTTATTGATACGTCTTGAAGATATTTATGTGAGTCGTAAGAATAAGGAGCGACAAATTGACGAAATGAAGAATATGCTCAAAAAGGTAATTTAATTTGACTCAATGTCAATTAACAACAAGGGGTGTGATGGCTAGAGTAACCGTAGAGGCCGATCACGCATGTGTGTGATGCTATCACGGACGGATACTGGCCGGTAATACACTCTCTCTAAACGACGGATAACATAATACATATAATATAATTTGTAATTATTACGTGAATGTGCTTATTGCGTAGACGTGCGAACCATTAAAAGTATTAAAATATTTTAAATCAATTTAATTTCAAGTGTGCGTTATATTTTTAGGAAAATAATTTGATCGAAAAAAATTTGGAGACACTATCGGAACATCAAAAGCAAGAATATTATAGAAAGAAACAAGAATTAAACAATTTAAAAAATGAGATTACATCAAAGAAACATATTTTAAATGAACATAATTCAAAAGTTGAATTCTATTTTAACAAAATTGATTATCCGGTAATTAACTTGGTTGTTTCTTTTTTCCCCTAGAGGTAATCTTTTTCGCATTATTTTTTTTTCCAAATTTTCCGAAATTAACATTAATTTTTGTATTTTTTCACACTTAGTAGTTGTGATTTTTTTTATTAGAATCTTCTGCAGCTTTTTTAAGGCGAGTATTTAGTCTTTATTTTAAAAATCTTAGTATTTATTTTTAATTAGTCTAATATTTTAAAAATCATCTTGAATTCAGTTTCTGAAACGACTTTGAAAGGTTGAAAAGGTTCAGAAACACCGCTCTGCTGCGCGTAGCATTTTTACTATAAATAACTCACAGATGGCATTAATGATAGGTATAAAACACACAAAATGATAAACACATTTTGAAACATTACACGCATTTTTCCTCGAAACTACGTTTTTTTTTAAAACTGTGGACAAGATAACGCCAGAAATTTTGATCCAGTTGATTTGAAATTTTACCTGTAACTTCTTAGATAAATTATCTATTAGGGCGGTATACACGATTTTTGAAACTGATTAACCCTAGAATCATACGTACACGTCAAAACGACGAACGAACTTCTCTACCTGCTCCAATACTATAACTTGTCGGTACCTGCTTGCTGTGACATTTCTGTTATCTAATTTATTTGTTGTTATAACACATAAGACGTATTTATTTTGTTTATAGTCATTGTCGTTTTGTTTGTATTGAAATAGTGTCCGTCAAAAGGACGTCGATGTATGATTACGCGATGTTTTCTTTTTTAAGATTTTGTACTTCACATATAAAAGTTTTCCTAATTTTTCTAAAATTTATTAAAGATATGCATGTTATAATTAATTTATTCAATGATTATGATAATGTGAAAGATGATTACAGCTGTTTGACTTATAGAGACGACATAATACTGAAGTTTTAATATACTGAATCGAAAACTAAAGAATGCGTTTCAAGTGACTTAATAAAAGATTAACAATTTATTTTGTGGAAAATATTTCAATTTTTATTATTTTTTGAGATCTTATTCGAAAAATTACTAACAAATTTTAGAAAATTTACAAATGTGCCTAATGAGGAAATAACTACATATCTATTGGAATATTTATGACTGAGAAATTTCACATTCTGTAAAGTCACACATATCCACTGACTCATAATAGTTCATACATTAATTATTTGAAACACATGTTTTATGATACAATTGATGTATTTATCTATTTTTTAATTTTTATAATGAAAATATGCTTTGATAAAAAGATTAAAAAAATTAATAAATATTTACATTAAGAAATTTTTCCAAATCCAATTTTTTTAAATATTTTGTTCGCTTTTGTAGTATTGTTATGTAAAAAAAATGTTTTTTGCAAATAAACTCTAAAACTCCCCGTAAAAAGTCCATTCGTCGAAACGACGCCGATGTATGATTAACGTTTCTCGTAGACCAACGTATGATTCTAGGGTTAACAAAGGTCGAATTTTTCATTGATTTTCAAATTTTTTTTTTTTCAAACTGCTGCCATTTTGTGTGCCGCCTTAGTAAAACTAATGTAAATGATGAAAAATAATTTTTATGTTGTGGGGGTTGCTGCTTGAAAATTGTTATAAAACTCTCTTTTTTGGCGTTTCAAAGTGATCTAACACCTTAATTAACGTTCGATCGGTAAATCGACTAATAACTAATTTATTTTCAAGATATTCTTATAATATCGAATGTTATTTTACTTGGAAAGTTAATTTACTACATTTTTCTTCCAGGTCAAAAAATCACTCTATAATCTAATCGTTGAATATAATGCGATAAAAGATGAACGTGACACACTGGCGAAAATAGTTCGAAACAAGGGCTCGGTGAAACGCGAGGAAGAACATCTGCTACAGTCAATTCGTGAAGCGCGCGTTCAACTACAAAGTATCGAGCTAGAAAACAAATCGTATCAGGAAAAATTGGAAAGTGTGCAAGAAATGACTGAAGGGTTGGAAAAAGATTTGAAAGAGGGCTACAGCGCACGTCACGGCAAATATTTGGAACTGATGAAACGTGAGCAAAAGATGAATCAGTTCATCGATTCAGCCGTTGAGAAAATTGAAACCAACAAGAAACTGATCGATGCCGCCGAAAATGCAATTGTTGACGGACTGAATTTCTGGTCGTTACATTTGGACGAATTGGACGACACTGAATTGAATATGGACGATGTGCAAACAGCGAATCAGGAATGTCAAATGCAACTAGTTCGTTTACAAAATGTAAGAACCCCAGAGTACAGAGGTACAGCAACTATCTCTATCGTGTAATCTGCAGTGTGCACTTCTGTGCACATTAGGCTACTTAGTAGTCACTCAAAGAGTATGGGATAGAGGAGAAACTGAAATATAAGTTTTTAGTGACATCTTGAGTCTGTGGCAACCAACTATAAAGTTTGTTGGTCTTTACGGGGGCGACGAGGTAGTTGAATTACAAAATTTATAACAAAACAGATTAATATACATTTATTAATATACATTAATATACAGGGTGTCAGAAAAATAAGTGAGGTCCTTTTGAGGGGTGACTCATAGCACCCTGTAGACACTAAAACCGCAGGAATTTTTTCGGAATTAACAGTCGCGTCACCCCTCAAAAGGATAAGAGTTATTTCCTTTACACCCTGTATATAATATATACACACATACATATATACATATACCATGTGAGTTTTTTGAGAATTGCCATTTCTATTACAACCAAATTTTTATGATCGAAATGATACTGGAAAATGTTCTTTTCTTGGATGTAATGGAAATGTAACCAAGAAAAACACTATCGGTTGAAGTAGCCTCAAGTACATATGCATATTTTTACCACCTAACTGATAAATTAAAGAAAAATTAAAAAATTAAACTTGTGTAAAAAAATTTTTTTGCTCATTTATGTTGTTAATTAATGCATTAGATCAGTTTTATCGAAAAATTTATATATAGTCGCATTTAAAAATCTATAAGTTTGTATCATAACACGAAAACCATAAGAGCTATAAAGCTCCTGACTATAGCAATCGGTTGCCCCCGTCGATATCTACAAGTCTTATTTGAACAATTTTTCGATTAAATCAACGGTTTGGCTGTAATAAAAATGGCAACTCTCGAAAAACTCACACAGTATATATATATATATGTGTGTATATATATATTATATACAGGCTGTAAACGAAATAACTCTTATCCTTTTGAGGGGTGACGCGACTGTTAATTCCGAAAAAATTCCGGCGGTTTTAGTATCTACAGGGTGCTATGAGTCATCCCTCAAAAGATCTCACTTATTTCTCTAACACCCTGTATATTTTGTTATAAATTTCACAGTCATTTATAAGAAAATATCCTAGTTTCGGATTTTCGTGAAAGCCTTACTCGGTAGAGGCGCTAAAACTCGTATACTACGATTTTACATTAGTTATTATGGACAGTTTCCCCTCTATCCCATACTCTTTGCAGTCACTCTCTCAGTGGCAGTCGCAGAGTGTAGGTCAGTCACAAGACAATGGATTCAATTGTTGTTAGCATTGTAGAACCCCCACACGTCGCGTTGCGGTATCACACATATGTATGCGAAGCAGGGTCACGTGACGGCCACCACCATCTTCGATTACTCACACAAACACAGTTTACCGCACAAATGCAAAGTAAACACCGTGCACGTATATAACATATTTTCTGTCTCTTACTGGTTACACTGGTTCCAGAAGTATAGAGATAGATATGTTGTCTCTAGTCAAGGGGCCAAACTGCTGTATAATAGTTAGTATCTCGCTTGTCGCCAAAAATTTACGTCACAAAAATGGGAGGAGGTTTCCCACTTTTTGTGGTTATATACATATTTAGAGTTTGTGTCTGTATGTGTGGTGTAGTTGATGTTTGTGTGTGTGAGTTCGGTAGCTGGAGGGAGCTGATACATACATCGCATACATCATACATAAAATCTCGATAATGCTATGTACATACGTGGTACCACAGTGGTACGTACAGATCGCACACATAATGTCTTATGTTATATGTATGTACTCAAAGCGCTACGTATTCATGTATTACATTGTTGCAACAATCAATGTCCGAACCGCTACAAGTGCTGTGGACGACTGAATCACCTAAGCTATGACAGACCTACAAATGGCTCCAAGCGAGCTACACTTTTTTGATATTAGTTTGCTTCTAGTGTTCTATGTATCTAGTGCTCTGTGGTAAGAACGTAAATTTGTTGCCATCTAGTGACTGTGAATAAAACTTTCACAATAGTCTAGCAGTGACATCTGTTATAAATTTCATTCAGCGTCATTAGATGGCAACACTTCTTACGCTATTTACTAATTTCAGTTGAAAGAGAGAATTGCCAACATTCGAAACGAAATTGACGAGTTACGAAACAAAAAATTGGAAATTGAAAAGGAGTTACTCGAACAGGATGATCCAGATGAAATCCGCGATCAAATTCAAAGTTCAATTGAAAATTGTCGGGCGGAAAAGGAGATTTTGAATAAAAAGATCAGCGCCACACTGTCTGCGATTGAAGAGGCGTTCAAGAGGAGCAAACAGCTCTCAGTATTATATACAATTCCTCGATTAGTTTACTCATTATTACTCATTGAATTTATTATTTTTTTCAGGAACATCTGGCCAAAAACAAATCGTACGGTGATATCAGGATGCTTGAAGAGAAAATGGGGGATCTCGGCAAAAGGAAGGATGACTTAATGGAACATATTGTGTTGCTCGAACAAAGTACCAACAATGAACAGTTGGTCGCCGAAACATATGATTTAATTAAACATTACAATAAAATGATTACGAATAAACTTTAAATTTTTTGTAATATGAGTTAAAAATAATAAAAATATTGTTTATTATTTTTCATATTTCAGGCACAAAAAAGGATAATAACGCCTCTGAAATTTTGAAGAATTTTCTTTTTTCATATGCAATTATGAAAACAATCCCAGCTGGCATACTTATGTTTTTTTTTTCAGACAAGCACAGGGCCGGCGCAAGGTTCTTTGGCGCCCTAGGTGAAATATCCGTTGGCGTCCCAGAACTTGATAAACACTTATTTAGGCATAACCTTTAACCGGTAAGGTGATGTCTGTGAGTCGTATACAAATATATTCTTTCAGTTTTCTTCCTCCCTGCTTGTTTTTGTTAACTGAACGTTTGTGTATTCTTTTATGGCTTAGGGCAAATTTTACCCTGCTGGCTTGTAGGGGAGTGTTTGATACATGCATATACGTGTGGTCTCCAGTTTTGGCTATCTATGTTACCAGCCCGCGGTAAGTTAATTTGTTGATGTCTCTCAGACATCACTTTACCTTGAGTATTATAAAAATTCACCTTACCGGTTAAGGGATAATAACAGTTAACAATCATACAATGAATCTTCAACTTTTAAGGGGGGAGTTCACGCCAGAAACGGCTAATAAACTAATTTTTTTCGAATCTCGTTTTTTGTTTTTATTTCGTTCTGTGGTTCTTTACAAACACGGTGAGATATAAAACATGGCCCAAAAATTTTTTTTTTCAAGTAGAAAAATATTTGTGAGCCGCTGTAGAGCCAAGTTGCTGCTGCTTTGCAGATAACGCTCGCCCCCCTCGCGATTTGATCAGTAATATTTAGTTTTGGTGTGTACACGAGTTATAGTATGCACTGAGATAATATCCTTTTATTTGTATGCCTTTGTAGACGTTTTAATAAACAGTGAGTAAACCGCTTCTTTTGTTATTATTTTTGTTTTTTACCGTTTCCCGAAACTTGTGTTTTTCCCGACAAGGAAAATCATATCTCAAGTTCTAGAAAAGATAGAGACTTAATTTTTTTTTATTTTGTTCATAAACATATTGCGCATAAAGTAGAGTATGCTTTTTCCATTTGAACAGTTGTAACTATTTTTAAACATTTTTTTTTAAATAAAATATTCGGTTTTATAATTTTTAGAACTTGAGGATTACAATTTTATATTTAATTTTTAAAATTACCTGAAACCCATACTCAGCTTTATGGACAGGTCCTTTAGGAATAAAATAATGAAAAAAATATTTAAAAATATTCATTACTTTTTGAGATATGGCGTTCCTTGTAAACGCTTAAAAACTTGTGAAAAAGGGCCCCCTCCCCCCACAGGGAAGAGTAATGAATGTTTCAAAAATAAAATTTTCTATTTGAAACCATCCCTAATTTGAAAAATATTTCAACAAGCAAAATAAACATAAATAAAAAAGTTTCTTTTTTATTTGAACTCCTCCCTTAACATGTAAAAGTTTTTCACAAAGTATATGTGATAAATATTGTTTGCGTTTGACGATGATCTTGTTCATCTGATATTGTCATCAAACCTACCAGTTTTACCTGCATCATTCTTCTAGGCTGGAATCAAGGGGTCAAACTAGTATGTCTACCAAACTGTGCCCACTGTAACCAACGAGTGACGTAACACAGCACTCATACGACCAAAACACATGATGTATGGACACGAATATACCAGTGTGTTGTATGATATGTTGATGATGATGTATGCAGTTCGCATACATATAGTATATACTGTGATGGCCACCGTATGTTACCACTAGTCAACAATTAAAAATAAATTTATTTATTTTAAGAAAGTTATCCCTTTATTTTGAGAAATTTTTTATTCAATAGAATTTTAACACTTAAATACGACACACTTCATATTTTTTTCTGTTTAAATTTCATGAGTTGATTAAAAAAACATAAAATTTATTATGACGTGAACACCACGACGGTCAGTAACACACTAAATCAGTAGTGGTGTAAATTGCTACTTATTGCAACTTTCGTATTACACTTTTTGATATGTAGGCTTGATCTGTCTCATCTGTGGCTGGAATCATTTCCGTCATTAACCGAAATAACAACATTAGATCGTGTAATATGAAATGTCGTTTTCTGACCACTTGGTGGCTGATCATGTAATTCAGAAAAAATATCAACACTTTTTAAAAGCAATTTTTTAATTTTGGATAGACTTCTTGTAGGCTGGCGAATCATTTCTGTTATTAATTGGAATAACATTAGACCGTGTAATATGAAGTGTCATTTTTCGACCACTATAAAAACTATTGGCGTAGGAAACGTTTGAATAGCAATTATGTTGAGCACGAAATTCCTAGCAAGTTTCATCGTATTATCGCCGTTGGTTTGGATTAATGATGTCGGATGATTAATCGATTAGTCGATTTAGTCGACTAATTTTGTTTACATTTAGTCATATTTTAGTTGACTAGTTTCCCTTCGATTAAATGATTAAAATGATTAATTGTTTTTTAAATGACTAAAAACGACTAATTTAACAATTTTTCTGTATTATTTATTGGACTTCAAAAAATGGAAACTAAAAAATTATCTATTTGTATGATTTTTCACTTTTATGTGATTAAAATATTGTAATATTTCATATCTTTTTTATTCTTAAAAGAAAAATATCAAAAGACCATAATTAAATTCAAAAGAAAACCTCGTTCTTGAAAGAGTTACATACTTACGTAGGTTAATCTATTCATGAATTCGACTAAAAATTTAGTCGATTAGTCGACTACTCTGTGCTCGATATTTTCGACTAATGACTAATTTTATCTGAAAAATAATTTTAGTCGATTAATCGACTCACTTATTTGGATTTCGTCATTTTCACTTTTTCCCTGTAAGCTAGTCAAAATGAATTTAGTTAAGAAACATGTAGTAAAATACATACAGTACTTGAAAAATTAATAATTTTTAGGTTTCGAGATTTTTGGGGCCCCACAACTGCTGACGCCCTAGGCGGTCGCCTAGTTCGCCTATATGGTCGCACCGGCCCTGTGCAAGATGATCAAAAATTCACCATATTTTTTATTTTATGGCTAGTGTTAAACTGAATTGTGGACTAGACTATTCAAAGTTCACAAATGTCCTATATTTTATCCCGAAAAGTTGCGAAAAATTCTAATTGATCGGTTTCTTATAGTCCAAAGTGGTTTTACCTCTTAGAATCGCTGGTTTAATTCTGGGTTGACATTCTTCTCGGCTGGTCTTCCATTTACTTCCAGTGATTTATTTGTAAGGATAACATTTTGAGTCATTTGTTGAGAAATATTGAAATGTAAGTTGTTTTTTTTTCTCAAAATATCTTTATTTGTATCTTTGTATATACTTTTTACAAAATGAAAAATTTATTTGAAAACACAAAATTCTCTTTATTTTATTGAAATCATATATGATTTCCTCTACAAAATAATAAAAGAAAAACACAATATCAAATGCAATTCAGAACATATTTTATTGAGTTTGCTCAAATTTCTCAAACAAGAAATACACAAGTGAGTTGTATGTAGTAGCAGTGGTTCAAAAAAATTCAAAAAACGGTGCATTTTTGAAATTTCTTGGAACTGTGAGTGAGGCACCGAGGAGAAGCGTACTATACACAAACGACAAACACATCGTACGATCGTGTAACACAAATGCGAACTCAAAATTTTGAGCTCAATTGATCAAGCTTGCCTGGTTGTGCTATAAACTACACATTAAAATTAAAAAATACTGACTTTCGGAATGTTTATATTAAATGCTATAAACATTCCGAAAAAAGCCGTCGAATGTCGATTCGATTAGACGGTATGGGCACCATCGAATTTTTTGTAAAATTTTGTTTTATACCCTTGCTTTTTATTCCCCAAGTTTTAATTAAAAAAAAAAAAAAAATGCTACACTACTGTGGTTTTAAGAGATTCGTGAAGTACACTGTGCAAGTTAACCACCCTAATCCGTTACACATGACATGAAACCATAATGGTTACGTTGTTGGAACTAGTGATGTCGAGTCGAGGAGCAGTTAGTCGATTAATCGACTAAAATTGTTTTTTAAACAAAATTAGTCATTAGTCGAAAATATCGAACCTACAATAGTCGATTAATCGACTAAATTTTTAGTCGAATTTATGAATAGAAAAATCTATGTGACTCTTCCAAAAACAATGTTTTATTCTTTTGAACTTAATTAATCATTTTTAATATTTAAAGAAAAAATATATAACACATTACATTGTGTTAATGACATAAAAGTGAAAAATTGTAGAAATGAATAATTTTTTAGTTTTTAATTTTTCTGATAAAAAAATGACTAAATTTAAACAAAACTAGTCGATTAATCGATTATTAGTTATTATAAATACATTTAGTCATTTTTTAGTCGACTATTTTACCTTCGATTAAATGACTAAAATGATCATTTCTTTTTTTCAAATGACTAAAAACAACTAATTTAACAATTTTTCTGTATTATCAAAAAATGAAAATTACAAAATTATCTATTTGTATGATTTTTCCGTTTTTATGTGACTAACGGATTGTGATTTCTTTGAAGGAAAATATTAAAAGTTCACAATTAAATTCAAAAGAAAACCTCGTTTTTGAAAGAATTTTACGCTATAAAGAATTACCTTATAAAGAGTTACCCTATACCTGAATTCGACTAAAAATTTAATCGATTAGTCGATTACTCTATGCTTGCTATATTCGACTAATGACTAATTTTATATGAAAAACAATTTTAGTCGATTAATCGATTAACTACTTCTCGGCTCGATATCACTAATGTCGAGCCGAAAAGCAGTTAATCGATTAATCGACTAAAATTGTTTTTCAGATAAAATTAGTCATTAGTCGAAAATATCGAGCACAGAGTAGTCGACTAATCGATTAAATTTTTAGTCGAATACATGGTAAGGTAACCTATGTAACTTTTTCAAAAACGAGGTTTTCTTTTGAATTTAATTATGGACTTTCAATATTTTTCTTTTAAGAAAAAGAAACATATGAAATATCACAATATATTAATCACATAAAAGTGAAAAATCATGCAGATAGATAATTTTTTAGTTTCCATTTTTTGAAGTCCAATAAATAATACAGAAAAATTGTTAAATTAGTCGTGTTTAGTCATTTAAAAAAAATTAATCACTTTAATCTTTTAATCGATGGTAAAATAGTCGACTAAAATATAACTAAGTGTAAACAAAATTAATCGACTAAACCGACTAATCGATTGATTATCCGACATCACTACTCGGCATCACTAGTTGGAACTAGTGATGTCGGATTATTAATCGATTAATCGGTTTAGTCGGCTAATTTTGTTTATATTTAATCATTCTTTCGTCGACTATTTTACCCTCGACTAAATGATTAATTTTTTTTTAAATGACTAAAAACAACTAATTTAATAATTTTGTTGTATTATTTAATGGATTGCAAAAAATGTTCGATTTTTCACTTTTATGTGACTGACACGTTATAATATATTTTTCTTTTTCTTAAAAAAAAAATAATTAAAATCAAAAGGAAACATCGTTTCGAAAGAAATTATTTTTCAAAACAATTTTAAACTAAAAAAAAACTTTCCCTACTTATGAATTCGACTAAAAATGTAGTCGATTATTCTATGCTCGATATTTGCGACTAATGACTAATTTTATCTGAAAAACAATTTTAGTCGATTGATCGATTAACTGCTTCTCGACTCGACATCACTAGTGGGAACTACATAATCCTAAAGAGCATATGCAAAAATTACGTTCATTGTTAACAATCTTGATTTAAAAAAGTCTGACCAGATTGCAGTATTAACGCTGTATAAAACAAAATTTGCAAAAAATTCCTTGGAAATAATTCTGGCCACTTATGTGCCCATACTGTCTAGTCTACATATGTGCACATTTCGTTGTCAGAACCAATTAAAAATTAGCCACACATGACACTATGGACTAGTGACTAACGTCGAAACTATTGACTATTGACAAAATTTTACTATGTGGGACGATTAATTACTTATATTACATAATATGATAAGTGCACTTTAATTTTTAAATCTAAGTAATATTTCTTAAGGACTCTAAAAAATTTTTTTACATTTCCATTCAGAAAACAAATTATTTAGGTAGACTGAAACTGTCCTAAATTTTTACGAATGAATTCAAAAAAATAACTGAAGCTTCCATTTAAAATTGAAAGGAATTATGATGTTTTAACGTATAATAAATTATGAAGCCGTTATGGAGAACTTAAACTATTTGGAGAATCATTTTTCATTTTTTTTTGTTTTTAGTAATCCGTTCCATATTTTGAAAGGCCGATGACGGCAAGCAATGCTGGAATTAAGAGTGCTTGTAATGATACGGGCGTTCCACCTGAAAACACAAGAAAACAGTACAAAATGAAAATTATTTCGTAAAATTTTTGGATACTACAGCTAAGCTTTTTTTTATACGATTTTTAAAAAACAAATGGCCATTAAAGGGTGGGGGCTCCACCCTTATCAAACAAATTATAACATCATTTGTTCTCAAGATATGCGAGACAAATTATATTTTGGCAAAAACTAATTTTTCAAGTTTCTTATTTTTTTTTTAAATTTTGTAATAAAATACTGTCGTTTTTAACATCAAGGAAGGTTCTTAGGCCATCATATAATAATGTTATGGTAAAAAATCCATATAATCTATGTTATCTTAATAGAGTTAATTCTGTTTTTTTACCACAAAAAACAAACCGCTAATCCGAATTTGCTGAAAACTTTATCCGGTCTTTATTTTTTGATTACGCATCTAATGAAATTAGTCCGGAGTTGATATCATCATTTGTTCTCGAGATATGCGAGACGAAAAAAAATTCACGAACGAACTAACGAACGCACACACAGACATCACGCTAAAAACGATGGATTCGGATTCTAGTGAGCTTGAAACGTGGAGATATGTCAAAATTAGTGATTCGTAAAATCGGACCCATTACAATAACTTCCTATGGGAAGTTAATAATGGACAATTCTTTATTGAAAAATTGTATTCTTTTATGTGCAACCACCAGTTGTGCTAAATCACGTATACCATCCACCAATACTCACCGATATATGTATATGGAGGGGTCAGTGTAAAAGTGAACCAAGTCCAAAAAAATTTTTTTTTAAAATCCCTTTTTCGTTAAAGAATTGCAATTCCTTAAATTTTTATGGACTTGGTTCACTTTTACACTGACCCCTCCATATACAAATTATTGGCTGAAAATCTATTAAATGGCAGTAAATTGTAGAAATTCATACAGTTTTTTTAGATCAATCACTGACTATATCTATCTTAATCCTTTAAGACATGTCATTTATAAAAATTTATTAAATGACTGAAACGGAAACAATTTGTACACGTTGTGCCGTTCGCTTTTGCATTAAAATGAAGAGATTAAATAATTACCTATGTTAGGGGCGTCCACCTCATAAAAGGGTGCGTCAATCGAATGTTCCCAAAATACTAATACTAATACTATAAATATGTTGTACATATATAAATATAGTATATATATATATATATATATATATATATATATATATATATATATATATATATATATATATATATATATATATATATATATATATATATATTTGTTCGTTTTAAATAATCGATATTTTTGTTATCTAATAATATTTAAATGGTCACTGGTAGTTTACTAAAAATGTCAAACGGTCAATTTCATAAACATAGTCCAGTTCAAAGTAAACTTGTTATAACAATAAATTCATATTTTCACTACAAATAATAACTGGTAACTGAAAAATACAGTTTCCTGATCAGGAAAGTTTGGTAATGTTGTTGAACTTGATTTAAGGGGAAGAATTCATTTAGGACGAAAAAAAGGATTTGAATTTTTTTTTTTTTCAAAAAATATTAATAAAATATCTCAAGTAATTTTATCTCAATATCTCAAGAGGCTCTGAAATTTTCTTCTTACTAAGTTCCCTCGCTCTCCCACAAAAAATAGAGCACACAAAAAATATATCTTTATAAATCTTTTAAAAATAGACAGTTTGACCGGGCCCTGTCTATGTGATGATCCGGCCCAGATTCTATGAATTATATGCTTTAATGGTGAAATGCAAAAATATTTGATAATTATTTAGAAGTTTTATTTTGAAAATCGTTAATCTTTAATAACGATTCATTCGCGCCATCAATTCAAAACGACGTCACAATTTGTAAATAAATTATGCCACTTATGATAATTTTCATCTGTGAAACGAAATTATAACGAGCTTATAAAGATTGAATTTGTTTGTTTTAAAATTGTGACGTCATTACAATAAGCCGCTTTTCGCGCCAATTATTCCATTTACAACTGAACAATTATTTTTTGACAATTTCTTACAAAATTTATCATAAATTACTTTTTAATTTGACTCAAGCACCATGTACTCTGAAGAATATATCGTTACAAGATGCATATCTGGATGTTTGATGTAAACAACAAGTGTAGTCAAATGTTGTCAAAATAGAAATTATTGTATTAAGATTTATGGTTAGTGTAAAAATTATGAGTCCATGTTCAAATGCACGTTCAAGTGGTTCAAGTGTATACAATTTGATTTGATTTTTGAGTTCTATACGGAGCTAATTGTATCTTCATGTATGTCAGAGTCAAGGAGTGTTTTTGTGTTTGATAGAAAAATTGTTTCTGATAACTAGGAAAGTGGTGCCATATTACAACAAGTATTGTACAGACACGTAAGTTTACCATAGTTTTCAATTAAAATTTGAAAAAAAAAAATGAAGAAGAAATTTATTTACAGTACCTACCTAACTACATTTAAATATAATATTTTTAAATATGTATATTAAGGGGAGGTTTACTCGAGAGTCCTTAAAAATTATGTATTTTTCTAGAATTTTTTTTCTCAAGAACGGAAGTAAATATCAATTTCAAATTTTGTGCACATATTTATTAAGTAACATACTACACAAAAAAAATTTTTCAAGGAAAAATATCAAAAAGTGTCCATTTTATAGATAGTGCAGTGTGACGATCCGAAAATCCAATGCCTTGTTGGTGGACATCCTAGCGCCGGTAATAAACCACCGAAATTCAAAAACAAAAAAGATTTATAAAATATATGAAGAGTACCGGCACCTCTTGCTATAATATCAATAAATTGCTGAAAGAAAAAAAATGGCGGATGTTTGAACTTTTGATTACGATTTTTGTCTTATTTTTCGCTCTTTAAAGTAAATTTAAAAATAAAAAAAATATTGAAAGTGTATCGAACTTAGGTAGAGGTGCCGAAGAATTGAATTATCTTTAAAATAAACAATTAAAAAAAAGGATCCATCGAATAGTTTTTGAGTTATCGTGTCCACCAGTTCCAAAAATGTAGTTCCGAGATATTATAAAATATATATAAAGAAACGTATTTTCAAAATTTTATATTTAATACTCATTATTGCGTGAACTACGTTTTTGAATTTTTTTTTATAGAAAGCTGGATTCGGTTAATGTGCAAGAATCTTGTTTTTAAATTATTTTCAGTAAAATCACTTTGGGAACATATTCTACACATAATTTGCTATCAATTTCGGCAAAAAAATCGATTTTTTTTATCAAATCTCAAGTAAACCTTCCCTTAAATTACTTTCAGTAAAATCACTTTGGGAACATATTCTACACATAATTAGCTACCAATTTCTGCAAAAAAAAAAAAAAAATCGATTTTTTTTAACGACTCTCAAGTAAACCTCCCCTTAAATGAAAATTATAAATATTATGTAGAAGTATACCATTTAATTATTCCTTTTTATTTTATAATCATTTAGTAATATTTACATATAATATTTATATTTTCAATAAAGATACAATTAGCTCCGTACAGAACTCAAAAATCAAATCAAATTATATACACTTGAACCACTTGAACCTGTATTTAAACATGGACTCATAATTTTTACACTACCCAGATTTATAATTGAATTTCGAAAAAATTTTTTTCACAAAGGGCACCGATCTAACCCAATTAATACCTGACGATGCCATATCAAAGAACAAAGGACGACAATGAATTTTGAAGTAACAATTAATTTACAATTTACTGTAACAGTAATTCCGTGTAAACTCAGAACAAGCATTCAGGTCTCAGGGTTATAAACGAGGTAATTCTAGTACAACACGTCCCCTACGACACAGCATTTATACCCAATATGTAACACAATTAATAGAACAAAGAAATTAAAAAAAAAGAAAATTATTTATTTTTTCATTTAGTTATTTCAATTTGTAATTATTGTTTTATTCGAGACAAAAAAAAAATTAAAGAAAAATACTACAGCATGCTTTATTTAGTTTGATAAAAATCAGTTACTTAATAGCACAGCCAATTATTCAGAACGGTTTTATACTGCGGACAGTTGTTACAGTGATCGTCCATAAGTATTCGTACATGTTTTGTAGAAGAGCTCACATAAGATCTAGTCCCATCACTACGAATGCCCAGACTGTACTACTTATACGCAAACTCAAACTCAGTCACGTTTTTTTTCCGGTGTCCTTGGAACTGATACGGATATTGGGGGGGGGGGGGGGGTGCGTACTGGTCGAATCGTACCTTAAGCAGTTATAGGCACCTATGTTGAAGAAAAATAGTAGAATTTAACTTTTTTTTAAAGTTACGTGGTCACAACCACGTAACTTCAATGCATTCATTCCAGTTTTCATTCTTCATACGTCTTGAGCATTAAGTCCTTAAATTAATCGGTGGCGCTTTTCATTGAAGTTAAAAAAGTTAGACAGTGACATATTTTTCGTTTATATAGGTATGTCCTCTTTACCATTTAAACTTTCTCTACGTTCGTTACTGTACTTGTGCGTTCAGTTTGTTTGGTTTTTATTAGTTTAGTCACCAGCCATCGTTTTTCGAACAGATAGCAGCACGTGTCAGATTGAAGACGTAAGGAATGTTGCCATCTAGTGACATTGGATGAAAGCTTGTGAAGTTTTCTAACTATTCATTGATGTTTTTATTTTTCTATATTTAACTGGGACAATTAATTGGTTTTCACATATTATTTTTTAAAAAATTCATCTCATAATCTCAGTTACACATATCGCTACTTGAAAACCCCAAATTTTTGGACACACAAAAAAAACGTATTGCAATCTGTGTTTTCATCACTATGATCTTAAGATTTATGCTAATTATACCCTTTGATGTTGGCTACATTCGGTTGCAAAATCACTAAATGTCGGTATAACTTTTTTTTTTTAAAATAAATTTTTGTTTATAAAAAATTCACCATGTGCGTGCCGGACATGCATTATCAAAGTTCCGTGGTCAATAGCTAACTTTTCACTTTTTTAGGATCAAATGTAGGAAATTTAATAGTATATATCGCTACTTCTTTTTGCGAACCTCGTATATCAAAAACTACATATTTTAGAACACACAAAAACATATTAAATACTATATATATATATATATATATATATATATATATATATATATATATATATATATATATATATATATATATATATATATATAGTATTTAATATGTATTTGTGTGTCCTAAAACATGTAGTTTTTGATACACGAGGTTCACAAAGAGAAGTAGCGATATACAGGGTGTAAAGTAAATAAGTTTCATAATTTGCAGGAGAGAAAGGTCTCAGTCTACTAATTAAGTATTGCTAATTAAATTTTACCGATCAAGTTTCATTTCAGAAATTTTCGGTTGTCAAAAACGTGTTAAAAAATGGCCCCTAGAAAAAAAAACTTAATCAGGCTCTGATTACTTATCATTTTTTTCCTTTGCTTTTTTGAATGTAAATTTTTTTGTCAACAAAATATTTTTACCTGCTTGTTTACGGAATCTTTTGAAAATAGTTATACAGTAGTGTCCATAAAAATTTAAACATAATTTTTAATGAGACAATTTACGTCACATATCAAATAGATCGATTTCGTCAAATCTCATTAAATTATTTGGAAATTTAACAAAGTTCACTAGATATTTATTTTCTCCAATACCAATAATACGAGCCCTTACCGAAAAAAAAATTGACCACCCCAATTTTGAGAAAAACGATTTCAAAGTTTTGTAATTTTAACACGGGTTCTTATGGGAAAATTCTATTTTTTTAGAATAAAATGAAAACGTGTCAAAGGAATTTGATAAAAATTGAATGTTATTTAATACAAAGTTACAAACCATATTTAATAAGAAATAAAAATTATTGACCACGCCGATTTTGAAATATAATTTAAAAACATCATTTTACTACGTTTTTACAACGTTTCTTCAACAATTCTTTTAAATTGCTACAACATAAGCGCGCGGAAATACAAAAAAAAAGTGGTATACAAATATAATAACTGAAGAATATCAATACATTATTTAATTTTTGATAAAGTTTTTTTGCTGAGATAAACTTTTGTACCTGACTATCTCAGAGCAAGTACGTCAAGTTGAAGTATTTACGAATTATGACACAACAATTAAATTTTAAAACATTTCTAAAATATACAATTGGTTTGTTATTCACGCACATACACACACTTTTAATTTTAATACTTTGATTTAAAGAAATTATAAATCGCTAATTTATTTTCACACAGTTATGCAACAGTTTAAAACAGCTTAGACCAGTACCTGTATTGTTAAAAAAATAAGGAAGTATGTACTGTTTTATTATTGATAAAATGATAATAAAATAATACGAATACGGAATACCAATCGGCAATCATACACATACAACTAAAAATACATATTCATACTTATGTATGTTTATGTATAAAATAAATAGGTTACTAGTGTTTCCAAAACACATAAATATATCCAGTTTGACAGGTCACAAATTATGATATTATGTTTATGGCTTTTTAAAAAATAATTTTCAAAGATTAGGGTTCCGAAGAAATTTTGCAAATATAATACATGCTACAGATAGATATCTCAATTAACCGTCAGTAAAACAATTTCTTTCTTAATTTCTTATGGTACCTATCTTCCGTATTTAAAATTGGGCATAAACAATTTTAGTACACTCAGTAAGTGAAATTTTACGTCAAAGTATATTCTGATATTATGTAGATAACATTTCCAAAAATTAAAATCAAAATTATTAAGAGAAATGCTGAAAAATTTTTTTCGTAAATTCCTTCAAAAATAATTATATGTATACTGTTTGCAGCATATCATTAGAAAAATCTTTTAAAATCAAGTTAAGGTTCTTTTAACAACTTTTTATACCTCGTTTCAGAAATATTGTATTTCAAAGTCCATGTGGTTTGTAAGGAATCCAATTACCACTTAATTGACCCTTAAGTAACACAAGTACAAATATATTTATTTATTTTCACAGTAAACCGTAAAAAAATATGCGATGCGATGTATTTTATCCCCAAAAATACAAAAACGCAAATAACTCAGCAACTCGGCTTAATGTGTGTTAAATACGCACTTGGCCAACTCCTTGATTATCTATGGTTGATGTGATGATATCATGATGGTCTGTGAATCCCCAAGTACATATGTATGTCTGCAATTGTTTATTTAAAAAAAAAATGTTTTGACGATTTTGACACACTGGGAACCACAGACGCTGTGAACTGAAAAGGAATATTTATCAATTTGAATGAATCAATAGATAAGGTAAATGACCCAAAATCAGACAGTGTCTTAAAATCAAACTTTTATATTATTTTAAAGAATTTAAAAAAATTCTGCTTTTAAAACGTTCGTTTTGTATATCAGAGATATATCTATGATCATTAGGTAATACTACCTTTTGTATATTTCGATTTATTTTTAACAAATATTGTACTAAAATTAATGATCAATTAGTTATTTTGCGAAATATACAACAAAACAGTACTGATTTTTATATTAGCAGAAATTGGAAAAGTACATTATTAACTAATATGTACGTGTAATAAATAAAGCAATTTTTCAATAAATTATACTTAACCCTTAACCGGTAAGGTGAATTTTTATAATAATCACGGTAAAGTGATGTCTGAGAGACATCAACAGATTAACATACCGCGGGCTGGTAACATAGATAGCCAAAAACTGGAGACCACTCCCCTTACGCCAGCAGGGTAAAATTTGCCCTAAATCATAAAAGAATACACAAACGTTCAGTTAACAAAAAAGAATATTTTTGTATACGACTCACAGACATCACCTTACCGGTTAAAGGTTAAATGCATCTTTATCAATTTTTTTTTTCTTTTTTATTTGAGCTAAAGCGTTTATAGTCAAAATTATGGACACTGTTGAATTTAAAAACACGAAAATAAGTTCACAAAGGTATTGAATTTAGAGCTAAGTCTTATGGTAGATGTCGAAATTATGTGTCATTTCAGTAGTACAAAAATTCTTATTTTTGTATTTTATCTTTCTATTTTTCTTAAGTGATAATTTATCTAAAGTAAAAATTTTGGTCTGGTTGTTGACAAAAGACTTTGAGCCTTTTAAATTATTCTAGGAAAATATTTTTTCCTAGAAACGAATTTTAAATTATTCTAGGAAAATATGTTTAGTTCTTCCTTAAAGTGTCGGAATTTGGGACATTTACCTTACTGTATATTTGCTTACATACATAATTATGTATGTTTATAGTATCTTATTATTATTATTGGTACTCTTATTTTGATGTGTGTCGCAGGTACATAAATTATTATTTAAATGTGTTTTGTTTCAGCTTGTTGGTATAATAGAACAAATTTGGTAAAATAATTTTACAATAATGATAATTAATGCCGAAGTTTGGAATTCTCTGTTACAGTTTTCCGCTAAAGTTACTCACTTATGAATAAAAATTCACTTTTTAATCTGTGTTGTGTACCAACAATATTAATAACAATGTTTTATGACAGTTAAAGGAAAGTTTTTATTTTAGTTTGTTTAAAAATTCAAGTGTAATTTTTAATTAAATTAATACTTGTAATTAAAGTAATGCAACTAAATATTTGTAATTAAAGAAATGCAACAATACCACAGTTACGGTTCTTGCAATATTCATAACGTGCTGTGAAATAAAATCCCACAAAAATATTTCAAACATATTTTAACCAAAATTTATGAAAAACAGTGTTCGGTTTTTTTTTTACTTTACAGTACCTAATCAATTCAAAAGTCGGCAGATGTTTACATATTGTCGTAAAATAAAAAAAAAAAATTATTTTTATTTTTAAAAAATTTTTATTATACAGGGTGCGAATAATTTTAGTTTGGTCAGAGGCGTATTCAGAGAAATTCATATTAAACGATGAGCTGGCTGGGATGCGATTTTCTCAGATAGCGAATTCCGAAAAAATTTTTATGTCTTCGGCAATTTTACACCGAGATAAACCATCTCTCAAAAGGATGAAACTTATTTACTTTACACCCTGTATATGTACTATTAAATTTCCTACATTTTTTATCCTAAAAAAAGTGAAAAAGTAGCTATTGACCACGGAACTTTGATAATGCATGTCCGGCACGCACTTGGTGATTTTTTTATAAACTAAAATTTATTTAAAAAAAAAATTATACCGACATTTAGTGATTTTTCAACCGAAATTCCAAAAAGTTATTTTTTCTTACAACAACAGTTTACAGTTTTTCTTTTTTTTCAAAGGTTTACGTGTAGTTTTTTATATAAAAGATATTTTCTTAACTTTTACGCAAACTCATCAATTTCATGGTCAAGCCTAGGCACAGTTAGGTATGTAGCTCTTGTCAGCAGTGACAGTGACAAAAATTCTACTCGAAAGTTGCATTCCTATGAAATTTTGTGAACGTTTTCGAAAAAATAAGTTTCTACAAGTCAAGGTACGAATGCTTACGAATGGCACCGTATTCGTTGATAATAAATTGATACCGGACGTTCTGAAAATTTGATTTTTTTGTTTGTTTTTATTGAGCTCGATACTGGATGTTAAGGGTGACCATTAAACATAAACTGGCGATAATTTAGTGAAAAAATAATGTTAACAATTAAATACTGACAAAAAAGCGTTACGATCACCCATCACACGATAATTATATGCTCGCATGATTTTAATTGCTATACCAATTCCACTAATGATCCACGATATATTTTGTGCCAAGTTTTAAATATGCGTTATAATTTAAATTTAATTATCTTTGCAATACAATGGTGGCAGCGTTATGTAAAATATACAGTGTGTCAGAGAAATAAGTCTTAATATTTTGAGGGGTGAATCATAGCACCCTGTAGACACTAAAACCGCAGGAATTTTTTCGGAATTAACAGTCGCGTCACCCCTCAAAAGGATAAGAGTTATTTCCTTTACACCCTGTATATAATATATATATATATATATATATATATATATATATATATATATATATATATATATATATATATATATATATATATATATAAAAGATCCCCAAACGGAAATGAAGAAATGTTTAAGAATGTTCACTCCAGGGAAAGGGTCATAATTGAAAGGGTATTTGGGCAACTGAAACAAAGATTTCCTATTTTGGAACACAAACTGAGAGTATCTTTGGAAAAAGTTCTAAAAATAATTGTCTATTGTGCTGTATTACATAATATTAGTAAACAATCTAAACGAAGAATGAAGAATACTTATGAAGTAATATTATGCGTTTGTTACAATTCTCCCAAAATTTACTGTTTACTTATAAGAATAAGTTAATACTTATAAGGAAATACTTAAATGTTGAAATTTTTTTTCAATATTTACTTTTAAGTAAAAAGTATATTTTATTCAAGTCAAATGAATTAATGTCTTCTACTTAAAAGTGTTTACTTCTCTGCATAAGTAAACACTTATAACCCAGTCAACATTCTGACGTCTTAATGAATTCATAAAGAATTCATATTTCTGATTTGGACATCAGAAAACAAGTTCAGAAAGATATCTTTATGAATTAATTCATAAAGATATCTTATGCGTCGATTTAGGAACAGTTTATGAAGTCTTAAATATGATGTCTTAAAGAATTCTTTTTTCTGACTTCAGAATTGCGATGTCTTAAACTAATGCTAACATATTTCTGATGTCTGAAAAAAGATATCTGAATTGAGAATTCATTATTAAGAAGTCATATTTCTGACTTCAGAATTATGATGTCTTAAATAGCTTATATTTCTGATGTCTTAAACAGCTCATATTTCTGACGTTTTAAAAAAGATGACTTTAAGAGGTCTATACCAAGAATTCATTGAAAGTAATACGCGTAATTTACGAAATAAGAGAAATATAATTAATTTAGTTAATTTTATTTATTTACATATATTTAAAAAAATTAACATTTAAGATTAAATTTACTCCAGTATTTTATCAGGAATGTCACAATTTGTTCACTAGTCACAATAGAAACAATCAAAAACACTAACTAACCATATCCTAGATCCCATCACACCACAAATTATTATCATACCTTCTTAAATTAACACTATCATAAATTCACTTCTTTCAGTTCACTTTCACTTTAAATAAGTTTCTTTAAGCTACCATTTTATTTTTGTTTAGTATCACCATCACCATCATTTCCATCTTGTGTCAAATTTTTCTCCTATTATATCTTCTATTTTTTTGACTTTTGAATGAGTCTTGAAATGGTTTCCTTTTAGGCATTATGTTGTTAGTTGTCAATAAAAATATTAGTTTTAATATATTACATTGTTCGTTTGTTTTTTTTTCCGTTACATCCGAAATATGAACTAATTAAGAAGTCTTAATAATGAAGTCAGAAATAAGAGCTGTTTAAGACATCAGAAATATGAGTTCAAAAAGTAGTCATAAATAAGATCTGTTTAAGACATCCAAAATATGAGTTCATAAGACAATCAGAAATAAGAACTGTTTAAGACATCAGAAATATGAATTCATAAAGTATTCAGAAATAAGAACTATTTAAGACATCAGAAATATGAATTCATAAATTATTCAGAAATAAGAACTGTTTAAGACATTAGAAATATGAATTCATATAGTATTCAGAAATAAGAACTATTTAAGACATCAAAAATATGAGTTCAAAAAGTGGTCAGAAATAAGAACTGTTTAAGACATCAGAAATCTGAGTTCAAAAAGTAGTCAGAAATAAGATCTATTTAAGACATCCAAAATATGAGTTCATAAAACAATCAGAAATAGGAACTGTTTAAGACATCCAAAATATGAGTTCATAAAACAATCAGAAATAAGAACTGTTTAAGACATCAGAAATCTGAGTTCAAAAAGTAGTCAGAAATAAGATCTGTTTAAGACATCCAAAATATGAGTTCATAAAAAAATCAGAAATAAGAACTGTTTAAGACATCAGAAATATGAATTCATAAAGTAGTCAGAAATAAGAACTGTTTAAGACATCAGAAATATGAATTCATAAAGTAGTCAGAAATAAGAACTATTTAAGACATTATATTTCTGATATCTTAAATAAGACTTCTTTAAGAATTCATTTAGATGTCCTAATATTGTTTAAATTATTTTTGTTAGTGGTTTCTATAGAAAAAATTTTTTTTAAGACATCAGATATATGAGCTAATTCTGAAGTCCGAAATATGAATTTTTTAAGACATTATATTTATGAAGTCGTTAAACAGCTCCTAAATCGTTGCATAAGATATCTTTATTAATTCATAAAGATATCTTTCTGATAATGTTTTCTGACATCTTTAAGAACTCTTATTTAAGAAGTCCGAAAGATGTCAGAAAAAAGATGTCTATTTGATATCATTAAATTGAATTCATATTTAAGATATCTTTAAGAACTCTTATTTCTGACTTCTTGAAAAAGATGTCTTAAAGATGTCATATTTACAATTCAGAAAGATGTCAGAAAAAAGACTTCATAAAGACATCTTTCTGACTTTTGTGCTCACTGGGAAGGTTTTACTTTTTTTTAATCAATAGACCCATTGTCTTCTTGTACGCAAGAATAGTTAGTTTCTGTGAATTTTTTCAACTGGTTCAATAACACTGTTTACGTTTAACGAAAAGGCCAGTTGCGTAAGGCCCTGATAAAGGAGGAAAACGTGTGAAAAGTTCAAGGGCTTGTCCAGTACACACCGTACACGAAAAGACTGACGTGGAAATTATTTAATATTTGTCATTTCCGAACAATTAGATTGGCGAAACGAATGGAAATGACCGATCAGCGAATGACCAATGCATGTATCAGCGTGTTGAGGCGCGCTTACACGGGCTACGTGCAAACCGTATTAAAACGAAAAAAAAAAAAATTAACAACACAGACGATAGGAAACAGATATTTCCGGGAAACATGTTTATAATTTCCGGTTAAAGTTCGTTTTTCGTCATTCCGTAAGTCGACAAATCGTTCTAAACGGGATTGATCGTTACAAAATTGGTGAATTAATAAGCGTGAATATCTTTTGTTCGAAAAATCAATAATAGTTCTTCGAACGATATCGGAAAATTTCAATTTTTGAAATGAAAATGTCTATTATAGCGAGAGTAACTATACGTGAGAGTGTAATGAAATCTGTAATGTGACTGTAAGGTGAAACAAACATAAGTGTTTGTAGTGGAGTTGATCATTGCTAAATGATTAATATTTTATATTGTTTAAATTATTTAAATTATTGACAACATTTTTGATGTCATATTTTGTATTATTTAAACTAATATGTATTAGATTCAGCTCGGTCTATATACTCGTACTAAAGGGAGAAATCGTATTTTTATATTCCTACGATTAAATTAATATTTCTGTCCAGATCAAAATAAATTTTAAAATTAAAACAATTGAAATCAAATTTAATAGGCATTTAACTAATATTAAATATTTGTATTATTTCAAAACCTTCTGACATTTAACGTAGTCACTCTGAAATAGTCAGGTACAAAAGTATATCCCAAAAAAAAAAAATTTGCTTTTATCAAAAATTAATTAATGTATTAATATTCTTCAGTGATTATACTTGTATACCTACCACTTGTTTTTATTTTTTAAATTCCGCGCGCTTATGTTGTAGCAATATAAAAACATTGTTGAAAGAGCGTTGTAAAAACGTTGTAAAATGATGTTTATAAATTATATTTCAAAAACGGCGTGGTGAATAATTTTTATTTCTTATTAAATATGTATATGGTTTGTAACTTTGTATTTTATTAGTTTATAACATTAAATTTTTATCAAATTCCCTTGACACGTTTCCAATTTGATTCAACACAAAAAAATAGAGTTTTCCCATAAGAACCTGTGTTTAAATTACCAAACTTTGAAATCGTTTTTCTCAAAATTGGGGTGGCCAATTTTTTTTTTTTTCGGTAAGGGTACGTATTATTGGTATTGAATTAAATAAATTATATCTAGAGAAGTTTCGCTAAAATCATTTAAAAAAATCGTTTTATCGACCAGCTACCTTAAATTATTTTATGGTGAACAGAGGATAAGGCCGGACGCACATTGAGACGCAGTTAACGCAGGCAGGGCAGCGTAGTTTCTGTGATTCGTGTTGTAGAACGGGACAGTGCGAATTGAAACCAGTGTTGCCAACTGTAGTAGGTTAAAAATCCCACTGAGCTGCTTAAAAAAATCCCATTTTTCCTACAAAAATCCCATATCTTCCAAAATGCAAAAATTTCTGCCAGAAATACAGCTGACGAGCAAAAAAAACTGTAATTTCAGTTTTTTCTTTCATCTTAAAATGAATTTTCCAAAATAAAACATTGTACTAAATAATTGTTAATCGTTTATTGTAACAAAAAAAGTATATTTATTCTTTGTTAAGGATAAATGGAAAAGATAAAAGGACCTTAAATTTGACCTTGACCTTCATTCTCAAGGGCATTTTGAGGTCAAGTTGTATTTTTCAAATGGAAAGACCTATTTTTTATTTCGGATTCTGAAAGAGCGTAAAATTTCACGTCGAAAATGATATATATATATATATATATATATATATATATATATATATATATATATATATATATATATATATATATATATCACAAATTAGACCATTTATTAAACTTCAAAAAAATCCGTGAATCGGGATAAATCGGTCGCACGATATTGTAACACGTTCTCGAGTTTTTGTGTTGGTTTTACTTTGCCGAAATGAAAACAATTGAAGAAATTGAAGAAAAACAGTGCTGCTCTGCTATTTAATTCGTCGATCTACAACACCAGTCACAGAAACTGCACTTCCCAGCCTGCGTTAATTGTGTCTCAGTGTGCGCCCAGCCACACAGTTTATTTCTCGTGCTTTCTGCTCTGCCCTGCGTTTACTGCGTGACGCACCTCACAATATGCGCCTGGCCTAAATAAATTATCCTTAAAAACGGTCCGAAAAAGATATTTCGGTATGGACAGTACCAGATTTATACACTTGTGGAGGCCCCGGCTAAAACAACAAGGAAATCATCGAAAGTTTTTAAATTTTCTCGAAAAATAGGATTGACGAGCAAAAAAAAATTTCTGCTTCGTACTTTGCTCTTGACGGGAGGCCCCGGGGCACCTGCTCCAAGTACCCTTAAGGAAATCCTGCTCTGAGTATGGATACTTTGATTTCTTATGGATTCTGATACTAACTGGACGGAATTTAATAGAATATTGTTACTTTGAATTTATTATTTCGGATCGCCATAGAAGTTTTCATTTCTGCGGTCCTGTGGTCTTCGGTATACTCAGAATTTTTTTTATACCTTTTGATTACGATTGGTACCGTTTGACCAGCAGAGGTTATGACGTCGGTTTGTCCAATCTAAATATTTATATATGTAATATATTTAATTTATATATGTAATATGTCTGTTGAAACGTAAATACCGCAAACAGTAAAACATATTTCAATGGTGTATTATCGATTTCTTCACCTTACTACCGTACTTTTTGTGTAAATTTTTTCCTTTAAGGAAACCATTCTACTTAAAATATAATATATATTGTGTATATACGTATTTATATGTACACAGGAGAGATGTGTTTGTAAGTTTAGAGTGAGACATGAAATCAAAATTGCACGCGATATTATAATTCCAAATATATATATATATATATATATATATATATATATATATATATATATATATATATATATATATATATATTATATATACAGGGTGTCAGAGGAATAAGTGTTAATATTTTGAGGGGTGACTCATATCACGCTGTAGACACTAAAACCGCAGGAATTTTTTCGGAATTAACAGTCGCGTCACCCCTCAAATGGACAAGAGTTATTTCCTTTACGCCCTGTATATATAATATAATTATATATATTATGTATATATGTTTGTGTGTATATATTATATACAGGGTGCAAAGGAAATAACTATTATCCTTTTGAGGGGTGACGCGACTGTTAATTCCGAAAAAATTCCTCCGGTTTTAGTGTCTACAGGGTGCTATGAGTTACCCTTCAAAATATGAACACTTATTTCTCTGACACCCTATATATATATATATATATATATATATATATATATATATATATAGATGTCTCTAATAAAATTGTAAACAGAAGCACTAGACACCTGGAATACTATCTCCGAACTTCCAAAATTTCGTATAGTTTAGGAGCTATAGTCACCAAACCCACACTTTCAAATTTCTTTTTCCGCCAATAACTTCTTACTGGCAAGAATCAAATGTAGAATTTAAATATCTTTGTGGAATTTTTCTATGACTCCCCGGGTTCGAGTTATGACTTCAAACCTTTGTTTTCCTTAAACAAGTAGTGAAATAGATTTGGGTACAGTTAAATGGTTTTCTCATTACCTTTCTATCGATAGGCCCGACAAGGGGGGAAAGTCGGGCATGTAATTCCGGGGTCTGGGTCGAAAACGGCAGCCCGGGGAAATGTGTAAAAGTGTTCTTTTTTGCATATCGATTGCATTTTGGAGAAAAAATATTTTTGTCTGCGAGGACTGTTATTTGTATCCACGACCCGTCAAAGTTTGTAAACAAATTTAGGTCACATTATGTGTCGGCTCAAATTCATTTCGCCGGCGCAATTTTCATTCAGGATTTCTTGTTAACTAGCCAAGTGTTTAGTCCCCTAGTTTTGTCAGATGATCCTTGTCCGAGAGCCATTCCAATACCATATATAACCATTCAATCACATATATATATATATATATATATATATATATATATATATATATATATATATATATATATATATATATATATATATATATATATGGGGCTAGCTTAGCCAATAGGCCACCCTAGGCCATGGCCGTTTTTAGGGGCGGTAAATTTTTAAAATAGGGCGGAAAAATGAGTAATTAACGTTTTTTTTTTGCTTGTCACTTATTTTTTTTAAAAGAAAGCTTGTAAAAAAGGTATGAAAGACGTTTTTTTTAAGATTTCCTTTTTTTCAAATAAAAGGTAGGGGCGGCATTTTCCAAGATGCCTAGGGGCGGACTCAGAGTTAATCCGGCCCTGTATATATATATATATATATATATATATATATATATATATATATATATATATATATATATTACTCTTTTTGGCGCGAGAAATAGTTATTTTAATTTCAAATATTACCGAGTGCTTGTGAAACATTATTAAGAATAACGAACTTTTGTTCGTATTTAAATATACATTAGCAAATACTTAAATTCTGTATCTTATAAAAAGCAAATACTGAAGTGCTATACAAAAAAATGCTATCGTAAATACCATAATAGTTCAGTAGAAAATTATCGGCACAAAAAAAAGTTTGAATTTTTTTTGCAATTATAATGGTAATTATTGTACGTTGACAATTTTATTAGGGACACCCTATATACATACATACATACATATATATATATATATATATATATATATATATATATATATATATATATATATATATATATATATAATATATATTTATATATATAATATATAATATTTATATATATATATATACATATATATATATATATATATATATATATATATATATATACGTTGAAACAAAAGCAATATATTGTTATATTACTCGACGGTGAGGAATGTTTTACAATTTTATTTTACTATTTTTAAACAAGACTTGTGGTGGACGCTCAAATCACGCTACCATTAAAGTAACTCATAAACAGACACACAAATCTGGATTCGAACCGTACTATGCAAGAACCTGTTGAACGTACATGATAAGTTTCTTGAAAATTTTCGATCGGTATCTGATCCGAAAATTGTGGAAGAATATCCCTTCCCCCCTTCAAAAAAATTTACTGAAACGAAATAACCAATACAAACCACTGCACATGTGAGCAGTTTCTTGAGTATCCTCGGGACATGCGCACATCTTCGGGGCTCCGGTTCCAGATCCGGTTCCGTTGTTCATCATACACACGCCGCCTGGTATGCAATCTTTGTCGGCGTTGCAGGCGTGGCCAATTCCTTAAAATTGCCGAAAATTAAATTATTAATCTTTCAGTGTATTGGAGAAATTCACTACGTACTCTAAAAAATGACGAATATTATGTTCCGTAGATTTCAATGGTACAAATTGCAAGCGAATTTTTTGAAATTAATATATAGACAGTATTGTCTGTCGCAGTGGTTCTCAAACTTTTTGGTCCGCGACCCACTTTTACACTTCGAAGGATCCCTCAAATGTATATAAAATGGTGATAATCTCTTATCAACTGTTTGATAACAGTCCCTCGTGGGGGTTGCGAACGCCATTTTGAGAATCACTGGTCTATCGTATTGCCGCTGTTACAGATTTCTAATTATGCTAACCATAAGAAAATACAGTAAGAATTTTCGTTAGTTCAGTTGTAGGACTTTCTCGTTCTGTTTTTATTTTTTTGAAGTCTGGGAAAGGGGCGGGTGAGGGTCCGTAACTGACAAGGTATTAACCCTAGAATCATACGTACACGTCAAAATGACGAATCCACTTCTCTACCTGCTCCAGTACTACAACTTGTCGTTGCCTGCTTGTTGTGAAACTTCTGTTATCTAATTTATTTGTTATTATAACACAGCAAATGTATAAATTTTGTTTTTGTTTGCTGTCGTTTTGTTTATATTGAAATAGGGTGCGTCAAAAGGACGACGATGTATGATTAACCTATGTTTTCTTTTAAAGATTTTGTACTTCACATATAAAAGTTTCCCTAATTTTTCTAAAATTTATTAAAGATATGGGACGTTATAATTAATTTATTCAATGATTATGATAATGTGAAAGATGATTACAGCTGTTTGACTTATAGAGACGGCATAATACTGAAGTTTTAATATATTGAATCGAAAACTAAAGAATGCGTTTCGAATGACTTAATAAAAGATTAACAATTTATTTATTGGAAAATATTTTAATTTTTATTATTTTTTGATATCTTATTCGAAAAATTACTAACAAATTTTAGAAAATTTACAAATGTGCTTAATGGGGAAATAACTACGTATCTATAGGAATATTTATGACTGAGAAATTTCACATTCTGTAAAGTCACACATGTCCACTGACTCATAAGAGTTCATAAATTAATTATTTGAAAGACATGTTTTATGATACAATTGATGTATTTATCTATTTTTTAATATTTATAATGAAAATATGCTTTGATAAAAAGATTAAAAAAATTAATAAATATTTATATTAAGAAATTTTTCCAAATCCAATTTTTTTAAATATTTTTTTCGCTTTTGTAGTATTGTTATGTAAAAAAAATGTTTTTGCAAATAAGTTCTAAAACTCTCCGTAAAAAGTCTATTCGTCAAAATGACGCCGATGTATGATTAACTTTACTCGAAGACCAACGTATGATTCTAGGGTTAATATATATGCATGCAAAGAAAGAGACCATCCCGTTCAAAGGTTACAAAAAATCAAAATTTATTTTATGATTGTACGTGTAAATGGATGCATTTTAAAAAATTGTTGCAAACTAGAATTTCTACAAATTATATTTTATAAAATTTCTCGAAATTTTTCCATTATTCAATAGTAAACGAGTGAATCGTTTGTGATCGAAACATCTACATATTTTTGTTTGATGTAAACAGAAAGTTTAAATGTCAAAATTTACAATGGAATTTCGAAAAATTTTGTTCACATACGGCAACTGATCTAACTCAATTAATAACTGACGACGTAATATCAAAGAACAAAGGATCACAACGAATCTGTTATTTTGACGTGACAACCCTGGCAGGAAAAAATTTATGAAAAGCTTCATATGACATTCTATAAAAAAAAAAAAAAAAAATATGAAATTCTATGAAACAGTAAATTATTAAAAATCATATTTTTTCATGGAAAATCAAAAACAATGGCCATGGCTTTAATAAAAAATTATGCATTATTCTAAAACATTATGATTATAACTCTGAAAAAATATGAAGGAAGAATCTTTTATATTGGAACATTTTAAAATCTATTAAAATCTCTGTTTTAGCGAATTTCCAGAATGGAATTCAGCTATTACAGCCACTGTCACAACGCGACCTGAGCCCGGGACTATGGCAAATTTGTTTTGAGGTCCCTAGAAACCGAAAATAATATTCGCTAAAATTTATATATATATATATATATATATATATATATATATATATATATATATATATATATATATATATATATATATATGTGTCCGCACGATAACTCTCGAAGGGAATGTCCTAGGTTTACGCAATTTGGTGAAAGTATTGGAAGTCCCAAACCGTTGGACGAGTTCGTTAACCAGACACGTCGGATGCCAGGAAAATGGTTTCTGTTCTTGCAAAAAATTAGTTTTTTGCCAAAATTTCCACTTAATCGACAATTTTTGCGAAATTTTTTTACACCATTTAAGAGAGCAGAAAAAATTACATAAAAAAGGTCTTTAAACTATTGTTCTATGTCAACTAGTTTCCGAGATCCGAGGCCCAGAACCTCGAAGAATGTTAGACTGTGATCGTTCTCTCGTAAAAACTAAGAAGTTAATCACAATCAATACATAAGATATGTATGTACATAATATATATCGTTTATATAACTTGTTTATTTTGCTTGGAATATGAACACCATATTTCTTTCTGTTTTGCACATTTATTCTATTCTAAACAAGATAAACAAGGTATACGTATATATGCATATGATACATATGAGTACAAATGTACAAATCAAATCTAAATTAAAAATACCCCTGTCGCAGCATCCTGCATAGCGAATTTCCATTTACAAAAGTACGTTTTTCTCGGAAACTAGTTGATATAGAATAATTGTAAATAAAAAAAACCTTCTTGATGTGATTTTTCCGCCTCATTCCGCCAAATTTTTTTCACGAAAAATGTCCAAAACACCGTAAACGTTTTCACGAAATTTCTTAAAAATAAGATGCTTCGTTCTTGAGTTATCGTGCGGACACATTTATATATATGTTTACTAAGTGTCCGCACGATAACTCAAGAATGAAACATCTTATTTTTAAGAAATTTCGTAAAAACGTTTACGGTGTTTTGGATATTTTCCGTGAAAAGAATTTGGCGGAATGAGGCGGAAAAATCACATAAAGAAGGTTTTTTTAGTTACAATTACTCTATATCAACTAGTTTTCGAGAAAAACGTACTTTTGTAAATGGAAATTCGCTGTGTTATTCAGGATGCTGCGACAGGGGTATTTTAATAATAATTTCTGATAAATGATAAATTCTCGGTAATGAATGATGAAGAGTGATTTGGATGTTTTTCATAGTTTTTCATAATTTGTCATAACTTTTTTCATAAATTTTTTTTCCGCCAGCGAATTAATTTACTCAGAACAAGCATTCAGGGTTATAAACGAGATAATTCTAATATAACACGTGCCTCTCCCCTGCTATACTGCATATACTCAATGTGTAACATAATAGAACAAAGAAATTAACTCTTTGCACTCAAGTAAAAAAAAGTGAGTTGTAAATAGGCTAGTAAGACATGTAGCACATGACAACGACCGACGTTCTTTTTTTGACGGATTCTTTTGACGTTCTAACCTTGTTTCCCCAAAGTTGAATACTAAATGCACTAAATACGTCCTCAATGCTGTTTTTATTAGTTTTTAATTTTAAAAAGATAATTCAACGTGATTTTGTATTATTTTATCTACAATTTTTCTAATAAATGAATGTGTTTGCAGTTATTGAATAAAATATTCATGTAATGTGAAGTATGAGCAGTCATTACAGTTCAACATTCAGTGTGTCATGTGGTACATGTCTTATGATCCAACAGACAAAACACCTTTAAATATGGTAGAGTTAATGGACAAACCACCTTGTCATGCTGTACATGTCTTATAAGCGCAAAGGGTTAAAAAAAAATTTAAATATTATTTCAGTTTGCAATAATTATTGTTTTATTCGAAACAAAAATACCCCTGTCGTAACATTCTGCATAACATAGCGAATTTTCGTTTATAAAACTTAATTTTTCATGGAAAGTAGTTGACAGAATAATAGTTTAAAGATCTTTTTTATGTGTTTTTTTCTCCTCTTTCCAATGGTGTAAAAAAATTTCACAACAATTTTTGAATAAGGGGAAATTTTGGCAAAAAACTTAATTTTTTTCACGAAAAATGACCCAAAAACCATGTTCCGGGCATCGGACGTGTCTGGCTAGCGAACTTGTCCAACGGTTTGGGACTTCCAACATTTAATTATTTGTAATTTACATAATATACGCCATTTTGTAGAATCTGTATTTTATTTTTGGTTATCAAAATGCTTAAGTAACTAGATTATATTATGGTTATTTAAATGTTGAGATGTGACTTAGTTCAGTTTATCCATCTCAACTTGGCTTAAACTATAGCGTGCAAGTTGACAAAATATTGTGAAAAGATCCGAAAATGTAAAACAATCAGGAATTTTAAACATTAGATGGCGTTCTGTGCCTAATTTAAAAGGTTACATCACTTTAGAATTTTTTTTTTATTGGTTTAAATGTATTATTTCTAGAATGAAATTCAAAAGGAATTGTGACTGGGGGAACATTTTAACAATCTTTTTGAACCCGATTTCGGAAACGGCTTCGAGCGCTTGAAAACGGTTAAAAACAATGTTCCGCAGCGCATAACATTCTGGAGTTCCATTTCAGGCGAATTATATTTCTATAAATAACTCACAGATGGCGTTTACACGCGTCTTTCTCGAAACTACATTTTCAAAAATGATAGACAGGATTACTCTAGTAATTATCATCCGATTGATTTGAAATTTTATTTGAAGCTTCTCAAATAGATTATCTAGGGTGGCACACAGGTTTTTTGAAATTGGTTAACAAATAAATTTTTTATAAACGAACTAAGGTTGATTTTTTTAACGACTTTTTTTTTATTGTTTAGATGCGCCACAACTAACTAAGGTGATATGCATCGTTTGGTATATGTTGTACTATTGCTTTTGGTGTTGATATATGCTTATAGATGATTGGTGCGGTATGGTAGTTCGATGATGATGTATGTATCTCCCCTCGCTGGTTCCGAACTCACGATCTTATCAGACAAGAGCGGGGTTGCTAACCACTAGACCACCTTGGGGTCTTTAACGATTTTTAAAACTTTTCATTTTATTTTTATTGTTGTCTTTCATATATATTTTTATTTCTATTTTATTGCTGTTTTTATTTTTTTATTTTTTCATATTTATGTATTTCTACTTCTATTTTATTTTTTATATTTATTGGTTATTTATTATTATTATTATTATCTTTATATTTATTTAGATATTTTTAACGAAGGAAAATATTTTTTCCTAATCCTTTATTTTATTATATTTACATTTCTGATATTTCTAATTTCCTATATTTATATTTTCTAGTTTTATGATATTTTTAATTTTTTATAAGGTGAATGCGGAAGAAATGCCGCACATTTTGAAAACAGTTGATAATTCTTAAAGTATGCATTTAATTGATTTGAAATTTGGTACACAATAAATGTAAACATTGTTCTTTGAAATTATTTATAAGTAATTTTAAATTTTGAGTCATAAAGGATTCATAATTAACATTTTTGTAGAGCCTGCAAAGCGGCGTCTCTCCCACACCTATGGGAGAGATGCCGCATAGTTTATATTAAAAATTTTGCATTTTGCACCCATCTCCATACATGATGCATGCCATATGTAACCATTTTTGGCTGTTTATACATCTTAACCAGTCAACTTTTTTTTGTTTCTGAGTACTTTTCAAAACATTCAATACACAGGCAATCATCATTATTTTCGTTATCTTCACTAATATGAGGGCTCTTCCTGATCCATTAATGGATCTTTTATATTTACGTGGCATAATTTACAGTCCAAAAAGATTTTGCATAATTACGGTATATAAGTCTATGATTTTAACATGTAATATGATGCGGCATCTATACGAACTTTAAATGCGGCAGCTCTCCTTTTTGTTGGGATAGATGCCGCATGTTGCTATAGCAAGCATAGTGCGGAATTCCAACCTAAAATTTTATACAGTACTTTTAAAATATACCTAAATTAATAACAGAACTCATTTTCATTAAAACAATGAAATATACATTCTTAAATTCTAATGAATTAAATGCTTCATAAAATATTATGTTAAAAAACTTACTTTTCAATAATAAAAAGTTGGATAATTACTAAACTGATGGACCAAAAATAAATGTTACCATATACAGCTTAAATAAGTAACTCATTTTAAACATACAATCCATTAATAGCGCTATCTATCAATCAATGAACGAACTATGGCTACTGTGGCATCTCTCCTGACGCGGCATCTCTGCTGCACTTACCCTATTTATGGTTTTTTATTGTTTATGCTACTGAAGAGGACTACAAAAGTAGTCGAAACCGGTCTAGCGAATATTTTTTATTTTTATTTCTTGTGGGTCCTTGAGAGGAAAAATTTTATTATTATGTAAAAGTTTTATATTTATTGCAGTATTAAAAATTCTCCAATAAAATCGTATTTTCTGGCATTGAAAAGTGATGTAATACCGTAATCTTTAAAATTCCTTCGATAAATATAAATGAAAAAGATAAGTTTTGGAATTCATTGTAAATTCATTTCGAAACCATTGCGTTTATTGACCTTGAATATCAAATACCTTGCACCATAACCAATAGGTTATACAGTTTCGTGAACGTTCATTTTACATTTTCTCGGAAAATTTGATCGTTTACTAATTAAGTGAAATTAAGCTGATTCTACGAAATACTGAATATCTGATAATCAGATTGAATTAATTGCATTTGCATTTCGGTTACCTACCTTTAACTTTCGCCGTACACTGTCCATTTTGTGGCGCTTTATTATCACCACACAGACATTTCGTCTTCTTGTCAATTGGGTCCTGAACACAACTGGTATCCTGGATACCGGCACAGTCGGCTTGCGTGTTACAGTCCCGAGCCCGAGCTGTAACAAAAAGAATCGTTTATGATGGTTCTTACGACTACTGATAGTGGTGATATCTCGTCAAGGGGACAAACTAGGTGGTCTATGTCTCTGTTCCACTTGTAATGAGTTTGTGACGTAAAATCTCTCCCACCATGTCGTGTAGGTACACACCGCTTGCAATTGTGTTAGTTTGTTGTTTGCCTTTGTGTGCGTACTCACACATACCACCACAACACACGTATTATGGGACACACCAAGCTGTCCAATTTAAGTAACAATGGTGTTCATTGTTAACACAATGCAGTGTGTGTTCGGCGACGGACACTGACTGACTACCTGCCTTAAGCTGTGACTGGTATACAAATGACTCCAAGCGAATTACACTTTTTTTATATTAGTTGGCTTCTAGTGTTCTATGTATCTCGTGCTATTTAAAGTGTTACATATATATTAGAAGCGTGTCAATTATAAAATTGGAGTGGGGGATTCAGGTGGGTGACGGGAGGTAGCAAGTAGGGATGAGGTGACCGATTTATGCCAACAAAACGTGTTTATCCACCTTCAACATTTCAAATATTCATATCATTAATAATGAAAAAATAGAAATTCGATTAAAACCGTGTATCGAACTGAAAGAATGAAAGGTGGTTTAATATCCAGGGCGTTGTTCAGGGTTTTGAAAGCAAATATTTTTATATTGTCTTCAATATTCTTATTTTGACCACTGGTACCCTATAAAACTGGTATTAAAAAATGTCCCCCCCCTTAAATTTCAATCCCTTCTTAGGAATAAACAGGTAAAAAATGCTAATTTTTCAGTTTTTTAGCGAATTTTCGAATCGAAAATTCAGCTATTACAGCCACTGTCATGACGCGACTTCAGTCCGGGACTATGACAGAAATTTGTTTTGATATATATATATATATATATATATATATATATATATATATATATATATATATATATATATATATATATATATGTATATATGTATTTACGTATTTATGTATTTATGTATTTATGTATTTATGTATCAGCACGATATCTCTCGAACGAAACCTTCCATTTTTATGAAATTTGTTAAAAAGATTGGAAGTTCAAAAATCTTGGATCAGTTCTTCAGTCAGATAGGTCCGATGTCCGAAATATGGTTTTTTGGGCATTATTCGTAAAAAAATTTTACACCATTGGAAAGAGGATAAAAAATCACATAAAAAAAGTATTTGAACTTTTATTCTATGTACACTGGTTTCCGAGAAAAACTAATTTTTATAAACGGAAATTCGCTATGTTATGCAGGATACTGCGACAGGGGTATTTATTTTTTTTCAGAAGCTTGTAATATTTTGTTTCATTTTTTTTTAGTGATCCAGAAGTATCCTGACCGCCATCGGACAAAAGGGACGAAATTAAAAAAAAAAACAAAATATTAAAAATATCTTTTATAGCTTCTAACCTTTAATAACCTAATTAACAGAAAGGTTTTTTTTGACGTGTTAATTGATGAGGTTTGACTGTAGCAGATAATTTATACAATACATCCGTTTTGAAATAAACGGATATCCACAAAAATATCTACTATTTTAAATTCATATGCTTCGTATGTAAACTAGAACCAGCTTCCTAATATTTATTAATTTTAACGCGAACACTGAATATTTATGATCTTACAACCGTCTTAAATTCTAATTTCAATTGGACGTATTATTAATAAATTCACTTAAACACGGTCACGGTCAATCTTGACAAAAAGTATGAAAAAATTCCCTGTAGGCCAAGTTGTTATACATGTTTTATAATGCAAATTGAAAATATGACGTCTATACTAGTCTTTGGCGTACGGGGCTTACGCTACTGAACTAGTTAATAACTATTTCAAACACCTTACACCTTAAGCGATAATATCTGTTTGAATTTGTTTTATATTGAACTTAACCCCATTCAAATCAGGGCATTTTGTGGTTAGTGATTAGTGTAAATAGTAAGTAAAACAGAAAAATACATAGCTATGGTAGGGGTATATAAGTATGTAAAGTAGTAAAGATAAATATCCATCAATAAATTGTGATACAATTCTAGTATAGAGGATTTGCGCAGCAGAGAAGCTGTGACGGTGAAGATCACAGAACTAGAGTGGATTTATTTTATTCTGCTACTAGAAAAATTTTGAAATTTTTTAATTTAAAAAAAAGTGAGAAGAATTTACGGATTTTAAGAATCAAAAATATCAAAAAAAGAAAAAAAATAGAAACAATCAGATTTTGCAATTGTTTCGAACCTCTACCTTCTAGCGATACCCTTGTACACAAGCGTAATAAATTCTTAAAACCATATAAAAATCATAAAAAATCCTTTCATTTTAGCGAATTTCCAGAAAGAATTCTGGAAATTCAGCTATTACAGTAGGTGTCATGGCGCGACTTGAGCCCGAGACTATGGCAGAAATTTGTTTTGAGGTCCCTAGAAACCAAAAATAATATTCACTAAAATTTATATATATATATATATATATATATATATATATATATATATATATATATATATGTATATTATATATGTATGTATGTATGTATATATGTATCAGCACGATAACTCTCGAACGAAATGTCCTAGGTTTACGAAATTTGGTGACAACGTTGGAAGTCCAAAAATCTTGGATGAGTTCTTCAGCCAGACACGTCGGATGCCAGGAACATGGTTTCTGTTCTTGCAAAAAATTAGTTTTTTGCCAAAATTTCCACTTATTCAAAAATTTTTGCCAAATTTTTTTACATCATTTAAAAGAGGAGAAAAAATTACATAAAAAAGGTCTTTAAACTATTATTCTATGTCAACTAGTTTCCGAGAAAAACGAATTTTTATAAACGGAAATTCGCTATGTTATGCAGGATGCTGCGACAGGGGTATTTAAGATTCAGACAGATATTACCCCTTAAATGATTATACACTCAAAACCACACATGAGACAGACCAAGCCTACCTATAAAAAAGTGAAATCTTAAAGTTGCAATAAGCAGCAATTTACACCACTACTACTTTAGTCTGTTACTGACTGCCGTGGTGTTCACGTCAAAATAAAAATCATGTTTTTTTAATCAACTCGTGAAATTTAAACAGAAAAAAATATGAAGTGTGTCGTATTTAAGTGTAAAAATTCTATTGAATAAAAAATTTCTCAAAATAAAGGGATATCTTTCTTAAAATAAATAAATTTATTTTTAATTGTTGACTGGTGGTAACTTACGGTGGCCATCATAGTATATAGTGTATGTATGCGAACTGCATATACCATCATCAAAATATATTACTAACACATTGGTATATTTGTGTCCATATATCGTGTGTTGTGATTGTATGTGTGCTGTGTTACGTCACCCATCGATTACAGTGGGAACAGTTTGGCAGACATTCTAGTTTGACCCCTTGCTCAAAACGATTCCCTTGTTCAAAGATTAAAATTTTCTTTTGTTTTCTTTGTATCAAAAAAATATTTCTTTGAATCAAAAAAATAAATAAATAAATAAATAAATAAATAAAAAATAAAAATAATAAAAATAAATATTTTTTTGAAATAAAGAAATATTTATATATTTTTTTGATTCACAGAAAAAAATTCAAAGAAGTTTTTAATATTGGAACAAAGAAATCGTTTTGTGACTATGTATTATGGCGCAGATCGAAACATGTTTAGTTATAAAAAAAATTTTACTATCGTCACCTTGCCCACTTAGCGCAAACAGGTGTTTTATAGGGCGATAAAACCGATGAATTACGAGCTCATTATTTAACTGCCCTAACTGGCCACAACATCGCCTAATCATTTATCCAACCGAATGACCTTTCCGTTAAAGTCGAAATGTAATACTTGCTTGGTGTTATAGTGATGACCTTTAGTTTGCCTGGCAAATAGCATGATGCCATTTCACATAGCAATTAGCATAATTTATGCCGATTTATTAGATTTTAATATTATTTTTATTTTTATTTTTTTTTGAAATGTTACAACTGCCGTTGTAATTGCATTAGAGTAACATGAGTGATTAAATGAATTAACTCATTTTATGAGCGGGTAATTATCAATAATATGAAATCAATTTGTTCGAATGTCGATCAGACGCGTGTTTACGTTTCTTTTTTATTTCGGCGACTATTACGATGATAACTTTGTGAAACGTACCATGATTAATTTCATTATAAACAAACGTTTTTCAGTTGCCAAAAAGTTATTTATAAATTATTGAAAATGTACGTATTGTTTTTACAAAAACGTTTGAAAATTATATTTCAATATTTTCAACATTTCCAACATTTACATTGTGAAAATCCATATTAGGAAATATATACTCTCAAAACGGTTTCTTTGTTTTAAGTTTAAACATTTTTTTGGATCAAAAAGATATTTCTCTGATTCAAAAAGATATATTTTCTAGAATAAAGAAATATTTCTCTGAACAAAGAAATCGTTTTAAGAGTGTAAAAATTCGTGTCTTTCCTGACGGTATACATTGTGAAAATCCATATTAGGAAATATATACTCTCAAAACGGTCTCTTCGTTTAAGATTAAAAATTTTTTTGAATCAAAAAAATATTTCTTTGATTCAAAAAAAAAATTTAAAGAAATATTTCTTTGAACAAAGAAATCGTTTTAAGAGTGTGAAGACGGTGATGTAAAACTAGGATTTTTCCAACCATCCTTTTCTGGAAAGGATTCCTCGTGCGTCAGATTATTTGCTGTTGTAATTTTAACAATTGGCAGCACAGTTTAAGGATGTTTGGGGGGTACAATCGGAGGTAAAAGTACATGAAATTAGAAATTCGTGAATAATTGCGTTCTATAACAAACTATGAGGTAAATAGTTATGTTTGTTAAATAATAGCTATCATTACAACTGATTGTACAATACATCAAACTATAGCTCTCAGCTGAGTACAAGAGCTGAGTACATTCTGAGGATTTTTCGGAGAATTTCAAAATGCTACCAGACGATTGAAAATTTAGTAGAATCTTCCTCATTAAATACTAAGGCCCCTGTGAAAATTTCAAACCGATTCACTAAGCCGTTAAAAAGTTATTAAAAAAAAAAAAAAAAACTAATTTTACACGTACTCTTATGGAAATTCGAAAACAGAACAGATTAAATAACTTTTTAACGGCTTAGTGAATCGGTTTGAAATTTTCACAGAGGCCTTAGTATTTAATGAGGAACATTCTACTAAATTTTCAATCGTCTCGTAGCATTTTGAAATTCCTCCGAAAAATCCTCACAATGTACTCAGCTCTTGTAGTCAGCTGAGAGCTATAGTTTGATGTATTGTACAATCAGTTGTAGTGATACCTATTATTTAACAAACATAACTATTTATTTACCTCATAGTCTGTTTTAAAACGCAAATATTCACGAATTTCTAATTTCATGTACTTTTATCTCCGATTGTACCTCCCAAACATCCTTAACAAAATGTTTAAATTTATTTCTACTTGAATTTTGTTGGGTTTGCGCCCGACAAAGTTGATAACTCTAGGCGAAACATTCGCATTTTCTAAGGTATTTTTGGATCTCAAAACTTTTTAAAAAACAATCCAGAAATAAATCCAAAATTGATTTATTATTAAAACGATATTTGAAATGGTTTTATTGGTGGCTGAAGGATTTCAAGATGCAAATTTTGTTGAAATTATAAATAAATAAAAATCAATTTTTACCGGTTGGTGTAGGCTGCGGTTGATTTTGATTATTCGTTTGCGATTTACCAAACGTGGTCAATCCGTGGACAGTCTGCAGCGAGACTAAAACTATCACAAACAGTAAACACGTATTGTACGAAAAAAACATTTTTGGCGCGTTTGATTTGGTGGCTGTTTCCGACTGTGGACCGAAATCGCGGCGTCACGGCGCTAAAAATGATTTCAGTAATATCAACACAAAAATACTGATCGACCCTGTTCAAATAATGAACGTATGCGTTAGATGTTCGACATTGACCACCGTCGTATTACCACACACTGCGACTACTGGACGTACAATTAAGACGTGTGTTCACCGTCTTGCCTACAATCGTATTCTGAAACGGTGAAAATCTGTGTTACCGTTTCTTTCGTACAAGTAGTAAGTAGTTTCTTTCATGCAAACTACTAGCAGCAAACGGTTCACTCATTAAGGGTGAGTGTTTTTTCTTTAAATACGCGTCATGTACTGGGTCTACCGTAAACGATTACCATCTTATTTTCGATCTGGGCCCCCGATAGAGGCTTTGCCCCTTGCACCATACCGGGGGCTTCGCCTTCTGTACCTAAGGGTGGGGGCTCCACCCTTATCAAACAAATGATAACATCATTTGTTCTCAAGATATGCGAGACAAAATATATTTCAAAACCAGTTTCTTATTTCGTATTTTTTTTTTTTAAATTTTATAATAATATACTGCCGTTTTTAACATCAAGGGAGGTTCTTAGGCCATTATATAATAATGTTATGGTAAAAAATCCATATAATGTATGTTATCTTAATAAAGTTAATTCTGTTTTTTTACCACAAAAAACAAACCGCTAATCCGAATTTGCTGAAAACTTTATCCGGTCTTCATTTTTTGATTACGCATCTAATGAAATTAGTCCGGAGTTGATATCATCATTTGTTTTCGAGATATGCGAGACGAAAAAAAATTCACGAACGAACGAACGAACGAACGAACGAACGAACGCACGCACAGACATCACGCTAAAAACGATGGATTCGGATTCTAGTGACCTTGAAACGTGGAGATATGTCAAAACTAGCGATTCGTAAAATCGGACCCATTACAATAACTTCCTATGGGAAGTTAAAAATTAAAAGTCAATAATTAAATTCAAAAGAAAACATCGTGAAACGAATTCATCGTCCACCCTATTCATAAATTTGACTAAGAATTTAGTTGATTAATCGACTATTGCATGTTCGATATGAATAAGGACTAATTGTGCCTAAAAAACAACATTAGTCAATTAATCGGTTAACTGTTCTTTAAATTGGTATCACTCGTGTCAATCGATTAATCGGTTTCGTCGACTAATTTTGTTTAAATTCAGTAAGTCAAAACTTAAATTCATACATCGTTTCTGAAAAATATACACAGATTACCCTGTTCATGAATAATTTAGTCGATTAATTGATTATTATTAGAACGAGTGAAGGGAGTCCTCTACTCTGCAGCAATTTATACATTTTTGTGGTACACTTTATGAAAAAACTACCAAACCTTTAGACTTAAAATTAAACATAGTGAGTTATAATAGTGTTTAGATGTGTTATCAACCAACATTTTAGCAAAAAATTCATAAGAAAAAGAAAAATTGTAATGATTCTTTGTGTATAATACTCCGATATGAATGACATATTATTTCTGTAGTAGGACAGTAAGTGTTATTTTTGTGATGTCGGATGCAGTTTGAGAATCCGAGACTGAAAGGCGAGGATTCTTAACCCTAGAATCATACGTTGGTCTACGAGAAACATTAATCATAATAAATAATATATTAAATAATATAATAATATGTTAAATAATAGCTATCACTACAACTGATTGTACAATACATCAAACTATAGCTTTCAGCTGAGTACAAGAGCTGAGTATATTCTGAGGATTTTTCGGAGAATTTCAAAATGCTACCAGACGATTGAAAATTTAGTAGAATCTTCCTCATTAAATACTAAGGCCCCTGTGAAAATTTCAAACGGATTCACTAAGCCGTTAAAAAATTATTAAAAAAACAAACAAACTAATTTTTTTTTGTGAATATATATTTTATTATTTTTACCAGATCAACATACAATTGTTAAACTAATTTTACACGTACTCTTATGGAAATTCGAAAACAGAACAGATTAAATAATTTTTTAACGGCTTAGTGAATCGGTTTGAAATTTTCACAATTTCATGTACTTTTATCTCCGATTGTACCTCGCAAACATCCTTAACAGAATTTATTTCCACTTGAGTTTGCGCTCGACAAAGTTGGTAACTCTAGGCGAAACATTCGCATTTTCTAAGGTATTCTTGGTTCTCAAAACTTTTTAAAAACAATCCAGAAATAAACCCAAAATTGATTTATTATTAAAACAATATTTGAAATGGTTTTATTGGTGGCTGAAGGATTTCAAGGTGCGAATTTTGTTGAAATTATAAATAAATAAAAACCAATTCTTACCGGTTGGTGTAGGCTGCGGTTGATTTTGATTATTCGGTGGCGTTTTACCAAACGCGGTCAATCCGTGGACGGTTTGCAGCGAGACTAAAACTATCACAAACAGTAAACACGTATTGTACGAAAAGAACATTTTTGGCGCGTTTGATTTGGTGGCTGTTTCCGACTGTGGACCGAAATCGTGGCGTCACGGCGCTAAAAATGATTTCAGTAATATCAAGACAAAAATACTAATCGACCCTGTTCAAATAATGAACGTATGCGTTAGATTTTCGACATTGACCACCGTCGTATTACCACACACTGCGACTACTGGACGTACAATTAAGACGTGTGTTCACCGTCTTGCCTACAATCGTATGCTGAAACGGTGAAAATCTGTGTTACATTTTCTTTCGTACAAGTACAAGTAAGTAATTTTTTTCATGCAAACAACTAGAAGCAAACGGTTCAATCATTAAGGGTGACTGTTTTTTCTTTAAACACGCGTCATGTATTGGGTGTACCGTAAACGATTACCATCTTATTTTCGATCAAGAACAGAAATAAATTACAACAATCGGTGAACATGCATCACTCGTGCTTTAGAAAGCTCTAAAACGTGCAAATAAAAATTCCTGAAATACCATATTCCAAATTTCATTGTAATTTAGAATAAGCTAATTTTCATTTGTTGTGTGTGATATGTCTTGCCGTGTATTTTGTAGTGCAATATCACACATGATACATAGAGATTGATTCATAGACACTCATAATACAATAATAACAATACTATGTATAACATTGTAATATGTTGAACTAGTAAAAATATTAAATAAAAAAAAAAAACATGATACATAATAATAAAATTTTCCCCTTAAGGGCCCACAAAAAATAAAAAATATAAAAATTCGCTAGACCGGTTTCGACTACTTTTGTAGTCCTCTTCAGTAGCATAAACAACAAATAACCATAAAAAAAATCAGAAATATCATAAAACTAGAAAATATAAATATAGGAAATCAGAAATATCAGAAATATAAATATAATAAAAAATAAAGGCTTAGGAAAAATATTTTCCTTCGTTAAAAATACCTAAATAAATATAAAAATAATAATAATAAATGACCAATAAATATAAAAAAATAAAATAGAAGTACAAATATATAAATATGAAAAAAATTAAAAACCGCAATAAAATAGAAATAAAATATATATGAAAGACAACAATAAAAATAACATGAAATTAAAATGAAATAAAAGTAGAAATATATAAAAATAATAAACAACAATAAGAATAAAAATAAATATAATAATAAAAGTATGTAAATATAAAAATAAAAACAATAATAAAAATAAAATGTTAAAATAAAATAAAAATGTTTGTATTGAAATAGTGTCCGTCAAAAGGACGTCGATGTATGATTAACGTATGTTTTTTTTGAAGATTTTGTACACTACATATAAAAGTTTTCCTAAATTTTTTTAAAATTTATTAAAGATATGGATGTTATAATTAATTTATTCAATGATTATGATAATGTGAAAGATTATTACAGCTGTTTGACTTATAGAGACGACATAATACTGAAATTTTAATATATTGAATCGAAAACTAAAGAATGCGTTTCAAGTGACTTAATAAAAGGTTAACAATTTATTTTATGGAAAATATTTTAATTTTTATTATTTTTTGAGATCTTATTCGAAAAATTACTAACAAAATTTAGAAAATTTACAAATGTGCCTAATGGGGAAATAACTACATATCTATAGGAATATTTATGACTGAGAAATTTCACATTCTGTAAAGTCACACATGTCCACTGACTCATAATAGTTCATAAATTAATTATTTGAAAGACATGTTTTATGATACAACTGAGTATTTATGTATTTTTTAATTTTTATAGTGAAAATATGCTTTGATAAAAAGATTAAAAAAATTAATAAATATTTACATTAAGAAATTTTTCCAAATCCAATTTTTTTAAATATTTTGTTCGCTTTTGTAGTATTGTTATGTAAAAAAAAATGTTTTTTGCAAATAAACTCTAAAATTCTCCATAAAAAGTCCATCCGTCAAAACGACGTCGATGTATGATTAACGTTTCTCGTAGACCAACGTATGATTCTAGGGATAATTACGATTCAAGAGGTTGGAAAAGGTACTTTACAATATTAATATTTCTATAGTTACCGCCACTAATAATATGTAATATAATTTAATTTTGAGTTTATGTATACAGTTTTCAATGACTAAATATTATATGATAATTTACAAATTTTATTGTTAAATCATCATTATTATTGTGAATGTATATTACCGATTAATAAGTGGAGTGAATGTATGGAATTTGTGGAAATGGATAAGAGCCTAATATAATAGTTTACGGTTACCATATGTATTTATTTAACTATTGTCTATATTTCATCCAGAGTTGTGCGTGTAATTTACACATACTTGTTTTGATAAAAAAAATTGTATAAAATGTAAAAAATGTAAAAAACTAATGGGTCGATTCTGTAACTAAATTATTACAGACTGTTATTTTGCAGTACAGAGCTCTGTAAAATTGTTTTTAACTGAATGTTAAAAATTTGGTATTCTGTAAGACACTATGTTAAGATGACAATTACATTTTATATGTTCTACTGTTGTTGAACTATTTATGTTAAATTACCATGGATTTGTGTATATAAAATGTAAAAAATTAATTCTTTTATAGCGGTTTATTTGAAATGGAAAGGGAAATTATGTGTATTACCTGTGTGTATTAAACTCGCGTGAAATTATCATAATTATGGGTTAAGCTATTTCTAAATTAGATATTCGGGAATTCTCTAGGCAACAAGTTCCTTATAATGGTATCATGTTTTGCTCCACTCGTCAAATGGTAAAATAGGCATATGTACCTATATTTCGATATCTAATTAACATACATGAGAGCTTTCCATAGATATCGATAACAATAGTTTTAGAAATACTTCAATTCCACCAAGTCTCTGGGGAAAATTTTTCATAAATTATTGACACTTTTATGGGTAATAATTTAAAAAAAAAAAAATTGTGAAAACAGATAGAGTAAGGAGCGCTTATTCACTATCAAAAGACAATACCATACTTATGACAACAAAATAAGTATTGACAATACTATGAATAAGAATACTTGATGAAATACATTAAGTAATTAAAGTACTGTCGAGGAAAGGTAAAACGCTTCATGTGGACACATTGTGTCAGTGCGATTTTGTCCCGAAAACATTTATTGTTTATTAAAAAATATAATTCAAATTAAATTTACTTTATTTGAAATTACATTCATTTAAGAACACTGCAATATTTTCTCAACAGTCTTCTTACTACAAAACATACTTCATGATTACATATTTAATTTACGTATATCAAACAATTCAAAAAATGACAAATTAAAACGTCAAAATGTTGAATTTATAAAAAAAGCAAAAATCAAAATTATCAATATTTAATAATATCCATAGTAATTAGCGTATTTAACAGCTCTGTAAAGTTTATGGCTAGTGTTTTGAGTGCTGTAAAGTTTACAGAGAAATAACAGAATGTTAGCTAACATTTCTGTAAAAAATTGCGTACAGAATACCATTTTTTAACATTCTGTCAGAGAGGTAACAGTCTAACAGAGGTTTTACAGATTGTTAATAGTTACAGAATCGACCAATAAATTTTTCAAATTTAATAGATGTAAGCGTTACTGATGGTATTCCATATTTGCTATTGAAGTATTTGCTTTAATTGCAAAGTAAAACTTAATAATTAAGTAATTTGAAAATTAAAAATATAAATGGGTACAAACAGGAAAAAGAAAGGATAATTTTGATAGAATAGTTCATTTAAGAATTCAATATTAAAAAGATTTTTATTTATTCAGTTAAATTTTATTAAAGGCATTAATCATGTCCATCATCACTATCATCAGTGATTTTATTGTTATTATAATTTAAAGAGAGATAAACATGTAGTCGTCTTTTTGATCTGTCAAAACTCAATTTATTAATTTGGAAATTTAACGCTTTGTAATCAGTTGTGGATGGCCTTCCATCAGCAGAAAATCATTTTTGTGTGGACATTTTGTTTACATATTTTTTCATCTGAACTTATAAACAAGTAATAACGGTCAAAATAATATTTTACATTTTTTACAATTTTCTACAATTTTTTATGGTTTTTTACAGTTTTTTACATATTTTACAATTTTTTACATAAAAATGTAAAAAACTGGTTTTTTACATCACATGGCACAACTCTGATTTCATCGAATGCACTTCTCATGTACAGAAATAATTAGCACATAGTTATCACATTTCAAACGCAGGATTAAGGGAATAATTAACGTGCACATATTAGTGTAATATATTCTTCACCTATTTACGTTTAATAGTAGTGTCCTGTGGTTAATAGATTATGATTAATTTTGCAAAATTTGAAGAGCACATTTGAAATAGCAAATTAAGGGGGGAGTTCACGCCAGAAACGGCTAATAAACTAATTTTTTTTCGAATCTCGTTTTTTGTTTTTATTTTTGTAACGTATAGAGTAATTATTGCTTATACTATTTACTATACTATACACTATTAACCCAGTATAGAGTTATTATTTTGGTTTTTTACCGTTTCCCGAAAGTTGTGTTTTTCCCGACAAAGAAAATCATATCCCAAGTTCTAGAAAAGATAGAGACTTAATTTATTTTTAATTTTGTTCATAAACATATTGCGCATAAAGTGGCGTATGCTTTTTCCATTTGAACAATTGTAACTAAATTTAAACATTTTTTTTTCTTTATTAAAAAATTGGGTTTTATAATTTTTAGAAGTTTGAGATTACAATTTTATAGTTAATTTTTAAAATTACCTGAAACCCATACTCAGCTTTATGGACAGATCCTTTAGGAATAAAATAATGAAAAAATATTTAAAAAATATTCATTACTTTTTGAGATATGGCGTTCCTTGTAAACGTTTAAAAACTTGTGAAAAACGGCCCCCTTCCCCTACAGGCAAAAGTAATGAATGTTTCAAAAACAAAATTTTCTATTTGAAACCCTCCTTAATTTGAAAAAAATTTCAACAAGCAAAAAAATCATAAATAAAAAAGTTGCTTTTTTATTTGAACTCCCCCCTTAATTGTTTTCACATAAATATTTGTTTTCAGTTAAATAGCAAAATTTATCGTACATCCATTTATCGCACTGGAAACACAGGAATAAGGGTATAAATAATATGCATATATTAGTCATCAATTAATTAGTGTAATACCCTCAACTATTTACGGTTAATACATAATGATCATTTTTGAAAAATTTGAAGAGCATGAAATAGCAAATTAATTGTTTTTACATGAAATTTCAGTTAAATAATAATATTTATCGCACATCGATATTATGTAAAAAAGAGAAAATATTCCATTAACACTATACGATTCGCGCATCTACGCAGTAAACTTGCCCAAGGTCCGGCAGTGTTTTTAAAGAATTAAATAAAAAAAAAACTATATAAATAAATTGAGTTTTTGAATAAAAAATAATTTTTTTTTTTTGTTTTATTGCAATACTATACCATAATCGATGCGAAAAAAGTTTTAAAAGTGATATATAATAAACAGTAAATTAATTAAAACTTTAAAAAAATATCCCTGCCACAACATCCTGCACAACATAGCGAATTTCCAAATATCAACAACCGAAAAAATTTTCAAAATCACCAAATCAAAGTCAACAAAACCCTGTCACTTCACGTAACCATAGCCTATGTTTATATAAAATATTTTAACTCTTCAATAGTGAAAAATTTTTAGAACTGGCTCGACTGTTTATTTTTGGCGCTTTTGGGACGGACTTCTTGTAATATAACTGTTATTCATCTAAAATAATTTACCTCTCTAACAGCGAACAAATTTTCAAAATCTGTCGGTTAGTTTATTTTTGGCGCTTTTGGGATCCCAAGATCCTCGTGGAACTCATATAACACATATAAGGTAAAAGACCCGGTAATTGACCCTGGCCCAGTTTCTGACCTTTTCAACTTTTTTATAAATTAATAAAAAAACTATTTTAAATAAGAAAAAAAAATAAATGTATAATTTAAAGTAATCTATTCTGTGCCTAATGAATAGCAATTTAAAAAGTTTAGAATATATTAACTAAATAAAAAAAAAAATTTTAAGTTTAAAATGTGTGTAAAAACTATTTTTTAGTTGTTTCCTAACAGTTTATGTTACAAAGTACTCATTTTGACCTGTGCAATATTCATCATGTAAGTATGAAAACTTAATTAAAAATATATGAGCAGGTTAATATTTGTTTAAAATTTATTTTAAAATATTTATAAAATACCTTAGAATGATTTTTATTATTGAAATATGAGGGTCAATTACTAGGCTCACTTCTAAAGTGGTATGGCCCAATTAAATTCTAACCAGTTTTTGTTAGTTATTTTGTTATTTATAGTTATCTTCGATTAGTTTTTGTTATTTTTCATAACGTATATAACATTAAACATTCATTTTTATCAATAAAAAATTATTTATAAATTAAATTTTAAAAAAAAAAAAAACTGTATTTTTTTTTATAATAAATAAATATTTAATTTATTAATCTAAGTAATGATTTTAGTTTATTTAAACTTAGTAAGTACTTCATAAGCTAATCATAATTCAATTTAAGGGTCAGAAACTAGGCCACTGTCAGGGTCAGAAACTGTTACATGAGAAATTCTGAGGGTCAAAAACTGGGTCCTTGGATGTCAATTTTTAAACATTAATTTAAATTATTAATTCAATTCAAATAATTATTTTACGTACATGACTTTATTTCGAAAACCATAAACTCGTTGATAAAATTATTAATTGTCTCTTAAGTTAAAACTTATATTTATTATTGTCGTTTAACCTCAGCTGTCACTACAAAACGGTCAAAAACTAGGCCTTTTACCTTATTTGTTCATTTAAAATAATTTATCGCTTTACCAGTAAAACAATTTTTAAAACCAGTTGAGGAGTTTATTTTTGATGTTTTAGGATCCGCAGGATCCTGGCGGACCTCATATAAAATAGCCTACATTTTAGCTTACTAAAAGCGAAAACAATTTCAAAATCGGTTGGGTAGTTAATATTTGACGTTTCTGGATCACCATGAACTTCATATAACTTATGGCGGTCGGCCGCAGCCTTAAATTAAATAACAAAAATAGGTTAATTTTCTAAGATTACATAAGATACGTTTTAGAGAAATTTTCACTGTTACACGTATAATACTTACCAAATACTAATGAATTAAGAAGATAAGCTTTTCAGTCATTGTTCTAAATGAATAAAAACAACTGATTCTTTTTGTTGGGTACACCCAGTATATCAAGTCTAGAGGTGAAACAAACGATAATCTGTATAAAATTGATCAAGCTTTGATTGAGTTGGCATATGCTGTTTCGTGATGCCAATTGATATTTGAATAATAGACAAATTATTATAAATCAAATTGTTGTCTAACATAGAAACAGGGATCGATTTAACAAATAACTATTATGGAAGATATCGGTGTGTATCCAAGGACTAAGGAGCCGTTACACAAATAACAATAACATGAAAATAAATTATCCTTTGAAAAAATTCCACTATCAATAATTCTGATTTTTGAAAATATCCCCGTATCTTTGATTCGATTGGAATGAGGAACTTTCAAATCGCACTAAATACCTTGTATTTCATTAATAGATTTGAGCGTTACTTTATGGTATTCCATATTTGTAAATAATAAACAAATACTTTACTTTGCAAAATACCACGTTTATTTTTGAAACTGTGACAATATTGTTTCGAACCGATAGTTCATTTTCAAACAGAATGAACTATCGGTTCGAAACAATATTGTCACAGTTTCAAAAATAAACGTGGTATTTTGCAAAGTAAAGTATTTGTTTATTATTTACCTTGTATTTCGTTTTGCCCCGAAATAAACAAAACGCTTTGGTCCACCTCAGATACCGCATTTTTCGATTTCAAAACAATTATGCCGAATTAAACTGCAGCTTGACAATTTACATAGTCTTAGATTATTAAGTGTACGTTTTGCGCAAACACAATCACCGTACGGCAGGTGGGAGGGGGTAAACGGGGAAAAAGTAGCCAGTGTTAATGTTAAAATCGTATACACGCAAGCTGGACGTGTATACAGGTGTTTACCGAACAATTGTCACAGTAAAAATTAACCAGGTATCATGTGTGTCTTATTGTGATAGGCCACGAAAGTATTTTACGACTCTACTTTTGCCAGCAAGCTTCTTGAAACCAGTGGCGTAGCGAAGGGGGTGCAAGGGGTACTATCATGACCCGGGCGCTACTTTGAGAGGGGCTAAAGAAAGCTAATATGAGGAGCGACAAAAGCTAATAGGAGAGGCGCTTTTTTTTGTGCTTCTCATTAGAATTTTGTTACGTGAAAGTGTAGGGAAATTACAAAATTACTTCCAAGTTATGACTTCCAAATATATAGACACAGAAAAAAAGCACTGGCGAGCAAAAAAAAGATGGTTAAGGCAACTTTTAGGAACAAATATAAAATACAAATTTAGGTACAAGGGAAAATTTTTTCCGAAATTTTAAATACACCGTTCCACTACCTAAAATTTTAAAAGTTAAGAGGGACGCAAATAAAGTGTCACGCACCGGGCGCCAGTTATGCTCGCTACCTACGCCTCTGCTTGAAACAGATTATCGTAGCAGCTTAAAGCAACTGACACAAGCTTTGGAATTATCACTATTTCATTACTGACAAAGAGACCTCATTTGGAGATTCTCCCCAAACTTGATTCCATCATAGACAGAAATTTATCTAAATTGTGTGTGACACCATAAGAGGCATAAGATATCAAATTTGAATGGTGAGAGTGTTATAAAGTGGCGATTTTTCAAACCACAGATATCATTTGATTTGGTCCTTGACACAAATTCATTGAACTCTCTGTATTTACTCCACAACGTACATATTTTAAAGTTGTTCTAGTTCGTTACATCTGATAAGGCGTCGTGTTTGCGATACATGCATGAAAGACATTTCGTTTACTTTATAGCAACTGGTCAACGAAAGACCAAATTTTTTTTTAGCCACCAATTTACAATTGTGGCGTTATGCTATCTATGACGTCACACATACGACCGGATAAAGATATACGATAAACGTAGTATAATTACTGATCATAAAAAAATCATGGTGATGATAAATTTTAGATATCACGGTGATATCTTTTAAATTGTCTTCAGGGTATTAATCCTACGCGTTTTAATTAAAATAAATTAAAATGTAAAAAATGTATTTCTAGTTACGGACATATGAATATTTTAGTTTTCAATTATGCTTTCGGTCAACACTCCGGTTCGTCACGCGTTCTGTTCGAACTTTCAATCAATTGAAAAGTAATTTTGAAGAGTGTCAGCTTGAAACAGTGCGTCATCCTATTCTACACTATTGTGACGTCAAATATGAAAACTAAAAGGAAACTATGGAGGGTAGATATCAGGAGCACCATCTTTGTATCGAAAAGTGTTCATAGAAAGGCGTAAATAGTGGCGGCGCTACTGTAGCAAAAGGGTAAATTTAGAGAAGTAACCAAGGAAAGAAAAACATCCGCGTTGTTATGTAATTATTGTTTTTTTATTATAATTGTTACATATAATAGTTTTATTATTTTAAAATTTTTTATAAAACAACACAAAAAAATCACTGTACTCTTTTGTTACTCTAGCGCTATTCTGGCGAGTTTTTGAACTGTTACATAGTACTTAAAACGGGGCACTTTTTGAACTATTTTTCTATTGTTTTCCGTACAAGATAGTCCTCCTTGTATTCTACACTCCATAAAGGAAACTGTATCAAAAACTTGATTAAACCCTCACCAGATGGCAGCCTAGCTCCCGCTAGTTTTCTCAAATGTTATTGATCGAAGAGAATATATTTTTAAGTTGTACAGATGATTTTTCACGATGATAATAGATGGCGTTTCATTCGTGAAAAACTTGTATTACGTACAATAATTTCTAATTTCCCGGAGCCTTCACCATTCCCGTATATTACTAATAATAAAAATTACCTTTAATAAAATGAATTACCTGGTGGAATTTTCCAACTTTTGTGTGGCCTTGAATTTTTTCCCTACATATTTTCCGAATGAAATTAAATTTTATTTTTTTCTTTGAAGTTGATACATATACGGAACACGTCAGCATCTGTTAGGTGATCTTTTCAATTTCTCTATCACGGTTTCGGGTAATTTATTTCCGCTGTACGCTTTCACAATATACTTTAGAAAAGGAATGGATAATATTATGATTTTTTTCCATATATCACACATACATACACACGTAGGGGAAAATTGGAAAATTTTAGCCCGGAAAGGAATGGTTTTGAATAAAGTCCATGTTGCGTCCGTCATAATCTGGGAAAACAAAATTTGTATTTCAGAACTCATAAATTGGTTACATAAAAATTTTAGACATTATTGCTTCAATACTGCCAGTAGGTTTGCGGACAGTTGGGGCGATAATGTGTATTACATATAGGAATGCAAACGATACATCGATATTTTAACATCGATGTTAATCTCAAAAAATAAAAAAAAACATCGATACATCGTTCTTTATCCTTCATGAACGATGTCTTATCATAGCGCCATCTGTTACTTAATAACTGGTAATTTTTATTTTTCATAATTATTAATTTTACAATAACAAATAGGTCAATTTTTTAGACGAAAATCGGTGTTTTCAATTCTAAGTGTCACCGAAAATTAAAAAATCAAAAAAAAGAAAATTCCTCCCAGGGATACCTTAGGAAAGAGGTTGTCTAATGTAGTAATGAGCAAATGCACGACCAAGACCAAGACTTTGCAGTCCTGGTCTTGGTCTTGTTCTTGCATTAAGAATCTTGGCCTTGGTCTTGCTAGAGCAGTTTGGATCTTGGTCTTGCAAAATGCAGTCTTGGTCTTGGTCTTGGTATTGCTAAAACATCTCGCACTTTCTTGCATTTTTTTTTATTAGCGAATTTTTTCCTTCTAAAATGAGAATTTTCTCTGTTTACGGTATTAATTATACTTTCAAACCATTTAAATAGTTTAGCAAGCGTCTTGCTTTAATCTTGGTCTTGCTCACTTGAGTCTTGGTATTGGTCTTGCAGCCATACTTATAGTCTTGGTCTTGGTCTTGCTCTTGGTATACATAGTCTTGGTCTTGGTCTTGCAAAAAATGCAAGACCAAGACTAATTTTGCTCATCACTAGCTGGTGCTGATTAGTGATGAGCAAATGCAAGACCAAGACCAAGACTTGGCAGTCTTGGTCGTGGTCTTGTTCTTGCATTAAGAGTCTTGGTATTGGTCTTGCTAGAGCAGTTTGAGTCTTGGTCTTGGTCTTGGTTTTGCAAAATGCTGTCTTGGTCTTGTTATTGCTAAAAAATGTTGCACTGTCTTGCATTTTTTTATTAACGAATTTTTTTTTCTAAAATCAGAATTTTTACTATCTTTACGTATTAATTATAGTTTCAAACTATTTAAATAGGTTAGCAAGAGTCTTGCTTTTTTCTTGCTTTTGTCTTGGTCTTGCTCACTTGAGTCTTGGTATTGGTCTTGTAGCCATACTTATAGTCTTGGTCTTGGTCTTGCTCTTGGTATACATAGTCTTGGTCTTGGTCTTGCAAAAAATGCAAGACCAAGACAACACTGCAAGACCAAGACTAATTTTGCTCATCACTAGTGCTGATGCGGTGAGGAGCTCTTACTCGAAGTGACTCTTACTCCTACAAAAATTGGCCTGAGTCGTTAGAAATAGCTAGTTGAATTGAGTTATTAACTACTCCTAATTGTCTAATGTTCTTACTTGCCCCTGAATATAGGCATTGTGTAATACGTCACAAATCGCGCGAGTAACACCGTAAAAATTCTGTGCTACTGATGGTTGATTTTACAGTTTATTCGGTTATCCAAACTAGTTCTTTGTTCATATTTCGTTTTCAATCCAATATAATGCATGTGTAAAATGTACCCGTCAAATTTGTACCATTATCACAAACTACCCTACGATTCGACGAATTACATTACTGTAACACTGAACAGAAGTTATGTAGACAGACTTTCCGTCGACGGAATACAATGCGCTTAAAAATATTATCTGGCTCACATTTTTTTGTTCTTTTTGTTCAACAAAAAAAAAAGGGAAGATTTATGTGTTTTCTAAAAGTGGTGTTACACCTAGAGGAGTTTAACTGTAAAAAAAATTAATATATTATTAGGCGTTTAGAGGGGTCATTTATCCAATAATAGCCCTGTATAGTTAATATTAATTAGTCGTGCAAGCTATAATTATTGAATTTCGTATAACAATGGCCATCAATATTTTAATTTTAGGCTTATTAAATATTTATCCCATGGACACAGTTCACATTTAAGCAAATAAGATAATTTTGGTAAGTTTTCTGATCTGACGGGGGAACTTTCGATGGCGTTTTTTGATGATTAATTGCACAATTGACTCGGAGTAAGTGAGTGAATTTCATTTAGTTATTTCAGTTTGGTATGTACAATGAAAATTAATTGAAAGTTGTTGATATTGAGTTGTTTTTTGTTAATAAATAATGATTAATCGGTGACCTTAATAGTAAAGAAATTAAATAAATAATTTATTTTTCAAACTTTTTAAACTGAATTTTTTTTTAATAATATTGCACGCTTAAATGTACGCTGACTTAACTGAAAGAAGTCAAGGTTCCTCAGTGGCTAGCGTTTTTCATATCTCTGAGGATAAAATGTGAGGCGTATTTATTATAAAAAAAAATACATATACTCTGTGAGTTTTTTGAGAGTTGCCATTTTTATTACAGCCAAACCGTTTATTTAATCGAAAAATTGTTCAAATAAGAGTTGTAGATATCGACGGGGGCAACCGATTGCTATAGTCAGGAGATTTATAGCTCTTATGGTTTTCGAGCTATGATACAAACTTATAGATTTTTAAATGAGACTATATATTAATTTTTCGATAAAACTGATCTAATGCATTAATTAACAACATAAATGAACAAAAAAAATTTTATACCCAAGTTTAATTTTTTAATTTTTCAGTTAGGCGGTAAAAATATGCATATGTACTTGAAGCTACTTCAACCGATAGTGTTCTGGTTGGTTACATTTCCATTACATTCAAGAAAAGAACCTTTTCCAGTACCATTTCTATCATACAAATTTGGTTGTAATAAGAATGACAACTCTCAAAGAACTCACATGGTATATTCGACAATGTTCCTTAGTTAGGTCACAATATCTCCTAAAGAGACAAAAATCAGATACAAATGCAAAACAGATTAAGGAATGTAGGAATTATTGGAGTTCCCAGATTTTTCGGAATTCCAAGAACAGATCTTTTGGCAAATCCTCCACCCCTCCGCCAAAAAAACAAACTATTCTCGTTTGTAAGAAAACATTAGAGCAAGAATTTCCAAAGTTTTGTGTCGTCGGTCCAACAAAATTGTAAATACCAAAATATTTGGCGTGCCAAAAAAAAAGAAAATTAAATAAGGACGGACATAAAGGAAAAATGCGTTTTTTTACTTAAACTCTGTGGTTTTGATGGAAAAATAACCGGTTGATTATAGACGAATTTTTAATCGATATCCGGTTCTAATCTACAAATTACCAGTAATGAAAATTTGGCACTCACTCAGATTACTCAAATTTCGCCAGCAAATCTAATTCATATCATTTTTGTAACTATTAATTTAAAAAAAAATATTGTACCAAATTTTTTAAACGTTCCAAAAACCGTAATTTTGATGCTAGAAACATCAAATTTGAAAGTGCTCGTAGGTTTTCGATACTACTTTTTTTTCATTTTCATGACAAAGTCAAAATCGTAAAAAAAAATTATATTTACAAATAAAGTTATATTGTCTTGACATTAACATTTGTATTAACCATTATAATTTTTGGATTATTATTATCCCACTAAGTAATCTGAATACAAAAAATAGACATAACAATATTCAGTATAGACTGAAGGGGTGTGATATGAAACATATTTTTTGAATACATCACATCGGAAATTAAATTACATATCCTGAATGAATTTGGTTATTTTGATCTAAAACCTAAATCACCGAAAAAATTATAATAAAAAAGTAACTTGCATAGTAAAAAAGATTGGACACTACTGATATATAAAGTCTAGATACATAAAATGTGATCTTTATGTATAGAATTTTTGAAAAAAATCTAAGTATGTAAACAAACTCCTTTACAAATTTGAAATTGCGTATGATGTGACATCACGGGTCGCACTTTGGAAACTTCAGCATTAGAATCTAAATTTCTAAATCGACTCACAGGTTCACGTGCCTCTTAGAAACCTAAAAAGATATTTTATATTTCACCGAAAAAAACTCTAATCTAATATGTACCATTTACCTGAAAATGAGTTAATTACTAGAAAGCTAGCTTGTATTTGTGCAGTTTAATTTAATGCAAAAATCCTTTCTCACAATGTTTAAACGTTTTTAATACCATTTCCATGAAATAAAACGATGGCGGTTACACTGTCCTTGATAAATTCAAATTCAAAGTCCGACACGCGTAAATCAAAGTCCGACACACAGTTATTTCCCTTACACCCTATATATATATATATATATATATATATATATATATATATATATATATATATATATATATATATATATATATAGGGTGTAAGGGAAATAACTCTTATCCTTTTGAGGGGTGACGCGATTGTTAATTCCGAAAAAATTCCTGCGGTTTTAGTGTCTACAGGGTGCTATGAGTCACCCCACAAAAGGACGAGAGTTATTTGTTTTACACCCTGTAGACGTGCGATGTATTGTTGAATAATAATAATACTGATTTTAATTGACTGATTGGTCGCTGAAATTATTTAATCGTCTACTAATTTTGTACATGTAATTATATACACATGGAATAGCTCATTGAATATCCCGCTGGGTTAGAAAATTAGGAAATATCACCTCTCAGACAAAAATTATTGAATTGAAAAAGACGCGAATATTTTTGTTCATGTAAATTATTTTTACTGATATTTAGGTTAGTGATAGCATCAGGGGTAGACATCAGGTGTTCGAGGACTGGTTGTGACTGCTGTTGGTTTTGAGTTTTGGTTTGAGGCAGTGCGTAGACAAATTATATTTAATGAACGTGCTACAAATTAATAGTATTATTTTTAATGTCCTTTATATTTTGACTCTATATTACATTAAAAAATAAAATTATGATTTTTTTTTAAATTTTTTTTCCATACAATACACCTTTGCATAGAGTTTTAAAAAAAAGTTCCATCGAGTACCGCTTTGTTTGCAATTTTACTTCTTTTTTTAGTATTCCAGTAAACTATAAAACAAATTTTAGCTATCCCAAATAATCCTTTTTTAAATTATGACCTTTTATTTACAGGGAGTCGCGATGATCTAAATTCAACCACGAGGACTATTGTGAGGAGAGGATTTAATTAAATTTTCAGAAGACACTGATACCGAACACCAATCACATAGTGATGAAGAGTAATAGTCCAAATGCACTAAATTTTATCTATACATTAATTTTAGAATAGACATAAAAATTTTTTAAAAAGAGATACTTGTAGGGATTGCTGAGGAGAACATTTGTGCAAAATGTTTACTCCCGGAAATGTGTTTTTTTATATCATGAATAGCGTTTTTTTACCTTTCACCGCTTACGTAGCGAAAACGGTGATAGATACATTAAAAAGTGTTAAGACCTTTTTTGTAGAGAATCGAATTCTCTACAAAAAAGTCCGCGAGAGCACCTGTCTATCTTATACAGGTGAAAAGATACAGCGCTCCAAACGCGCACTCAAAAATTCACTTTTTCTAGCGTTCCGGCAAGGTTTCGGACGGCACACCATTGCCGGAACGGTAGAAAAAGTGGATTTTTGAGTGCGCGTTTGGAGCGCTGTATCTTTTCACTTTGTACAAGATAGCCAGGTGCTCTCGCGGACTTTTTTGTAGAGAATTCGATTCTCTACAAGAAAGGTCTTAACACTTTTTAATGTATCTATCACCGTTTTCGCTACGTAAGCGGTGAAAGGTAAAAAAACGTTATTTATGAATTTTCAATATTGTTTAAACAATGTAAAAAAAAACATTTCCGGGAGTTCACATTTTGCACAAATGTTCTCCTCGGTAATCCCTACAAGGATCTCTTTTTAAAAAATTTTATATCTATTCTAAAATTAATGTTTAGTGAGATAGGGCTTAAAATTAGTGCTACCGGACTATAATAGAACATTTACTGATACCTTATTTCAGTACATCTGTACATTTTGTTTTATTAAATTTTAATTATCTATTTTTTTGTCTGATTTTTTTACTCTCATTGAACCCGAAAAGTTAGCAATTAAATAAATTAGGGCAAAATATCACAATAATGATTTAAAGTATGTTATTTTATAATAATTAGTAAGAAAAACGTTTAATTTTTTTCATACTAGTTTTTTTGTATGTTCGCCATATAACGCGCACCCAAACTTTGATAATAATAATAGAATAAGTCCGACACGCGTAATTCCCGTTAGGCCTATTAAGGGCTTAGATTGGTGTACGTGTCTAGACGTGCGTTGTATCGTTGAATAATAATAATATTGATTTTAATTGACTGATTGGTCGCTGAAATTATTTTGTATATGTAATTATATACACATGGAATAGCTAATTGAAGACATCCCGCTGGGTTAGAAAATTAGGAAATATCACTTCCCAGACAAAAATTATTGAAAAAGACGCGAATATTTTTGTTCATGTAAATTATTTTTACTGATATTTAGGTTAGTGATGGCATCAGGGGTAGGCATCAGGTGTTCGAGAACTGGTTGTGACTGCTGTTGGTTTTGAGTTTTGGTTTGAGACGATGCGTAGACAAATTATATTTAATGAAGAAACAACTGAAAATAAACAAAAAAACAGCTACAGAAAAGAACATTTGAGATATTTCGATATGTTCGTATTTTAAATACCCCCTGTCACAGCATACTGTGTAACATAGCGAATTTTCCCGGACTTATTTTTAAACGAATAATTTCGTATCATGTAGAAGTTAAAAAAATACAAAATTTTTCAAAATACTACATAACACAAAATACATAAATATTTTAATTCAACAAAGAAAAATGTCGAATTAAAGTTTTTGACAAACATTTTGAAGCAGTTTTATCGGCACATGTTTACTAGCAAAATTTAATTATGTAACATAATGAGGTTTGTATGCCTTAATGTGAAATATGAGACTTATTTTTTTTTACATTCTGTATACTAAACCAGTATAAACAAAATGGAAACAAACTAAAATCCGTCTTTTTATTTTTAATTTTTCTCGAAAACTAATTTACGTAGAAAGTAGTTGCCTTTGGGGGATTCTAGACAGGAAGCGGGCGATGGCTCCGCTGATAAAAGCAGTTACTGAACAGTTAAAAGCAGTACTGTTTTTAACTGCTCAGTAACTGTAAAATAATGTTTCAAAAAATATCTTATGTGATTATTTTCAGTCTTTACGATGGTGTTACAAAAATTTCGTAAAACGTTTGAATTTTGACAAAAGAATCAAAAATCGGTTTTTTTAATCTTATATGATTTTTTCCTTTCTATCCGATGATGTAAAAAAAGTCTGCAAAACGTTGGTAAAAAACTCACTTTTTAACCATAAATACCCAAAAAATTATGTTCTGGACATTAGACCCGCGCCCAAATCACAACACCATGACAGCGGATGTAATAGCTGAATTTTCTGTGTGGAAATTCGCCAATAAGGGACTCCCGTGAGCTGGATGGATGGGAGCATACTAAGCTCTCGCACATACGTACGTACACTGTGCACCTATCTCGCTACAGTGGCGTACAGAGGGCGTATGCGCACGCGACCACCACACACGGGACATGGGAGACACTCGACTGGAGACGTGCACGAACATTAACCGGCCAGTAACGGCGGGAGCTTTCGATCGAAGACACTGTTTTTTCATTTGCGGTCCGAGTCCCGTGTTGTGAACGTTCGCTGCCATACAACAAACACATTCACACATTTTGGCAATATCGTTCCAATTTACTCACCGGTTTGTTACCTCACAGTCCCGTCTCGTTTTTGGATCTTCCCATCGGGCCTAAACAACATTGTCAAGCTGGCTGGTTGCAGTGTTTGAGCAAATTTGAATATTTACTATTCCATTTTCTCTATTCAAACAAAAAAAAATTAAGATCTTAGTCACTAGTCGACCAATATGTAAGTAACAGTCACGAGGCTGGCATATTTTTACATTGTTTTCCATTTTAATTTTTCAGCTGTTTCGTTCACTAAATAATCAAGCATGTATCGTAAGCAAATGTCACTAGTTGTAGAATTTTAGCCGGTAAACAGTCTCGCAAACGATCAGCACCCCCCAAAAAACAAACAAAAATGCTCATTATTTTTATTTTTTCAAATCAATTTTTCTCATTTTATAAAGACGTTGCAAAATAAACTGATGTGACCACTAACGTCACAGTTGAAACAGGGGGCAAACAGGAAAACGTCAGGGTTCATGCACACCAGTGAAAGCTCTAAAAGCTCTGTTATCAACAACTTTATACAACTTTTCATACAATTAGCTTGCACATATACATTCATATACCGTATTGTCTGACCACGGTTATAAAAATAAAGCTTTCCGATAAGCAACAAGCTCTTATTTTTATACTATAAACAAAGTCGTTCAAAACGCCCAAAAAAAAATTTTTTTTTTTTTTGTTTCATTATATCCGGGAGAGAAGGGGGTTTAAGCTTAAATCTATCAGTGGGCCCATAACCTTCCTCGACTTCAATCACCGATCGGATGTTATTTTGAATTTGTTTTAATAATTCTGATTAGAAAAAAATAAAAAAAATAATAATTTGTCCCACTTTATTAGTTTGTAACTAGTCGCGGAAATGTCTACTTTGACGACTGTCGATTGATAATTTTAAAATTGTGTATGACGGAAATTGTGTAAATATTGACGGTCGAACTTAGTTAATGTAGAACGTCGCTCACTCTTTTATTCGCCTGACGATATTCTGACGAATATTTTCTAAAATATGTTCAGTAAACATACAAGAATTGTTGTAATCTTGCTATTTAGTACTTACCAGGCGCGTAACTAGAAAAATTCGGCCCTCATTTCAAACAGTTCTTCCTTCAATCTGTCAATATTCGGCAATTATTCGACATTCGGCCCTTTCCACCAAAGACTATTCGTGGGAATACTGAATTAAAGTGGGAAAAACTAAATCAAAGGCACTTATTTACTTTAAAGTAGACAAAAAAAAATGTCACTAAATTATATATACTTTAAATAATAATGTATGCATGCAGAAATACACGCGCATACAGCTACGTACTCATGATACGCGTACTTCGTTATTTAAACGAATCAAAAGAATATTTTGAAAATGTGTAGCTAATATTTATTTAAATATTTCATCTAATAGTTTTATGTACCTATTTGTACTGTATTTTACTTTTTTTATGGTTTTGTGCTAAAAAAATAAAATTTTGCCCTTTAGGATATTTATACGTAACGACAATTTTGAAAAGGGAAATAACGCAGGATATAAACGCAGGGAAATAATGAAGTTCAATATTTTTATTTTGCCGTAAGGATTTGCATAAAAATTAGATTTAAATGCTATCTGAAATAGTTAATTGGTCATTTAATAGTGATGGCCTTAATTGTATTATTTGTGCATGGTGTTAATAAGATTAAAACGAACGTTCGATATCCAACTGACATTTTGAAAATTTATTTATTTTATCTGCCACCAATAATTATCGATTTTAAATTCATTATTAAGGGGTAACATCCATAACCGGTTATTGGATGGGGCTCAACTATTCTTACATTCTCTCACCCAATTTTTAGGGAAAAATTTGTTTGAAAATCCAAGAAGGGGGTCTCGGAAAGGTGATTACGGTTGTTGGGTTGTTGAACGGTTTTTTCAGGCTCGTCGTCTAATTTTTAAATAGAAGTTTTTTTTTTAGAAAATTAAGGAAAAGTGCCTCGCAAAAATCACCGTGCCCACTTTCCATATTAGTCTTGTGCCTCCTCTGAATTTTCTGGCCAGTTACACAGGTGTTACCCCTTAATAATGATTATTTACTTTTCACATCGGATCGTTACTAATCTGTTTACTTATTTACTTAATCTATTCAAATGATTCCGATACTGTCATTAAAGTAGTTGGATTTGTAATTTTTTTTATGTTGAACTTAATTTTTTTTACTTTATTATGACTTGAATTAATTTTTGAATCTCTTCTTGTGTTTCATTTAATGCGATGTTTCAGATTAATAATAAAATTTTTAACTCTTTGCACTCAAGCAAAAAAAAGTGAATTGTAAATAGGCTGGTAAGATATGTAGCACATGACAACGACCGACGTTCTTTTTTTGACGGATTCTTTTGACGTTCTAACCTTGTTTCCCCAAAGTTGAATACTAAATGCGCTAAATACGTCCTCAATGCTGTTTTTATTAGTTTTTAATTTTAAAAAGATAATTCATCGTGATTTTGTATTATTTTATTTACAATTTTTCTAATAAATGAATGTGTTTGCAGTTATTAAATAAAATATTCATGTAATGTGAAGTATGAGCAGTCATTACAGTTCAACATTCAGTGTGTCATGTGGTACATGTCTTATGATCCAACAGACAAAACACCTTTAAATATGGTAGAGTTAACGTAGTTGCTCTGAGATAGTCAGGTACAAAAGTATATCTCAAAAAAAAATTGTTCTTTTATCAAAAATTAAATAATGTATTAATATTCTTCAGTGATTATATTTGTATACCACTTGCTTTTTTTAATTTCCGAGCGCTTATGTTGTAGCAATTTAAAAATATTGTTGAAAAAGCGTGGTAAAAACATTGAAAAATGATGTTTTTAAATTATATTTCAAAAACGGCGTGGTCAATAATTTTTATTTCTTATTAAATATGATTTGTAACTTTATTTTAAATAACATATTAAAATTTTATCAAATTCCTTTGACACGTTTTCATTTTATTCAAAAAAAATTGAATTTTCCCATAAGAGCCCATGTTAAAATTATAAAACTTTGAAGTCGTTTTTCTCAAAATTGGGGTGGTCAATTTTTTTTCGGTAAGGACTCGTATTATTGGTATTGGAGTAAATAAATATCTAGAGAAGTTTCGTTAAAATCCTTTGAAAAAATCGTTTCATCGACCAACTACCTTAATGGACAAACCACCTTGTCATGCTGTACATGTCTTATAAGCGCAAAGGGTTAAAATTGCCTTTGACATATTTATAACGGTCATTACTTTCAGAAAATGAAATTTTTGGAAAATTCTAAACTAGATTACTGCCTAATACTGATTTACCTGTTAACCTTCTGTGGAATATTTATAACTAAAATTTATTTCGTAGTTATAACCACAAAATCGTTATGGATTCGAATATAGCCGTACATACTCCTCTTTGATTTTATACTAATGCGTTGTACGAATGACGTTACTAGTAGAACCAGTATCAAATAAACGCAAGAAATAATTTATCCCAAAAACTGTAGAAAAAAACTCCTAACTACTGAACTACGAAATTTTGACTTATTGCTCACCAAGTGGCACCACCACTTTCTATCCATCATCCCCTCAACTTTAACGCTGCCACCAAACGCCAAACACCAAAAGGCCACTTACTGAAACTTTTTGTTTAACAAAACTATTGTGTACTGATGAATTTTTTCGCGGAAGTTTTTATAGCAATACAAAACCGATTTAGTTTGCACAATCAGGTCGTCAGGTTGCTGCAAAGTTTTTTCCATTTAGTTCGGTGACTGAGAAAAAATGTCGTAAAATGTGTTACGTATAGTTTTTTTTTTTTTTTATTATAACATTATGACATAAAATTAATAACTGGCCAACGATAAATCTTCACCATGTTACTTGTGTGATATTTATATGATTTTTTTTTATAGCTACTAGCTAGTAGGGGATACGAGGTTTTTTTTTCCTAACTGGGTCAAATAGTGAATTTGACGGTAGGCGCGCACGAGTTGTACTTGCGCAAACAGTGTTGCTTTAATTTAATGTAACATCATGTGAGGCTAGAGAAAGTCTTTTATCGTGAGAAATATTTTTTGTGAAAAATTGTTTTCTTGAAAATCGATGGTTCAATAGTTCAGACAAACTTACGAATGTTTCTATTTGCCCGAGACATGTTCAGTAAGTTTTCCTTTGATACGCTACACCAGCGGTTTCCATAGTGTGGTCCGCGAACTCCAAAAATGTCGTCCGTTGCAATTTCAAATTCGTAAAGATTATTCACGTAAATTTCTTTTCATAAATTTGAATATATTATAGTTATATCTTGTTATTCTGTAAATTTTATATATCAGTGGTGTTCAACCTTTTTTACTAAACGAATTACTTTTCGATTATAATTTAGTCGGTGGTATACGGTTACATAAATGAGGCTCTTACTGGCCAAAACAATCAAATTTATCCAGAAAATGTAATTTAATTGCGATTTGTGATTTTTATGGTGTCCTTACAATTCTAATTTTGTTATAAATAAAAAAAACACGTCAAAATTTGATATTCGTGATGATATCATCAAGTTCAATTTTTTTCTCTTTTTTCTTTTTTTAAATTAATCGCTACAAAAATAACATTAATTAGGTCTGTTTGTATTTTTCCACGAAAGATGCCCAAAAAACCATGTTCCGGGCATCGGACGTGTTTGGCTGTAGAACTCATCCAACATTTTTAGACTTGCAACGTTTTTATTAAATTTCATAAAAACAGGACGTTTCGTTCGAGAGTTATTGTGTGAATATATAATATATATACATATAAATATAGGTATATAAATTTTAATGAATGTCACTTTCGGCTTCTAGGGCCCTCAAAACAAATTTCTGTCATGACAGTGGCTGTAATAGTTGGATTTTCGATTCGAAAATTCGCCAATAATAAGAATCGTTTTAACTGCGAATCGACTGTATTGTTATATATATATATATATATATATATATATATATATATATATATATATATATATATATATATACGTCGGCAATTAAAAATGGAATATATTATTAGTTTCTGGCTCACTGGGGAACACAAATCAATCATTTAATTGGCTGGCTTGTTGCTTGATGTAGGTAATATTGAAAACTACTCCGTGAGCCGGTAAATTGGTGAGCTCGTGAGCTTGTGACGTACTGTGTGTGTGATTCAATACAAATTTAAACGTTTATTATTTATTATTAAACATAATTCATTCTATTTGGTAAACTTAATGCTCTGTAGTTTCATGTCCGTACATATATATATAGTCCAGGATCAGGCACGAGTTGAGTGATGAAACCAAAATTGTACGAATGAGAAAGAGTGCCGTCAGACGACACTACATTAACCGTAGAATCATACGTACTCGTCAAAACGACGAACGAACTTCTCTACCTGCTCCAATATTACAACTTGTCGGTACCTGCTTGCTGTGAAACTTCTGTTATCTAATTTATTTGTTATTATAACACATAAGACGTATAAATTTTTTTTTATAGCTATTGTCGTTTTTTTTATACTGAAATAGTGTGCGTCAAAAGGACGACGATGTATGATTAACCTATATTTTTTTTTAAAGATTTTGTACTCCACATATAAAAGTTTTCCTAATTTTTCTAAAATTTATTAAAGATATGGATGTTATAATTAATTTATTCAATGATTATGATAATATGAAAGATGATTACAGCTGTTTGACTTATAGAGACGACATAATACTGAAGTTATTGAATCGCAAACCAAAGAATGCGTTTCAAGTGAGTTAATAAAAGATTAACAATTTATTTTGTGGAAAATATTTTAATTTTTATCATTTTTTGAGATCTTATTCCAAAAATTACTAACAAATTTTAGAAAATTTACAAATGTGCCTAATGGGGAAATAACTACATATCTATAGGAATATTTATGACTGAGAAATTTCACATTCTGTAAAGTCACACATGTCCACTGACTCATAATAGTTCATAAATTAATTATTTGAAAGACATGTTTTATGATACAACTGAGTATTTATCTATTTTTTAATTTTTATAGTGAAAATATGCTTTGATAAAAAGATTAAAAAAATTAATAAATATTTATATTAAGAAATTTTTCCAAATCCAATTTTTTTAAATATTTTGTTCGCTTTTCTAGTATTGTTATGTAAAAAAAATGTTTTTTGCAAATAAACTCTAAAACTCCCCGTAAAAAGTCCATTCGTCGAAACGACGTCGATGTATGATTAACTTGACTCGTAGACCAACGTATGATTCTAGGGTTAACATTGTGGGTGACTTTGACTAACAGAGGGCCAAAATATGGTTTAAACGTGTAGAGTTAAGTAAATTAAGATATTTATGTTGGATTTTCTAATTATAAATTTTGTTTGTTATAAACAGACTTAGGAAAACAGTGATTCCTAACACAATCGCCCTGTAAAATATTTTGGATTGGGGGGCTATAAATTTTATTACAAGGCTGAGAATTTTCCTCTGGATTTGAAGACTACCCTAAGGAAACTTTTGAGAACAAATCACTAAAAATTAAAAATTACCTATTTTTAATAATTTAATATAAAATTCTAACTTTAAAAATAATTTTAAAAAATTTACGCTGAATAAATAAGTGGTCAACTGTAATAGAAATTAATTGAGTCGAATTCAAAATATTTATAATGTAAATATATCTCTATTTCCTTTGTAATTATTTACATAACATGTATATCTCACCTTCTTTATATAAACATTATACCTGGTTAATATAAACAAAATGGTATATATCAAGTACTCCAGTAGCTCACTGGCATGTTTCAATATGTGCAATATATGCATGTATAGATAACAGACAAAATGATTCATAATACTGGAAATTAAAGAACACAGACAAACCCAACATAGAAGATGTATTAATAACAGTAAAATTGATTTTTAAAAAGATTGAGAATATTTTTACGTTTTATGACAGCCCTTCAGCTCCATTCGTAGCCCAAAATATTTTAAATGACGATTCTGTTACGGACCATTTTTTCCTATGTGTGATTATAAATACAAAACAGTAATATTAAAAATATGAAAAATTATCAAAATAAATTGTTGCCACTTACTTTAATTTCTTATCAATCAAAAATGTCTCAATTAGAATTTCAATTTAAAAATTAGAAACATCTTCTTTAATTGAATTTTTGCCATTCTAAATAGTGTTGCTATCTTTTATACTTTAACGCGAATATTAGGGATGTGAAAATAAAATTAGGAGCTACTCAACTCCCTTCTGAACCTGCACTAATATCGTCTATACATCATAAAATAATATATACACTACCTTTCATTACGTAACACATGATGAAAATCAAATTTGTCGAGAGTTTCATTTCAAAAATTAGTTTATCGAAAATTTTATTTAAATTACATAATCGAAATATACAGTTGGAGTCGGTATTAAAGATGGGTGACTGGACAAAATTACGAAATTTTTTATTCAGAATCTTGTTTCAGTAAAAATGTTTGAAATGTAAAATAGAAAGACAACAATTTTTGAGTATAGGGTACACGGAGAGAAAATTCCTATAAAAATTACTGTGCTCAGCACTACAATCGACGCGTAAAAGACGAACATATTCAATTCTGTAAGGTAAAAATATAAAGATTATAATTAATCATAAAAAATTTAAAGGATGGAATGTTCTTTTCGTAATATTATCTCCGTAAAATTTGTAAAACAGCACAGTAAAAAGTTCCATTACCGACAAAAAAATAATTTTTAATTGTTTTTATTAAAAAAATTACCATGCTAACATGCTAATAATAGAAAGAAAAAAAACAGAAAGAAGGTTGGTTGTGTTGGGAACGCTGTAATGAAATGTACTTCAATCAGCGAGTTAAATGCGAGCCATAGGTGTGGACTGTGGAAGAAACTTTGTCAGACAGTTCGCACCAAGCACCTTGATGCAGCTAGTAGTCAGTTTCTTTTACACTCTCTTAGGATGATGTCATCGTTTAATTCATCTTTTTGTTACCTATCTTTAGTATATGTATTAGAATATATTGTTGGCAATCATTTTTGTATACATGTTTTTACAGGTACAGTGCAACCAACATAAGGTCGCGGTCAGATGCGCAAATGAAAGAGTACGACAACAAGAATTAAACTATAATATATATGCATAGGAGTGTGATAAAAGTTGTGTTAGTAGCACCACATTAAATTTTACCATGCTAGCACATATTTTTTATTTTGGTCGTCGATCGCGCACGGATTATAGGGGAGCATGGTAATTTTTCTGAAATTTTCTCTACAAAAATTATAGGATTTTTCTCTCCGTGTAGCTTCGCTAGTTTTCGTCCAATTAGTGGAGTTGATAGCTTTGCAACATAAAAAGAATATATTCAATTGATCTAATGCTAATGAATTATAAATAATAAACAAATATTTTACTTTGCAAAATACCACTTTTATTTTGAAACTGTGACAATATTGTTTCGAACCGTTAGTTCATTTTCAACCATTAGTTCATTCTGTTTGAAAATGAACTAACCGGTTCGAAACAATATTGTCACAGTTTCAAAATAAAAGTGGTATTTTGCCAAGTAAAATATTTGTTTATTATTTTGCAAATATGGAATACCATAAAGTAACGCTCAAATCTATTAATATTCTAATGAATTATATTGCTATTTATTGCTTATATAGTCTATTTTAAGTTGACATAAAATGATAACTAATTTCTTCATTTTTTTTTTTTTTATAAAAAAAAAATAATAATGATAAATATACGAATTTCACTAGTTTTCGTCCAAAAAAGTTAGTTGTCGTCCACATGCAGGCTAGTTTTCGACCAACATTTAAGTTAATAATTGTTACAAAAAAAATTATTTTTATTAACCCTCAAGCTCATGACTCAATTTTTTTACCTTCAAACTCATGACTGGGGTTCAAATGCACCCCATTGTTTTCTTGATAATAAGTCGGTTCTATGACTAATAAACCGACATTATCGTATACCATTCTCTTCCTTTTTTCATAAGGAAGAGAATGGTATACATAGAATCTAATTTAAACAAATTCAGGTCATAAAAAACCCATTAGAACACTAAAAACCAACAAAAAGCTCAGCAAAATTAGCAAAAGGCTCATTTTTCAAATAAAAATTTGTAACTTTTCAAGCGCTCAAGCAATTTTAAAAATTTCAACGGCGTTTTGAAGAGGAGATTTCAAGCTATAAAAAAAAATTACGGTCACTTTATTCTGTTAAAAAAGTATATTTATTTAGACACTTAAAAATGGCGAACATTAGTAAATTAACAATTATGTTTTAAAGAATTTTTTTTATTATAAATTGATACAGAACGTTGGAGTAACTCAACAGGATAAGCTATTATACAAGAATTTAGTCAATTACCACATAATAGGTGCAAAATAGGAATTTGTGCTCTTCGCATATGGCTCGATGACACTTAACAAAATGAGAATGGCCTTTGCGATCTTTTTGATCTCGGACACAGGCTGCACCTTGCCTATCTCTTATCAGTCTGGCAATATGTAAATAATTTATTTAAAAAATATACATGAATTGATGATTACATATAAAATATAAAATAAACTTACTGTCACAAAAGTTGAACGTAAACTCACGATTGGGGTTCATACACACCCCATACAGAATTTGTAAACACACTGCGCAACCACTAACCAACAACTAGAAGTGCGACCGACCTGACACTACTCAGAGATCTTCGAACTAAATTATGGTTCGCACCGGGAGTCGGTACTATTGCTCGCTAGTTCAGGAGCGTAGTCTAAAGTTTGCGTGGGGTGCGTCTGGATCCAAGTCATAAGCTTGAGGGTTAAAAAGCAAATAGACCTTTTTATTTTATTTTATTTTACAATTTTTTTGACTCTAAGGACGTTATCAAAAAGTTTGAAAATATCATCCACACAGAAAAATAAATGGACAAAAACTGAAAAGTACAATTTAATGTAGTTTTCAGTTTTCGTCCATATAATTTAAACTTTTGTAATTCATTCAATGCAAATAATTGAGTGGACGAAAATTAAATCTCTAATCAAGCAGCCAATATTAACTGTCTAAAACAAAGCTTTTTACTATTTCACAATATTTAGCTAAATTGAGAAATAAAATAAATTTCATTTGATTGTTTTTGTTTTCGTTCAAGTGGTCGAAACTAAATTTTTTTCAAGGATTGGTAATTCAATAACCGTCCACTAAAATTTTACTACTTAACTTAAGTACATATAATTTTTACTTCTTATTACGTTCAATGTTAATTAAAATTCACATAGTGTTTGAAAAATTATCAAACTGGATCGGCTGGGACTCGAATCCGGATCTCTTGGTTGCTAGCCAAGCACTTTACCAATTAGGCTACCGAACCGCTTATGCGAGTGCCACTCCAATCTGATAATTAATCAAACACATCCTCCCTTTTAATGCGAGACGCAGTTATATTTTTAATTTCAAATGTTATCGAGTGCCTGTGAAACATTATTAATGTATGACGAACTTCTGTTCGTATTTATACATACACCAATATTCATATATTCAATTAGTGTCCAGCTTAGCTGATACTTGAACACTCGATTTACTTTGGCATGTTCAATGTGTCTTAAATATTAGTATAAAAACAAGAAATAAAACTTAATCATGCCATAACAGTATTAAAACTTACCGTGAAACCTCGTCATATCACTATTTTTTTTGTATATTCACACACTGTCCCCGCAACACGAAAACAAGTGATTAATTGATAATTTTTTTAAAATATGCAACTCTATCAAGTAAGTATTTTTTATCGGTGTTGTCACTGTTTATGTATCAGGCTTGTAACAAATTCAAACATGCTCGGTTATCTGTTTTTATATTACTACTAGCTGTTATCCGCGGCTTCGCTCGATTCAAATGAAATCAATGATTCTTTTTTATACCATTTTAAATATATTTTCCCGCGGGAATATGACTTCCGACAGGATTTAGATATTTTCCTGGGGTAGAAAGTAGACTGTGTCCTTTTTCGTCCTCTCTGTAAACAATATGCAAAGTCTGAAATCAATTATCGTTTTTTTTTAATAGTCAATTGTTATTTCATTGTTTTCTTTTAAATACATTTTCCCTCAGGAATGAGATATTTTATCGGTGCAAAAAAATAACTTATGTTTATCGCGATATATCGTCATCTTTGTCTATCATCATTTTTTTTTTTTTTATTTGAAATATATTTTTTCACAGGAATGAAATTTCCCACGGAAAATTTCCCGGGGTATAAAGTAGTTTGTGTCCTTTCTCATCCTTTCTGTTAGCAATATACAAAGTTTGAAATCATTTATCCGTTTTTTAATAGTCAGCTGCTGTAATTTAATGCATTTTCCCACGGGAATGAAATATTTTCCCGAGATAAAAAGTAACCTATAACCGTCTCTGGCCCGCAAGCAACGTCTGTACAAAGTTTCAAGTTGATTGGTTAAGTTGTTGAGGCGTGAAAGCCAGTCAAACAAACAAACAAACAAACTCACTTTCGCATTTATAATATTAGTAAGGATTATATGCTATTGTACAGTAAAATGGACGAATACTGGACCTGGACGGCAAACTAGCCAAGCCACTCTACCAATTGTGTGTATCTCTAATTTTGGACTTTTGGAAAAAATTAAAGTCTTTATTGTTAGTATTCTTTAAACCGATAATACGTAATCACTAATATATGAATGATTTACTTTGTGAAAATCCATATTATAATATATGAGAATAATTGAAGACATGAGTAGATGAAGGTGTTATGTAACATTTTTTATAATTTTACAGTAGATAGAAGTGTTCGAAAGTTTTTATTTACATATACTTCCCATGCAATAGCACATGTTTATGATTGAATTTCTACAAAACTATTGGACCTAACGAAACCAAATTTTTATATATGATACTTCAGCATAGAATAATTCAAAATTTGGCGAAAAATAAATTTTTGAAAAAATGTTACATAACACCTTCATCCATTTATGTCTTCAATTTACCTTGTCATTTTTCAATAAATTAAACTGTTCTCAATTTAAATTAACTCATCTTTTGTTTTTTAATTTTTTTTTAATTAAAAAATTTTACATATAAATTTTACATCTTTCAATTAATATTCAATGTTGGATACAATACTGTGAAATTTTCTGAATTTTTCAATAATTTTGTGGTCGTTTTTGTAGCACTGCACTGATTTTTCAATTAATTTACTCCATTTTCTGTTAGAGATACAGGGCCGTAACTAGGCTAGGGCAGCCGGGGCATTGCCTCGGGGCCCCCAAGAGAATACAAGAAATTCCAAATTTCTAAATTTTTTGGCAAATTTTAACGGCGGTATTTCTGTAAGATTAGGGCGGCAAATGACTGACGAGCAAAAAAGAAGGGTCGCCGCTTTTTTTGCCAGAGGGCGGAATTTTTGTTTTTGCCCGGGGCGGCGTAGTGGCCCCAAATGTACTTTCTGCCCCGGGGCCCCTGAAGACCTAGTTACGGCTCTATAGAGACAAACTGGTATTTGAAAACAGGCTCCGCAATTAATTTTCTTGTCTCGGGGAAAAGGAATATAGGGTAAGTGCGGGAGAGATGCCGTGTCGGGAGAGATGCCGCAGTAGCCATAGTTCGTCCGTTGATTGATAGATAGCGCTATTAATGGATTATATGTTTAAAATAAGTTACTTACTTAAGCTGTATATGGTAACATTTAAGATTAGTCTATCAGCTTAGTAATTATCCAACTTTTTATTATTGAAAAGTAAGTTTTTTAACGTAAATTTTATTAAGCATTTAATTCATTAGTATTTAAGAATGTATATTTCATTGTTTTAATGAAAATGCGTTTTGTTATTAATTTTATGGGCTTTGTTATTAATTTTATATATATTTATATAAATTTTAGGTTGGAATTCCGCACTATGCTTGCTATAGCAACATGCGGCATCTATCCCAACAAAATGGAGAGATGCCGCACTTAAAGTTGGTATAGATACCGCATCATATTACATGTTAAAAACAGACTTATATACCTTAATTATGCAACTATTTTTTTTTTGGATCGTAAATTATGCCACGTAAATATAAAAAATCCATTAATGGATCAGGAAGAGCCCTCATATTAGTGAAGATAACGAAAATAATAATGATTGCCTGTGTATTGAATGTTTTGAAAAGCACTCAGAAACAAAAAAAAAAAAGTTGATTGATTAAGATATATAAAGTGCTAAAAATGGTTACATATGTTATGCATCATGTATGGAGATGTGTGTAAAATGCAAAATTTTTAATATGAACTCTGCGGCGTCTCACCTTCTTTGATGCGGCATCTCTCCCATAGGTGTGGGAGAGACGCCGTTTTGCAGGCTCTACAAAAATGTTAATTATGAATCCTTTATGACTCAAAATTTAAAATTATTTATAAATAATTTTAATTGCATACCTTAAGAATTATCAAGTGTTTTCAAAATGTGCGGCATCTCTCCCGCATTCACCCTAATTAGTAATTTTTTACATTTTGAGATTATAGATTAAATGTTTGATACGTGAAGATTTACTCTCGAAATCGTGTAAGTACTGCCAACTGGAGAACTAATTACGCAGCATAAATCATACATTCAACACATTTGACACAACCACTCGTAAACATCTCATAAAAATCATTGAGCGTTTTACTTGAAATCGAACGGAATCATTGACTGGGCGGGAATCGTCCGATGGGATGAGTTCGTCCACTCAGCATCTAACAGATTTATTTTTATGCGTCCAAATTGTTTTTTTATAATTTCCATCCATATAATTGCTTTTTTTCCAACCGTGCGTTCGAAAACTCACCACAAGGGAGACCGTACATCCCTCCTCCGCGTCCGAACAACATCAAACACAACAATACGATCAATGACAGTTTTATTTGCCCGTATAATTTTTTTTTTTTTGATAATAGAAATTCGGTGGAAATAAGTTTAAAAATAAATTTAATATACAGCTGAACTCTTTTTTGTGCGGTGGATAGGAGGCGCACAAAAAAAAATCGCACAAAAAAAATATATTCAAAAATATCATAAATAGCTATAAAAAGTATAGTTCGATCCAGATTGTACAAAAAACTTTTTTTATGCGGTTGGTCGGGATCGCATAAAAAAAGTTTCATCGAAAAAAACATCACTCAAAACGCTCAAAACTTAGAAATTTCCTTAGAAGTTGCTTCTATAAAACAAGATAAAGCATTAATTTACACGTCGAAACATTTTATTTCAGTTTTATAATATTATGAAAATTTTGAAAAATACATCTGTAACAAAATTAAATGATACAATAACTTATGTTCTTATGCAATGTATTGATTAAATGCTTAAAAGCCGTTAAAAAGTATTTTTATCAAAGAAAGTTATTATAGTACTTGTTTAAGTTTCTTACTGTCTCGTGATTTTGATTCACATTTTGCATTTTAATGGCCATTTTTTACAGACCGCATAAAAAAAATCGCACAAAAAAGGACCACATAAAAAAGAGTTCAGCTTACTTATTTACTAACTGGTATGATATTATATCATAGGTATACCTATATAAATATTTATGTATCACCATGTTAACTCTCGAGCGAAGGCATTCAGCCATTCTTTTCGTTACGGACGTGACATTTTCTCGCACTTTTCACGCCTTCTCATAAGAAAAAAAATACAAGTTATTTTTTTCTTATAAATTTTCAATACTAAGCAGATAGACAAATGTGTACACAATATTTGTACTGAATATAAAATACATAACATTATTAGTTTTAATGCTAGAGCTAATAAAGTTTGTGTTACGGACGTGACAAAACACAACTTTCTTGTCACGTCCGTAACACAGCTAACATTAAAACTAACAATGTTATGTATTTTATATTCAGTACAAATATTATTTACACATTTGTCTATTTGCTTAGTGTTGAAAATTTATAAGAAAAAAATAACTTCTATTTTTTTCTTATAAGAAGGTGTGTAAACGGCATGAAAATGTCACGTCCGTAACAAAAGAATGGCTGTATATGTATGGCAGGATAAGATTAAAATCTGACCGTCGGAGCGAACTAGAATGCACCATTTTGACTGCAAGTGATACGTTTCAAAAGAATGGCTGCATTCTATTTTTAAAAAAATTGTTATTCTATTTTTAAATGTCTGGATCCAGTAATCCGCAAAAAAATATTGGTTTTAATATGAAACCGCGTTGCTGGTCTGCAGATACCGAATCTATGATAATCTTCCCACATTCGAGTCGCATGAAATCTACTAAATGGCTTTCTCTATTTTTTTTTTATGGTTGAGACCTAAAAAGTAGAACCACCCATACACAATATTCGCATATGAAGTGATGTTACGTAACCACTTGAGTGTAGTGGTACCTACAAACGTTGTGGTGAACCCCATAAGTTGGTTTGGTGGTTGACAACGTAAAAAAATTTTGTATGAATTTCTAATTTGATAAAATGGTGTTATCTAGTTTATTATTTATTTAATTGGTCTCTTATTACATTTGGTTACGGAAGTAGTTAATAAATAGTCGAAAACACCGCGCAACAAAAACGTTTGAGCATTGAATAAAGTTATAAATTATCAATTGTTCATTTTTGATTCATACCGTTTTCAATAACACAATATTGCGTGACTTCCCGTTATTTATTAAATATCGAAAATTCGAACAAAAGCTATTAGGTAATGATATGGACGGCATGACATCTATCGGTAAAACTACATAAGTTCTTTTAAGGCATTAAATCACATTGGGGAATAAAATTTGCTTTTTCTTCGCTCACAAATGATCTATTAACATCTCTAGAATCGAAAACCAATCGAGTTATAAATATCATTATTCAATAACGAATGCATATATGTATAAAAACAGAAAAGGATTAATTTGTTCTATTAACTGTAGCATTCTTCCTTTGTATAACCTCAAAAACCGTGTTTAAAACCATTCGGATAAAGGGCGCCAGGATCTACTATAATTAGATACAATATTCCATTGTATCAGTAGAAATACAGACATTAATTGCATGCACGAATAAATTCAATAATTATAAAATATTTAAATTTCCTGGAGATATTTGCTTTTGACAGCATGATAAAAATAACTTCATTGTTCAAAAATTAAATTTATATACTTGTGATGTCTATTTTCAGAGTGGTAACTTCCCTATCGAGAGTAACTCTACCTGGGGGGCTATTGTTGAAATGTGTTATGATATGTTATGAATTATGATATAATTAGTTTGAAAACAAACAGAAAGTATTTTTGTAACTTGATAAGTAATGAATGTTTAATCATAACACATTTCGGCAATAGCCTCCCTGAAAGTGTGACGAAAATAGTAATGCTGTTAGAAATTTTCACTTTCCAAATAAATTTTTGCCAAATTTAAATATCATTATTTAATTAATAATTATTTATATTATCAAAATTTCTTTTTAATCATCAGTCAGAATAAATCCCATTTAAAAGTTAAATATTAATTTTTCTTAATAATAATTAAAATAATATATAATATTATTCATAACACAATTATCTATTTGACAAAATTTAATTATCCCTAAATATATGCAAACAACATACATACCGTATGCCCGATTGCCTATATTTTATAACAGTTACCCAATTATATTATATGAATAGCATAATATGTGTATACTTTATTATATTTTAATTATTATTCAGAAAAATTAATAATCAACTTTTAAATTAATTGAGCAAAACTGTGAAACTGTAAGAAATTATACGGAAAAATTTTCATATTGATTTTGAAAATTCGTAATATATTCAATAAGTACAGAAAGCGGAGAAAAAATTGAAACATATTTAATGTATTAAGCAATCGGGATGAGTTTTGATTAGTGCTTCCGCCAAAAAATTATGTATCCCATTCGAACAAGTGAGAACAGGAACGTCGTAGCACGCGGACGCCGACGCGTGTGCACCGTCAATTCGCCATCACACATGTCACAACAGTAACGCTATAAAATAATATCGTATGGGTCACACGGTTGCCAGCTTGGACGTGTTACCGCAATTTGGACGAATTTCAAACATGTTTCGCGCTTATAATTTGTATTGGGCGATTTTCCACAATTTGGACTCTTTTGAAAGTAGTCCATATGATTATTTAAACATTTTTAAATAATAAACAAATATTTTACTTGGCAAAAATACCACTTTTATTTTGAAACTGTGACAACTCAGTTTCAAAATAAAAGTGGTATTTTTGCCAAGTAAAATATTTGTTTATTATTTACAAATATGGAATACCATAAAGTAACGCTCAAATCTATTAATATTATTTAAACATTTTTAAATTTTTAATTGTTTTGTTTATTTTTGAAAATTTCTTATGTTGTTCTTGATTCATTCCAATCATCTTAACTTTTACTTTAACGTAACGACACAGAATTGTGTCACAAAAAAAGTGCTTTTTCTATTTTATTGCTGTATTGTTCGTATGGCCATTGACGTACAGTTCGTCAATGGTCATACGGGCCGAAACATGTCACAAACAATTAAAACTCTAAATAAAGTGGTATTAGTAAAGTAAAAAATTGTCTTTTTATTTTAAAATATTATGATTAATAGCATCGAATGCAGTTGTCACTGAAAGAATTATCGAACCTTTAATTGAGGTTCGAGGTAATATTTTAAGAAACAGTAATAATCATTATGTCTGTTATATACATAATTTAACTCTTTAATTGATTAAGACAAGTTAACTCGTCCTGCAATATGGCGGCTCAAAATGCTGTAATATGTATATATTCACTAGTACAGGTGCCATCTGTGACAGATTTTCCGAAATACGGTATAATTCAATGTTTAATTTTATCAACATAGTTTAGTATAATTTATATTTTGTAAATTCCTAGGATTCACTTTTTTGATATTGGGATTTTTCATTTTTTTTCTTTTTATTTTTCTGTAACCTTATCTGTTGTACCTGGCAGCAAAAAGTCCGGCATTTTGAGACAAAAAAATTTTTCCATATGGTTTGTTTAAAAGGGTTAACTTATAACATTCAATAATTTTTGTAATAATAAATGATTTAAAAAATGAAAACCGTATATGTATTTTTTTAGTTTTAAATTTTGGGCGGTTTTTTTTTATTAGTGTGCGCTTTTTCCGTCAGGATTCGCGCTTTTTCGGTGTGCACTTCTGGCAACCCTGATTGGGCCATTCAGACACAGTTATCAGCTAAACATAGCAATAGGGCAATAGACTCTTATAAAAATGGATATTAATGCTTGTTTACATTTTGAACGAGCAACTGATGCGAACTTAATTGTTTACAACGGTGTACGCATCGAAAGACACTTTACTCCCGTCGTCGTGTTAAAAATAAAAATACTGAGCATCTATTTTGAAAGAGACGTTGCCCCTCAGACACCATTATTTTTATTGTGTATATCAAAATTATTTTCGGACATTAAACCTGAAATTGAAATAACAGTTCCGAGTCAATTTTCAGGTCTTTCATTGTAATTATTTCATTAAAAAAATTTTTTTTATTAATTATTTTAAAAACCATGCAGCTTGCGACGTTTACCGTGGCCGGAAAAGTTAAGCGTTACTTGGTAAGTGAATTTCGTAAATGTTTTATCAATGTTTTTGATGTTTGTGCAAGAGAAAATATTTTTACTTTTTTTGTAACTAAAAAGGAAATAGAACCATTTTCTTGGTGAAAAATTGCCGGTAGCAATTACTTTCATTATTAATGTAATGGCATATTAATTAAATAAAAAATAACATTGAAATACCGCCGCTAGGTGAAGAGGCGTGTTCATTTGAATCAGTGGAAACTTTCTTAAACTTTTGGTTCCTTCGGTTCAGTCAAAACAGTAGAAAATAAATCCGTCATTTGAAAACGAAGCGAACGAATGACTGACTGACTGACAAGACCAACGACAATAAAATTTAATTCTAAAACATTTGTCTAATTGAAAGTATTCAATAGATTTACAGTTACCCTCTAGTATTTACATAATCAAGTCAAAATATGTTCCCTAGTTACAATGAAAAGTTTGTAGCAATTAAAATTTATTGTTAATTAATTATGTTAAAAGGACTTCAAAAGAGTTTTAAATGACAATGTTGGTGTAAAAAGTTATGTCAGTGCTGCCATAAAACTATCCCATTCGAAGGACAAGGGTAGAGTAGCATTCGGATGGCAATGCTTAATGCGCCGTCAATTTGCGCCAACAATAAAAAATTAGTTTTATTGAAACAAAAAATGTTATATAAAGGTTTTCAAGGTCGCTGATTATGAATTTGATACTAGTAATAATAAACTATATACAACCAAAAAAAAAATGAATTTGATATTATTTCTTTTTAAAAATCAAAATGGCGAATCCAAAATGGCGGGCAAAAATAAAAAATTAGTTTTATTGGAACAAAAAATGGTATATAAAGGTTTTCAAGGACTGATTATAAAGATGACAAGAAAAAACTGAAATTGGTGTAAAAAACGAAGGGGCACATTTGGGCAAGAATTTTGTTTTTTAAAATAATCTACATACTTCATACTTTGTTGCAAAAAAAAGCAAACCATCCAACTCGATCAAACTCATAACTATTTCTTATAAATAAACACATTAGCAATGCAATATTTCTCTGTAATAAGTTCACCCTATAAAAATATTAACACTATGAGGCCCGAGCACTTTCACAGTAAACTTCCCCGGAAGCCGACAATATTTTTAAACAAATTTATGTAAACAAGTACATAAAATGATTCCACAGAACACTAAATGCTTCAGAATAACATAAAATCCTTTTTATAAGTATGTATTTTTAAGTGTTTTGTTTATTATTCTAAATATTGATCGCGGTCGGCCTCTGAGGATGTTTTGTTTGGTTTCGGATGCCGAAGCCATGGGACTGAAAGTGTTAAATTATCCTTTACGACATATCCATAATGATTACTCACCTTCATTTTCAACTTCCATTACATTTGATTTCAAAAATACATGTGCAAACAAAAGTTATTCATGAAGAACTAGAAGATGCGTACGAGACCGGTGCTCAGTTCGCTGTGTTTTACCTTCCCTTATCTGGTAATGTAGACAATATAATGAACTGTGGGTTTGCACCGAGGTGTTGAGGTGTCCCCCCTACAGTATTACGGGGTAATACGTTCAAAATTACAAACTTCACTTTTCTTATTTTTGTCCACTTTTTTTTTGGAAATTGGACCACTATGCATTCGAGTAATTATAAGTGGGGAGAGGAGCGTAGTAACACACGGATGGCAATGTTTACGCGCGGTCAGTTTGATATTATACATCTGACGGCAATATAAAATGATTCAAATACACACCAGAAAGACACTTTACTTTCGTCGCGTTAAAAATAAAAATACTGAGCATCTATCTACTCAAAGTTATTTTCGGATATTAAATCTAAAATTTAAATAGGAGTTTCGAATCAATTTTCAGAATTTTCCATTGTAGTTATTTCATGAAAAATTTTTTTTATTAATTATTTTAAAAATTGTATACAGCTTGCGACGTTTACCGCGATCGGCAAAGTCAAGCGTTATTTAGTAAGTAAAGGACAATGGGCAAAATTGCCCCTCAGCACCCACTGGTGAGATATCTATTTTCTGAAAGCCCCTTCCTAGTAGGTCACAAATATACCCATCTTAGGTATGGAGAACCTGGCCTTCAAAAGTTCTGACGTGCAGTTTCTTAAGGAAACTATGTGTTTTGACCTACAGCGGGCATTAGAGTCCCCTTCGGGAGGGTGCACTTCGGATTACCTTATTTCGGCAATCTACCAAGGTGTCTGCCAGAAATCGCCACCGGTAAGACTCCCAAACTTCTCTTCGGATACACCTAATGTACAAGTTTGAAGCCGCTCGGTACGTCTTCTGCCATAGGCCACGTGAAAAAACGAGGTTAGGCCGCGTGCCAGGAAAGTGGTTTTACACAGTGATAGGCTGGCGCACGACATGTCTCAAAACCCATTTGTACCTATACCGAGTATCCCGTTTGGCTATGGCCACGTGCAGACTTTTTGTACATTTGACGCCCTATAACTTTTGAATGCCAGGTTCTCCATGAACGTGCCCATTGACAAAGTTGGACTACTTGACCAGGGCTATCGATTGGCACCGGTCTCAACCTTGTAGAGATGAGCTAAACGGTTATTTTCTAATAACTGTTATTGCAATAATCGTTACTGAAAAATAACTGTTATTTGTAACAGTTATTATAATAACTGGTATGGTATTTGGATATTTTAACACATTGTAAGATATTCGATATGCGTATAAACGGTTCTGTTAGTGAAATATGCACAGATCTATAATACTGACGGATACTAAAGAACATTTTTTGCCTTATTGTAGTGCAATATCTGTTCAAATACTTGTCTATACAAGGATTTAGGATTTATATACACAATTTTAACAATTTTATGGATACAAAATTACAAATACAAATAGATAACTGTACAATAGACAATAGTTCATTTTTAAGAGTTTTTGAAATGTGCTACAATAGAAAATGTGTAACTTGCCTGGGGCGTTATTATTTTGAAATTCTCCGTAGGTGGTTAAAATAAATTACTGTGATCCTTGCTTTCGAATATATTAATATTGACCTATGTTATCGATATTTCCAAAGGAGTTATTTAAGTAACCAGTTACTGGGTATTCTAGTTATTGACGATAACTGTTATCTTTCTATACTAGTTATAAAATTACAGTTATCGATATATCGATCATCTCTACAACCTTGGGCGCTAAGGGGCAGGTCCCCATAGAGTTTTACCCATTGTCCTTTCGTAAATGTTTTATCAATGTTTTTGATGTTTGTGTAAGAAAATATTTTTACTGTTTCTGTAACTAAAAAGGAAATAGAACCATTTTCTTGTTGAAAAATTGCCGGTAGCAATTTTTTTTTCAGTGGCGTATTAATTAAACAAGTAATAACTTCGAAATACCGCCGTAAGGTGAAGTGACGTGTTCACTTGATTCAGTGGAAACTTTCGTAAACTTTTGGTTCAATCAAAACGGTAGTAAATAAATCCGTCATTTGAAAACGAAGCAAATGAATGACTGACTGACTATAAAAACAAATTTCTTTGTACATAAAAGAGAATTTTTTTCAAATTGTCAGTTTTTTTCTGTGCCGTTTGTCCCTTTTATGTTATACTTCGTCACACATTGTGCTCTTCATATTGTGTAGTATATGCATTGCGCGACGCCAAACACCAACTAGGCCTAAGAGTTACACGCTCATTTAAACAAGTCTCCTCCATTTCTTAATTATACGTACTTGAATCCTATTGCATCTACAAGTGAAAAATTACAAGTCGTTGAGATTTATTCATACTCAGGCGACCGGGCGCCATCCAGTTTATACCGTATACGTTACGTATATTCACAAACGTACACTACACAACCAAAAAGAATCGGCACAAAAAAAATTGGCAAATATTTTCTAAAATTGAGTTTTTAAGGGGTTACATGGAATTTTTTCGAGTTATGATACAAACTCATAGATTTTTAAATGAGACTATATATATATATATTTTTCGATAAAACTGATCTAATGCATTAATTAACAACATAAATGGACAAAAAAAATTATTTTACCCAAGTTTAATTTTTTAATTTTTCTTTAATTTATCAGTTAGACGGTAAAAATATGCATATGTACTTGAGGCTACTTCAACCGATAGTGTTTTGCTTGGTTACATTTCCATTACACCCAAGAAAAGAACCATTTCCGGTACCATTTCTATCATAAAAATTTGGTTGTAATAGAAATGGCAACTCTCAAAAAACTCACATGGTATATGGAAACAAATAAGAATTTTTACAAAGGACTGACTTACTTTGAATTAACACAATTAAAAAAATGAAAATGAGAACCGCTGAAAACTTATGGGAGGGGAGAATTTAAAGCAGGTAGCTACCGTCTTCCTGCCGCAAGTCTGTCGACCGAGTTATTATAAAAATTATTCGTCAGACTTACGTATGTATCTCTGCTGTTTTTTCCTGACGTTAGATTCTGTCGACAGTCTGTCGTCTATATATTCGTCAGAAACGGCGCAGATGAACGTAAATCTGATCCAAATTTCTGACGACAGGACTGGTTACTAGGGAAATTACTTCTAAGAAAATCGTGAGGTTTTGAGCTGAAAAAATTAAAATTTAATGGCTCATAATATTCGTACCATGGCAAGAATATTTCTTACAAACTGCTGATGTTACATAAATTTTTCCGGTACTGACAGCCCATTTTATAAATCGTTATAATATTAGTGTTTTCAACGATTCTGCAAATTTTAATTGGTGTTTCAGAAACTACAAAACTTGGGTAGGTAATTTTATTTGATTGTCTTTTTGATAGGCTAAAATTTGGGTGTGTGTCCGTATCTCTAAAAGTTGCCGACACAACCCAAGCGAAATAATTTTAATTTTTCTCAAATTTCTTGAATTCGCGGTTGATACATAACAAAAAAAAATATTCACCTTGAAGCTCAGTATTTCGCAAAGCAGGACACCAATTTTACTTTAAAAAAACTTTCTAAGGATGCCCCGCAGAATACAGTACGCGGAAAAAATTTTGATCCTCACTTTCCAATATAGGAAAATTTAGAAATTTTTATTTTATTGCTTATTAATTAACCCGGCGTGTGTACACTATATTTTCAAGAACACGGTGTGTACACTGGGTCTTTCAGGGAACGGTCGCGTTTTCAAAGTTTTCTAGGCTTCCAAAAAATCTCAAAAAATTCTGAGTTACTTTTTGGAGTGTCTACTACATGGTCCAGCATTTTCCAGAGTCAAAACTGTTATTAATAAAAATCGACCAGTAGTCCAAAAAGCATGAAAAATATAATTTTGTAAAAAAATTCCTAACTCTACAATGAAGGAATATTAAAACAAGCGGTTTTAGGCTTTTATAGCTTATACTATGGGCTTTCAAATGAATATAATTTTTTTGGCATTGGCTCCAAAAAGTTGAATTATTCAAGTACCTGAAAATGGGGAATATTTACAGGCAAGTCATAATAAACGGAACAGTAATTATTTGGCACAAAATGAGTTTTTATTATTGAAAATATAAAAGAAATTAAATAATAATAGAAAAAACAAAAAAAGCAAGAAAGTAAAGAAAAAAAAAATGGAGCAAAATTTTGTTTTATATAAAAAAATAAAAAAAAAAAAATGAAAAAATAAAGTCGCTATTCCACTGCTGTGCACGTTATCCATGTCATCTAAGGTAGATCCATCAATGAATTATAACGGTATACAGTAATTTATTTTAGATTTAAAAAAAAAAAAAACTGAAAAACTACGACAAAGATAAAAATAACACCATTCACTTACCTTCGAAAATACTGACACCGTGTGTACACTGACCCTTTTAGGGAACGGATGAAACTTTCACTCGCTCGCATCAGCAAGTCAATCGCCAGACCCGGGCATTCATTGGACCTTGAGTCCCCACTACTAACTAGATTTTGTTACGGATTAAAATGTTTACCTAAAACATTTATATGCAAAATTTTATCCACTTTTGTTAGTCGCAAATTTCTCTATTGTAAAATTTTTTAAAAAATTGGTCCGGTCCTAAAACATATTATCGTTCAAGCGATATTTTGGCGGTGATAAGTTACGAACCAACGAATTTTTTGAATTTAAAAGATGCAAAAATATACTTGGAGAGAATCGAATTAAATTAATATTTTTAAAAAAAATATACAAACGGAAAGGCAAGCCGGGAAATATTCAAAAATATGAAAATAATAAATATACATTGTATAATCGGTAGCGCAAAAACGGGATTAACATAAAATTTACTGACAAAACCGACCGAAGGAAAAAGAAAAACGCGGAAATTTAGTAAAATGGAAGGATAGGATAAATTAAACTATGGAACAAATGATAAGAGAATTTCCGTTCAACACAGTGACTGTGCAAGACGTCATGACGTCGTAACGTCGGCTCGCTCACAATACAGACATAAAGCATAATCATTGTTTGTTATTCATTCGTATACGGGATGTTTAAAAAGTCATTATCCAAAAAAAATTTAAAATTAAATTATATCTATGTTACCGCTAAAATGCGAAAACTTCCATTACGCGTACTCTATTTCAAACTTCTATTTGAAACAGTTTCGTTAATCATACGGTATCTACGCGATTTAATAATAATAATAAATAATAAATAATAATAATAATAATAATAATAATAATAATAATAATAATAATAATAATAATAAATATTTATTTGTATTTGACTTTTTACAAAAAGTTTACAAAAGTGTCATAACATATACAGCGTGAGTTTTTCGAGAGTTGCCATTTTTATTGCAACCAAACGGTTGATTTAATCGAAAAATTGTTCAAATAAGATTTGTAGATATCGACGGGGGCAACCGATTGCTATAGTCAGGAGCTTTATAGCTCTTATGGTTTTCGAGTTATGATACAAGCTTATAAATTTTTTAATGAAACTATATGTTAATTTTTTGATAAAACTGATCTAATGCATCAATTAAAAATATAAATGAAGAAAAAAATTTTTTTACCCAAGTTTATTTTTTTAATTTTTCTTTAATTTAGCAAATAGGCGGTAGAAATATGCATATGTATTTGAGACTCTTTCAACCGACAGTGTTTTAGGCGGCTAATATTTCTATTACATCAAAGAAAAGAACTTTATTTAGTATCATTCTCTGTAATACAAGTGGTAGTTTTTGGAGTATAGTTTTGGAGTAATTCAGATTTTGAAGTATAGATGTCGGGCTCTATTTCAAGTTTTCAACATTTTTGCATAATAAAATCAAATTATGTTAAAAGATTAGTATTTAAAGTAACTTAATTTAAAAATAATTTGAAGTATTTCATTAATTTACTGAAAAATATATTTATTTTTTATTTATTTATAGAACGACAGGTGGCAGGTGAAATAAATGTACATAACCAATACAAATCAAAATGGCATTGGCGTTTCTTAATAGTAGCAAAGTGAGGTTAATTGGGAACGAAAATATTATTAATAAATGTACTCAAATAGTATAAAAATATTTGAAATTCGACAGTATTTTTTTTTATTACAAACCAAATTAAAAAGAAGAAGTTTTTTCACAAAAAACTTTTCATTTCCTTTAAAATACTTGCTACAAAAATATGTTTAGACGCCTATGTACCTGTCAAACAGTGACATTTCAGAAAAGTAATTTTTTAATTTTTTAATGAATTAAAACTGAAATTTTATTTCCTTATTGTATTTAGATATCATTTTTATACGATAATTTAATCTATTTAATAATATTAATTTCCGATGGAAAACGTAATAATCGTTTAATTTTTCATTACTACATAATTTTTCATTAAAGTGGCGGCCATATTGAGCTAATATTTTTTTTAAATTACGTAAAATCCTAATCGTTTGCAAGCACTTGAGTACGAAATTTAAAAATGTCATTTTTAAAACGTAATTACTCAAAAATATGAGATAAAACAATGAAAATTTGAGTGTTACTGGTAGTTTTGAACCATAAACAAATTTTTGAAAAACTTTTAAATATACGTTTCCATTTATAAAAGCTATAAGTTTGTATCATAACTCAAAAACCATAAGAGCTATAAAGCTCCTGACTATAGCAATCGGTTGCCGCCGTTGATATCTACAACTCTTATTTGAACAATTTTTCGATTAAATCAACGGTTTGGCTGTAATCAAAATGGCAACTCTCGAAATACTCACGCTGTATATGTATATCGAGATATTATTAATAATATCTTTCCATCTGATGTACAATTTATTAAATATTCTTTTAACATTTTTTTGAACTTAACTAAATTATTTACATATATTTTGTAGTTCATTTGGTAATTTAAACATTATTTTATAACCATTTTATACCGGAGTTGTTTCATAGAAACTTGTTCTGTGTGTGAAATTGTACAGCATATTTAATCTTGTATAATGGATTTTATCCGTTTGATAAGTGAAAAATTCATTTATCCGAGGGGTTGCGGTTATAACCAACGACCGTTGGTTATTACACAATTTTTGTAACTTTTAGGTAATAAATTTGTCGGGAGTCTTTTGCAGATACATTTAAAGGTTTGAATGTTATTCACAAATTAATCTAATTGTAGATATATATTATAATAATTTAACCCTTTGCGCTTATAAGACATGTACAGCATGACAAGGTGGTTTGTCCATTAACTCTACCATATTTAAAGGTGTTTTGTCTGTTGGATCATAAGACATGTACCACATGACACACTGAATGTTGAACTGTAATGACTGCTCATACTTCACATTACATGAATATTTTATTTAATAACTGCAAACACATTCATTTATTAGAAAAATTGTAAATAAAATAATACAAAATCACGTTGAATTATCTTTTTAAAATTAAAAACTAATAAAAACAGCATTGAGGATGTATTTAGCGCATTTAGTATTCAACTTTGGGGAAACAAGGTTAGAACGTGAAAAGAATCCGTCAAAAAAAGAACGTCGGTCGTTGTCATGTGCTACATATCTTACCAGCCTATTTACAACTCACTTTTTTTTTTGCTTGAGTGCAAAGAGTTAATAGAGCTCACTGAGTAGTGAGATACATTTAGGAAATATTTTAGAAGACTCAAAAATGATTAAAACAGCAAAAAAAAAATTTTTGTATTTTTTTAAAGATCATACCTGCCTTATACAATAACGAAAATTTTTTCGTAGTATCTTTAAATACTATTCTATAATAGGGTTGACCGGGTTAATTGTGAATTGGGGCAATTGTGAACGGCGCCTATAATTTCTAAAATATCATTAATATTGCTAAAAATCAACTCTTAATATGTTTTTCTGTCCTTTCTTAATACGCTATTAAAATTTCATAACAATTCTCCAAGTATTAGTATCTTTTTTTATTTTGAAAAAACCCTTGCAAAATTTTATGTATCTTACTTTGACCAATACTCAAAAAAAAATTTTTTTAAATACATTTTCTTTTTTTAAAAGGTAAGAAATGGTTAAAAGTATTTTTAAAGAAGTGGTCTAAGCCCTGAGAGGGTTCCTTATTAATTGCTAAAGAAATTGGACAATTTATCACCAATTCACAATTACCCCATGATTTTAAAATTGTGGCGTAATTGTGAACATCATTCACAAATCCCCATTCGGTCAAAAATTTCAGTAGTGTTCTTTTCAGAGTTGAAAATGTTGATGAAGGTGCTGGTGACCTTATTGTACAAGTTTCCGTTGTACAAACAACACAAAAAAAATGTCTTTTATTCATGTAAACTAAATGTATTTCCTTGAAAAAGTCTTATTTCCCTTGTATTTGTGTGAATACATGGAATTTTTTGATTTTTTATATGATAACATGACAAAATATCATCAAATATCATTTTTAGCTTGTAATAAATTTGTTCCTACAATTTTTGTTATTTTTCTTTAACCTTGATTTTTTTGTAGAAATTTAAGGTATGCGTAACTTGCATTAAACAAAGAGAAATTGTGACCGTGAAAGTATGATGAAAAATTTGAAAGTGGAGTAAATGCGAAGAATTTGAGCTGGGTTTTACTATGACGTACCACACTTCTCTTGTAATCCATTCTATATAATTTTTCTGATGGCATTCACTTTTACCCCGAAATTCATAAGATTTGCAAAACCGCACCGGGAAAATATGAATGGCTTATAAAATTTTTGTTTTTCATACGAATTTACTCAAAATTTGTGTGGTGCATGCTGAATAATGTAGAATTAAAAATAAATCGACCATAATGTGATATATAAAATCAAAAATACTTAAAACAACGCTTTTATCTCAACTCATGAAAATCCATTCACAATTACTCCGGTCAACCCTATATATTTTTTTCCCAAATTGAACTTGCTGAAATTATATATTTTCAACTAGCTGAAATCACTACATTCACTCATAACAATCGAACAAAATAGGAAATGAGACGCGTGGGGTAAATTTTTCTCCTCTTATTGGACAATGGTCTTTCCGAAATTTTTTTAATTTTCCCGAAAAACAGGGTTGGAGAGCAAAAAAACCTTATCCTTGCTATTTTCTTCTATTCTACTCTTTTTAGGGATTTATTATAAATTTATCAATTTTGTGAAGGTTACTTACCATTTTCGATATATTTGCAAAATTAAATTTTTACCCCAATTTTTGAAGGGCGATTTCACCCCTTCAGACCGGTTTTACGCAGATAAAAAAAAATTTTGTAATGTTTTTATACTTTTTATTCAATTTTTGAACAAATTTTGATCGTTAGTGTTTGTTGTTATTTCTTTAACGGATGATGTAATACTGTGAGTGCTGTGAGTATTTTGATAAAACAAACATTTAAACCAAGACGTTTTGGATACAACGCGTCCTAATCGATTTGTGTTAGCTAATAGAAGAATCGTTTGCGTATTCGTGTATTATCCACGACATTCGTATAATACGCGTATTATCCGGTTAATACGCGTATTTTCTATTTCATGCGTATTGGCCGTAACATCTATCTCAATATTTTGAGTGACGTAACATTTTCATCGCACTGTATCTCATCATCATACTATCAGGTTATCACAGTAAAATTATATATTACAATGAGTAGTCTAATTACTCGTTTTGTTTTAACATTTCAATGGAACTTTATATGAAAAGCTGTATAAGGGTTATTTACTAAACATTTTTTTTTCTGATTAACAAAAACATTTGGGCATGCGCTACACAAAACGACATAGATAAAATTGAATATCATCAAATGGGGTGAATGACACACTCTGTTCCGGAACAGCTGAAAATCTCAGTTAATATTGACTTTATCGAAAAATAACCCGGACAAAAGTTTCATGCGAAGAAACGAGCAACTAGAAAATGACCTCGAATTTGACCTTTTGAACATGACCTTGACCAAAATTTGGAGATCAACTTTGTTTTTATAAATGGAAACCCCTATTTTTGACCTCGGATTCGGAAAGAGCGGGAAATTCTACGTTGAAAACCATATTCATACTTCATATCCCAAAGTCGTGTGAAGGTCATAAAAATGAAAAAAATATGATACTGGTTGGTCAAGGTCATGTTCAAGGTCAAATTCGAGGTCATTTTCTAGTTTCTCATTTCCTCCCATGAAACTTTTGTCCGGGTTATTTTTCGATAAAATCAATATTAACTGAGATTTTGTGGAACTTTTGCGGAGCTGTTCCGGAACTTGATGAACGTCCTGTATAGTTTCGATAAATTCGCCGGTCTGTTTGTCTGTTGCGGCCTATGAGCATGAAATTTTGCACGTACATGCTACACGCTCAAACCGATTTTTTTTGTTTAAAAATTAAAAATTTTTTTGATTTTTTTGGTTTGAATCAAAAAAAATATCTCTTTAAATAAAAAACAACAATTTTTTGGTAAAAAGAAATATTTCCTTGACTTCTTTATTTTCAATAGTCAAAAAAATATTTTTATTACTCATGCGGGAGAAGTACTAACTTGGCGCACACATTTCTGTACGCAAAATAGGTCTTTGCCCACTGTACTTCCCGCATACTTTTTTGCGTGTGGAAAGTAACTTTCCACACGCAAATTGACAATAAAACACGCAAAATTTAATCAAAACACGCAAAGCCGCCTCTTAATTTTTCATTTAATAAATATTTCATAATTATTTCTATAGAAACCACCAACAAAGTAATTTAAACGATAATTAATTCAAAAAAAAAAAGACGAACACTTAAAAATATTATTTTAAAAAGTAATAAAAATGTCAAAAATAGTGATAATAATAGAAAAAAGTATGTGAAATTCGTAATAAAAAATAGTATGTACAACTCGTGCGGGATTGTCGATTTCCCCACTCAAGCGAATGAGCGAAATATTTCCTTGAACTAAAAAAATACTTTTTTTGATTCAACTTCTTACTATCCTTTTAAACGTAAACATAATTTAACTAAATTCCGAAACAACTTACCCCCTTCCCCTCTAATTTTTCTACTGTTTAATTTAATTTTTTTTAATTATCTTATCAATCTTCAAACTATAAACTGTTAGTCAGAATAATCACAAGAAATAATTGATTGTCATGCTATTCATCTCGCGTGTGGTTTATACACCCATTTTACCGTATAGCGATGAATTTTTGGACATGACTGAATGCGTGAATGACCAAATTTCTGGTCAGACGATAATTATTCAAGAAAAAAGAGAGCAAAGAGCATCATAATTAAATTTCTGATAGATTTATTAATACTACAAGTCGCATAGTACATACTGGCGCAGTCAGTAGGCTACAGTCAGGGGAACGTCTAGATTTTAAATTAGGAGGGGATTCTTTGACGTTGTAAATTGACTTCGAAAACGTATAATTCGCTTCCAATTTCATCATTATATCATTTCATTTACCGTTTTTAAAGCCCTTATAATTTTTTTTAACCTGATGACGTCATCAAACAAACCATAGGGGGCTCATGATTAGGGTTGCCAACTGTCCCGATTTAATCGGAATGTCCCGAATTTAGGCCTCTGTGTCCCGCGTCCCGACAACAGTAGTGGCGGGATGCTAATTGTCCCGATTTTTAACATCTACAATTTTTTTAAATTTTTAGTCCCGCCAGTCTCGCACTGTTGTTTCCAAATTATCGCGCTTGCATGTCATGACGGCCAAGGAAGTAAGCATATTTGCTGGACCTACTGATAAAGTGTACTCTGTTTAGTGATTTATAACTCATACAGCTTACAGTTAGTGATGAGCAAAATTAGTCTTGGTCTTGCAGTCTTGTCTTGGTCTTGCATTTTTTGCGAGACCAAGACCAAGACTATGTATACTAAGACCAAGACCAAGACCAAGACTATGAGTATGGCTGCAAGACCAATACCAAGACTCAAGTGAACAAGACCAAGAAAAAAGCAAGAGTCTTTCTAAACTATTTAAATAGTTTGAAAGTATAATTAGTACCGTAAAGAGAGAAAATTCTGATTTTAGAAGGAAAAAATTCGGTAATAAAAAAATGCAAGAAAGTGCAAGATTTTTTAGCAATACCAAGACTAAGACCAAGACCAAGACTGCATTTTGCAAGACCAAGACCAAGACTCAAACTGCTCTAGCAAGATCAAGACCAAGATTCTTAATGCAAGAACAAGACCAAGACCAAGACTGCCAAATCTTGGTCTTGGTCTTGCATTTGCTCATCACTACTTACAGTGTTGTCAGATTAACTCATTAAAATCCCTCCAAAAAATGGGAGAAATTATTAATTGACGTACATGAAATACGTCAATGCCAAAGGACGGTCAACTTTACGAAAAATGTTTTTCTTCAAAAATAAAACAGTTGATAAGAAAAAAAAATTAAAAATCTAAAAATTAAAAAACTTGATTTTTAATGCAATAAAATAAAATAAAAAAAAAAAAAAAAAAAAAAAAAAAACGAAAAAAAATTTTACTTTTCACGGCATTATGATATTCCATGCAAGCATCACGAGTCACGACCTTGCCGTCCAAATCTTAATGATCCCATTAAGTCTACGAAGGGTCATTGACCCTTCATAGCCCTAATAAAAAAATATTGTTGTAATATTATCTTCAATAAATTGTTTTGTTTAAAGGTTTGTAAGATCATGGTTTAAATATGTAGCTGTTAGTAACAAATAATAAAAATAAAAAGAATAACTTTCCTACTGGCTGATTAAAAACGTTTGTTTTTTTTTAACGGTCCCGATTTTACTTGTCCCGTTCCGATTTTTTTCGCATTAAATCCTGAAATGTTCAGTGCCCGTATCCGCGCTTGTCGACGTTGATATTTGTCGACACTGAATTGTTTAAGTGGTTGTCGCCGGTTCTGGAAGTATTCGGTGACCTAAACAAATATGCTGGCTTATGATTGATTATAATTATATAATAATTTGTAGCGGCCGTGTACAACTTGATATAAAATTTTAATTAATTTTAAACTGTCTTAGTATAAATGTGTTCAATTATTCATTTCATTTTCAATTAAAACATTGTTGGATAATTAAAATTCTTGATAGCGTATAATTAAGATGACCAAAAACGTTTCGACGCCGATACATATTAATACTGTTAGATGCTTTCTCATTTTCACATTCCGTGTCCATCGTTTATACACCAAATCATTTCTGTTGTGGGAAAAGAGTCGATAATTAACATGTCCGTAAACGAATTGTGCACATAATGGCTCGTTTACACATACTTAATACTAACCACTAGTACTGACCACTTGCATGCATAATCTAACAATTTACGTACCAATTCATGTAAACACTTATTGTGTTTAGTGGCAAGTACGAGTAGCGAGTATTAATGATTAGTACTTTAAGCCCGTGTAAACAAATGGGACCTGATTCTGGTCCATTGTAATGTCAGAAACTTTGTCGTTAATTTTAATTTTTTAAAAACAATTTTGGAAAATATGTCGATAACTTTGAAATCAAGTCATCTCCATTTGAATACTTCTCCGATAATTAGTAACAATTGAATGAATCATATAGTCCACATAATATATTTCATCGGATAAAACTCATTTGGAAAAAAAAAATTCAAAAACTGATCAAAAATAACTAAATACAAGCCAGAGAATGGACATAACATCTGTGAAATTTATACACATAGACACACATCAGTGGTAATCAATACATTGACCATCTCCACTTGTTCTGGTCACACAGTCCGGATTTACAGTCACAACCGCATAACTAAATGTAAGTTTATTTTGTGCTGTCGTACAGTGTTTGTTTAGGGATTGAATAAGAATGAATTTGATTTTTAAATAAATTTGTATTCGGATTTTAAATATTAGAGTATGTAGATGGTATTGGCGCAGTCGTTCGGATACAGTTCGAATGGAATTTATGTTATTAAACGGTAAACTGCTTGGATATTGTTTGAAACAACCTTGTTTATAAGAAATGGAAAAATAATATTTTTTTAAATCAAACAAAATTTTTGATATTTTTGACCGATTTGCAATGAGAAATGCTTTTAAATAATTTTCTTTTTTTATGTCATCGAAGATGACATATTAGTACGGTTGTGTGACTGAATAATTATTGAGTTGTACACCCATATTGAATAAACGCAAGAGGGCTGTAGAGTTAACAACTATAGAGTTAACAAAAAATCATAAATTAACACTTTCACTGACAAGGAAAGGGCAAGAAGTCGAAAATTCAAAAAAATCTGAAACTTGGTCAGTATATAGAGGGTGGCTACCTAATAACATAAAAAATACCAGTTGCTGCTAAAAAACGGTTTTAAGGAGTGAAACATCCCCTCAAAGTTGGAACTCAAAAATTTAAAAATCGATGAAATTTTGTTTATACGTACCTTAAAAAGTTCTAATAACAAATATAACATTATTTTTTGCATTTACACATTTTTAAGGGTTGAAACCACCCCTCAACTTTGTACTTGAAAATTTAAAAATTGATGATATTTTGTTTATATATACTATAGAGAGCTCTAATAATAAACAACATTATTTTTTGCATCTACAAATTTTTAGGGGTTGAAACCACTCCTTCATGTGTGTACTTAAATTTATAAATTTTCGTAAAGTTGATTTTCATTGTTAATAATTTTTCAAAACTGGGAAAACATAAATTTCGTCCAATAAAGTATGAAAATCAAGCCAATTTGAGCAAATGCGGTTTTGGGACCTAATGAACGTACGTATGTTAACGTCTAAATTAATAAATATCTCTAGATTCACTTGGGCTAGAGAAATAAAATCAGACACAAAATAATTCTATACAGAGGGCATTAAAAGGAGTAAAATTGTGCCCCCCCCAGTAGGTTTCAAAAAGTAAATACGGGACAAAAGTCGTACAACAACATTGTCAGCTTTTCTAAACGCATAACCCTATTGAGTTGACTTACTAAACTGATATGGACGTAACTCGCTGAGACACCCTGTACGAATAATACTGAATCCGAAATCAAATCAGGAGTAATATAGATTTTCGTGATATTTCATCGTGTTATTACGTAGCTGTTAATATTTTCCTCGAAAATTCGAACTATTAATACATATTATTGAGTGCTATTTCTAATTCAATTTTCGTTGATATTTATAAACATATCAGAAAAAAATACCCCTGTCACAGCATCTGCATAACACAGCGAATTTCCAAAGATTTGACACTGGTGGATCTCATATAACAAACAGTGAAAAAATTTTCAAAATCGGTTTGGTAATTTATTTTTGGCGCTTTTGGAACTTACGGACCCCTAGGAGACCTCAAATAACGTAACTTATATTGTTCTAAAATAGTTTAGCTCTCTAACAGTGAAAAAATTTTCGAAATCGGTGACGATGCGTTCTTGAAAAATTAGTCAATTTTTATTTTGAAAAATGAAACAGATATATAAATATTGTGATTATAATGACAAAAACGATAAAGCATATATTTTAACGAAATTCAGCAAATTTCTTAATTTTTCTCAAAAACTACTTCACTTACAACAATGTTTTAAATGCTTATCTTATGTAGTTTTTTACGTTCTTTTCGCTAGTGTAGAAATAAATTTAAAAAAATTTTGGATTCTGGCCAATTTTTGCAAAACACCACTAAAAATGGCGAAGAATGGCCAAAATTTTGGCTTCAAAAAATCCGACGTATTTGGCTAACGAACTCATCCAAGCTATTGGGACGTTTGACCTACACACCAAATTTCGTAAACATTGGAGGCTTCGTTCGAGAGTTATCGCACAGATACACACACACACACACACACACACACATATATATATATATATATATATATATATATATATATACATATATATATATATATATATATATATATATATATATATATATATATATATATATTTTCGCTTTCTCGAGGCGACAAAACAAATTTCTGCCATAGTCCCGGGCTCAGATCTTTTCAGGGCACCCGTTGTGATAAGTGAATTTCCAGAATGGAAATTCGCTTAAAAAAAAAACTGAAAAGAAACTAGAAACGAATATCAATTTGCAACGTATCACACCGTAACATTCTACCAATTCGAATTTTCGAATATTTCGATGAGAAAATTAATATATTGTTCTATTGAGTATTAATTACTGGTGATTGTTTCTATTTAGAATGTAGAAAATGGCAATCTTACCATAAAATAGAATCGCTCCGATAGACACTTGCATGATTTATTATATAAATTGAATAGTTTTATAAATACAAATAAACACATTAAACAGGGGAGAACGGGACACGTCGGGGAATATTAATATTAAGTCATTTATAAGCGGTAATAGTTACGTGTAAATAATATAATAACTAATTGTCGCAGGAGTGAACAAATTCGTGTTGAGTCGCACCAGTGCGAGTCACTCTAAACGAACAACTCTTTTAAAAACGAGTCATCAGCACAATCCGTCACTATTTCATTAAAGGGACGTGCACCAACCCCGAATTAATTCAACATCTTTAGCCCTATTCATTTTACGTAGTCCGTGCACTCCGTTTTACGGTATTAAGAATATTTTCGTAAAATTGCATAAGAATCAGAACATTGTTTTAGAGTTGGACGTATTTGTGGTACTTGATATCGCCCATTGTACACGGAGAGAAAATTCCTATAAAAATAACAGGCGAACATATCCAATTTTTGTACGGTAAAATTATAAAAATTATAGTTATATTATTGTAATTTTTATAATTTTACCGTACAAAATTTGGACATGTTCGCCTGTTACACGTCGATTGTAGTATGAGCACAGTAATTTTTATAGGAATTTTCTCTCCGTGTACGTTCTCGGTTATCAACCGTTATGACAATATCGATAATTTGTTAATGAATAATTTGTCTGATAAATTTAAAAAAATGACAATCACTGAAGGAGATTGATCGAAACCGTATCAGATGAAAATTGATATTGGACAACCCTGATCGGAAATATAATTTATCGAATAGCCGCGTAAAACCGTATGGTATGAGTTATAAATGTGAACATGTCATTTTAAAATACATAATTAATAATATATATAGAGAGATACCAGGTGTTGTTGTAACGAGGGAATATAGTTAAAAAAATTTTTCCCACTTAAGAAAGAAATTGTTAAATACGAAGATTGAATACGAACTTGTCGGATTTTTTAAATATTCATCCATAACTTTTTTTAATTTTCATTTTTGAACAAAAGTAACGAAGAAACAAAGAATTCATTCTTTTTTTTAAAAAAAAATTATTAATATAATACCTAAAACTACAAAACTCAACTTTTCAAACGAAGACTATATTTTTCCCACTTAAGGGGAGGTTGACTTGAGCGTCGTTAAAAAAAATCGATTCTTTTTTGCAGAAATTGGCAGCTAATTATGTGTAGAATATGTTCCCAAAGTGATTTTGCTGAAAGTAATTTAAGGGAAGGTTTACTTGAGATTTGATAAAAAAAAATCGATTTTTTTTGCCGAAATTGATAGCAAATTATGTGCAGAATATGTTCCCAAAGTGATTTTGCTGAAAACAATTTTAAAAAAAAGATTTTTGGACATTAACCGAATCCAGCTTTCTATAAAAAAAAACTCAAGAAACGTAGTTCACGCAATAATGAGTATTAAATATAAAATTGTGATAATACGTTTCTTTATATATATTTTATAATATCTCGGAACCACATTTCTGGAACTGGTTGACACGATAACTCAAAAACTATTCCATGGATCCTTTTTATGTCACTGAAGGATGACATATTAATCTCGTTGTGTGATTATAGTGGAGGAAAATAATTATAGAGTTGTACATGCATATATTGAATAAACGCAAGAGGGTTGTATTCTCACTGTATTATAGAGTTGCACATGCATATATTGAATAAACGCAAGAGGGCTGTATTCTCACCGTATTTAAAAAATGAGCCAAAAAATCATAAATTAACACATTCACTGAGGTGACATTACTTAGTGCGTGTCAAAAACACACACCTGACGAATTTTTGTCAATTCTTTATTTTAAAGATAATTCAATTCTCCGGCACCTATACCTAAGTCCGATACATTTTTAATATTTTTTATTTTTATTTTACTTTAAAGAGCGAAAATAAGACAGAAATCGTAATCAAAAGTTCACACATCCGTCATTTTTTTTTCTTTCAGCAATTTATTGATATTATAGGTAGAGGTGCCGGTACTCTTCATATATTTTATAAATCTTTTTTGTTTTTGGATTTCGGTGGTTTATTACCGGCGCTATGATGTCAACCAACAAGGCATCGGATTTTCGGATCGTCACACTGTACTATCTATAAAATGGACAATTTTTTATATTTTTGCTTGAAAACAATTTTTTTTTTTTTTTTTGTATAGTTTAATTCTTAATAAATATGTGTACAAAATTTGAAATTGATATTTACTTCCGTTCTTGAGAAAAAAATTCCAGAAAAATACATAATTTTTAAGGACTCTCAAGTAAACCTCCCCTTAATAAAATACGAAAAAATAATCAAACATCATTCAATGTTCCCATTTTCGTGTGACACCCTGTACAAGCACCATATTTGTTTAACGTAATATATGTCTAAAACTAAACGTTATTTAACATTGGCTGAACCATTATTTAATTATTGGCATTGTGACCAGCAAATTTTATTGTACTAACTGCCCATAAACAATGCACGCAGTTAATTAAGTCCATCAACAATGTGACACTTGTTTGATTTTTAATAATTTTTTTTTTTTTGTAATACACTCTCAAAGGCCCCCTAAAAAAGCAATGAATTAATTAGTGTATACAACTGTTAATCAGCCGCGCTTCTTTCAATGTATAAGCCTCACCTCCATCTTGCGCGATTTTGTTTAAAATTCGTCAAGTGCATCCACATTAAGTTCACAGTTTCTCAATCAAGGTCGGCCCGAGGGTAAACGGTGTACCGCACAAGGCCCCACATTTCTGAAGACACCGCCCCGAATCCAGGCTCGACAAGAGGGTGGGGTAGCCGGAATTGCAGCCCCGGGGCGCGGGCTAGAGGAGCGGGACCGTAGTTGTCAATAGAGGGCCCGGGAAAAAGTTAAGAGGTTTTTTTTTGGCACCGCTTATTTTTGGGGAGGAAATTTTTAAAAAATATGGAATTATTCTCAGAGCCTGCCATTTCTTTCCACGGCTCTGCCCGAATCTTGTACCAAAAGTAGTAAAGGTACAACGGTTCTATACAAAAAGATTTACGAAAAAGCTCTTTTAAAAAACCGACTTGAAAAAGTAAAAAATAATTCATAGGACGAATTTTGAAGTTAGACGGGGCGTCGTATGAAAGATTGCGATCGGATTGCGAAAATTCATAAATTCTTCCAGGTCTACATTTTTTTTTATACTACTTCCCGCCTGACTTCAAAATTCGTGCTATTAATTATTTTTTACTTTTTGAAGTCTTAAAAGAGCTTTTATTTCATATCTTGTAGTGACAATGCTTATGAATCCATCCCATTACAATTTTTAATTTGGTTTTTCAAATTTCTTTTTTATTAAATTCCAAATTTCATACGTTTAGGTGGAATAGTTTCCAAAATATCAGCGTCCAAAAATCATAATTTTGGGCACTCACCGACTCTGCTTTGAAATTTGGGACCACTAATAATGTTTAAAGTAATAATTACTAGGAAAATAAGAAATCAATAAAAATCCACCAATTTTTCAAATCATCAAAGAATTTTTTAAACTAAGTACAGACAGAAAATTATATTTAGGATAATTGGATCAACATAAATTATTAAAAAAATATGTTACTATAGATATTAAAGTAAATAATTTTGCATATACAAATTTTAAATTTGCCATAATTATTCATATCGTTCATATTATTGAAGATGGTTAAAGAATTACTCAACCAATGTCAACAAAATTTTTATGGGACCACCTAGAGAACTGTATCTACTAACTAACAAAAGAATGGCGAAAATTGGGTCCAAAATGTGGGAGAAATAGGTGTACATACATAAAAAAAAAAAACATACGGGTTGAATTTAGAACCTCCTCGGTTTTGAAGTCGATTAAAACGGAATAAAACTCGTATATGAATATGCATTTTTTCATTATAGTAATAGTAATTTTCGAATATAAAATACCCCTGTCCCAGCATCTGCATAACATAGCGAATTTCCAAATATTGGGCACTGGCGGATCTCATCTAAGACCTGTATCCATTTAAAATAGTTTAGCTTTCTAACGGTTAAACAATTTTCAAAATCAGTTGAGTAGTTAATTTTTGGCGCTTTTGGGTCCTCAGGACCCTAACGGATCACATATAGTGTAGCATATATCCATTTAACAACATATTATTACATTACATAACTATAGTTTTCGATTTTTTTTCTAGGTATGCAAATATATATATAAATTATATTTTCTCTCTAAAGGAGGACATCATATAAAAATTTCCTTTCCATAACGTACTCTTAAAAAATGTGGCCAATTTTAATTTAAAAAGATGAGACAGAGCTATTGTTATTATAAACACATACATTTCACATCGTAAAGAAAGCATTTGCAATATAATAATAAAAAATTACGATTTTTTCGAGAACTACTTAACATAGAAAAAAAAATTATAAGAATATTTTCGTCATATTTTTTTTCTCTTTTCAACGATGTAGAAATTGAACTGTCTAATAATAGGATCGAATGACAAAAAATGGCCAAAAAACCTACTTCTGGGCATCCGACGTATCTGGCTAACGAACTTAGTCGAGCCAATCCGGATTCCAGCTCGCATACCAAATTTCATAAGCACTAAACGTTTCCTCCAAAACAAATTTCTGCCATAGTCCCGGACTTAGCTCTTACCATAAGAGCTGCTGTAATAGCTGAATTTTCAGAATGAAAATTCGCTAAAAGGGAGAGCAATTTTCAGCTAAAAGTTTGCATATAAAAATTTTGTATATGTCGAAAACATATTGTACCAGAGTAACCTTGTTGAACAACTACAACCCCATAAGGATCTACCATTTGTTCATAATTGCCATATTTTCCTTCGGAACCTTCAAAAACCGTTAGTATATGAACGAATGTTTCGAGTCAATTTTTTTTTCCTGGCAAAGAAATTTATTATTTTGCCGATAGTGATCACTGACTGACACTTTCAACCGCGTACTGGCTCTCGAGGCTTCCGTGGCTTTTTTACCACTGACAATAGCACACACAAAAATTCACATTGATAACTGATAAATGAGTTACCGTCAACCCAACGATGTGCGCTTCGCCGACCAAGACTTTTTATTGATTATTTAACAGACTCAGTGAGACAGACTCACATTTTGTGTAATAATGTACATAGTCAGGACCGAATTTATATACACAGGGGCCTCTAGACAGTGTGAATTTGCGATTCTGTCTTTTTAAAATGTTTTATTTAACTTCAAGCGGGTGTTGTACAATATTTTAAAGTTTTTTTGAGGAGTTGGGAATTTTGACAAATAATTGAGTTGCCTAGTATCAAAATCTACTAATTCCACTTTATAAAGATCATGGGAAATCGCAAAAAATCATAACTCAGTTCAAAATTAATTTTTCGATTAAAAAGTCATAATTAATTAACAAGGTAAAAAAGATGATTAGTACTATTATCAAAAAACAAAATTATCGTTTTACCCCTTTTTTAATCAAAATTATTTGAACTTATTAGATTTTGATAGTAACATTTATATAAAGTGCGTTTTAAAACAGAAATTATAAGGGAAATTTATTAAAAAAAACTTGATTCAGCAATATTGGATGTATCAGGGTTAGACGATACAATTTGTTTTGTAATATTGTAAACTATTTTCATTTTGTCACTTAAAACCAAAGTGCTTACTTAGTAATTCATTTACATCTACGATTTCATTATTTAAAATTTTAGATAAATACTGAAATACAAATTTTACGTGAAAACATAATTTTATACTTCGTACGTCCCGCATGTCAGTGAAAAAATTAAAATTTGAACGGTTAAAATCTAAAATATAGGTTATGTATGGGTATTTAGCAGGATTTGTAAAGTTTTCAATGTAATTTTAGCACGATTTGAAAATTATATTATATTTCAGTTGCAGATTTCTTTAGTAAATAGTTAAAATTACAACAAAAAATGTTAAGGGGTATATGCCTTGTTGCATTTAAAAATTAATGGCCCTAAAAAATCAAGAAATGCGAAAAGTGCATTTAGTAGATTTTGATACTAGGCGACACAATTTATGTTTTGGTTTTAAAAGTTTCAAAATTTTTCAAATATTGGCAACGTAAAAATTCTCACTCGCACCTCGGATGGTGATATTAGAAGTGTTAAATGGTAATTTTTGTGGTCAGCTGAAGGGGCAGAGAGCAAGACTATATGTGATTTCATACAAATTCCTTTGCAATATTACTACTCGTTATACATTTCGCTGACATATACAAGCATGTTAGAGGTACGAGGAAGCTATATGCCATATTCCCGGTTAATATATTTTTATTTAACCCTAGAATCATACGTTGATCTACGAGTCAAGTTAATCATACATCGGCGTCGTTTCGACGAATGGACTTTTTACGGGGAGTTTTAGAGTTTATTTGCAAAAAACATTTTTTTACATAACAATACTACAAAAGCGAACAAAATATTTAAAAAAATTGGATTTGGAAAAATTTCTTAATGTAAATATTTATTAATTTTTTTAATCTTTTTATCAAAGCATATTTTCATTAAAAAAAATTAAAAAATATATAAATACATCAATTGTAATAATTAATTTATGAACTATTATGAATCAGTGGACATGTGTGACTTTACAGAATGTGAAATTTCTCAGTCATAAATATTCTTATAGATATGTAGTTATTTCCCCATTAGGCACATTTGTAAATTTTCTAAAATTTGTTAGTAATTTTTCGAATAAGATCTCAAAAAATAATAGAAATTAAAATATTTTCCACAAAATAAATTGTCAATCTTTTATTAAGTCATTCGAAACGCATTCTTTAGTTTTCGATTCAATATATTCAAACTTCAGTATTATGTCGTCTCTATAAGTCAAACAGCTGTAATCATCTTTCACATTATCATAATCATTGAATAAATTAATTATAACATCCATATCTTTAATAAATTTTAGAAAAATTAGGAAAACTTTTATATGTGGAGTACAAAATCTTTTAAAAAAAATATAGGTTAATCATACATCGTCGTCCTTTTGACGCACACTATTTCAGTATAAAAAAAACGACAATAGCTATAAACAAAATTTATATGTCTTATGTGTTATAATAACAAATATATTAGATAACAGAAGTTTCACAGCGAGCAGGTACCGACAAGTCACAGTATTGGAGCAGGTAGAGAAGTTCGTTCGTCGTTTTGACGAGTACGTATGATTCTAGGGTTAAAGATAGATATAAGACAGTGTTGACTTAAAAGTTAGGGTTCAAATAACAAAAAAAAAAAAAAAAATAACACGACAAAAAAGCTCTAGAAAGTTTCAAAAAAAAAAAATCTAATAAAGAGCTCGAGAGGTATTAGATACTCACGGGGCCTCTAAACTTTGCTTTCGTTTACATTGCCTGTTTAGAAATCCGGCCCTGTATACAGTCCAAAACTTATATAGTAGATATTTGAACCATTCTCATTTTTTTTTTGCCTATTCCTCTTTACACGGCAATAAATAAAGACAACAAACTTTATAACTACAATCCTTTAAGCTGTCACCATCAGAACATTTCGAACCTGTGCTAGCAAACATCTGTACCCCTGCATGTTTATTGTAACAAATATAACGGTGAGAATAATTTGTCGCCTCGAAAATCGATTGTTATCGAAATTATCGACAGAAACTACTTTCACTTTAGACCGCATCAAATAAGTTGCTGTAAGTTATCATTTTTTAAATCTGGCACAAGTAAATTCAAAGAAATATTTCTCTGACTACTGAAAAAAAAAATGAAAAGAAAATTTTTTTGATTTAAAGAAAACAAAATTCAAAAAATTTTAATAGTAATTTTTGCATAGGGAAAGAAAGAAAGGTTCAAAGTAGGTTATGGTCCCACGGGTATTTTGTATATTTCGATTCACTGAATTAAGGAAACTACCCTTAAAGTTGGCTTTCCTACAGTATTAGGTAGCGGTTACACTGGATACGAATTCATCCGAAAATTCATTCGTACGAATTCATACGAGTTTATACGAATTAAACAAATGCATACATTTAGACATGCGTGGCTACACTGCTTACGATTCTTTCGTACGAGCTCGTACAACTTTTTGATACGATCAAAATATTTTGTTTTTTTGATGCGAATTCGTACGAAAAGAATGCAATGGATATAGAAAAAATAATTATTTTTGTTGAACAAAGGCGGTCTTTAAGGGATCAAAAACATAAATATTATCATAATAGAAAGTTAAATAAAAAATTGTGGAATGAGGTGGCAGACGAAATGTTTAGAGCTAACCTAAAGCTAACCTAAGTTAACAAAAACATTTTAAGTATGTGTAATAAAAAATTAATTAACTAAATATTGCAGCTGAAATTCAGTAGATTTTAAAATGTAATTGAATGTGACTTGCGACATGTTCAAGTATTCTAAAAATTTCTGTTCGTCTTGAAAAATTTCCTCAAAGTAATTCCAGAACTCAGCTGTTTTTGCTCTATATGAATAATAAATAATCGTTTACCCAGAATTATTTGTTTTCTATAATTAAAAATTTTGAAAACGGTGATTTTAATAAATAAGATTCGGTAACTGGATCCATTGTTTAATATCATGCAATATGTACTAACGGTTTTCAATTTAAATTTAAATACGAATTCGTATAACGATTCCGTATCCAATGTAACCACACAGTCGTACGAATGAATTTCGTACGAGCTCGTACGAATCAATTTTCGTATGAATTCGTATCCAATGTAACCGCAGCCTTAAGTGAAATATTGTGGTTTTTTATGGGTCAATCCGTATTTTCGTAGAACGTAATCAATAATCTATTCCAATGCAATTTTAATTTTATCAAATAACCTCAACACCAATCCTGCAACGGGATAATTTCCAAAATATATTTCATAAGTGACTCATTTTCATCTTCATAGACTTTTTTGCACTCGCGTTGTGACGTCATAAGATATCGATTGTCGGCTTGAATCAAAACATTTCGGTTCGACAATTTGCCGTGCAGCTTGATATATATCGGATCTATATTTGTCTTACTTGGCAACAATATTAAAATTGTCAAATTTCTGGGAATGGAATTTATTTAATCAACAAAAAAATGTCTGTAAAAATATTTATGAATTTTTCCAGATTAAATATTAGAAAATATAATATAAATTTCTTATCCAACTAAATAAGCGATTTTTTTTTTACCTTTTTTAGCCTCCGACTAATTGTCATTATCAGCCATATAGATATAAGTAAGCGATTTATTTTTTTGTCAACTAATGTCAACAACAGAAAATACACTCTTTTTAGAAATTATCAGGTATCGGATTTCTTTCGGATCAGACAGTTTCGTCTTTAGCATATACAGGTATACATATTGCACTCAATGTGACTAAAAGTTCAAAATATTTTCATAAAAACAACGTACACAAGTTACATACACACACATACATATGTGTATCAAAATATTATTTATATGTATTTTATGTAAACATCCTTTTTTTTCTTTTATTTATTACCTGCACCAATGAAAAGTGCCACTGTAATTTTAATTGACTATCAAAAGTATTTTTGTTTATATTATGTATGTGATTTCTGTGACATGTCATTTAAATTAAATAAATTCATCTTTTTTTATTGTTTTCAATTTTGAGAGATAGAAGTATAGTTGCTTGTTAAAAATTTGTTTTTCAATAATAAAAAATCTTAGTAAATACGTACGTCTTAGCTATTATAGTGGACCGTCTAAATATTCAACAACTTTGCAATATATTTTATAAAAAATTTTTCCGATTTTTGGAATTTTCTTACTTTCGTCAAATAAAAAATGCTGTTCGTATTCTAAATGGTGAAAAATGTAATTTTTGACCAATTATATTCATTCAAATGTGCATAATTTAATGTAATTTAGTTGCAAAATTTTATTGAAATAAGTACGGTCCTGACCTGTCCGAAGAAACCCGGTACCTAGAAATTATAAATAAATAAAAATAAAAATAAAACATTACAAAAGTCACATATAATTTATGTCAATTTACTAAAATCTGCGCATTTTAAGGTGAATCGATTAGTACATACTGATAAATTTGTGACAAATGAATTACTAAGTAAGTCTATTTTTTTTCTCCACGAAGACTCTCGAAGATAAACACAAAAAAGCGTTATCAAACCACTCAACAAAATTGTACCCACGCTTTTTTTTAAGAGCTGGATCCGCCCCTGTATCACTATATGTATCGTTTATATGGTAACAACGTTAACAATATTGGTTAAATTTAAAAAGCATATCAGAACGATTTGAACCAGGACAATAAAATGTTATGACTATCACTTTGGTCTTCATAAATTATAATTACAGTAGTCGTCCAAGTTAGTCACTTCCAAGATAGTCACACTTCGAGTGAAATAGACATACACATACGTCATCCACATACTATGTTTACTCTTGTCTATACGCACATGTGCATCACATGTAATACTTGCATACTCACTACATACATACCCCGTGTACCTGCCGTGTGGTACTTTGTGAGGTAGCTACCGTGTAATGTGTGTCGTGTGTGACACTGGTCCGCACAAACGAGATCACACAGTTTTTATAGTGGACTCTAGTACACACTACGTCGTCAAAAGTATAGTGACACCTTGACCCAAGGGGGTGCTCACACTTTTGACGCGGTACTGTACTTAATGTTGTGGTACACTGCCGTGTCAAAAATGTGGGACCCTCCCCCGCTGGGTCAAGGTGTCGCCATACTTTTGACGACGTAGTGTGTGCTAGAACCCACTATTAAAAATTGGGAACAAGTTTGTGCGCGGACACAAATAATAAATATTTGTAATGTTGTATTTTTCTAAAAATTCAAATATGTAACGTAATTATGACGTAGATGGCGAATTGCGCAATTAAGAGCTTATTTTGGTTTCAAATATAGTGTACCTTTCTCTGTCTACTTTGACTTGAACATAATTTTTTATAATAATATTGTTAAAAAAATTCCAATTTGTTATGTTAACTAAACATTTACCCCACCTGACGGACGTCTATGACTTCCAAGATAGTGACTAGAGGAACATTTGTGTGACTATCTTGGACGGCTACTGTACCAATAAAGGAAACGAAATTCGGCTATTCTTATTTCTGTATAGAGTAACCCTGTTAGAGAACGAGTCACTCGTACTAATGCAAATAAAATAACTGGGAATCGTTAATAGTACTCCAAACGATCTTCAGTCAAAGCAGAGATAATTAAACACATGTTCTTCAAATGCGAAAATGAATAGGAGTGGCATATTAAGGGGTTACATTACTTTGAAAAAAAAAATTCTACTTTTTTTATTGGCCTAAATGATGTATTAATCGCTCCCGAATGATATCCAGAAAGAATTATGACTGCGAAAACATTTTAAAAATCGTTTTAAACCGGATTTCTAAAATGTCTTCGAGCGATTGAAAACGTTCAGAAATTTCTCCCTGCTGGGCGTAGTATTTTGGTCAGTTCTCTCAACTAGGTCAGGTATTCGTTACGAAAAAAAAATTCCCTAAAAAACCCGTCTTTTTTGACATTTAAAAATGATTTCTGTGTTTGTTGTCGTCGTTGTCTAAAAATTTTATTCAAAACGCGTTTTTTGCGAAACAACTTTTTTCGGTCTGGTCGACCATAAAATCTCGAATCCTATCCAACCACTTGCCTTCAAATTTGGTATGGCCTTTCCGGATAAAACATAAACATTCTTAAAGTTTAGACATTTAGAAACTTGGGTGGTTAAGGAGGGAGGTCACTTTTTGAAAATTTTGAGCTATATCATTAAAACCACTGCACAGTGGTCCAGTTTCTAAAAAAAATGGACAAAAATCAAAAATGAGTTTGAGTAATACAAAAAATGGTATATAAGGGTTTTCAAGGTTGCTGATTATGAATTTGATATTATTACGTTGAAAATTCAAAATGGCAAGTCTAAAATGGCGGGCAAAAACAACACAAAAAATAGTATTATTGAAACAAAAAAATGGTGTATAAAGGTTTTCAAGGTCGTTTTTAAAAATTCAAAATGACGGGTCCAAAATGGCGGACAAAAATAAAAATTAGTTTTATTGAAATAAAAAATGGTATATAAAGTTTTTCAAGGTCGCTGATTATGAATATGAAGTGAGACAAGAAAAAACTAAAATTGGTGTAAAAAACGAAGGGACACATTGGGGCAAGAATTTTGTTTTTTAAAATAATCTACATACTTCATACTTTGTTGCAAAAAAAGCAAACCATCCAACTCGATCAAACTCATAACTATTTCTTATAAAAAAACACATAAACAATACAGTATTTCTCTGTAATAAGTACACCCTATAGAAATATTAAATTACCCTTTACTATATATCCATAATGATTACTCACCTTCATTTTCAACTTCTATCACTTTTGATTTAAAAAAAAAGCGTGCAAACAGACGTTATTAATGAACAACTAGAAGATGCGTACGAGATCGGTGCTCAGTTAGCTGTGTTTGATCTTCCCTTATCTGGTAATGCATACGGTATAATGGACTGTCGGTTTGCACCGAGGTGCAGTGGTGTTCCCCCTACGGTATTACGGGGTAATAAGTTCAAAATTACAAACTTCACTTTTTTATTTTGTAAACTGGATCACTGTGCACTGAACCGAAAATTATAAAAAATTTATTTCTAGAACCGTTAGGAGTAACTCTTTCTAATGATACCTCACACGATATATTAATTAAAATTTTTTTTAGACCAAACTAACCTCCCCCCCATTTTGATATCGTTTCTAATCGTTGACTACGTTACACAGTTTTCGAGAAAAAGTGATCGGTCAAAATTCACATCTTTAGGATAGAATACCGCCTTAATGCTGTACTGATCACACTCCTGGCATAGTTTGGCAACATTGACCACATCTCGAGAAAGGTTCATCCTGTACTCCCTTATGTAATAAGCTATAAACTCGATAGATGTACCAAATGTGGACGTGATCTCCGTACAATAACTGATAAATACATTCCATCTTCGTTCGTTTCGTACGTTGCTCTTTTTTCACTTTTACAATGCCTTTTCTGATCAATTTATTCAATGTGGCGCTATGAATAGTAATCGCGGTAGCCGTGAAACTAATTTAAAAATTTTAAAGTTTTACAAAAAGTGCCCGTAGCACAGTATTCGATATGACCCATCTAACGGGACAAAAGGTATATTTACAAAGTAAAACAGATGTTTAAACCAATATGTTATTTGTGTAGCTGAATGTTAGGTACACTTATTATGACAAAGAGAAACACCACCCGTACATGTTATAAATAATAGTAACTAAACATTGGTTTTGACGCAACCATCAGTGTGATTGCGACTATTGATGAATGAGGTGTTGTTACTGTGTTCAGAAATTTATTTTGTTTAATGTTAAGATGGAATCATCTTCTAAAGGTATGTCTCTACGTACGTAACTATATTATTATTTATATTATTGTATAATTAACTAATTAGCTACTTCGACCAATCCTCAAAAAAAATTTTTTTAAATACATTTTATTTTTTTAAAAGGTAAGAAATGGTTAAAGAAGTGGTCTAAACCCTGAGGGGGTTCCTTATTAACTGCTAAAGAAATTGGACAATTTATTACCAATTCACAATTACCCCATGATTTTAAAATTGTGGGGTAATTGTGAACGTCATTCACAAATGTCCCCATTCGATCAAAAATTTCAGTAGTGTTCTTTTCAGAGTTGAAAATGTTGATGAAGATGCTGGTGACATTATTGTACAAGTTTCCGTTGTACAAACAATACAAAAAAAAAAAAATGTGTAAAGAGCGATGTTTTGTATATCAATCTACGGAATCATTGCTGTGCTCCCTTATCCAATAACAACTTACAAAAGCAGAAAAATTACTTGTTTTCAGTATCTTTGTGAGTGTCCAAGGGCAGTAGAATTAATACAAAACCATTTTTTCTTTCATTTACAGTATTAGACCTAATAGATTGTTGTTTTTTATTCATGTTAACTAAATGTATTCCCTTGAAAAAGTCTCACTTTCCTTGTTTTTGTGTGGAAATCTTGTAATTTTTTGATTTTTTATTTGATAAAATGACAAAATATCATCAAAATATCATTTTTAGTTTGTAATAAATTTGTTCCTACAATTTTTGTTATTTTTATTTAACCCTGATTTTTTGAACAAATTTGAGGTATGCGTAACTTGCATTAAACAAAGAGAAATTGTGGTCGCTCAAGTATGACGAAAAATTTGAAAGTTGGGTAAATGTGAAGAATTTGAGTTGGGCTTTACTCTGATGTACCTCACTTCTCTTGTAATCCATTCTAAATAATTTTTCTAATGGCATTCACTTTTCCCAAAAATTTATAAGATTTGCAAAACCGCACCGGGGAAATGTGAATGGCTTATAAAATTTTTGTTTTTTGATACGAATTTGCTCAAAATTTGTGTGGTGCATCCTGAATAATGTAGAATTAAAAATAAATCAACCGTAATGTGATATATAAAATAAAGAATACTTAAAACAACGTTTTTATCTCAATTTATGAAAATCCATTCACAATTACCCCGGTCAACCCTATGTACACTTGTCGCGATGGTTGAGTTCCGACTAAAACTACGGAGCAAGCACGAACGTTAAGAGACTGGGAAGCGTTCTTTATTGTCCTCTGTATACTTTACTTGATTAGTAAATTGGTTTTTTCTACCTGGCTGAGTTTTTTGAAACTGACTCTTGGCTATGTGCAGTGGGGAAATCACTTGTTTAGTAAGGGAGGTGATGATCACATTCCACAAATTCCAATTCGTAACTCCAAATTGTCAAAGTATAGTTGGGTGTCATTTCAAAAAAATTCCCGCCAATAACTCGGAATATGAAGCCACTAGCGCGGTATAGCGCGCGACACGAAGACACTGTACTGTAGGAACACTTGAAAATAAAACTGAAATGATAAGTAACCTCAATATTGCGAAACTTTACATCTCTCTGACACGAGGAAAACACTTTTATAAAAATTGAAAAGGGGTCAAGTACTCATCATAGAGAAATATCACCACCAAACGAACGAACCGAAAGTGTGGCATGGCACCTCGAATACCTCGAACACCTCGCTAACTCATCGTTAAAACAAAAAATAAAAATAACAGCTAATAAATAATTCCATTTGGTCACTGGTCCCGTGATGCGTATCGTGAGCATTCACAGGTCAATAACTAGATAGAGTGTACAAGACAAACTGATTTTTGAAATGCAATTCGTATATTTATTCAAGGGCGTCGCCACCCAATTAGTTAGGGTACAGAGTGCAGCTGATCCTTTTTTGTACGGTGGATAGGGACCGCATAAAAAAAATCGCACAAAAAAATATATATTCAAAAATATCATAAATAGCTATAAAAAGATTAGTTCGGTGCAGATTATAAAAAAAAACTTTTTTATGCGATGGATCGGGACCGCATAAAAAAAGTTTCATCGAAAGTACATTACTCAAAACGCTCAAAACCTCACAATTTCAACAGAAGTTGCTTTTCTAAACAAGATAAAGCCTTAATTTACACGTAGGAACATTTTATTTCATTTTTATAATATTATGAAAATTTTGAAAGATACATCTGTAAAAAAATTAAATTATGCAATAACTTATGTTCTTATGCAATGGATTGATTAAATGCTTAAAAATCGTTAAAAAGTATTTTTATCAAAGAAAGTTATTATAGTAAATGTTTAAGTCTCTTTCTGTCTCTTGATTTTTATTCATATTATGCATTTTAATGGCCATTTTTTTAAAAACCGCTTAAAAAAAATCGCACAAAAAAAGACCGCATAAAAAAGAGTTCAGCTGTACTGATTAATAGTTTCAATTTCTCCAATACTGTTTCCCTGTATCTTAATAGATACAGGTTCTACCATCTCCGTCATCCAGTTTATATCGTTTTTCTCATTTTTGATTATTAGCATTATTTAGAAGGCGCAAGGAAAGATTAGAGAAACAGCTGTTGCAGCTAATTGTAAATAAATTACAGTGCACATTCTGAATATTTCCGCTCTTAATAGCTCCGCTTCCCCAGTTTGGGACTCGAGCGTTACCCCCACTTTACCACCTATTATAAATTTTATAATACATATTTATTTCATAAGAGCTAAAAATCAAAAAGTTTGTTTTGTTTATTTTAAGTGAAAGAAAAATTACCTAAATTAAATAAACATAGTAAAACAACTTAAGTTAGTAATATCATTATTCGACTAACTAGTCAGCACTACTTATATTGTTCCACTGCATCGCTGATATGTATCAATTAGTGTATTCAGTTGTAAACAGTTAGAGATACATCAAACATCAGGTATAAAAAAAATTGATTTGTTTATACAAAACAAAAATTTTTGTTTATACAAAACAAAAATTATGATTTTATGAAAAAACATTTAGAGAAGCGAGCGTAGTCTTGCAATATTTTATGAGGAGATAATCAGTAAAAGAAAAATGTTACACAATAGTCAATGCTTTTTAATTAGATTTTAAATAATAAAATGCAATAAAATAAACTTGTTAACTGCGTACATAAATAGCTGATTGTAATGAAAATGATAGGTATATCATTAAATGATTATATACGTAAGTCCAGTATACTGTTTAAATACATTATACGCACATAGAATAATTATATTAATTATGAATATCTGTATATATGCATATATTAAACGTAAACCACTAGAGTTTTGTTACAATGTTATATAAATAGTAATTTAAATTTTTAAAGTACATTATTATTTTTAGACCCCCTTACTTGTTTTGACGCTCCTTAAAAATTTTTAATTTTGACAAAATCATAAATTATTGAACTCCACTAAAAATTCTGAATCTAGACGTAAAGAAATTTTTTACGGACTTTGGTGGAGGAACAGCACTTCCTGGAAAAGCTGTTCCCCTTGTTTCATTCCGCGGAACTATTGAGAAGGATCACTGTATTTGATAAATTTGAGGAGTTATTTTGTATTACAGATATCATTTTATTTTAAGTTTAGAAACTTCTGTGACATGTTTTGGTTTCTATGTTCATTAATGGCTCTACACGGAGAAAAAATTCATATAAAAATTACTGTGCTCAGCACTACAATCGACGTGTAAAAGGCGAACATATTCAATTTTGTACGATAAAAATATAAAAATTATAATTAATCATAGAAAATTTAAAGGATAGAATGTTCTTTCCGTAATATTAGCTCCATAAAATTTGTAAAACAGCACAATAAAAAGTTCCATTGCCGACAGAAAAATATTTTTTAATTGTTTTTTTTACAAAAATTACCATGCTGTCTTAAAATAGAAGAAAAGTAGAAAAGAAGAAAAGAAGCTAATAGTAGAAAGAAAGAAAGAGAAGGCATCACATAGCGAGGCAAGCTGCAAAAGGTAACAACACAATCATATATGGAAGGTCACATAGCCAGACCTGGTGGTGTTACCACCGCACCAGCTAGCTACCTGGTGTGATGTTCTGTGGTGTCGAACTGTCGAAGCAATGTTCAACAGAATGCCTCACAGGACGGATGATCATCGTTTAATTCATCATTTTCTCAATTCAGTATTACAATATATTGTTGCCGATCATTTTTGTATGCATCAATCGAAGGTCGGAAAAGATCGGGCATCTTGGAAGTTTTTACAGGTACAGCCCAAGCAACATAAAGTTGCGTGTCAGATGCGCAAATGGAAGAGTACGACAACAAGAATTAAACTATAACATATATGCATAAGAGTGTGATAGAAGTTGTGTGTTAGTACATAAAATTTTACCATGCTATAATATATTTTTTACTTTGGTCGTCGATCGCGCACGGATTATAAGAGAGCATGGTAATTTTTCTGAAATTTTCTCTACAAAAATTATAGGATTTTTCTCTCCGTGTATAAGCCGAAATATATTGCAGAAGAGTCGTAAAAAAAAAAACTTTTTATACAGTGGATCGGAACCACATAAAAATGTTAATTTCCTTAGGAGTTGCTTTTCTAAATAAGATAAAGGAATATTACAAAAATTACAGTATATTCATATGTAAAAAAAAAAAACTGAATGTTGCAATAGTTTATAGTCTTATGTAATGTACTGATAAAATGCTTAAAAACAGTCAATAACTAACTTTACCGCAAATAAATGATCAAATTTATTTTCCATTTTCATTATACACTTTGATGGGTTTTAAAAATTAACGGTATTTAATAAAAGCATCAAAGATAATTAAACATTACTTAATCAAAATATAATTTTCTCAGGTTTTTTGCCATTTTTTCGAACCTGCAACTGCTCGCCCCCCCCTATGTATTTATTTAATCGTAAAGTTAAAATAAGTTTTCTTTTGTTTCAGGGGTAAGTGGTCATGCGAATGGTTTGACATTAGCAAGATTAAACAGATCGTCCGATTAATATTGCTAAATTTCTTGCAGCAAGTACTACATAGGATCAGAGAAAATCGTTACAAAATAACAATTACTATAACTACAATGATAATAAGTGTTTATGTACGCTTTTAAGTGTTTAAGCTAAACTAGCTGTTTTGTTGTCTCTGTCTTTAACCATAATAAGTAACATAGTGAACTGTAAACAAAATGATTCATCAAATATCAATAGTATTTCTGTTCCTATCCACACTATTCTATTTCGGTCATCAAGAACACGGTTCAATCACTTTACCGGGTGATATAATCTTGGGCGGTTTGTTCCCCGTGCACGAGAAAGGCGACAAATCACCGTGCGGTCGCAAAATTTATAATCGTGGCGTGCAACGACTCGAGGCAATGATGTACGCCGTTGACAAAATCAACAATGATCCGGAAATTCTTCCAAATATCACGCTGGGCGTAAACATTTTGGACACATGCTCCCGTGACACGTACGCTCTAAACCAAAGTTTAGAGTTTGTCCGAGCCAGCCTCAATAATCTGGATACCGAATCGTACGAATGCCTGGACAATTCCACACCACGACCGAAACGAAACAACACCGGACCAGTGGTAGGAGTGATTGGAGGTTCTTACAGTTCCGTCTCGCTACAGGTGGCCAATCTGTTACGGCTCTTCCATATTCCACAAATTTCACCGGCGTCAACGGCTAAGGCACTTAGCGACAAAACCCGATTCGACTTTTTCGCCCGAACCGTACCACCAGACACGTACCAATCGATCGCGCTTGTTGACATCGTCAAAAGTGTGAACTGGTCGTACATTTCAACCATCTACTCGGAGGGCTCCTACGGCGAATACGGAATTGAGGTGTTTCACAAAGAAGCGCAAGAACGAAACGTTTGCATTGCAGCCGCCGAGAAAGTTCCAAGCACCGCCAACGACCACGATTTCGATCAGATCATCGCCAAAATTAAAAAGAAGGTCAACGCCAAAGGTGTCATCCTGTTCACCCGCGCTGAAGACGCGCGTCGTCTCCTACAGGCCGCCGCACGATCAAATATGACAAATCAAACCCTACACTGGGTGGCCAGTGACGGCTGGGGCAAACAGCAAAAACTTGTGGAAGGTGTAGAAACGATCGCCGAGGGTGCAATCACCGTTGAACTGCAATCAGAACATATGCCTGGTTTCGACGACTACATGATGTCATTAACACCCGAAAATAATGCTCGAAATCCGTGGTTCGAAGAATATTGGGAAGATACTTTCGGTTGTACGTTGCCGAAAAATGCACCGCTGACGACAAATCGCACATTTAATGTTTGCAGTTCGAATCTGAGGCTCAGCGAAAAAGTTGGGTAAGTTACATTTTATATTAAATATTTATTTTCTTTAAATATTTCAATCAAATTTTAAAATATTCTCAATGAAAAATAAAACAAAAAACCAATCGATTCGTCATTTGGTTCAAAAGTTATCGTCCACGCCGATTTGAAAAACATAGTTTCGAGAAAAACACGTTTACTTTATTTGATATAGCAACAGTAGCGTAGCTGAGGTGGCTGGCGCTTCTGGCCAGACTTGAAAGTGGCGCCCTACTTTTGATAAAAAAGGAGGGAGTTCAGTAATTTAAAAATATCCACCCTTGTAAATAATAAACAAATATTTTACAAATATGGAATACCATAAAGTAACGCTCAAATCTATTAATATTATATCCACCCTTACCCACAATCACATCATACGTCTCTTCCTTTACACAAACTACAGCCACCTGGGCTTCTGGGCATGACTCATCAAACTTCACGAAATAACGCGATAACGACACTCAGTTCCTTTATTTTTCAAACTTGTAGAAATGCTAGAAATCTTTTTACATTCAAATTGTGGCCTAGTTTAAGACTAGCCAGTGTACCTTAATTGTTGTCTCAGTCTATGTTTTTGAATAATTTGTTCAATGTTCACAGTATCAAAATGAGGTGACGCCTATACCTTAACGATTAAGCGAAACCGTCGAGGTGGCGCCCCCCTGCTCCAGCGCCCCTGGCGGGGGCAATCATTCCCACCCGTTTGCTACGCCACTGTATAGTAGCTACGTGGTAAATTAGTGATCTTAATGGGCCCATAACTTGTTTATTATTTTTATTTCAATAAAACCACTTTAGTAACATATTCTACATAATAATTAAATCAAAACACTTTTTGAATGAGAGTTCCCGTCAATTTTAAGAATGTTGTTTCGAGCAAAACGTGTTTAAAATTTCAGTATATAATAATAAAAACGAAACTACTTACACAGTGGACTATAACGCAGACATACGAATAAGTTACAAATGCTATTTTAAAACTTACGAAGGACTTCGAATATCACTCTGAAAATTTGAGAGTATAGTCGATCCTTTTTTTGTGCGGTGGACAGGAACCGCATAAAAAAAATCGCACAAAAAAAATATATTCAAAAATATCATAAATAGCTATAAAAAGTATAGTTCGATCCAGATTGTACAAAAAAACTTTTTTTATGCGGTTGGTCGGGACCGCATAAAAAAAGTTTCATCGAAAAAACATCACTCAAAACGCTCAAAACTTAGAAATTTCCTTAGAAGTTGTTTCTATAAACAAGATAAAGCCTTAATTTACACGTAGGAACATTTTATATCATTTTTATAATATTATGAAAATTTTGAAAAATACATGTATAAAAAAATTAAATGATGCAATAATTTATATTCCTATGCAATGTATTGATTAAATGCTTAAAAGTCGTTAAAAAGTATTTTTATCAAAGAAAGTTATTATAATAATTGTTTAAGTTTCTTACTGTCTCGTAATTTTGATTCACATTATGCATTTTAATAGCCATTTTTTACAAACCGCATAAAAAAAATCCCACAAAAAAAGACCGCATAAAAAAGAGTTCAGCTGTTATAATATTCTTGAGATGCTTTACTAAAATTCTATGAAAAAAAAATTCGTTCAAAAAGTATTTACCTCCTTAAAAAATGAAAATTTTTGTAAAATTTTATGAGGAGTGCTCACGTTAAATGTCACTCAAATTGTAAATTCGGTAAGTTTATTCTAATAATTATAATAACATTTACAATTTTAACTGTTAACTGACTTAGTTAGGTTTGCGAATTAACTGAGATAATACTGAGTGTGAGTGATATAGTCATTTCAACCATGCCAATTGAAATAACAGACATCTAATAAATTACATGTAAAATAAATAGAGAATCGAATGTTATTTTAAAATCCCCTACAGATATCTCGAGCCGTTCTATTTATTCTGTATAATGGTAACAATATTTTCATTGTTACCGCTAACTTAAACGATTTCAATTTTCTTTCATTTAATTAGATTGAGTAGCAGGCACGTAGCCGAAATGGGGGACAAGAGAATCCCTCCAAAAAAAATTTAATGTTCTTCATTTGCATGTAACACAAAATTAGTTAGAAATAACTTAAGGGGTGAAATACCTTTAGACTGGTGAAAGTAAAGACAATTTCGAGAATTTTTTTTTTTAAAAAGAAACATTGATCTGTATTGTTAACGGTTTGGCGTTTATTTACAATGACCTTAAAAGTATAACATTTTATTTCTTTTGTTTCAATATAATTATCCCTAGAATCATACGTTGGTCTACGAGTAAAGTTAATCATACATCGGCGTCGTTTCGACGAATGGACTTTTTACGGGGAGTTTTAGAGTTTATTCGCAAAAAACATTTTTTTTACATAACAATACTACAAAAGCGAACAAAATATTTAAAAAAATTGGATTTGGAAAAATTTCTTAATATAAATATTTATTAATTTTTTTAATCTTTTCGTCAAAGCATATTTTCACTATAAAAATTAAAAAATAGATGAATACATCAATTGTATCATAAAACATGTCTTTCAAATAATTAATTTATGAACAATTATGAGTCAGTGGACATGTGTGACTTTACAGAATGTGAAATTTCTCAGTTATAAATATTCCTATAGATATGTAGTTATTTCCCCATTAGGCACATTTGTAAATTTTGTAAAATTTGTTAGTAATTTTTCGAATAAGATCTCAAAAAATAATAAAAATTAAAATATTTTCCACAAAATAAATTGTTAATCTTTTATTAAGTCATTCGAAATGCATTCTTTAGTTTTCGATTCAATATATTAAAACTTCAGTATTATGTCGTCTCTATAAGTCAAACAGGTGTAATCATCTTTCACATTATCATAATCATTGAATAAATTAATTATAACATCCATATCTTTAATAAATTTTCAAAAAAATTAGGAAAACTTTTATATGTAGTGTACAAAATCTTCAAAAAAAAGATACGTTAATCATACATCGACGTCCTTTTGACGGACACTATTTCAATACAAACAAAACGACAATGACTATAAACAAAATAAATATATGTGGTGTGTTATAATAACGAATAAATTAGATAACAGAAATCTCACAGCAAACAAGTAACAACAAGTCGTAGTATTGGAGCAGGTAGAGAAGTTCGTACGTCGTTTTGACGTTTACGTATGATTCTAGGGTTAAACCAACCAACCAGTTTTAAAACCAATTTTAAAAATGTTTTTTTCGAAATAACCGTGTTTAAAATTTCGATATGTAATAATAAAAACAAAACTATTTCTGAAACTTCAAATATTGCTTTGAAAATTTGGAACTACAATCTTGACGAGATGTTCTACTAATATTTTATGGAAAAAAATGCAAATTTTTTTTCGTTCTAAAGGTGTCTCTCCCCTTAATAGCTTTAATATTCCTCCGGAGTACAGTTAGCTTAATTACGGAAACGATATTCATAAATTGGACAACGGTTCATTATACAACGACTATTAAAATCAATTAAGTGTGCACTCTACCTCACTTAGAACGCCATCTAAAGTGTTGTTCGAACAACTACTGATATCATGAAATTTTTAAATTCACGTATATGAAAAAATACCGTTCTGCATAACCTAGTGAATTTCTCCGAAACTTTTACAGACAACAAATATATATTTCAGTTCAAAAAAAATAAAATTTTCAAAATAGATACCACAAGACGTGTTATAATAATAATAGAATTTTGTCACAATGCTTCTCGAAAACCAGTTTACATAGAATAGTACATTCGAGTACCTATCTGAATTTGAATTTGTTATAATTGAGTTGGATTGCTCGCCGACTTTTTCACTGGATCGTCATATATGCACGCGTCAATTTACCCCTACGTACAATATTATCTGAACGACGAAACAGTTGTACAACTAAAAGTTGCCAGTGTGCAAATCGCACAAACTCATATGACCTGAAAACAAATTTCCATCACAGTACCACCACGCTCAAATGTCACCATATCACTCGTTGCAATAACGGAATGTTCCTTAAGGCACTTCGCTAAAAAGTAATAAAAAATATTAACAAAAACTTTTTACAACATTATTTTTCTCTTGTGTCCCAAATTTTGCCACGATTTACTAGACGACCAAACAGGTGAACAAACATACTTTTTGCGAAAACTTTTTATTAAGTTAAATCCCAAACGTGTAATACAAGTGGTAATATAACAAAAAAAAGTGGATAATGAAAAAAGTAATTACAGAAAAATAACATTTTTTTTTTGCACGAATTATAGTGGAAGTGCGCGAAACATTCAATTGAAATATATTCAAACCACAAGAGCCAGGAAATTGTTGAGAGACATAACGTACAGTAGACTCGATTATTGAAACACACCCCGTGGCCAAAATGTTACAGTAATCGAGCGATCATTAAATGCGTTTGTAAATCAATCCAAGATTGCACTAATGCTTTGATTCAGGGAAAGGACACGGATATAAAAAAAAAATACAAAATATTTTTAAAGTAAACAACAGGGTGGAATTTTAGCAACTCTTATAGCTTTTGGTGAATTTTGATAAAATTTTACGATGATTTAGTTGGAAACAACATAGCTTTTTTGTAAAATAATATTAATCTGACTTTTTTTTGTTTTAGGAGTTGTTCCACCGTATTAGGTTTTATTTAATCTTGTTGTAGCTTTTTTTTATCAAGTGTTCCATGACGTATTCGCCAACCACTGGACTAACTGGGCTACACATTGGTACCCCAATTAATTATAAATAATAATTATTGTTAAATTTATAGTGGAAATATGTGTTATTTAAGATTAAATTTAATCCTTCAAAAAAGTTTTCTTTATCTATGTTAGTATGTTGTTTTATTATATGCCATTTTTGTTTGACGATCGCTATTGCAAAACTGATCGGTATATTTGTATAAAGTGATTTTACATCTAATGATATTAGTTTACGATCTTTTTCTATTTTAATATTGTTTATTAATTTAGTAAATTCATATGAATTTTTAATATTATATTTGCTATGTAAACTTTTTTGTAGGATATTTGTAAAATATTTTGCTATGTTATTGGTTGGTGTATTTATTTATGCAACTATTGGTCTAAGTGGCCAGTTGTCTTTATACGATGGAACAATTCCTAAAACAAAAAAGAAGTCAGATTAATACACCTTCTGCCAAAATCACTAGAAAGTAAAATAATATTATACTTAGTATATTTTAGAACACAAAATTAATACATCTCGCGTCATCTGTCATTTATGGGAAAAATTATATATTATTTAAGCAGATTTCTAATTAATTAAGTTTTTATAAATTTTATTTTATAAAAAAGCTGTGTTTATCAAAATTCACTGAAAGATGTGAGAGTTAATAAAATTCTACCCTGTATATATATAATGACTTTTTTCGATAAGACTTGTTTACAACATGTTGTTATTTTTTTTTTTTATATGCGTGTGATCAAAACATACGCAGTTACTCTTCCCTAAAATAGATAAAATATATCTATTTTATAAAATTTCCCTGTTTTGTCCCGTGTTTAACGGCAAATTTAATGGTGGGATTAGATTTTCGATATTTTTATTGTTTCTCAAAGAAAACATTACACGTGTAACATCTTTTTAAATCGACTATCACCTTTAACGCAACAAAAATATATTTTATTAAATCTTTAAAAGAATTATTGATATTTCAAAATCAAATTTATTATCCCCGCTTCTTGTACTCGTAACGCTTATTCCAATAATTCGATTACTAATCAAATTATTATCTTTCGTGTATTTTTATTTCTCAAATTTATGTACATGAGGACACTGCAGCAACCATCGATGCATACATATAGGTACTAATCATTATCTGAACCCGAGTTTTAGGTTAGGTGAATAGCTACGGCCACAGAACAAATAGAACGAATATAACTGTCTCTTTTCTGCAATCACTTATGTGCAAGTATGTGCATCTTAGGTTGTTTAGTGTCAGTTGCTCAGTACCCGTCGCTCAGTGTAAGTCAGTCAAACAACAATAAATTTGATTGTTGAACCGGCACAAGTAGCGTTGTGGTATCACACACATCACATACATGTATGCGAACCAAAGGTCACGTGACGGCTATCACCACTCACACAAACAGAGTTTACCGCACAAATACAAAGTAAACACCGTGCACGTATACAACATATTTTCTATCTCAAGTGGTTACACAGGTTCCAGTAGTATAGAAATATGTATTTTCTCTCTAGTTGCTCTATGGCTACAGCTATTGAAGCGACCCCTATTGTTGTTCAATTTAATTAAAACGTTTTCATGTAAAATTCATGAAATAGCTTATAAAAAAATTATCGAAAATAATTGTCTTTTTACATGGATATTTTTTTTTTGGGCTAGAATACAATTGAAAAAAATCGGGATGTTTAAAACTGTAATCAAAAAAATGTGATTACGTGTAGTCTAAGTACGGGTAGTCGAAAATTACATATAACTGAGTACCATTGAACTATCAAAAATCAAATTATAAAGCAACCATTAAATTATGGGAAAAACTCGAGAAACTTCACAATATATTGTATCCGGCATTAGATATTAATTGGGAACAAAAAAGTGGAAAAGGGTAGATCACACGGTAGGGTGTAATCTTATTCAAATAAAATGACCATTAAATTATATAGGGTGTAAAATAAATAACTCTCGTCCATTTGAGGAGTGACTCATTGCACCCTGTAGACTGTAGAGTGTAGACACTAAAACCACAGGAATTTTTTCGGAATTAACAGTTTGAGAAAATCACAAATTAACTGGCTACATGATGTTTCAAAATTTTTCTAAGTACAGCTCTGACTAAGTAATGCATAAATACCTTCTTAGTAAAGGTGAAAAATAACTTTTTGTAAACATGTTTAGGTCGTAAATGTTTTTTTAGAAACAGAAAATTTATCTTACAAAGATGAGATGATCAGAGCCGGATTAAAAAAATTTTAAGGGCCTCTTTTTTGACCCATATTTAGTATAAAAATTTTTCTGTTAAAAAACAGTTTTGGTTCAAATTTATTGGCAAATATTAATTACCTGGATGAGATCTACCCACTGTTTTCGTAGCGAAATTTATATACTTTACACCCTGTAGAAATAGAAAAAATAGTAATTGAAAGAACCAGTATATGTAGATACAATTCTGATTAATATAAATATGAATATGACTCAACAAGCCATATTCGTTACACTCTTATAGAGATTTACTCTCGCTATAGGAGTTTCATTTCAGTAATAATACCTCACGTACCAAAACATATTAAAATATTCATCGTTAAAAATAATTCGATTCCGAATCGTAAAACAGAATATTGGGACAATCGAAGACGAATAAATCAGACATCGAACGCCGTTGGCGAAAATCCTTGGGTGAGCCGAACAAAAAAAAAACTTTTATCAAAATAAATAAATTACACGAGCAGCAAATTGGAAAATATTTTGAAAGTACGTGATAAAATTTGTGTAATGTAAAATCTGAACTGTTTATTTTGTATTTGAACCAAGAGCCAAGCGACCAAATCATCACCAAGCCATTGTCACCCGCCCGTACGCCATCAAACGGGGATTTATCAATTTACATCAGTCGTAATAAGAAACAGACAACAGATAAACAAGGACATGCAGTACCACTCTCGTGTTTTCGTTCGCCTAGAGGAGTCTATTTTCAAAAACCAATGAACACCCTAATTATAAGTTCATCAGTAAAATTTGTCAATTTCAGGTTTACAAAACGAATCCTTTCACTAAATTAAATTGTTCGGTTACCAGCCAGCTTTCGAGTAATTGACTCATAATCAGGTATCACATAATTGAAAAGTTCCTTTACAGATCACACATGTAAATGGCTATCATTTGAACCAGTTTAAACTATTTTGTTAAAAATATTAAGAGAAAAAACCTCAGTGAATTGGTTTAGGTTGTATATAAACATTGTGTTATAGCTGATGATGAGTTAATTACTCGAAAATTAGCTCGTAAGTGAACAATTTAAAAGTGAAAAGTGATAAGGCAATATGGATTTTCACAAGGCAAATCTTTTAAATGTTAATTATTTAATTTCAAGTATAATTTTACCTAAATTTGTTATAACTTATGAGTTAATTAACCATTAAAATATGAACCCGATCAGGTTTTGTAACTAAACTAAAGAGTTGGCCATCTTTGTAAGAAAACCTGATTCATGTTTTGTGATTGGCTCTTGTGAATCTGGCGAGAGTAGCCACACTTTTAAATGCATTTTTAGCACTCTTTTAGCCATTTTTTAAGGGAGGAGTTCAAATAAAAAACCAACTTTTTTATTTATGATTATTTTACTTGTTGAAATTTTCTTTTAAATTAGGGAGGGTTTCAAATAGAAAATTTTGTTTTTGAAACATTCATTACTCTTCCCTGTGGGGGGAGGGGGCCCTTTTCCATAAGTTTTTAAGCGTTTACAAGGAACGCCATATCTCGAAAACTAATGAATCTTTTTAAATATTTTTTCATTATCTTATCTTATATATTAAAGGACCTGTCCATATAGCTGAGTATGGGTTTCAGGTAATTTTAAAAATTAACTATAAAATTGTAATCCCGAACTTCTAGAAATTATAAAACCCAATTTTTTAATAAAAAAAAATGTTAAAAAATAGTTACAATTGTTCAAATGGAAAAAGCATACTCCACTTTATGCGCAATATGTTTATGAACAAAATAAAAAAAAAATTAAGTCTCTGTCTTTTCTAGAACTAAAGATATGATTTTCCTTGTCGGAAGAAACACAACTTCGGGAAACGTTAAAAAACAAAAATAGTAACAAAAGAAGCGGTTTACTCACTGTTTATTAAAACGTCTACAAAGGTATACAAATAAAAGAACATTATCTCAGTGCATACTATAACTCATGTACACACCAAAACTAAATATTACTGATCAAATCGCGAGGGAGGGCGAGCGTTGTTTGCAAAGGAGCAGCAACTTGGCTGTGCAGCGGCTCACAAATAAATATTTTTCTACTTGAAAAAAAAAATTTTGGCCATGTTTTATATATCACCGTGTTTGTAAAGAACCACAGAACAAAATAAAAACAAAAAACGAGATTCGAAAAAAATTAGTTTATTAGCCGGTTCTGGCGTGAACTCCCCCCTTAAACAAATCGACTCCATTCAGCTTCAATCGAGGTCACCGACATTCTCGGTGACCACGATTTTTCCAGTTTCCTGGGTGCACGATTGAAAGGTTACAGTGGATGGGATCAACAACTTTGGACCAACTTGACTTGGGAACACAGTGAAAGTGGGGCTTAAAATCAAAATCAAAATCGAAAATGTGGATCAATTGAGATCTCTACCCATAATATGTACTGGAAATATGACAGACATACCTAAACGAAACAATAAGAGATTTTTGAAATGAAAACTCCTCAATTTATTTTATTTCTTACGAATACAATTGAAACAAAAAACGTTTGAACATGTGCTGTAACGACCAAACGATTTGGATGGACAGTATCGTATCTGTTGACGGTATCGAAAATGAATTGTGACAATCGGCCCACATTTTCGAAGTTTGTAATAAGTTATTTATGTTCGACTACCCCAAAAAACACGAAACAATAGCAAAATTAATAACTAATCAATATTATTTTCACAAAAATATTTTCATAACTGTTTTTCTGGTTCTCTGTTTTTCTTCATTTGTAAAAGGAAAAAGAAAAGGAATTTGTTCAAATAGTTTTTCCGGCGTACGAAGTGGGAGAATAATGAAAGAATACGTTGTGAATACCTACACGAGTAATTCACCAGCCACAGGTAATTCACCGACTCTCCCGGCTCGTTCAGTGTCGCTCAATATGATAATGAGGATAATGTATGCAGAGAGAGTTGCCAGAACCAGGATTCATATGCACTTACAGTGTACAACAACAATCCACATTAATTCAACTGAAACAAACTTACTTTGTCTTACGAATTTTATAAGAGGAGAAATACATACCTTCAGGCACGCGAAAATAAAGGCAATTCGGGAGTAACAAGGAAAAAACTGAATTTGGCACTTTATCTACTATGACTTTAAAGTGTTAAAACAATTTTCTTTCAATATATAAAAAAAAAATAGTGAGCGCTCTAGCCGTCCTAAAAATTTTCCACGCTGTTAACATAATATAAAGACTGAACTTCAAAAACAGGGTAAGTACGAAAAAAAAAATGAAAATGAAAATCTAGCATACCGTTTATATTCTGTTCAAACAGAATGTGCAATTTTAACGGACGGAATAACTAGTAATAAATAAATCATTATAAATTACTCCTCTTAAATCGAAATTTTTTACTCCTCGCATTTACACATATTTTCCTAATACCATCTTTGGGTCTTTCTAAAAAAAAAAAAAAAAAAAAAAATTACAAAAAATTACTCTCACGAGAGAGAAACTTACTCTCACGAGAGCGAAATTTACTCTCACGAGAGTGAAATTTACTCTTACGTGTGTGCAACTTACTCTCACGACATTGAAATTTACTCTCACGACAATGCAACTTACTTTCAAGAGTGTACATACTCTACCCGAAAAATTGACTTTTTTACCGCCACGTTCTTATATTCTCCTAATACCAATTTCAAAAATTTTGAAAAAAAACATTTTTTAGAAAAAATCAATTTTTTCCCGCCTTTCATTTATGTTCTCCTAATACAATCTTCGGATTTTTGTAAATTCCGTCATTTTTTAGAAAAATCCGAAGATTGTATTAGGAGAACATATAAAAGGCGGGAAAAAATGGATTTTTTCTAAAAAAAAATGGGATCCTTTACAAAATTTCGAAATTGGTATTAGGAGAACATAAATGGAAGGCGGGAAAAAATGACTTATTTTAAAAAAAAAAATGGGAATTTTTTCAAAATTTCGTAATTTGTATTAGGAGAACATAAGTGTTAAAAAGAACCATTTTTAGATTTTCAAATTTTGATATTATGCATAAAAAAAAAATTGATATTTTTTTCTTCTAAAATTCACTATTAATTTATGCCTTCTTCTCCGTTGTTTTCTTAGGTAATAACACCGCTTAAATATTTGATAATACACCACTTTGTGCAATTGTAACACCCGATAATAATTTATTTAATTCTTCGTCATTAAGCCAATAATTGTCAATGTCCTGGAATTCTACGGGTTTTCTTATTGTCACGTCCAGTGATAATAGTTTTGTGAATGATATTTTTGAATCTACTATTCCCACATGCTTTTTGCGTGCGGAAAATATACTTTCCGCACGCAAATTGACAACAAAACACGCAAAGCCGCCTCTTGATTTTTCATTTAATAAATATTTCTATAGAACCCATCAACAAACTAATTTAAACAATATTTAATTCAGAAAAAAAAGACAAACACTCAAAAATATTATTTTAAAAAGTAATAAAAAATAGTGATAATAATAGAAAAAAGTATGTCAAATTCGTAATAAAAAATAGTATGTGCAACTCGTGCGGGATTGTCGATTGCCCACTCGAGCGGATGAGTGTACTCACTACGATTGTACGCTCAATTTCGTTCTCGTGTGCAATCGACAATTTCCCGCCCTTATTGCATAATATACTATTATTGTGTAATCAAATTGCCGAATTGCCGAAAACTGTGAAATTTGTTATTTCTTATTTTTATGTGTAACCAAATGAATTGTTATTATTTCTTACTTGAAGTAGATTTTATATTTAAAAATTAAATATTTTCATTAAAATGTTTGAGTAGGGTCAAGTGGGGCAATTGCGAGTATGATAGCTAAATTTATAAATTCAATTGCATACTGCTCATTTACTTCTTAGAAATTAAGAATGAACATACATGTCTGTCACAAAGCACATATGAGGCTATTATTTTAAGAATTGAAAAAAAAAGATATAAATAGATTTTCATAAACATGAGATGTGAAATTAAGTACCATGTCTCATTATTACATTTACCCCATCAAAAGGGGCAAATGTAATAATCATAACTAATTTTTTAACAGTGTGTATAGACTGGATTCTGGGACAATAGCAATAAAAGAGAAAAAAAATAATAATTTTTAGTTTTTATTTCAATGAGATCGGACAATTGTATCACAAGTTATGAACTTTTCAAAAAAAAATATTTTCATTTCTTAATTAGGTAGGTAGGAAAATATTTTGAATCAAAATTATGAAATAATCATATTAGGGAACTTAAAATCAAATGATATTATTCTACGTCTAGTTATTTCAGGGTTAGGCAATATCTGAACGATGGAGTCAGACGTAACTAGATTAGTATCATCCATTATTGGCCATGCAAAAACACTACTCTTGCGTCGTACAAATTTTATCTCCCAACGATCGTCCACTTTTGCTGTACAACGCCTACGTAGTGCTTAATTCCTTTTTTGAGTAAATGTAATAATGCCTATATTGCAATTACCCCAAGGTAGCAAATTTCTGGGGCAAATGCAATAGCGGCTGTATCTTATAAGCTGTAGTAGATATGATAAAAATGTATAATTAATTTATCTTTCTAACACAAGGCAACACCATTAGACAAAAATAAAATAAAAAACTTACATTAGAAATGTAGATGACACTCGATGAAAAGTTAGATTAGAAATGTAATGGTTACTCATTCGTCCGTCGGTAAAACAGTGTTGACAGGTGGTTAGCTTTAAGTTAAGGTAATACTTTCTTCATATCAGAAATGGCAGCCCCGTTTACAAAACAATATGGCTAAACATAGTATATTATCACATTTACCACGTTATTGCAAATACCCCACTTGATCCTAACTATTTTTTGAGTACTTGGACCTCTAACAAACAATTTCACTTTAACAAACTTTTATCATTGAAAATGGCAACGAACATTCCGAAGAATCTGATCCCTACTCAGAACTGTATTCACTTGACGTGGAAGTTGAACGTGCAGATAAAGTTTTCAATGAGCATAATAAAAATTTGATATCACAACAGAGAGGCACAAAACATTTGCCTGACTGGTAGCACCAACCGTCCTAGTTCATACATAATTCAGCCTTTTTTCATTTAAATGGTATCCTTAGGATAATTTCTTTCGTATCGTGTAAAGTATGAAAATAATTGCTTTTTATCAACGGCAAAAAAAAATGGCAACAATTTTATTTTCAAAGCTTAAATTTAATTAGGCGCCGATCATTGAATGTTAGACGTACTAGCTGGGGATAATAATTTTGTAAATATTTTTTTTCTCTTGTTCACACAAAAACCGATCAAATTGTATTATCAATTTTCCATCAACTTACAAGTTGTTTGTGAAACGATAAGATAACGAAAACTTGATAAAAAAAATATTATGGTTCGATTTTTCAAAAAAAAAAAAAAAAAAATGTTAACAATATCGAACAACAATGGTTTAAAGAATGTGACAAAAAAAAACATTTCACAATAATGATACCCTGTATTCAATAGAGTAACATCTAACGACCTTAAGGGGCGCCATACCTATGACGATTATGTAACAGATTTGAAGACATTACTAAACGAATTGTCAATAACAAAACAAAAAAAAGTAACACTGAATCATACTCCATTAAAAAATTAAAATATTTAATTAAAAATTCAAAAATTAATATTTGAATAAATTATTTTAAATCAGTAGTTCATTACCTAGCAACGATTCCCCAAGCAGATTTTCATGAAGCAAATATTTATATCAGAATATTCGGCAAACACGTGTTAAACCGGCATTCAACCAGAATTTCGTAGTTCAATAGCTACAGTTTTTCACAGTTCTATACAGGATGTAAAACAAATAACTCTCCTCCTTTTGTGGGGTGACTCATAGCACTCTGTAGACACTAAAACCGCAGGAATTTTTTCGGAATTAACAGTCGCGTCACCCCTCGAAAGGCTAAGAATTATTTCCCTTACACCCTGTATATATCCGAAAAAATTCCTGCGGTTTTAGTGTCTACAGAGTGCTATGAGTCACCCCACAAAAGGACGAGAGTTATTTGTTTTACACCCTATATATATGAGTCTAAAAATTTCATAAATTTTTTAAAAAAAAAGACTGTCTCGTAAGTTGTGTAAGATCGACACTAACTATTACAAAACGGCTAACATTGATGAGTAAACCACCTTTGTGACGACAGACATCACAAACTCATAACGATTTCTTTGTTAGAATTAGGAAATCGGATAAAATGATTTTGTGAAAATTTTATCTAATTATTTATGACCCCTTAAAAGGTATCAAATGTCAATCAAGAGCAAAAAAAAATTCGTATCGAAAAATTATGTATAATTTTGTAATTATATATTTGCTGAACTTTTGTCGTGGCGCAGAACACGTTGAGCAAAGTGGAGCGTAGTCAATGGCAGCAGAGCGTAGTCAGTGGCAGTAGTCGCAGTAGCAATCGGAGCGGAGCAACGCAAGTATAGCAAACAGTTTTGTTGTTTACCAACATCGCCCGTATCATTCCATTCTTCTGGATATTCAAACCACTCGCTACCTATATATATATATATATATATATATATATATATATATATATATATATATATATATATATATATATATATATATATATACCTATCTCATTTTAATGCATTTGTATTAAAACCGATTCATCATTGTTCGTTTTACATTCTGTGCTCAACAGAATATTGATTTTAAAAAAGTTTAGGAATTTGCATAGTAGAGGAATATTGGACGTAATTCATTTAAATTTAACAAAAATATTATATTATTGCTTCAAGTGCATCATAGACATGTAACAACTGAACTAGACCCCGGTCATTATTTCTCTTGACCAGTGTTTGATAAAATTTCAGGCAAAGACACGCAACTCTCCAAAGACGATTCATGTATTCATTCCCGGTTAAGAGTAAAGGCCCGTAAAAAAAATTTAAAAGAAAAAGTTAATGATCCTTTTTTTTTAAATTACAACATTTCGAAAATAAAGGCAGTTACATTACTTAAAAGTAAATGTATCTGTCATTTTAATATCTGTCATAAATGTATTTGTCATGTTATTTTTATGGGGAAAATTTAATTTTTCATTATGTTCAGGAAAAACTGCACGCAGAAAGTTTTCAAAATATCCTAATGGATAATTCTCTGCGTAACACACGGGTCATTTTTTTAAATAAAATTAATAATAAACAAAACAAAATGGTTATAATACATAGAAAGGGACTTAAAGTATTTTTTAGTATCTCCTAATTTATATCTGAAATCCGAAACTCAAGATATAAGACATAAACTTCGTGACGTTCGAGATATCGTAACGTAAATATACATTGTCTATATTCAGGGGCAAGTAAAAAACAGTTGCAATTTTAAAACGGTCTGTTAAATTTTAAATTGATGAAATATCGCCCTTGCATTTTATTTCGTCACCCTGTCCCTTACAAAAACTAATAAAAATTTATAATTTTTCACGGTAGAAATAAAATTAATTATGCAAAATTGTGTTATTAAGTTAATCAGCTTTATACGGGAAAATCAGTAACTGTACCAATATAATAACAGCTTAGAAACGCATTTCCGGCGTGTATTATTATAATGTATAAAATGTTTTGTGTTGAACGGAAGTAACAGTAGGTAGTGAGGATGATGACAGACGCTCGTATTGCATTGCTCTGTTTCCGCGTGCACTCGTACCTATTGCATGTGAAGCAATGCAAATATTGAACGCGAATGCACGTTCTGCGCCCGTCACTTTCCCAGCTAGCCACTGGGTCACAAATTTCCGTCAACAAAAAGCTTACATAACAACAATAATAAACATACGTAAAGTATTCTTAAATAAAAAAAAATATATACAGTCTGTTTCGTGGAAATTGAGATTTGTCGGAAATTTGAAATTTTAATAATAATAATAAATAGAAACGACTTCCTGCAAAAGAAATTAAACAAATCTATAGATCAAAGAACAAAAGATCAAAAATCGAAATGTGAAAATTAAACAAAAAATCAGCGATTCAAAATCAATCTAACATGTTTCGATCAAAGAATTGACCATCGTCAGAGATTATGGCAAAACCAATATATAAAATTCATTTGTTTCATTTCTTTTGCAGGAAGTCGTTTCTATTTATTATTATCAATATCAGCTGCAGTTGGAACATTCCAAAATTCTATTGAAACTTGAAAAATTTGTTGTTGGACGTGATAATTTTAATGATACTAGGCATGAAATTTGACGCTTGTTTCGCTGCTGGGAGTCAAGTAAATTACTGTGCTGGACACTGTGATAGCTTCTCTGCGATATTGGTTGAACACGAAATGTGTTACTGGCCTGTGGTCTGTGATGGTTCCGATGCATTGATAGTGAAAAAGAAAAGTTCATATTCAGACAGCGCCTTAGAAATCGTAAATAAAATGATAGAATCTTAAAACTGGAAGCAAATTATAAGTTTTCGAAGTCATTCTCTTCATTTTTACCAAAAATAGACATGTTTGGCTACTAGAAACGCGACTTTGGTGAAATCGGTCAAATTTCTCAAACTCGTTTTCAACTCTCAAGACAAAAAAACTCAAACAGAGCGAGGCTACACCATTTTCAATACGAAAAAGTTTTCATAGGTCGAAAAATGTATGAAACTACGAGGGTATAACAAACAGACGGACAGACAAAATGAAATTTATAAGAGTTTCAGGAGCTTTTAACGTTTCCATTTGCAATATTGCAATAACAATTTAAATTATTCAACGAATTTAAAAACTACAATACGAAACAGTGCATATAACATAAAAAAACAAAAACACAAAACCATCAAACTGTTTTACGTTTGTTTTGTTTAAAACTTAAATGTACCTAGCACATGCTTCAAATTTTCATTCATCTAAAAAGTTCAGAGCGTTCACACCAGAGCGAGCAAGATACGCGAATTACCAGAGAACACGTCTCTGATACTTTCATAAATAGACCTGTTTATAAACTGTATATACTCGAAACGGCAACTGAATGCTAATTAGCCACGGCACATTTGGTGTATATGTGCCGACGGTGCTTCCATTTATTATGCGGTGTTACATTTAAATACTAATTTCACGTTAATTTAACCAAAATAGTAACTCAAAACAATATGAAATTTATCTAACCCCATATGTCTCTCACATACGGTAAAATGAAAAGTAGATTAAAATTTTGCTACTTTTTGATACTATTGAGCTGGTGACGTAACGGGGCGAGCACCGCCCCGCCCGCACACTCACAGTGACTTAGGAAAACCGGCAGGTCGCCACTCAGCAACAGTCGATCGCACGCTGCTCTGCGGTCTAATTCGTCAAGGAGACTTACTCCGGTTGAACCGCTTACAAGGAGAGGTTCCAGGTATGCCCCTGATCGACTTGGATCAGATTTCGTTTACGAGTATCTAAAATATTACGGTCCACCGCTCAAAAACACAGCAAATATTTTCGTTCATAATTTAGACAAAAGTTCAGTACGGTATTGAACTTGTGAATAGACTAGTGAATAGCATGGAGCTGTAAGAACGGTATGGTCCTGGGATCGATTCCCGGTATGGTTCCCTTAATTTTTTTTTTTTTTTTTTTTTTTTTTTTGATTTATTAGCTATATTACCGAAGTTCTTATATTAAAAAAATACATTATTTATTGCAAAATTAATGAATAATCAATTACATTTTTCAAGATGGTACAATTAGGTATACATCATCCTGAAAAATGTAGAAATTCGTAAATTGATAAAAATCCGAAGGTATGTAAGTGAATTGAAATGTCTAGTGAAGTGTTGAAATTTCTACCAAATTTCTTGAATTCGTGACTGAAGGGTCACAGGGGGAAGAGGACAAAGAACACTCACTTTTGAAATTCAATATTTCGTAAACGGGCTTTTTCATGGGCCACCGGCCGAAAAACGTAGAAATGACGAACTCTAAAAGCAACAAAATTTCAAACGGTACCAAATTGTCTGAATTAACACTTTCAGTCCCACGGCTTCGGCATCCGAAAATAATCAAAACAACCGCAGAGGCCGATCGCGATCAATGATTAATTGATTACGCATTATGTATGTATGCGATGTTACCATATCGATGTGTATATATTCAACTCATACAAACAACAACACACACTACTCTCTTGGCTTCTATAAAAAAATTTTAAAATAAACAAATTAAAAACTAATAAAAGTATTTGTTTGTTTGTTTGTTTGTTTGTTTTTATTTATTTTTATCACTTTGTTATCTAAACTTTCTGTAATTCTCTAATTGATTTGAATGTGTTTGAATATCAAATATATGTATGTATGTGTCACATATATGTACATGTTGAATCATTTTATGTATTTGTTTATATAAAGTTTCTTTAAAAATATTGTCGACTTCCGGGAAAGTTACTGTGAAAGTGCTCGGGCCTCATAGTGTTAAAATGTTACAACTTTATTACAATAAATTTAACCCTTTAACGACACTGGTGCCTGATGTCTCAGTACTCACCATGTACAACCAATGAACACCGATAAAAATTAATATTCATATAATGTTCGAACCATACGATTATAGTTTGCTATGCCTTTGCATTGCGTCGGCAATAAAATGCCCCCGTGTCTCGGATCATCCATCGCGCGATCGATTGTCTCCTATTATTAAATTTCGTTCTATACTGTACCGGCATACACAACACTTGATCTATTCATCATTGTTCGTTTTACATTCTGTGCTCAACAGAATATTGATTTTAAAAAAGTTACCAAATTTGCATAGTAGAAGAATATTGGACATAATTCATTTAAATTCAACAAAAATATTATATTCATGCTTCGAGTGCATCATAGACATGTAACAACTGAACTAGACCCCGGTCATTATTTCTCTTGACCAGAGTTTGCTAAAATTTCAGGCAAAGACACGCAACTCTCCAAAGACGATTCATGTATTCATTCCCGGTTAAGAGTAAAGGCCCGTAAAAAAAATTTAAAAGAAAAAGTCAATAATCCTTTTCTTCTAAATTCCAACATTACGAAAATAAAGGCAGTTACATTACTTAAAAGTAAATGTATCTGTCATTTTAATATCTGTCATAAATGTATTTGTCATGTTATTTTTATTGGGAAAATTTAATTTTCATTATATTCAGGAAAAACTGCACGCAAAAAGTTTTCAAAATATCCTAATGGATGATTCTCTGCGTAACACACGGGACATTTTTTTTTAAATAAAATTAATAATAAACAAAACAAAATGGTTATAATACATAGAAAGGGACTTAAAGTATTTTTTAGTATCTCCTAATTTATATCTGAAATCCGACACTCAAGATATAAGACATAAACTTCGTGATGTACGAGATTTCTTAACGTAAATATGCATTGCCTATATTCAGGGGCAAGTAAAAAACATTTGCAATTTTAAAACGTTCTGTTAAATTTTAAATTGATGAAATATCGCCCTTACATTTTATTTCGTCACCCTGTCCCTTACAAAAACTAATAAAAATTTATAATTTTTCACGGTGGAAATAAAATTAATTATGCAAAATTGTGTTATTAAGTTAATCAGCTTTATACGGGAAAATCAGTAACTGTACCAATATAATAATAACTTAGAAACGCATTTCCGGCGTGTATTATTATAATGTATAAAATGTTTTGTGTTGAACGGAAGTAGCAGTAGGTAGTGAGGATGATGACAGACGCTCGTATTGCATTGCTCCGTTTCCGCGTGCACTCGTACCTATTGCATGTAAAGCAATGCAAATATTGAACGCGAATGCACGTTCTGCGCCCGTCACTTTCCCAGTTAGCCACTGGGTCACAAATTTCCGTCATAAAATTAAATTGTTCAACCCTTAACGACACTAACGTGTTTGAATGTCAAATATATGTATGTACGTATCACATATATGTACATGTTGAATCATTTTATGTATTTGTTTATGTAAAGTTTCTTTAAGAATATTGTCGGCTTCCGGGGAAGTTACTGTGAAAGTGTTCGGGCCTCATAGTGTTAAAATGTTACAATTTTATTACAAAAATTTAACCCTTTAACGACACTAGTGCCTGATGTCCCAGTAGTCACCATGTACAACCAATGAACACCGATAAAAATTAATATTCATATAATGTTCGAACAATACGATTATAGTTTTCTATGCCTTTGCATTGCGTCGGCAATACAATGCCCCCTTGTCTCGGATCGTCCATCGCGCGATCGATTGTCTCCTATTATTAAATTTCGTTCTATACTGTACCGGCATACACAACACTTACACAACAAAATTCTGAATTAATACGGTAATATTAAAAAAAAATCACCGAGTGCATGTTGCGCTCGCACCAAACTAGAGTACTCGAGTGGTTAGAGTTTATTCATAATTTTCGCGATTAAAAATATGGTATTTAACCCCTTATTGCATGAATTATGAAGGAGGTGAAGAAAAAAATTTTTTTACTGAAAATGTCTTTCACTTCTTTTATTTTAGTAGTCAAATTAAGAAAAAAAAATTAAGTCTTATTGTTTAGAAATTACTTAACGAAGCCATATATGGCTTCGTATGCATTCTAGTATTATAATTATAATCGATATATGACTTCATAATATGCGTTAAATAAAAAATACGATTATATTTTATGAAAATCTGTATGCAATTTTATTTAGGTACCATGGTAACATAAATAAACTTGACACTTTCCACATTTGGCGAATGAACGGAATTTTGAGCAGTTTTGACGTAATAGTCAATTTAGTTTTGTCCATTCGGGGAAATGGTCACCTTATTTGATCACACAGACTTCAAAGGGCGGTCTTGATGCCTAGCTGGAGTTTTTCGTGCTTTTTTAATGAGTATAGGTGAGCCGGGCAACCTAGATAGAGTACCTTTTCGGCTTGTTGCAGTATGTTTTCTGGCCACCGAAATTGATGGACTGCCTTGGCTGGTGGGAGTACTGGGAAATCAGAAGCAAAATCATCGTCACTCACGAAGCCATCACCAGGAATAGAATTGACATGCTGGGGTGTACCATAAAAGTAATGCGAAGCCATATATGCCCAATAATAATTTGGATTAAACGCATACGAAGCCATGGCAACTTCAAAATAAGCCCCAAAAATCGAAAAAAACAAGAAAACACACACGAATCACAACTATTCCATGTTCTTGAATATATAAAGAATGTGTTTTGAAAATTTTTGATTTTAGTACTTACCGTTTTATTGTTTAGTTTTCACAAATAAAATTAGCACCAATTAATTTCACTGTAACGGTCGGACACTCTGAACATAACTTCAAATAATTTGACAACCCGCACTTACCAAAAACAACAAAAATTACGTTCCGTTACTCGGAGTATAAAGTTAGGATTTAACATTAGTTTCAAAAAAAAATTTTAATATGTTGAAAAAAAAAATAGTAAAACTTAGAATCTATATATGGCTTTGTATGCGATAAGGGGTTAAATATATTTTAACGGTTTATTATAAAAAAAAATGTTTCAAAAACTCGCGACAAAAAAGCTCTAAAATATTAGAAATGAAAATTTCTGGAATTTTAAAATTGAATTATTAGCATAAGGCCGCTATTATGTACATTGTCATAGACATATGTCAAAGATCTTTGATCAACTTATTACACTATAATATTTCTTTGATTAAATAAAACTTTGACATATATCTATGACAGTGTAATAGCGGCCTAACCTAATTTTCATCCGACATGTGTAATGTTACATACTACAAAAGGTAATTAAATTATTTTAAATTATAATGAAAATTAGAATTATCTGTTCCAAGAAGTTTTATTGTACGCTTTTTAAAGCTTTATCATCATAGCTTTTAAAAAATTTTATTTAAAATTTTCTAAAAGCTATTTTATTGAAAATTTTTAATTTTATTTTTATTCTAAAAATCCTTAAATATCCAGAAATTTCATCAAACCGAATTAAGCACCATCCAACAATTATCAGTTATCAAAGTGGGTTTTTATCCTGTAAATCCTAAAATATCTTGACTTGTGAACCGAACTTACGAATAGACTAGTGGATAGCATGAAACCGTATGGAGGGTATAGTTCTGCGTTCGAATCCCGGTATGATTTTTTTTTTAATTTTATTAATTTATTGGTTATGTTACCAAAGTTTTTCATATTATACAAAATATTATTTATTGCAAAATTAATCAACATAAATAATATTGAAAATTCAGTCTGGAAACGACTGAACCATCCCAGAATTACCAGCTTCCAAATTTAAAAAATAATGATCATAATGACATAAATGATATGTACACGCATTTCATAAACTCTTTTTCGTGTTCTTTTAACACACTATCAGAAAATAATAGATTCATACGATTTACTGGCACTACTGACATTATGTATATATCAATATATGAAAATAGTAAATGCAATTGAAAGTTATTTGTAGGGTTTTGAGGTTCCGTATCGGCAAATGGAATCCTATTTCTGAATTAACTCTGTCCATCTTGACGAAACCTTTGATGATAAACGGAATTCGATTATTTTGACAGCAAAAATGAAAAATTTACATTTAATTTACCCTAATTCAACCAATTACCCTAATTGAAAACACTTCTCCAAAGCCTGATTTGAGAGAAATTAAATTTTTTATTTGCTGACATTGATTTACTGATTTGCGTGTAGGGTCACTGAGAACAAGACTTCTGAGCAGCCAGTCATATTACTAAAAAGAATTTCGTCATTTCAGTAGAAAAAATATTACGAACATTTGTAAACTTTCTGCGCACTTGATGGGTATGTCCCTTACGAATTTCTAAGCAAACATTCGTGGGTTTATCGACTTGACTAACAATGGCAGTGTTACCTTTGCCAGTCAGTTCCAAACATTCGTACATATTCTGTGCGTAAAATAGATAATTTGTTGAAGTCAGAAGGGGCAAGAGGGACATCGACAGTCAACAAGCGACAAATCCCTAAATCCGTTTTTGAGGTCACCCTTCCCATTTTTGATAAATTTTTTTTTTCGTAACGGGAACAGTATATTACATTAAGTTACTTTGAACTACCATATAAATAATTTCATATTATATTCAAACATAATAACTTCCTAGAATTACTAAGTGGATTGCATTTAAACTTTCGAACCACATTGACATAATATGTAGGGATGTTATGGCGGTGGTTTTGTCGGAATCGGAAATCTCTGACCGACCTCGCCGGAGTCAAATACACCAATGGTTCAATTAATAAAAAATAATTGAATGTTTTATTATAAAATTGGAGATTTTGGAAAGTCAGGTTTATCGCAAGGGAGTTCCCCTCCGGTCAGTGATTTTGAAGTAATACCTATATGTAGTTTAGAAATAATTTCTTCCAAGATTATTAGCACTATCATATTCAAACTCAATGTGAACAAAATCAAACAAAATGTTAAAAACCATTTTGTACTGTTTTTGAGTGATAGGGGCGGGGCTATAAATTTTATTACTTTGTTATAAAACGTAAAAATATTTTTAAGCATTTTTTAAAAGTTAATTTTACTAGGACCATTTTGTGTTACATCGGACGCTCCGTTTTAAAAGTATCGGAGTCGGAATCGGATTCGAAGATGCAACTGGAACCGAAAATTTCGATCTTTCGGAGTCGGAATCGAAACTCCGTAACATCCCTAATACTACACTGACACCGCCCCGGTCTTCACTAAAATTATGTTCTCACTTCGGCAAAATCAACTTGTCACAAACTTCAGACATATTCAACATAATATTATACACGAAGAAAGCAATTAAATTCAGTTAACGGCTCAAATAAATATGATCTGACTCCCTGTGAGCAATTTAAAACATAATTAAAACGACTAATTACCTATATAATCATAATACAGTGATGGCGATCATTAATATGATTCTCTGAAATTATTTTAATATTATTTGAGGTATTAAATTAAGGCGGTATTCTGATATGAAAATTTAAAACAACTGGTTTCTTTTAAAATACGTCATCGAAAGAAAAAATTGAAATATTCAATATTTACGAAGTTGTAACTATTTAAATAAGGCACGAATTACATATACCGCGCTGATGTAATATTTTAAAGCCATTTTAAGGGTTTCCCCGGACTTGCCCTCTTTTTGAGGGTGTCCGGCGAGCATTTGGCCGGAATTTTCGATACAGTCCGACTTTCGAAACCCGGACTGTATCTAACACCCTCAAAAAGAGCCCTAAAAATCATTTTAAGCCCGAGTTTTAAAACAATTTCGAACAGTTGAAAAATGTTTAAATCTCTCAGTTTAATCGATAACTATATTTCATTACAGTTCAATTATATTTTCATAAATAACTCACAGATGGCGTTAATGATAGGTATAAACACACAAAACGATGACGATGTTTTGAAACTTAAGACACATTTTTCTCGAAACTACATTTTCTCAAATGGTGGACGATTTTCCTGAAAAGACTTTGGACAGTAGGGGAGAGGTGTGTCAGTAGTAACAAAAAAAAAATATACAGGCTAGTAACTTTGTATTTATTAGTCACAGGGAATTAAATTTTTGGCATAAGATACGGACAGCTTTCAGGTTTTGAATCAGCTGCACAAAAATATTCTATGTTGGTTCATAACTGAAATAACTGCATCTATGTGAACCAAAGTGTAATGTTACAATCGTCACCGTCAGAGGACCAATTGTTACAGGGTTTAGGTTCAATTGTAACACTCATTATTTAGTGGAATTTACATGTTACTTATTATAATTAATTTGGTTTTCAAAATTCTTCCTTACATATTGAGTGAGTAAAGTGACAAATCCCACAGTCTCTGGCAACAGGCCTGATTTTTTTCCTTCTATTACTCTTCTAACGATATTCAGGTATACATTATCGAATACGGTTCCTATCCTAGTTTATGTTTTGCTGTATATAGCTTTTTTTAAAATTGTAAAACAGCGTGAATTAGATTAAGGACTGATCCAACAGGCAAAACTAATCGTGGTGGCTTTGAATCTAACGATAACCGTAACCGAAAATCGATAAAAAAAGAAACGGATTTTGCCAAAGTATAACGATTAATGGAAGGTATTTTTCTTCTCTTTTTTAAATTATTAATCAAAACCGTTTACCTTTATCATTCCATTCATACCTGAAATATAAAGTTTAATTTTGTTTAACATAAATTTTTAACACAATACAAAACATTATTTAGAAAAATAATAATGTAAACGCTGGGCTAAAATCCATCCTTCACGTCCCCGTTCGTGCCCGGCGGGCAACTGTTAGCTTCGGCTACCAGGCTGACGAGGCTCTGGTACTGTGTTTCGACAAGAATGATCGTGTGGAGGGGACGATGTTGTATCCCCCGAGTGAGTGTTATGCCTGCGTCAGTTTGATTTGGTTTAATTGGTACCTTGACCGGAATTCAATGCGTCGTCAGTGCTGTCTACTCTCATGGGCGTGATCTTCGGAGTCCGACGAGACCGTTCAGACGAGTTGAAATGTGTGATGTTACATCTGTGATTTTGTTTAACCTATCTGTGATACTTTTATATCTGTGATACTTGTTATGCCACTTGGGGTTTTCATGCCTGCCGTGGTATTGTCTAGCTGCTCAGTCTGTGATATTTCCCTGGCCTTGTTCTTGTCATTTCGATGGGTAGGAATGCGGCTCCCGACGCACTCGTTCTCATCGGCCACACGTACGAGTCGACGTCTGCCCGAACAGCTTGAGCGAGCTCGCCCAGTAAGGAGACGTCGTCGTCCCTCGTACGGATGCGTTCGTGGGCGTTGATATGGCGGCTTCCGCCCCGTCGAAGTGATACGAACACAGGTCAGATGTTGACTTTGTGATACTCTGTGGCATTGTCCCGTTCTCTGTAGCCTCGACTCGGACGAACGTGGCCTAGTCATCGTACCGGTCTCCCGTGTAGGTTGACCCCGACATCTGACAGAACGGCACATGTACCCAGTAATCAGTTATCTGACAGAACAGTACATGTTGCTCAGTAATCAGATGTCACTGTCCCTACACGTGTGAGTTCCTAGGTGTTGACGAAGCCATTTCGGAATTGTCGAGACTATGGGGAGCGGAATCGTGACACAGAGCAAGAAATTTTGAAAACTGTGATGTTGTTGTTTTTGTTTTTTAATAAGATTGATTTTAATTTGTTTTATTTTAACGATGTACCACTGAGGGCCTTTTCCACCCGAGGTGGTACATCAATTGTTGTTCTTATCTGTGATATTTTGTCATGCCGCTGTAGGCTTGCTGTTGTGATCCTTCAGCGGTATCGTTCTTAACTGCTTATTGCGGCACTGGTCGGCCTGTGGCTCCCCAGTGACGTAATAAGATTTAGCTTTTCTTGTGTTTTTCTTGTGATATTTCGTGTAAGATTTCTAGTCAGTATTTTCCACTCCGAGGCCCTTTACACCTCGGAGATTCATCGTTGGATTTCAGACCTTGGTGACCGGACGCTCTGGCTAGCCCTTAGCGTACCGCCACCAAGGACTGTCCGTACTTTCTAGGCCCTGGGATGGCAGGGCTCATCGTTGAATTTTAATATGTGTATGTTGTCCATTGTCTATTGCATTTATGTGTTCCTGTCTTTATGTGTTGTTTTTATCTTTACTGAGTTTTGGCGGCGCATGCCCTTAGTAGGCGATGCCGCCGGGTGCTGCTGACCGCGCCATCCACCGGCAGCAGTACCCCAATTTTAATTAAAAAAAAAAAAAAAATAAATAAAAAAAAAAAATAATGTAAACTAAAAAATATTTTATTAACCATAAAATTTAAAATTAATCCTTAAAAATTAGAATTCTGAAAAACTGTAGAGTTTTTAAACTTTATTTAAAACCCTATACTCACTCTCGGCTCTATGTGCTCAGTTCCTTAAATTTAAAATACTAAAAATAAAATTTGTGGATATATAAAACTACTGGAATATCAATTGTAACATGTTACAATTGACACTACTGAATTTGTTACAATTGTTGCAGTGCTGTTTAATTTTATAAAAAAATTCGTAAAATTTTAACTATGATTAAAAAAGCGAAATTGCCTATTTGATAATACTATTTGTTTGCTTGCATTTCCAATAAAATTATTTTACTTCGCAAGTGATGAGGTATTTACTGTAAAAATCAAAAAATTGTCAATCAACTCAAAATTTACAATTAGCTTATATAAACACATTTGGCATTGCTGAGAGAAAACCGCCACATGGTATTAACTGAAAGTTTTGTCGGTAAAGCACAACTTCAGGAGCCACCTTATGATACGCAATACTCCTCAGTTAGGGATTGTAAATTTACCGACTTTTTCATTTACCGGTAATTCGGTAAATTTTCTTAGCAAAACCGGTTTACCGGTAATTTACCGGTATTTTTAAAAACACGGGAGATATAAGAATAAATATTAGAAAAAATAAAAAATAAAAACGTAAAATTAAAGGTCACTATATACAGTATACAAAATAAGATAAAAATTATCTAAAAAAAATTTATCTGTTTGATTTTACGACGTTGTAGGTATCTATAGCTTCCTTCACAGAAATATATCACCCATTATTGTTATTGTTTATTGAAAAATAATCATAAAATATGAATCAATTATAACTACCTACCTGTAATAAAAATTTACTTACCGCTTCTTACAATGTAATGATTTAACGTAATGTTTAATTATTTTGGAAAAAGTACAGCTGATTTCAATAATATGTAACTAAATACAAAAAAGACGCTTTTGTTGCCTAAATATGCATTTTAAAACTGACCATTGCATTGTGCGATTTTATTGTATCATAGAATAGTTTATTATGGATACACAGTAAGGGGTAATTTGATTGTGTACATTTATGTCCAATGAACTTGATCATTCTTCTATGAAATAAAATGTACTTAAAAAAATTTTCAAATATATTATTTTTAATTTATCGAATTACCGGTAAAAAATCAGGGATTTACCGGTAAAAATTTTAAGGCATTTTTAGTAATTTGCCGGTAAACCGGTTTACCAGTTTACCGGTATTACAATCCCTATCCTCAGTAGGATTTTAGTTAAAAAATAAACTTTTTGCAAACAAATTAAAGTTGATTTTTTCATTGATTTTCAATTTTTTTTTTCAAGCTGATGCCATTTTGCAAAAAATTCGCCTTAATAAAACTAAATTACGAAAAAAAATTTTGTTCTGGGCGCTGTTTGATTTTTTTTTGTGTACCTCTGATCACGTATAATATATTTAGTTCGAAAGTTTTATATTGATTGGATTATTCGTTACGAAGAAAACAATTCTCGAATAAAACCTTCTTTTCGGGCATTTCGAGCCAGTGATGTAACGCCTTAAACACTATATATATATATATATATATATATATATATATATATATATATATATATATATATATATATATATATATATATATATATATATATATATATATATATATATATATATACCGTGATTGTAGATAATGGTGCTCGCATCCATATACACAAGTTGTTCTTTACAATAACGAAGCGTTATAGAAATATCATCTGGGAGCACACTATCCCAGAGGAAACAAGCTCACTGTTTCGTTTGTTTTAAGATAACTTTAATGGGTCGTTGCCTTCCTGTCTTGTTTTTGTTTCCACATAAAACACTATAGTCACTCCCGACTCTTCGACTCTCTATTCGAGTACAAACGCAAAAGAAATGCCCCTTATCTCAACGCTTCGTTTCGTTTGTATACAAACAAATACACCTTTCAGTCGGTTCATGCACGTGAATAACCTAATCACAACTTATGCCGACTTTCCGAACGAATTTTTTTTTTTATAATTATTTTTTTTTAAGGTAGTTGGTCGATAAAACGATTTTTTCAAAGGATTCTAACGAAACTTCTCTAGACATTTATTTAACTCAATACCAATATACGAGTCCTTACCGAAAAAAATATTGACCATCCCAATTTTGAGAAAAACGGTTTCAAAGTTTTGTAATTTTAACACGGGCTCTTATGGGAAAACTCTATTTTTTTTTTTTTAATAAAATGAAAACGTGCCAATGGAATTTGATAAAAATTTAATGTTATAAAATACAAAATTACAAACCATATTTAATAACAAATAAAAATTACTGACCACCCCGTTTTTGAAATATAATTTATAATCTCTTATATTGCTGCAACATAAGCGCCCGAAAATTAAAAAAAAACAAGTGATATACAAATATAATAACTGAAAAATATTAACCCTAGAATCATACGTTGGTCTACGAGTCAAGTTAATCATACATCGGCGTCGTTTCGACGAATGGACTTTTTACGGGGAGTTTTAGAGTTTATTTGCAAAAAACATTTTTTTACATAACAATACTATAAAAGCGAACAAAATATTTAAAAAAATTGGATTTGGAAAAATTTCTTAATATAAATATTTATTAATTTTTTTAATCTTTTTATCAAAGCATATTTTCACTATAAAAAATAAAAAATAGATAAATACATCAGTTGTATCATAAAACATGTGTTTCAAATAATTAATTTATGAACTATTATGAGTCAGTGGACATGTGTGACTTTACAGAATGTGAAATTTCTCAGTCATAAATATTCCTATAGATATGTAGTTATTTCCCCATTAGGCACATTTGTAAATTTTCTAAAATTTGTTAGTAATTTTTGGAATAAGATCTCAAAAAATAATAAAAATTAAAATATTTTCCATAAAATAAATTGTTAACCTTTTATTAAGTCACTTGAAACGCATTCTTTAGTTTTCGATTCAATATATTAAAACTTCAGTATTATGTCGTCTCTATAAGTCAAACAGCTGTAATCATCTTTCACATTATCATAATCATTGAATAAATTAATTATAACATACATATCTTTAATAAATTTTAGAAAAATTAGGAAAACTTTTATATGTGGAGTACAAATATGTGGAGTTTAAAAAAAAATATAGGTTAATCATACATCGTCGTCCTTTTGACGCACACTATTTCAGTATAAAAAAACGACAATAGCTATAAACAAAATTTATACGTCTTATGTGTTATAATAACAAATAAATTAGATAACAGAAGTTTCACAGCAAGCAGGTAACGACAAGTTGTAGTATTGGAGCAGGTAGAGAAGTTCGTTCGTCGTTTTGACGAGTACGTATGATTCTAGGATTAATATATTACTTAATTTTTGATAAAAAAAAATTTTTTCGCTGAGATATACTTTTGTATCTGACTATCTCAGAGCAACTACGTTAAATATTCTAATTTTTGTCTACAGTTACGAACAAGAGAGTAAAGTCCAGTTCGTGGTTGATGCAGTGTACGCATTCGCGTACGCTCTGCACGCCCTCCAACGAGACGTTTGCAAGTCTAACGTGGGACTGTGTCCAAAGATGGCATCCTATGACGGTGGCGACTTCTACAAGAATTATTTACTCAACGTTTCATTCATCGGTAAGTCAAACAGTAACCAGATTACTGTTTGTAATTATTTGAAATTTATGAAATTAAATAGTTCGGTTACGAACTAGCTTTCGAGTAATTAACTCATCATCGTCAGTTGAAACATAATTGAAGAGTTGCTTTCTGGATCATAATCCGGTTATGATTCGGAAAAGAATTCTTCAGTTATGTTCTAAGGTAAAAGACCCGGTAATTGACCCTGGCCCAGTTTCTGAACTTTTCAACTTTGTTATAAATTAATAAAAAAACTGTATTTTAAATAAGAAAAAAAATAAATTCTTAATTTAAAGTAATCTATTCTGTGTCTAATGAACAGCAATTTAAAAAGTTTAGAATATATTAACTAAATAAAAAAAAAATTTTAAGTTTAAAATGTGCGTAAAAACTATTTTTTTGGTAGTTTCCTAACAGTTTATGTTACAAAGTACTCATTTTGATCTGTGCAATATTCATCATGTAAGTATGAAAACTTAATTAAAAATATATGAGCAGGTTAATATTTGTTTAAAATTTATTTTAAAATATTTATAAAATACCTTAGAATGATTTTTATTATTGAAATATGAGGGTCAATTACTAGGCTCACTTCTAAAGTGGTATGGCCCAGTTAAATTCTAACCAGTTTTTGTTAGTTATTTTGTTATTTATAGTTATCTTCGATTAGTTTTTGTTATTTTTCATAACGTATATAACATTAAACATTCATTTTTATCAATAAAAAATTATTTATAAATTAAATTTTAAAAAACTGTATTTTTAAATTTAAGAATCAGAAACTAGGCCACTGTCAGGGTCAGAAACTGTCACATGAGAAATTTTGAAGGTCAGAAACTGGGCCCTTTTTGCCAATTTTTAAAACATTAATTTAAATTATTAATTCAATTCAAATAATTATTTTACTTGTATGACTTTATTTTGAAAGCCATAAACTAGTTGATAAAATTATTAATTGTCTCTTAAGTTTAAATTTATATTTATTACTGTCGTTTAACCTCAGCCGTCACTCTTAAAAGGTCAGAAACTAGGCCCGTTACCTTACTTGATGATGAATTAATTACCTGAAAGCTAGCTTGTAATCGAACAATTTTCTTTGAAATTCAACATTTCGTAAACAGGACTCGAAAATGAAAATGATTAAAGGAAGTTTAATTTTATTTTAACACTTTCAGTCTTTTGGTGGTTAGCGTCATTGACCACGTCTCTTAGATCTTTTATATGAAAATTCATGCCATCTAGCGACATGCAACTGAAGTATTATGAACGTTGCATCTATACTTGACATAATGCAACTGATTATCGTTACATTAAACTTGAGCCATAAATAAAGCTCAAAACGGTTCCAACTAGAGATGTCGATTTTAAATCGATTAATCGATGCTTAAAAAATCGATTCTTTTTTCGATTTTTTTCATTTGAATCGATTAATAAAAGTAAGAGATCGGCAACCGATTTTTTCCAAAAATAATTTCATTTTAATCAATTGTATTTTTACAAAGAAACATATGTTAAAATAACTTCTCACTAAAAACGTTATTGTTTATTGTCACCATTGTCACTTTTTACTCGTTGTTATCAAAGAACTCCCCATGTGACTCGATATAACTACATATTATATATACGCACTATCTTGTCCAGTAGCCCCAACAGTATCCAATAGTGGCAATAGCCAATATGTAGACATATTAAGTACTACTATGAAGACTATTAATACAAAAGAAAGGAAGACCACCCATCTGGCAAACGGTCCATTTCGCACAAAAGCAACTTAGAAAATATTTTTTTGTAAGTTTGTTTGAAATTTTTGTATAAACTTGGTTCATTCCATTTCATGGTATTCGTCCTACATATTCAATTATTGTGTTATTTGTTTATTTGCTAAAATTATAATTGAAAAATTAACTCATGGCCTTGGCGTAAGGTGTTCTTACACGATACCCCCCATGTACTATCAATTAAGTCATTTAACAAACTATCAGCTAATTTTATTTAAACTTTTCAAAGTTTCGATTTTTTAGATCGATCTTACACAATCGATTTTTTTTTTTAGCCGATTTTTTTGTGAATCGATTTTTTCAATTTCGATTTAAATCGATCCAAAAATCGATCTTTTTTTTGGAGAATTGACATCTCTAGTTCTCTAGTACCCAAAAAAAGTTTTCCTAACGAGGCGTTACAGCTAATGTTGACATTTAAACATTAACTGCTATCGCACGAACCACTTTCAATTAACAATAACAACAAAAAACTGATCCAGTTACGCCTTTGTTACAGATTTGGCAGGTAGTGAAGTAAAGTTTGATCGCCAAGGGGACGGTTTAGCGCGGTACGACATATTAAATTATCAGCGAGTTTCCGAGAACACCTCCACCTATCATTATCGGGTAAGTTTATAACTGAAAGTAAAATATAAGTAGGGTTGACCGGGGTAATTGTGAATGGATTTTCATGAATTGAGATAAAAACGTTGTTTTAAGTATTTTTTATTTTATATATCACATTACGGTTGATTTATTTTTAATTCTACATTATTCAGGATGCGCCACACAAATTCTGAACAAATTCGTATGAAAAACAGAAATTTTATAAGCCATTCACGTTTCCCCGGTGCTGTTTTGCAAATCTTATGAATATTGGGGTAAAAGTGAATACCATCAGAAAAATTATTTAGAATGGGTTACAAGAGAAGTGAGGTACATCAAAGTAAAGCCCAACTCAAATTCTTCACATTTACCCCACTTTCAAATTTTTTATCATACTTTAGCGGTCACAATTTCTCTTTGTTTAATGCAAGTTACACATACCTCAAATTTGTACAAAAAATCAAGGTTAAATAAAAATAACAAAAATTGTAGGAGCAAATTTATTACAAGCTAGAAATAATATTTTGATGACATTTTGTCATTTTATCATATAAAAAATCAAAAAAATTACATGATTTTCACACAAAAACAAGGAAAGTAAGACTTTTTCAAGGAAATACATTTAGTTTACATGATTTAAAAACAACAATCTATTCGGTCTAATACTATAAACGAAAAAAAAAAATGGTTTTGTGTTAATCCTATTTCCCTTGGACACTCACAGAGACATTGAAAACAAGTAATTTTTCTATTTTTGTAAGTTGTTATTGGGTAAGAGAGCACAGCAATGATTTCGTAGATTGATACACAAAACATATCGCTTTTCACACAATTTTTTTTTTTTTTGTATTGTTGGTACAGCGGAAACTTGTACAATAATGCCACCACCATCTTTATCAACATTTTCAACTTCGAAAAGGACACTACTGAAATTTTTGACCGAATGGTAGCATTTGTGAATGACGTTCACAATTAATTTTAAAATCATGGGGTAATTGTGAATTGGTAATAAATTGTCCAATTTCTTCAGCAGTTAATAAGGAACCCTCTCAAGGTTTAGACCACTTCTTTAAAAGTACTTTTAACCATTTCTTACCTTTTAAAAAAAGAAAATGTATTTAAAAAAAAATTTTTTTGAGGATTGGTCGAAGTAAGATACATAAAATTTTGCAAGGGTTTTTTCAAAATAACAAAAAAAAAAAATACTAATACTTGGAGAATTGTTATTAAATTTTAATAGCATATTAAGAAAGGACAGAAAAATATATTAAAAGTTGATTTTTAACAATATTAATGTTATTTTAGAAATTATAGGCGCCGTTCACAATTACCTCAATTCACAATTACCCCGGTCAACCCTATATCGTGATAATCTGAATTATTGACTAGTGTTGTATGGTAGTCCCGTGAGAGGTTCGTTTATTGGACTAAAAATCTGTTAAAATTAGAAAGTTCATAGTGGCCTCTTTTTCGTCTTTGTTATTCATAAACACGCTAAAATAGTTGTTCGAACATCAAAGTCAGAAATGGTGGTCAATATTTACAACGACAAATACCCCTGTCGCAACGTCCTACATAACATAGCGAATTTTCGATTAAAAAAACTAGTTTTTTATCGGAAACCAGTCGACATAGAATAATAATTCAAAAACCTATTTTATGTGATTTTTCCCATCTTTCTAGTGGTGTAAAGAAATGTGCAAAAACTTTCGAACTTTCGAAAAAATTTCGGCAAAAAACTTATTTTTTCACGAAAAATGTCCAAAAACCATGTTCCGGGCATCGGACCTGTCTGACTGAAAAACTCATCCGAGATTTTCGAACTTTCAAGGGTTTCACTAACAATAAATTTTTGTAAAAATAGGATGTTTCATTCGAACCGGACTCAGGTCGCACCATGAGGATGGCTGTAATAGCTAAATTTTCAACCAATACATTTATGAAAAATTAATACAATATAAATTGGTCGAGTGCAAGTTGGACACACATTTAGTAAGGATACGTCACAATAGCTAGAGTTTTGCATGTATGGTGGATAGGGACCGCATAAAAAAATCGCACAAAAAAAATATATTCAAAAATATAAATAGCTACAAAAAGATTAATTCCGTTCAGATTGTAAAAAAAAACTTTTTTTATGCGATGGATCGGGACCGCATAAAAAAAGTTTCATCGAAAATACATAACTCAAAACGCTCAAAACCTCACAATTTTAACAGAAGTTGCTTTTGTAAACAAGATAAAGTCTTAATTTACACATAGGAACATTTTATTTCATTTTTATAATTTTATGAAAATTTTGAAAAATACATCTGTAAAAAAATTAAATGATGCAATAACTTATGTTCTTATGCAATGTATTGATTAAATGCTTAAAAACCGTTAAAAAGTATTTTTATCAAAGATAGTTATAGTAAATGTTTAAGTTTCTTACTGTCTCTTGATTTTTATTCATATTATGCATTTTAATGGCCATTTTTTACAAACCGCATAAAAAAAGGTTCAGCTGTATTCGACAACGAGCCATAGTGAAAGGACGGGAAAACACCTCAAGAAATTTAAAAAAATTTTTTTGCTCTGTTAAGCCGAAAAATAGACAGACAAACATAACAAAATTATAAGGATTCGAAAATGTTTTGTTCAGAATTCTAAAAAGCGGAAAAATATATATATATATATTTTTGAAAGTTATCTACACCATTTCTCGGAGTTTCTTTTTCGAAATTTTATTTTAAATTGAACAAAAATAGTTTAACCCTTGTTTAACTAAACCGAACGCACGAAGTAGCCGAAATATGTGACATCAAACACATAATATAGACCACATCGGCCACAGACCGCTCACAGTGTCTGCCCACTTCGACAGAATTAACCCTAGAATCATACGTACTCGTCAAAACGACGAACGAACTTTTGTCTACCTGCTCCAATACTACAACTTGTCGGTGCCCGCTTGCTGTGAAACTTCTGTTATCTAATTTATTTGTTATTATAACACATAAGACGTATAAATTTTTTTTTTAGCTATTGTCGTTTTTTTTATACTGAAATAGTGTGCGTCAAAAGGACGACGATGTATGATTAACCTATATTTTTTTTAAAGATTTTGTACTCCACATATAAAAGTTTTCCTAATTTTTCTAAAATTTATTAAAGATATGCATGTTATAATTAATTTATTCAATGATAATGATAATGTGAAAGATGATTACAGCTGTTTGACTTATGGAGACGACATAATACTGAAGTTTTAATATATTGAATCGAAAACTAAAGAATGCGTTTCAAGTGACTTAATGAAAGATTAACAATTTATTTTGTGGAAAATATTTTAATTTTTATTATTTTTTGAGATCTTATTCGAAAAATTACTAACAAATTTTAGAAAATTTACAAATGTGCCTAATGGGGAAATAACTATATACCTATAGGAATATTTATGACTGAGAAATTTCACATTCTATAAAGTCACACATGTCCACTGACTCATAATAGTTCATAAATTAATTATTTGAAAGACATGTTTTATGATACAATTGATGTATTTATCTATTTTTTAATTTTTATAGTGAAAATATGCTTTGATAAAAAGATTAAAAAAATTAATAAATATTTATATTAAGATATTTTTCCAAATCCAATTTTTTTAAATATTTTATTCGCTTTTGTAGTATTGTTATGTAAAAAAAATGTTTTTTGCAAATAAACTCTAAAACTCCCCGTAAAAAGTCCATTCGTCGAAACGACGCCGATGTATGATTAACTTGACTTGTAGACCAACGTATGATTCTAGGGTTAATTAGAAATATGAGCAATAAAATATTTCTTGATGCTATCTGTGTTGATGCTATACGGCCTTTGTTGTAGACTGTACCAACTATATGCAAGCTGCAACCAATACAACCAATATTGAGGCATGAACAGACGATATTAAGTGTTCCGACCTGATTTATATCTGTGATCAGTATTATCATTATCTACTATTGTAGATAATGTAAATAAACAAACACAGAAAAAACGTCACTACCGCCCCCCTCTTTTCCCACTGGATACTCCACAAACTATTTGCATATTTATTTGCGTTAGTATTAGTTAAGGGGGGAAGAAACCTATTTTATAATTTTGTTAAAAAGGGATGATTTGTTGCAATTTTAAAATCTCGCCAACCTTAGAGTCCGGGAAAAAGTAAAAGCAGTTTTTTTTTGTACTTAATTTTTTTTTTTGAGGGGGGCATTTTTCCCAGAGGCCGCCATATTTCTTCACGGTCCTGAACTGGACCTAGAAATTGACAAATTTACCAATTATTGTCGCCAATGAAAACTGGTTAATTTTGGATTTTTTTCATAATATGTAATGCACGTTTAATTAATATTCAATATGGCTAACGTCGATTTCAATACATTTCTTAATAACTTTTTCTTGTACAAGGTGTTTATTCGTTCGATTAAGTGTTAATTTTCGGTGTATTTTGAGAGTTGCGCATTAAAAAACGTAATTTTTTAATAATTGCAACTTTTCAACTAAGTATTAATTTAAATTTTAACAATTTTTCCAAAAATTATTCCTTAAACTTTTTATTGGTCGAATGCGCCAATCAGCTTATTAATATTAACTTTCTGAAAATTCTAGTAGGTAACTACCACGATACATCAATCTGGCACTATTTGCTATACAGGTAGGCCAATTACATGTTATTGTCCTATACCCAATTGTCTTACTACAGCTTACTACGGGCAAGCCATCTCCGTAGTTACAAGAGTTAACAAACCTTTAATTACCATAGTAAATACGACAATTACATAAAAATTCTGTAATTTTCATATATTTTACCAGTAACGTTCAACTAGATAAAAAGTACAGTTTAAAATGGAAAGCAGATTTTGTATTTAAAGTAAGTAAATATTCGCCAATCCACCTTCATCACGACGAAGTTAGTTATTTTCGATTTCCGAAAGCACACGTTTGTAAACATTTTTCTTTTATACGTACGTATATCATATAAATCCGTTTAGTTTGCAATTTTTTAATAATTAGATTCTACGCCACTGAGTTATATATGCATTTAAAAATTGGAACCAAAAATCTAGCGAAACTGGCTAACCTGTATAATATAATATACTAATCAATCAAATGATCTTGGGTACCTACCATTTACATATATATCATTAACATTCACCTGCGGCTTCGCACGCGTAGTGTTTGAAATTGTGACATCATGTTAATACGTACAGCGTATACTTACATTGTGTCATCACTGAGAGTTGTTCGTTTTTTGTTTTGTTCTTTTTTTTTGGGGGGGGGGATGTTTTCCCGGGGTAAAAAGGCTATCTCTGTGCAACGTTTTATTAAGTCGACTGGTTAAATTGTGAGCCGTAAAAAACAAGACAAACAAACAGGACCGGATCTACCCTAAGTGGCGTCCCGGGCACCGTGAAAAATGCCGCCCCTGTCTCTCCCTAAAATGAGAAAGAAATATTTCTTTTTAACTTTTTTTTGCCCTGCAGTAAAATGGTTACAATAGCAACCACGTTCATTTATTTATTTATTTTTTAAGTCAATTTTCAAACAAAAGCCACCCGAAAAGAACCGATGTAAAATTCCATTATTATTCATATGCCATTAGTCCTGACAGGTGTTCTAATTCGATGCTGTCTGCCTGTACGGTCCCCCTTAAATTCAGGTGATTCAACAGTACACATCAAGTCCATCGAAATAGTGCGTTGTCGCATGCCCCTGCCCCCCATAGCATCAGTGAGAGATGTTCACATAATATAAATAGCTTACAGTCATAAAATGTAACACAGCACACGGTTAATAAACACAAATAAACACACTTTATAATACACAGTGCCATTTCCACCGTTTGCACCATTTCAATTGTGTTTTCGTCCTCGCATGAAAATTACTTTATAATAATAGTATATGTTATCTTCTCCTAGCTCTTTGTTGTGTCATACGATACAGGGTGAGTCACGTTTATAAATCTCATAATGTTGAAATGATTGCGAGCCGGTTAAAGTGCGAAATACTTAAGCGAAAAATAAACGCAATTTCGAGAATTGTTTTAATGGGAAAATACTTTTAAGACAAAAAAAAAATTGAATTTTTTTTTACAAAATATTATAATAAAACAACGCAAGAATATATTCCCAAATTTTCAGAAGCCTCTAAACATAAAACATAATCATGAGTGTGTAATGTCATTTATGGCTTCTTTGAATGGCTGCTTCATATGTACTATATACGTATGCATCTATGTATACATCTATACAGGGTGTAAAGTATATAAATCTTGCTACGAAAACAGTGGGTAGATTTCACCCATGTAATTAATATTTGCCAATAAATTTGAACCAAAACTGTTTTTTAACAGAAAAAATTTGATACTAAATATGGGTCGAAAAAGGTACCCTTAAAAAATTTTTTAATCCGCCTCTGACCATCTCGTCTTTGTAAGATAAATTTTCTGTTTTTAAAAAAAACATCTGGAAAACACGTTTACAACATAAACATGTTTACAAAAATTTATTGAATTTTAGTCAATAAAATTACTTTGTATCTTTGATATTAAGAAGATTATTTATGTATAATTTAGTCAGAGCCGTACCTAGAAAAATTTTGAAACATCATGTAGCTAATTAATTTGCGATTTTCTCAAATCGTTAATTCTAAAAAAATTCCTGTGGTTTTTGTGTCTGTAGGGTGCAATGAGTCTCCCCCCAAAAGGATGAGATTTATTATGTTTTCGACATATACATACAAAGTTGAAAATAAACCCTTTAAACTAAATGCATGTAAATTTTCGTAAATTTGTTGGTATAGGATTACTGTAACCCTATTACTTTTGGTGTAAAATGGCTGTACCTTTACTACTTTTGGTACAGAATCGCTGTAACTTGACTACTTTTGGTACAGAATCGCTGTAACTTTACTACTTTTGGTACAGAATCGCAGTAACTTTACTACTTTTAGTATGAAATCACTGTAACTTTACTACTTTTGGTACGGAATCGCTGTAACTTTACTACTTTGGTACAGAACCGCTATAACTTTACTATTTTTAGTACAGAATCGCTGTAACTTTACTACTTTTAGTACAGAATCGTTGTAGCTTTACTAATTTTGGTACAGAATCGCTGTCACTTTACTACTTTTGATATAGAATCGCTGTAACTTTACTACTTTTGGCAGAGAATCGCTGTAACTTTATCACTTTTGGTACAGAATCGCTATAACTTTACTACTTTTGGTAGAGAATCGCTGTAACTTTACTAGTTTTGGTACAGAATCGCTGTAACTTTACTACTTTTGGTACAGAATCGCTGTAACTTTACTACTTTTGGTACAGAATCGCTGTAACTTTACTACTTTTGGTACAGAATCGCTGTAACTTTACTACTTGGGTACAGAACCGCTGTAACTTTACTATTTTTAGTACAGAATCGCTGTAACTACTATTTTTGGTACAGAATCGTTGTAGCTTTACTACTTTTGGTACAGAATCGCTGTCACTTTACTACTTTTGATATAGAATCGCTGTAACTTTACTACTTTTGGTAGTACATATATATATATATATATATATATATATATATATATATATATATATATATATATATATATATATATATATATATAGTACATATATATATATATATATATATATATATATATATATATTCCATTGTGTGCCAAAGTCGTTTCGTTTCTATTATTACATACCGAAATTTGTAAACATGTTTTTCTCGAAACAGCATTTTTAAAATTGGTGGGTACTCTCACTCAAAAAAATACTCGATCGATTTTTTTGGAAATTTACACTAAACAGACTCTATATTATTATCTTCTGAACTAAATGTTTATGTCAGTAGCCGATGCTAAAGAAGCAAGGTTCCCACTGTAACGATTCGTCTCAATATTTAACTCGCCAGATCGTTAAAATAAAACTCATCCTGTATATTTCACTACACAATAAACCAACAAACTTCTACAAAACAGTTTTAATTAGAAAATAACCAGACCCGCCATTATACTAGGCTCTATTTACAACATGAAATATTTGTTTTGTGTACCATGTTTACCCTACTGGCGTTCTCATCCTATGTCGTCCTTATGTCCTTACGTACCGTCTAATTTTTATGGATTAATAATTAAATCACAAGTTGTGTCAAGTGTACACGGAGAGAAAAATCATATAATTTTTGTAGATAAAATTTCAGAAAAATTACCATGCTCTCTTATAATGCGTGCGCGATCGATGACCAAAGTAAAAAATATATTATAGCATGGTAAAATTTAATGTGGTAACACAACTTCTATCACACTCTTATGCATATATGTTATAGTTTAATTCGTGTTGTCGTACTCTTTCATTTGCGCATCTGACCTGTAAAAACTTCGAAGATGCCCGATATTTTCCGACCTTCGATTCTTTATGATGCATACAAAAATGATTGGCGACAATATATTCTAATACTGAAGATAGTGGAGTAATAAAATGATGAATTAAACGATGACCATCCGTTAAGACATTCTAATGAACACTGCTTCGACACCACACGACACCACACCAGCTGACCAGCTACTTGCAGCACCACCAGTCCTGCTATGTGACCTTCATATATGATTGTGTTGATACTTTCAGCAGCTTGCCTCGCTATGTGACAGCGTTGATACCTTCTTTTTCTTTCTTTCTACTTCTTCTTTTCTTCTATTTTAAGACAGCATGGTAATTTCTGTACGAAAAACAATTAAACTGTCGGCAATGGAACTTTTTACTGTGCTGTTTTACAAATTTTATGGAGCTAATATTACGGAAAGAGCATTCTATCCTTTAAATTTTCTATGATTAATTATAATTTTTATATTTTTACCGTACAAAATTGAATATGTTCGCCTTTTACATGTCGATTGTAGTGCTGAGCAGAGTAATTTTTATATGAATTTTCTCTCTGTGTAGACTAGAATCAATTATTGTCACGAAAAAAACTGATTGAGAATTCGACGTGAATTTATATAGATGTCTGTTTTCTCGAGTGTTTTATCTGACTAACGCATACATCAGTTAATATTAATTAGTAATTACAGTAATTTACTAATTAACTAACATTTCAATTGTCAGACTCTACACATCAAAATTATGTATTCTTCACAGTAATTCAATCATTCACGTTTACTATTTAACACTTAATCAAATTAACTTAGTCAACCACCTTAAGGTACCATCACAGTGTAGAATTTTGAAAAAAAAATAATTTTTTTTTTTTGGTCTTATCTTAAAATACGTACAGTTGTGCATGTTCTCTGAAAATTTCAAATTGAAATTCGAATTATTACGGTCGCTACTCTGTGGATCGATTGGCGCTTTTTGGCGGGATGTTATACCACTTTATATTCAATCTTTCCACAACCAGTGAACGTATAAGATCAATTGTTATCACCACAGTATCACATTTTTGTTGAAACAATGATCTGAAACAATTTTGAGACAAACTTTAAACGCGTATGTCTCGAAATGCCCTTTTTAAAAACGGTACCCACTCTCAGAGGGAAAGTTTCCAAGCTATAAGTTTGAAATATTGATAGAATATTCTTTATTCCAGTCTCCATGTACCTATGGAAGCTTCTTTTTTTAAATCTTCCTATTTTTTCACACGGAAAACTGTTAAAAAAAAACCTAAATTTTGTACTTTTGATTCAAACCGCCGCCATTTTTTCAAATTTAAAAAAAAAGTAAAAGTTCTCCATCGGAACATAGCGTCTTACCTACAGATTGATAATCTATTTGATTTTTTTTTCGGATGAAAACTGCGGCCACAATCATGGGCACCAATAGCCACCCTTTTTTAAAGACACTTTTTTCAAAAAATTATAATAATTATAAAAAATAAATAAAAATGAATAAAAAAAATATTTTTGTATTGTTAAATAGTGATATTAATCGTAAAAAAAATTCATCCCCATTTCCCTATCCGATCCATCTGAAAAAAATTGCGAAAATTGACTATTTTTCGGTCCATTTTAAATGAGTTTTAAATGAATTTTCCCGTGAACGTACGGTAGCAAAATAAGAAAAACTTATTTTAAAATCAGATTCTTTTTATCGTTTTTACGAAACAGGAAAGTCACAAAGTTGAATACACGTCTAAAGTTAAATGTAATTTGTTTTTTTTATATAAGTTGAATGAAGTTAGTTAATAATGTCGTTTTTTTTCAAACGATTTACTGCATTTTTCTTTTTCAAATAGAAGAGAAAGAAATATTTACTCCGTTTTCAATTTCAAACCAATTTATTTTAAATGATTTTTTTTTTAATACTTTCATTTCGAATAATTTCTACATAATCAAATTAATAGTTTGATAATTAGAAACCATGTTTTTATTGATCTCTAGACTACGATTAAAATTCAGTGTTAACTTGTTTTTGACTTTTTAATTCACATTTGTCACGACACTCGTATTTTACAGTATCATGTATAATGTAATGGATTTAACGAGACCCGATACAACTAAATCGGTTCAAATGTTTAAAAGTTATGGTCGCATAAAAAAATTCACACACATACCCACATGTGCCCTAATTTTGAATGTAGTCTACGTAAAATCAAAATACCCGTATCGCAGCATCCTCCATAATATCGAATTTTCACTTATAAAAATTACTTTTTCTTGTTTACATACCATAACGTGTAATGTTTCGTTCGAGAGTTATTATCAAAATAGAAAGATAACAGCAGTTCTATATCAAGAGTAATAAGATTACAGCGATTTCGTATCAAAAGTAGTAAAGTTACAGCGATTCTGTGCCAAAAGTAGTAAAGTTACAGCGATTCTGTACCAAAAGTAATAAAGTTACAGCGATTCTGTACCAAAAGTAGTAAAGCTACAGCGATTCTGTACCAAAACTAGTAAAGTTACAGCGATTCTCTACCAAAAGTAGTAAAGTTACAGCGATTCTATATCAAAAGTAGTAAAGTGACAGGGATTCTGTACCAAAAGTAGTAAAGTTACAACGATTATGTACCAAAACTAGTAAAGTTACAGCGATTCTGTACTAAAAATAGTAAAGTTACAGCGGTTCTGTACCAAAGTAGTAAAATTACAGCAATTCTGTACCAAAAGTAGTAAAGTTACAGCGATTCTGTACCAAAAGTAGTAAAGTTACAGCGATTCTATATCAAAAGTAGTAAAGTGACAGCGACTCTGTACCAAAAGTAGTAAAGTTACAGCGATTCTCTACCAAAGTAGTAAAGTTACAGCGATTCTGTACCAAAGTAGTAAAGTTACAGCGATTCTGTACCAAAGTAGTAAAGTTACAGCGATTCTGTACCAAAAGTAGTAAAGTTACAGCGATTTTGTACCAAAAGTAGTAAAGTTATAGCGATTCTGTACCAAAAGTAGTAAAATTACAGCGATTCTCTATCAAAAGTAGTAAAGTTACAGCGATTCTATATCAAAAGTAGTAAAGTTACAGTGATTCTGTACGAAAAGAAGTAAAGTTACAGCGATTTTGTACCAAAAGTAGTAAAGTTATAGCGATTCTGTACCAAAAGTAGTAAAGTTACAGCGATTCTCTATCAAAAGTAGTAAAGTTACAGCGATTCTATATCAAAAGTAGTAAAGTTACAGTTATTGTGTACGAAAAGTAGTAAAGTTACAGCGATTCTGTACTAAAAATACTAAAGTTACAGCGGTTCTGTACCAAAGTAGTAAAGTTACAGCGATTCTGTACCAAAAGTAGTAAAGTAGTAAAGTTACAGCGATTCTGTATCAAAAGTAGTAAAGTTACAGCAATTCTGTACCAAAACTACTAAAGTTACAGCGATTCTGTACCAAAAGTAGTAAAGTTACAGCGATTCTATATCAAAAGTAGTAAAGTTACAGTGATTCTGTACGAAAAGTAGTAAAGTTACAGCGATTCTGTACTAAAAATAGTAAAGTTACAGCGGTTCTGTACCAAAGTAGTAAAGTTACAGCGATTCTGTACCAAAAGTAGTAAAGTAGTAAAGTTACAGCGGTTCTGTACCAAAGTAGTAAAGTTACAGCGATTCTGTACCAAAAGTAGTAAAGTAGTAAAGTTACAGCGGTTCTGTACCAAAGTAGTAAAGTTACAGCGATTCTGTACCAAAATTAGTAAAGTAGTAAAGTTACAGCGATTCTGTACCAAAGTAATAAAGTTACAGCGATTCTGTACCAAAGTAGTAAAGTTACAGCGATTCTGTACCAAAGTAGTAAAGTTACAGCGATTCTGTACCAAAAGTAGTAAAGTTACAGCGATTTTGTACCAAAAGTAGTAAAATTATAGCGATTCTGTACCAAAAGTAGTAAAGTTACAGCGATTCTCTATCAAAAGTAGTAAAGTTACAGCGATTCTATATCAAAAGTAGTAAAGTTACAGTTATTCTGTACGAAAAGTAGTAAAGTTACAGCGATTCTGTACTAAAAATACTAAAGTTACAGCGGTTCTATACCAAAGTAGTAAAGTTACAGCGTTCTGTACCAAAAGTAGTAAAGTAGTAAAGTTACAGCGATTCTGTACCAAAAGTAGTAAAGTTACAGCAATTCTGTACCAAAAGTACTAAAGTTACAGCGATTCTGTACCAAAAGTAGTAAAGTTACAGCGATTCTGTACCAAAAGTAGTAAAGGTACAGCCATTTTACACCAAAAGTAATAAGGTTACAATAATCCTATACCAATAAATTTACGAAAATTGACATGCATTTAATTCAAAGGGTTTATTTTCAACTTTGTATGTATATGTCGAAAACATATTATGTCGGTAACTCTATTTAATAATCACAGTTCCATAAGGATCTATCATCGGTTTAAAGCTGCCAAGTTTTTCAAGTTAAAGGAAGATCCGCTAAAAAAAAATAAATCGATTTTCTTCTTCATAATTATGTTTCTTAAGGTGTTAGAAATATTCTCTTAAAATTTTATTTCAAAAAAATTAAAAATCAAAAAGTTATGGCCATTTTAGTGTACGCACTTTACTATAATTAAATTTAAAAAAAAAAAAAAAATACTATTTTCTTGAAAGTACATTTTTCAACATGGTTCCTCGTGTATCACAAAAAATATTTGAGATATGGACATAAATCAAAGTGCATGTTATTCCTCGATACTGTCATTTTAGCAGGAACTAGGATCTTTTGATTCCGTAATATATTTTCAAAATGGCGGCAGTTTATAGTCGAGAAAAAGCGGTGATTTTTGAAAATTTATTTTTAAAATTCGATTTCTTGTTGATTTTTTATTATTTTTCTTAGATCCTAGTTAGTGCCATAACTGTATATGTATATTTTCAGAAAATTCTTGATTTTTTTATTTTGGTTCACTGGGGATTTCAGAACGTGAGGGGCTATCAAAGTGAAAAAATCTCGCAGTGTCCACTTCAAAACCATTTATACTCAGCTCATTTTTGATTTTTTTATAATCTTAATACATGTTGAAACAATATTTAGTTTTATAAAGAAATATTTATTTGTATGAAAAGGAAATAATAATCGCGAATAATAATTTGGCGAATCTCTCCTTAACTCATTTTTCTTTAAGTAACTGTGTAAAAACAATAAAATATATAAACGGGACTATTACTTCCAAATCAAGTAAATACATTTGATTGTGACGCCACCAATTAATCACTTTCCGATGGTGGGAAAGCTGTGTAAAAACGTCGAACCAAGTATGTAAAGAACGTAAATTACATGAAATTGTTGTACCTCGTACGACAGAAAATATCTTATCTTCTCTGTGCTTCTCTATATAAGCACTTGAATTTGAAGAAGTGTTCTAGAAAATCATATTTTACGTGTCATAAGATTAATTTTCTAATATTTGTTGTCATAAAAATGCGTGGAACAGAATCAAAAATAAATGATATCGGTGCCGATAAAGATACCAAATAAAAACGACATATTATTATATCTGTCACACAATTTAGGTACAATACTTAACACGCGTGAAATAATATTTGCGAGGAGGCAAGCGGGGAAAGAGGTTTAAAAAAAAATGTTCAAAATAACACATGCTATCAATTACCAAAAAAAAAAAAAAATGTTTTATAATTCTGACAATTAAATAACAACAGTATCAAGACAACCGTAATGGAACCGTGTAGGGGCCAGACATACACCACAAATCAAAAACTTGCCAAGTGCGTACCGAACGCGTACTTAGACAGAGTTCTTCAGTGGTAAGAAAACTGGCAAAGTGCGTGTTTGATGCACCAATATATAACAGAAATCATAACACCATTAGAGTTTTGAAATGTTTCATCGGAATCCAAAATAGGTGAATATATTCGACAATGTTATTGGCACGTGTTACTTGAGAGTCAATAAGATAAAATACCCGTGTCGCAGCATCCTGCATAACATAGCGAATTTTCGTTTATGAAAGTTCGTTTTTCTTGGAAACTAGTTGATATAGAATAATAGTTGAAAGACCTTTTTATGTGATTTTTTTCTCCTATTTCCAATGATATGATAAAATTTCACAAAAAATTTTTTAAAAGGGGGAAATTTTGGCAAAAAACTAATTTTTTTCACGAAAAATTCCGCAAAAACCATGTTTCGGGAATTGGACGCGTCTGGCTAACTAGTGATGAGCAAATGCAAGACCAAGACCAAGACTTGGCAGTCTTGGTCTTGTTCTTGCATTAAGAATCTTGGTATTGGTCTTGCTAGGGCAGTTTGAGTCTTGGTCTTGGTCTTGGTCTTGCAAAATGCAGTCTTGGTATTGGTCTTGGTCTTGGTATTGCCAAAGAATCTTGCACTTTCTTGCATTTTTTTATTAGCGAATTTTTTCCTTCTAAAATCAGAATTTTCTCTCTTTACGGTATTAATTATACTTTTAAACCATTTAAATAATTTAGTAAGAGTCTTGCTTTTTTCTTGCTATAATCTTGGTCTTGCTCACTTGAGTCTTGGTATTGGTCTTGCAGCCATACTTATAGTCTTGGTCTTGGTCTTGGTCTTGCAAAATGCAGTCTTGGTCTTGGTCTTGCAAAAAATGCAAGACCAAGACAAGACTGCAAGACCAAGACTAATTTTGCTCATCACTATGGCTAACGAACTTGTTCAACGCTTTGGCACTTGCAACATACTTTAGTGCAAAATTTCATTTACTGCGGTCATTTTCTCTGGGGACAATGCTAGTACATATCTGTATTTTTTTTTTTCAAATTTGCTAAACTCACAAATATTTTGCAAACAGGGCTTAAAAGAATAATAAATGGAACCTCAACGATACGCTACCTAAAATTTTTCATTCCCATTTTCCAACACGAGAAAGTATCCGAAAAAATTTAAACTGCAAAATAAAATTTCATTTTCATAGGCCAAAAGATGTAAGAATTACGGAAAGTATGACGGACGTATTCACAAATCTTTTCTTCGGGACCCTAAAAATAGAAATTGTACGAATAGAGTAGGTGGGAACACAAAACCTGATAGATGACAAGTAATTTGAAAAGATCATAAAATACATCTTTTTTCGGAAATTTTAACAAAAGCAAATATGACAACTGGAAAACAAATCTTCCGCACTAATGCGCGCCCGGGACAAAACGGGGTCTCCGAACAAATCCACGCATACTTACAGAACCCAAAGATTCTCCATTCCCCCGAGCTCACACCATCCAGTACTCTGATACCATCCATTTAATACATAATTAATCACCGTCACATCTGTAGAACATGACACAAATAATTGTCGATACAGGGTGTCACAGATTCATCCCATCCCCCTTACTCCCCCCCACGCCACGCCACGCCACAAAAATTTACTATGTAATTATTTTCGTACATGTTTGCATTGCAGGTGGTCGGTAAGTGGGTGATGAATTCGCTACATCTGAATCTGGGCGATCTGGTATGGAACAATGGCAGCAGTGTACCGCCGCCGTCCGCTTGCTCGCTACCGTGTGAACCGGGCATGATAAAAAGACAACAGGTTTGTATTGTTCTGTTGATTTGTTTGTTTCATAATATAATTTCAATTAAAATTATGCCGTTCTCATTTACAAATTCACCGTCACAATATTCCCCTGTGCCCCGGCACGCGTCACCTATACGTTGTAACCACGTTAACATAGGGGAAACACAGGAGAGATGGCGCCGTTGCAATTGTGTCATTGTACGCATGCTCAACTGTACGATTCTCATCTCAGTACACGTGTTTAAGGGGGACCACTAGTGTGACCGTAATTTTTTTAAAGAAAACTACTGTATGGGATGTATTAATATTTTAAGGATATATTCGCTGATATATAATAAATTCATGATAAAATTTTTGGACTAAAAAATTGAAAATACAGTGAGTTATTCACGATCTCCCAAGGCTCCAAAAAAAAAAGTTTCCCCACTGCTGCATCGATAGCGACCTTCACAATGCCTGAAATAAAAAGACCAAAAAGCCTAATAAACTAGAAGGTATTGCCCGTGCCATGAACCTCAACCGAAAAAAACGTTTTTTAAAAAAAAGTTTCAGAATTTGTCCGAAAATTTGATGATTTTTCGCCTGCAAAAATTACAATTTTTATTCGATCGGAAAACTGGAGGTTTATGGCACGAAGAAACATATATAAAAAAAGGTGCAATAAGAATCAACTCGATCGGATGATTTGTCTTCAAGTTATAACTGCAGCAAATTTGAAAAATGTAGTTTTTGTTTACCTTTTAGTTTTAATCACTGAGAATTTTTACTAAAATTATTTACGATGTACTCACTATAACGGTCATAGTAAAACTAGATGAGTCGTTTAAATCTGCCAGGGTCTAGCTTCTCCACAACATGTGACTGGCAGCCACGTCCAGAAACTCCCGAACTATCAACCTTCATACATTTCTCATTACCTCAAAGTTAACAATGAAAATCAGAATCCGCTATTCGGATGGCTGTAACTCAAAAACTATTTGAGATATGCACTTGAAATTTTGGTATGTTATTTTTAAAGGTATAGACTATCGAAACATTTTCCAATTTTTTCAAAATGTCACACTAGTGGTCCCCCTTAAATGTGCTTGTTCATATCAGTGCGGTCTAGTTAATACGGTCAGATTTCAATTACCGTCAGTTGGGACGAATGTAGACGATTTTTTCAGTTTTTTGGCAATAAATTGTTTAGAATTTATCTAAAAAATTCTAAAAAAATAATTTAAATGCTTTAATATCACGAGCACATAGGGCAGTAATAAAAATATCAAAATTGGTACTGCAACATTTTTTTTCTTTTGCTTATATAGTGTCTAGATTCGCCCCTATGTGTGGGGCGAATCGAGACAGTGTTTTATTTGCAATATAAATCACATTCAGTCATGCATATGGGTAAAATCGGACATAAAAAGATAAAAATAGCTGAATTTCAAATCTGAATGACTTTTGATGGGTGGAATAAAACATTTTGGATTTAAATGAATTTTATTTCGATTTGCCTTTGAGTCTATCATGCAAGGTCGATTTGGGAACATGGAAATATTCAATAGCTTGTCTGAGCGATTTTCTTTTATTTTTAATATCGGAAAGCAAGGGCGCAACAATTACATATCTACAGGGGCTCTAACAAAAATTTAAATTATCAAATTTTTTGATAACGTTCTCAAATAACAATGGAAAATGTTGTAATAAAATGTCGTCTCCGAAAATTTGATTTTCAAATAAAAAATATTAGTAAACCACTAAAAATTTTACTTTTTAATATAAATAAAATAAATTGAAGGAAAATTTCCAGATAATTTTAGGGGGTCCGGACCCCTTGGACCTCCCCGGTTGTTGCGCCTCTGTCGAAAAGAGCCCATTTTATGTTATCTAGACTACAGTTTATGTAGTTTATACCCACTTTCTTTTTATACTGACGCAACATGGTGTATGAATTCGCTTCAACTATAGACAATTTTTTGTCAATCAATTTATAAAAAAAAAAAATTAAGCACAATACAGCTTTCATTTTTGGTACATATATTGTCAAAAAAACGCCAAACATTTTGTTGCCAGTCCCTACTTTATGTATATAACTGTTTTTTTTTTGTACAGCAGTTTCTTTACAAGATTTCAAAACGCGCGTTATTTTTAACAATTATAAACAATGCGCCTGTAAAATAACAAAATACAAAGATGTCACGTTCACCGCTTTTTTTTGATGACTAACTCATAACTGACAAGATTCAGTAACATAAATTGATCTATGACCTTGTACGGTCATAACACTGACGAAGAAATATCGAGAGGCAGCTCTGTCTAGATTCGCCCCAACTGATGGTAGGTCATAAAAAACCCTGAACTGTTTTGATATTGATATTCATATTTTGATTCACCTGACTACGCATGCTTATAGGTAAGCAATTTCAAACTTGTTGTATCAGTCACGTACAGGTACTTCAATATCATCATTTTTATCATACAACTTTAAAATCTGAACGTACTATGCCACGTGCCACAATTCGGTCAAATTACGATCATATTACTCACTGTTCCATCTCTCTTACTCGTGTCGCGACCACCACACACTTGCCCTATTCATAGGCGTCAACAAGTAACAAGTTGATTTTCAATTAGCATAATACTGCTACTCGTGTCTTGCATTTTAATTTTGTCAAATGCAATGAGTTAGTTGCGAGCAAATTTGCCCACCATCTACATCGGTTCGTACAAAGTGAATCAACAACACAAATCGATATTTATAATATAAATGTTTTGTGCCAAAAAGTCAATCTTGTCACGATCGCATAAAACCACAATCAGCGTATACAACAATATCGTCGTCGGCATTTGTTGCCCGGCAAAAAAAAAATCTCTTATATAATTAAGATGTATTGTTATATAGAGAAAATTAGTGTCAGGATTTGGCGCACATCTTGGCCTGTATTTACTTCCAGACGGAGACATATAAACAAATATACAACATATGTGGAGCTTATTTTCAAAAAGCAATTTCTAACAAAATGTAATCTTCGAGTAAAAAATGAGATTTTCTATATCTAACGCCAGCAAAATTTTTACGAATTTTAATACCAGTGAATAATAAAGTTGCGATGCTATAGAGAAGAACCTCAGTTAGTATAAAAATCTAATTCAAATTAATCCCCTTAAAAATGTGAAAATAAAACATTATGATATTTTATTTTGAAAACAAAATTGCAAAAAAGAAATAAATTCATCGCCTAAAATGAAAATAAAAATGAATAATATTCAATATTTTTCCCACGCAATTAGTATTACGTTAATTTTTAACCTCACAGTCTTTCCCAATGCAGTCACATTCATCTTCAACTTGCTTTTCGTATTTTTTTTTTCTTTTGTTATGGCTTTTTAAAAATTGTTAGTAAAAATTAAATTTTAAAAATTTTTCCTACCTTCATATAAATAAAGTCATCTTACTTTGTTTGAAAATGGGCTTTTAAGCTTGAAACAGATGTCACAATTAAAAAATAAACATGATTTTTTTGCTAAGTAAAATATTTGCTTTATTTTATAAAAATATTGAATAGCATAGAGTAATTTAGACTTATCTATTTTTCTCTTCCTTAAAGACTTGTAGTACTTTCTTCTTTTTGCTTCCGGTATTTTTTTTCAGACACTAATGGTAGTAACGCTACTTATATTATCCATGATGCTATTGTGCAACAAAAAATGAGTTAAAAGGTTTAAAGCGTAATATTTTCTGTTGGGTTTGCCATTCCAGTTGTATTTTTCCTTTACTAAGGTACGTTTATGCACGTTAACAATTTCAAAATAACGGTCATTATTTAATTCAAGAAATTAAAGATATTTCAGTTTGAAAATAAAATTTCAGAAATTGCGTTTTGAAAACAAATTTTTATTCAGATAAGGTAACGGGCCTAGTTTCTGACCTTTTAAGAGTGACGGCTGAGGTTAAACGACAGTAATAAATATAAGTTTCAACTTAAGAGACAATTAATAATTTTATCAACTTGTTTATGGCTTTCAAAATAAAATCATGTAAGTAAAATAATTATTTGAATTGAATTAATAATTTAAATTAATGTTTTAAAAATTGACAAAAAGGACCCAGTTTCTGACCTTCAAAATTTCTCATGTGACAGTTTCTGACCCTGACAGTGGCCTAGTTTCTGATCCTTAAATTTAAAAATACAGTTTTTTAAAATTTAATTTATAAATAATTTTTTATTGATAAAAATGAATGTTTAATGTTATATACGTTATGAAAAATAACAAAAACTAAATAAATAACAAAATAACTAACAAAAACTGGTTAAAATTTAACTGGGCCATACCACTTTAGAAGTGAGCCTAGTAATTGACCCTCATATTTCAATAATAAAAATCATTCTAAGGTATTTTATAAATATTTTAAAATAAATTTTAAACAAATATTCACCTGCTCATATATTTTTAATTAAGTTTTCATACTTACATGATGAATATTGCACAGATCAAAATGAGTACTTTGTAACATAAACTGTTAGGAAACTACCAAAAAAATAGTGTTTACACACATTTTAAACTTAAAATTATTTTTTTTATTTAGTTAATATATTCTAAACTTTTTAAATTGCTGTTCATTAGACAGAATAGATTACTTTAAATTAAGAATTTATTTTTTTTCTTATTTAAAATATAGTTTTTTTATTAATTTATAACAAAGTTGAAAAGTTCAGAAACTGGGCCAGGGTCAATTACCGGGTCTTTTACCTTATTTCTTTTTGAAAATAAACTTAAAATTTGATGCCCTTTTTAGGTACTTTACAGTCAGTTTTGGAAAAAGATTTCCGTTTAGAATAATGGCTTTCTAAATAAAGTTTACAAGTCTATATTAATCTCAAAACCAGTTTTTTCTCAGTAATTGCTTTTTGAAAATAAACTCCACATATACATGTATAGCACCGAATTGAAACAGTTGGTAGTACTGCATTCCTTACATGTAATACGTACACGAGTGGAACTGTTGGAGCCATAAGACCGTAGGGATCGTACCATTCAACCACTACATCGCAACAATTACTCATTCCATCGCGTCAAATGTGTTCTATCAGTGCCTCGCCATGTTATGTGTACACTACTTAGAGGGAAACGTAATCGATCCTATTACAATGTACCCGTTGTCTACTTAATGTAACGCTTTTCAATAATTACATGAAAATTCACAAACATAACTAAAAACTCAAATTACACTTATACGATTTAAGGGGAGAAATATATTTTTAAAAGAAAAAAAATGAATTTTTTGAAAGATTTAAATGTATTTGTTCCCTTAACGCGATATTCCAGTCCAAACACGTGAATTTCGACCATTTTTTCAGAGTTTCTATTGCAAAAATTATTATTTAAATAAAAAAAAAATTATATTATTTTAATAAATAAATCATTTTGCTTCCGAAACTACTAAAGTAACGGAAACATTGTGTGATCTCTTTTGAAAAATAAAAAATTTTTTCCCTCCAAAATAAAATTTTTTACACACATTTTACGTTTTAGAGCTTCCTGAACAATTTTGGTTTGGTGTCTGTCCGTCTGTGTGTTACCAGTTTGCACCAGGTGGCATAACTTCTGAACTATTCGATTGTTTTTAATGAAGTTTTCAGAAATTATGCAGTTTGGCTCCTAGATGGTCCCCTATGAATTTAATCGACATCGGAGTAACGGTAGCTATGCCGCTACCATGCCATTCGATTAATATACTAAATTGCTTTATGTGGCATAACTTCTAAACTATTCAATTCTTTTTTATGAAATTATCAGAAATTATGCGGTCTGGTTCCTAGATGGTTCCCTAAAAATTTCATTGCATTCGGAGTAATAGTATCCACGGTGCTACCATGAAATCCCATTAAATGTCAATATTTTATTTACTGCTAGTCCCACTTCGCTCAATTATTTATGAATCGTTTTGTTTATTTATATTTATTAATTTAAATACTTATATTAAATTATACAAAGATATATTGGACATTAAATTACCAAGGTGCTTTTACGAGTACGAGGAAGCTGTGTGCCACACCCCATTGGCAGCGTATTTATAACTAGTACAACTAGTGTTCGGTTGACGATCACTCTAGAACTGCTCGCGATATTTAACAAAACGCACGGTATATTATGAACCATTCGATGTAAAAACTAAACACAATAAATGTATATAATGTATACATCAAACAATTTACTTAACTGCACTAGAAAAGGATCAAATTCCGCTTCCAGCATCCACATATCCATCTCAAACACATCTCAAATTGGTCTTGGCATATTTCATTTCTCTTATTAACACTGCTGCTAAAAAATGATCGCCCTAAACGTTATTAGATATGGCGCCACTTGGCAACGCGATGTAATTGCCTATGTTCAGGGGCAAATAAGATCATTGTGTTTATTTGACAGTTTAAAAAAATGAACTGACCTGTTTAAAAAATAAACTATTTAACTGACCTGTTTAAAATATTAACTGTTTTGTTTAAAATATCCCTGGCACAGGATCCAGCATAATATGATGAATTTATCAAGATTTACTTTTAACGGTATAATTTCTTATCACATAGAATAGGTGTATATTTTATTTAAAAAAATAAAACTTTCAAACCAGTTTGCCGAGAGTAAATTTTCTGAACGTTACTATACATTTATTTACAAAAATTAAGTACGTTTTGTTCAGAAAAAATTTTAAATTCAAAAAAGTAAAAGCAAAAAAAAATCAGATCAGTTCATTTGTCTGTACTACCAAATAAAGGTAATGTTCTTACTTGTCCCTGAATATAGGCAATCACATTGCGTTGCCAAGTGACCACATACCTAACTCACGTCTTTAAATTGTAGGGTGACACATGCTGTTGGATCTGCGATAAGTGTGAAGAATACGAGTACGTGTACGACGAGTTTACGTGCAAGGATTGTGGGCCAGGTTGGTGGCCGTACCCGAATAAATTGAGTTGTTACGAGTTGGATCACCGTTACATGCGTTGGGACAGCGCGTTTGCTCTCGTGCCCATTGCAATATCGTGTTTCGGGATCATATTAACGCTGATTGTCGTCGGTCTATTCATTAAGAATAATGACACACCGCTAGTGCGAGCGTCCGGTCGCGAATTGAGCTATATGCTGTTGTTCGGGATCATGCTCTGCTATTTGAACACGTTTGCTCTGATTGCGCGACCATCGATTTTTACGTGTGTGACTCAAAGATTCGGCGTCGGTGTCGGATTCTCGATTATCTACGGCGCGCTATTGACAAAAACGAATCGAATTTCGCGTATTTTTGACTCGGCTTCGAAATCGGCTCAACGTCCCAGCTACATTAGTCCCAAGTCGCAGGTGATTATCACGTGCAGTTTGATCATGGTGCAAATATTGATCACGATGATTTGGATGTTGGTGGAACCGCCCGGTACCCGTTTCTATTATCCGGATCGGCGTCAGGTGATTTTAAAATGTAAAATTCAGGATATGTCGTTCCTTTTCTCGCAACTGTATAATATGTTGTTGATCACGATTTGCACCGTTTATGCCGTCAAAACACGCAAGATTCCGGAAAATTTCAACGAGTCAAAATTCATTGGATTCACCATGTATACTACATGCATCATTTGGTTGGCTTTCATACCAATCTACTTTGGAACTGGTAATTCGTTTGAGGTAAGTTTCAGTTTGTGTACTTTGCATATGTAAGATTATAAGCAATGTTCCCACGCGGACTATCGTTACAGTGTTATTAGTCTTTCAAACTTACAACTTTTATTAAATTATCATCCCCATAAATGTGCGTTGTATATTTTTATAAGTGAAATATTCACGAAAAGTTTTAATTTCCCTACACGAAAATTTTAATATTCATATAAACAAAATCTTAATAAAAAGTTTTTCATACGATTTTCATATATTAACGTAAAACTATTCACAAACGCATCGTCGGATAATTGTTTATGAAAGCGATAAAACTTTTTTCACAGTTTTATTGCTGGAAGAATTAATATTATAGTCCAAGAGAATATTTCCGAAATCGTCGGAAACTCTATCCATTTCAGAATTTTGTAAAGAGTTCAGAAGATAAATCTAAAACTTACTAGACTTTTGTGACCCAAAGTGACGCCTATTTTTCTTTTCAATTTTAAATAGACCTGAAAGACTTAAATCGAAACAAAATATAAACGATATTCACTGAAAGAAGTGTCAAGAATACAAAATTTTGACGTTCAAGTATGGCGAAAAGCGAGATACAAAATTTTGGTAGACCCATTGGCACAAAAATTACAAATTCGACCCTGCTCAACATAAATACTTACTGTCAAATGATATTATTATAGGCTTTCGTTCGGTATACATAATTAAAATTAAGGGGAGGTTTACTCGAGAGTCCTTAAAAATTATGTATTTTTCGAGAATTTTTTTCTCAAGTACGGAAGTAAATATCAATTTCAAATTTTGTGCACATATTTATTAAGTATTAAACTATACAAAAAAAAATTTTCAAGGAAAAATATAAAAAATTGTCCATTTTATAGATACTGCAGTGTGACGGACATGCCTTGTTGGCGGACATCCTAGCGCCGGTAATAAACCACCGAAATCCAAAAACAAAAAAGATTTATAAAATATATGAAGAGTACCGGCACCTCGACCTATAATATCAATAAATTGCTGAAAGAAAATTGAAAGAAAATGATTACGATTTTTATCTTATTTTTCGCTCTTTAAAGTAAACTTAAAAATTAAAAAAATATTGAAAGTGTATTGAACTTAGGTAGAGGTGCCGAAGAATTGAATTATCTTTAAAATAAAAAATTAAAAAAAACGATCCATCGAATAGTTTTTGAGTTATCGTGCCCGCCAGTTCCAAAAATGTAGTTCCCAGATATTATAAAATATATATAAAGAAACGTATTTTCAAAATCTTATATTTAATGCTCATTATTGCGTGAACTACGTTTTTTGAATTTTTTTTATAGAAAGCTGGATTCGGTTAATGTGCAAAAATCTTGTTTTTAAATTATTTTCAGTAAAATCACTTTGGGAACATATTCTACACATAATTTGCTATCAATCTCGGCAAAAAAAATCGATTTTTTTTTTTATCAAATCTCAAGTAAACCTTCCCTTAAATTACTTTCACCAAAATCACTTTGGGAACATATTCTACACATAATTAGCTATCAATTTCTGCAAAAAAAAAAATCGATTTTTTTTAACGACTCTCAAGTAAACCTCCCCTTAAATCTATTAAGGATAGATTTCACAACTTACTTTCAAAAGATCAACTTTTTACGTCGTTATAAGTCAGATTCACTGTAATTATTTCTTCTTCTATTAAAAAATACTGAGTATTATTTGCTCTTTTTTTTTTAAACGTACAGATATGGAATGAGAAGTAGGCTTGAAATAATAAAGTTTATAGCCATTATTCAACGGAGAGTCAAATTATTTTATAGACATTACGGGCTTCACCGTACATCGGTTGTTTTATGGATTTTTATGGCACTAAGAGATTGTGGACTATTGTTTAAACATAATGACGGTATAATTAATTCGACTTTAATTTGCAATTAAATTTTTGAAATTGAATTAGAAATAAAAATGTTAATAGTTTTAGTCGAGACAGGATTATTTTAACAATTGCTCTCTGTGCGAAAAAATAAAAATTATCCACATCGGGCCTATAATAACGCCAATAGGTATTCGGACGATTAGGAACGCAATGTAACTGTCCGTTTTAAACAGATCTGTTAACTGTTCGGAACGGCTTTGAACTGGTCAGTTAACTGCTGAAGGTATTCGGACGATTAGAAACGCAATGTAACTCTCTGTTTTAAACAGATCTGTTAACTGTTCGGAACGGCTTTGAACTGGTCAATTAACTGCTCATAATAGCTCTGAATCTCTCTGTCTATTTAAAAACTGAATTACTAAGTTTTATTATAAACAGACCGAAATTTAGCCTGCATACTGACCGACAACGCAATGTAGGCAATTACGTCCACAACCACCCAGACACCTACTAATGTCAAGTTTTTAATCATATTTTCAAAAAATTGATCGTACGTAAAAGAATATATTATTTAAATTGTACAGACTGTGATGCTTTATATTTAGGACAAACTGGTTGAATCTTTAAAATCACACATAAAGAACATTGAGAAAAATCATTCATTTGAATCGAATAACGTATCATGGACGTATTCAACGGTAATAACCAGAGATGGGAAGAAAAGGTCCCTAACAGAGTCGCCATATAAAATATTTTGTGCTGGGGGGCTACGCATAGAACTGGAGGGCTGTCATAAAACGTAAAAATATTATCAATCTTTTTAAAAATCAGTTTTGCGACGTTTTACTATTAATACCACATCGTTAATGTTATTTTGTGTCTGTTTGTGTTTTTTAATTGCCAATATTATGAATCATTTTGCTTGTTATATGTACATACATATCTTTATATTTTTCTAATGCAAAAACAAAACCATGTTCAATCTTGTGAGCGACCTACTAGAGTGATACAATCTACTAATACAATCAATTTTGTTTACATTAAAACAGGTATAAAGAAGGTGACATATACATATTATTTAAATAATCACAAAGGAAATAGCGATATTGTTTACATTATAAATATTTTAAATTCGTCTAAATTAATTTCTATTACAGTCGACCATTTATTTATTCAACATTAATTTTTTTAAATTATTTTTAAAATTAAAATTCTATATTAAATTATGAAAAATGGGTAATTTTTGATTTTTACTGATTTGTTCTTTAAAGCTTCCTTAGGCTAGTCATCAAATCCAGGGGAAAATCCTCAGCCTTGTAATAAAATTTATAGCCCCCCAATTCAAAATATTTTATATGGCGATTCTGTTAGGGACCACTGTTCTCCCAAGTCTAGTAATAACTGTTCTTATAAATAAAGATTACTTATTAATTTATGATCGAACTTTAGACCAGAATGCGCTATAATGTGCCCATATTTTGATAGTAAAAATGAAAATAGATCACGTTTCGTTTAGTTATGGTGAAAGCGTTATGAAATGTAATTTTACGGGGATGATAAGAAATTAATTTGTTTGTTTACAACGTTTATAAGTTAAGGTACGTCCGTGTCATATTATTACTGCAACATCACATTCACATCAACTGAAGAAATCTCTTAAGTACAGACCACTTCAATATACTGTTTTAAGTTATTTAAAATTATATCCTGTAACAAAACACAGTGGAAATATTGTTATTCACAAACAAATCTAATTAAGCTCTTCCCGTTAACTAACTCACGTACGCAGAATAAAATAGTTGGACAGAGAAACAGAAATTCATTAAAGGTGATGTTATGGATATTTTTTTAAGATTTCACTGTTGTAACTAGTAGAGCATCATATCCATACAAGCATCTGCAGGACTAAAATCAACCTCTCAAAAACATAGAAGATATTTTTTTGAGAATTTAAACAAAAAGAGTGACCCATGAAATCCCTATTCCTCAGGACTTTTATTCAAGTAGGCAAAATTTTAAGCTGAGTTCGTGTTTTTGAAATGTGACAAGTTAAACTCGTTATTTGATTCATCTATGTCAAGATGAATCCGACATTCTCGGTGAGAGCTCTTGCATTAAAAATGGCTAAAAAAAAGATTAAAAAGTCATAAAAAAATTGATAAAAATTTAAAAAGCATAAACCTCCTCCTAAATTAGTACCGTGACGTGGTGAAGAGGTTCACATATTATTGAAATACATTTTAGCAATATAACCAGACTTAATCTTTCTTAGACCATCCTCCAAAGGTCGTTTGATACAAGGTTTGGAGTTTTGAAATCGAAAATGTTCAGCAAAAATCCAGATTTTTTCCTGTAAAATCGGTCATACTCCACTTGAACAAAATTTTTGATTAAAAAATTCCAAATATAATTTTTAAAAAATGACACGGAAATCACAAATTCATAAGGGTTTTGTTATCGGAACTAAGAGAATCGAAAAAAATTGATTTCTGGTAAATTAAATGCCCCTAAACACCACCGATTGGCAAACGAACCAATATTATTAAATTGAAATTCTAGTGGCTTTGAAGGCTACAACGCAATTTTGATTATCAAACCATATTGTATGTAGTTATTCAATTCTTTGAGAATTGCAGGTGTGCTTTGTCACGTAACGAGAATAAAATTGAACTTATGAATAATACACGGCGGCAACGACAATTGGTACGTTCTAAATACGTGTCACTAATGTCACCCGTCCCATCCCGGCCCTCGTGCCCCTCCCCCCGCGGCCCGGCCGGTCGCTGCCACGCTGTCTGTGTGCCACTAGTGTCACCTGTAGGGGAGATGCTTGTACCTCAGGACACCTTGTACCTCGGGACAAGCCAATAATTTGAGAACCAATGTATTGTAAAATGATTAGTAGTGACATTTAATGAGTATTTGACACAAATACTCAAAACACACGCAGTGAAGTCGGCCATTTTGACTCGTTTCTTCTATGTGCAAGGTTTTGAGATTTTTGCCGTGTTTTTTTTTTTTTTTTTTTTTTGTAATCCATTTAAATCATGAGTTTACTAAAAGTATTTTGAGGTGAGTAAATGATTAAAGATACAAATAGTTATTATACACATTCACTATCATATCACTGGATTTCCCTAATCAAAAAATATAACCACACTTTATTGTATGCAATTGAAATTTGTACTTTGGGAGAGCAAATTTTTTGTACCTTGGGACGGTCCCAAGGTACAAGGCATTGCCTTTTTTACAGAGGTTTATAGGTACCGTAAAACCGTCTAGACCTGGACAGGGGGTCTAGACCCGGACACTTTGCACCAATCTTCAAAATAAATAATTACTACATTAACCTGCAACAATAAACATTTGTTCTTGACGTCATTAGAGAGAGAAAAACATCCTCTAAACAGCTGTACCAATAAAAACTACGGATTTCAACATTTACTATCTCATTTTACAGGATTACTATCCTACAGTTTTTCAAAGAAATAAAATGTGTGTCTAACTTAGACATGTAATTTTCGTCATAATTGTCATATTGTTTTAGTTTTGATATGTATGTGTTCAGAATTTTATCGCGCATCATTTAATGATGTTTGAAATTATATTCGATGTATATATAAAAAAATACATGCTATATACATATATCCGTTTAGACCCGGACATATCAGTTTATTACACTATGGCCGCGATTCGCACTGGCTGTAACTTCCACTATCCATACGTTATATTCCCGCCAGAATTACGCGGTTTATGCCTCCTTCTGGTGTCACATCGCATGTTTACTTCATAGAGAGGCATACTATGCATTGACCCCACTCCCTTCCCACAAAATGTTTTAAAGCCTTTGACCGGTTCAAAGACATCAGACGATATAAAACACTGTCCTAACCCCGATGGGAGAGGTTAGTTTGCATGTTATTACATTATTTAAGTAAGTGTCCGGGTCAAGACGGATTTGGGGTGTAGACCCGGACACTTACTAATTATTTTTTATTTTTTTTTATTTTTACTTATAATGAAACAAATAGGTCATGGATATAACAAATAATATACACTCTTTCTAATGGTAATACTTTTGTTGGTGATATCTATGAAAGAAACATGTATAAATATAAAATTAACCAAAGAATGTAAAAAAGTATCCGGGTCTAGACGGTTTTACGGTAAGTTTGTTTTCAATATGTCTTTATCTATCCAGATGCAGCGAAGTAAGAACAAAGTCACCCGGCCAAAGCCCAATGAAGAAAACGTCAAAAATTAAAATGGTCATTTTTTTCTATAACGAAAATGATTGCAAGTAAAATCAAACAATTTTTATTGCTCTTAAAAAAAATTGGATATATATTTTGCTTTCAGGGCTTAAAATGGCTTGCATAGTTTGTTTCATGGTACAACCCAAGGTGTCCCAAGCTACAAGCTGTGATTGTACCTTGGGACAAATATCCTCGATTTTTCAATGCAAGTTTTCGCAAAAACGAAACACAATATCGTGATATATTGTATCATAATATTACGATGTTATTGTGTACATAGAGAATTTTCAATATTCGAAGTCATACATTAATTTTTACCCAAGTTATGAAGTTTTAAACGAAAGTGTCGCCAGGTACAAGGATCTCCCCTATTGAGCCCACATATTGAAACGTCTACAGAATATATTCAAAACAGCCATAAATAAACAATTTAAACTGAACGAGATTATGACACCGTATGATATTATACGACCGATAGGTGTGACACCGACTCCCCCCCCCCACCGAACACTATTGTGAATAATGTGAATATTGGCACGGTGTGACGTAGGTGTGAATATGAGCGAACGTATCGAGAACTGTCATTTATTTGCAATTACTGTTCAATTGTGATTGAACTGATACTGGTGCAGCGGTGCCAGCTCTACCACCATCAATTGTTGACATTTGCTCGTTCGAATGCAGTTAAGACGTGCCAATGGTCCGCACATCTATAGTCGGTGGCGTATGTACCGGAATAGTGGAGTAAATATTTCCAAAAGTAATTTCCAACGCCTTAAAAACCGTGAATAAAATGATAGAATGATGAAACTGAAAACGAACTGTACACAGAGAGAAAATTCATATAAAAAACCACTGTGCTCAGCACTACAATCGACGTGTAAAAGGTGAACATATTCAATTTTGTACGGTAAAAATATAAAAATTATAATTAATCATAGAAAATTTAAAGGAGAGAATGTTCTTTCCGTAATATTAGCTCCGTAAAATTTGTAAAACAGCACAGTAAAAAGTTTCATTGCTGACAGTTTACTTGTTTTTCTTACAAAAATTACCATGCTGTCTTAAAATAGAAGAAAAGTAAAAAAGAATAAAAGAAGCTAATAGTAGAAAGAAAGAAAGAGAAGATATCAACGCTGTCACATAGCGAGGCAAGCTGCTGAAAGTATCAACACAATCATATATGAAGGTCACAGAGCAGGACTGGTGGTGTTGCAAGTAGCTGGTCAGCTGGTGTGGTGTCGTGTGGTGTCGAAGCAGTGTTCATTAGAATGTCTTGACGGATAGTCATCGTTTAATTCATCATTTTGTTACTCCACTATCTTCAGTATTGGAATATATTGTTGCCAATCATTTTTGTATGGATCATAAAGAATCGAAGGTCGGAAAAGATCGGGCATCTTCGAAGTTTTTACAGGTCAGATGCGCAAATGAAAGAGTACGACAACAAGAATTAAACTATAACATATATGCATAAGAGTGTGATAGAAGTTGTGTTACCACATTAAATTTTACCATGCTATAATATATTTTTTACTTTGGTCGTCGATCGCGCACGCATTATAAGAGAGCATGGTAATTTTTCTGAAATTTTATCTACAAAAATTATATGATTTTTCTCTCCGTGAAGGTTTTCGAGGTCATTCTTTTCATTTTCACAAGTAGGACCACTGGAAAAGTGGCTTCTGTCGAATTAGTCATATTTTCAAATGGAATTTGGTCATTTTAATCACAAAAATTACAAGTTCACGCCAAAATTACCCTAATACAACCAATCTCTTAATTACTTAAGGGGGAGGGTCCTCCAGACAACAGGATTTTTAATAATTTTTTTTTAAGAAACTGGATACATTTATTGTATCAAATGAAGTTACATAGTATAGTACATGTTATGGTGTATTCACTCATAAATTTTTATACAAACAAAAAGAAAAAATGGCGGCGCTACAGCTGTTCCAAGTTGATTTTTTTAATTTGCGCCGTGGAATGCCCAGCCTCTTGTAATCAACTGAATTCAATCGGACAAAAAAATTTTATTAAGTCATTACGCTTTGCATATACCTATTTCTGATAAGAAAATTTTTTTTCACAATTTAAAATCAAAAAGAAAAAATTGCACTTTTTTTTCATAAACAAATTGTTATAAACAATATTTGTATTAATAATTCATGCAAAATTTTAAGTATATGCAAAGGCCAATATCTTAAAGATTATCTGTACAATACCTTAATAACTTTTTAAGTTATATTCCAAGGCGCGGAAAAAAACCTGTTTTGAGAAAAACGCTATTAAAAAGTTTTTGTTCTTGAAAAGTAGAGTTAAAAGCAGTTTATCGTTATCTAAGATAATCGTTCTGTTGGGATTAAACATTAGAAATATATTCCTTAAGGTTCAAATAAACTTTTAAATCAAAACAAAAAATGAAAAATTTGAAAGTTCTGGAGGACCCTCCCCCCTTAAAGAAACGGAGTGTCAATAATTTTCTAACTTTCGGACAAATTATATAACATACATTATATGTATATACCTAAGTGTATCAGTTGTGTAAGATTGATAATTTTATTGGTGTAGGGGCAATACGAACATCAATAGCCCATGGGCAACAAAACCTTAAATTAACCTCCACACATCATGTAAGATAACAAACTGAAAGGGGCGTTTAATTTCAAAAATTCGTTTGTGCAAATTGGATTTTGAAATTTAACGCATCATCCCGGTTCGAAGATAACATTGTTATCATGTGATTAATGGCATCAGATGATTTATCATCAGCTGGGTTATATTTTTAAAAAAAATTTTCTTTAATATTTTTATGAATAATGAACTTTTCAAGTGTGCTCAAATCAACACATACATGTATAAATTGTTCGATATTAGAGGGTTCTATATGTACAGTAGAGATGATCGATATATCGATAACTGTGATTTTATAACTAGTATAGAAAGATAACAGTTATCGTCAATAACTGCAATACCCAGTAACTGGTTACTTAAATAACTCCTTTGAAAATACCGATAACATAGGTCAATATTAATATATTCGAAAGCAAGGATCACAGTAATTTATTTTAACCACCTACGGAGAATTTCAAAATAATAACGCCCCAGGCAAATTACACATTTTCTATTGTAGCACATTTAAAAAACCCTTAAAAATGAACTATTGTCTATTGTACAGTTATCTATTTGTATTTGTAATTTTGTATCCATAAAATTGTTAAAATTGTGTATATAAAGCCTAAATCCTTGTACAGACAAGTATTTGAACAGATATTGCAGTATTATACATAAAACAAAAAATGTTATTTAGTATCCGTCAGTATTATAGATCTGTGCATATTTCACTAGCAGAATCGTTTATACGCATATCGAATATCTTACAATATGTTAAAATATCCAAATACCATACCAGTTATTATAATAACTGTTATAAATAACAGTTATTTTTCAGTAACTGTTATTGCAATAACAGTTATTAGAAAATAACCGTTTAGCTCATCTCTAATGTACAGTAACGTTTCAAATTTGTTTTGCATCGTAAAAGTTTAGAAATATTTTCAAAGACTCAACGGGAGCCAATCCATCCCATTCGGTTCCTAAGGTTCTCAAACACATCCTTCAGAGACGACATTTTGGGTCAGTCCATATTAAATGGTTGCTTGACCATATTAGAACAATTCTTTAAAAAAAAATTTTGCAGATTGCAGGTTGCAGGTTGAAACTAAAGGTTGAAACTAAAACCATTTAAAAGGTAATGAATCTCTCTTCATACTAAGTTATGTCCATATTTGGCTCGGTATCTTCCCTTCCACAAGAAAACTTCACCCAAAGTTGGATATCAAAACTAAGCAAAATTCACTTTTTGAACATTTCTTTTTCTCATAGGAGCGTTATATAGGAGCTTGGGTACAACTACCCAAAAAAATTTCAGTTGTGAAACTTGTATCCATTTATTTTTACAAATATCCAAAAATCGACTTTTCTTCAAATTTCGAAACTTTGAGCCCCTGTACCACTGATGGGGCTGGTGATAAAAATCTAAAATTTACACAACTTGTATACTGGTCCAGTACAAAATTCTCTTTATGTAAGTTAAGAACATTTACTGTATATAAAATTCTATTTTTGTAAACATACATACATAGGTATATTTTAGATAAAAATAGTTCGTAGAAACATTTTTCATAACCGGAAAAACATCGAACATAAAAATTAATAATAAACTCGTGCCTACAAAAAATTTTTTATTAGTATTGGACACACCTGTTTACGATTTGAAAGCGTCGGCATTCTTCTAACATAATACATAACATATACAGTATCTCACAAAAGTGTTTAGACAAAAGTTTCTTTAAAGAAACTTAACCCTTTGCACTTATAAGACATGTACAGCATGACAAGGTGGTTTGTCCATTAACTCTACCATATTTAAAGGTGTTTTGTCTGTTGGATCATAAGACATGTACCACATGACACACTGAATGTTGAACTGTAATGACTGCTCATACTTCACATTACATGAATATTTTATTTAATAACTGCAAACACATTCATTTATTAGAAAAACTGTAAATAAAATAATACAAAATCACGTTGAATTATCTTTTTAAAATTAAAAACTAATAAAAACAGCATTGAGGACGTATTTAGCGCATTTAGTATTCAACTTTGGGGAAACAAGGTTAGAACGTCAAAAGAATCCGTCAAAAAAAAAACGTCGGTCGTTGTCATGTGCTACATGTCTTACCAGCCTATTTACAACTCACTTTTTTTTTTGCTTGAGTGCAAAGAGTTAAAAATTTTATTTAATTTTTTACGAGATCTTTTGTACAAAAGAAAATAGAAATAAGCGAAATAAATTCTTCAAAATCTGTACTACAAAATCATACTAATCAAAATCACAGCAAATATTATCTCTCTTTAAAAAAATAAAATTAAATTAAGACATGTATTATAGCACTCACGAAAGTCTTTAGACAGAACAGTAAACAAAAAAATTACAAGTTCGGAACATAGGATAATAACTATTTTTGATATTTCGTTACACATCCTTTTGCTTTAATTATTGCTTGCAAGCGATTGGGCATTGATGCGATTAACTTTGTTGTGAAATCCGGACTGCTTTGGCTCTATTCATCAATTTAATGCTTTAATTAAATCCTGTTTATTAGAAATATTAGGTTTTCTTATTTGAACACCTAGATATTGGCCATAGGTGTCGGCAATCGATTCTACTTTTCTGCAAGTTTTTTGCCGACACCATTTGATAGGTGATCGATTTTACATTGACAGTATACGTATATTTAACTACATATATCTCAAAATCTGTCCATTATTGAGCTTTGCGCCTACGGAGACTTTTGTTCTACAGGTCAAGAACTATTATTTACCAAAGTTTCGAATAAATTAACAGGGACCAAATTTCCATAAGATTTGTGCGGGGTCCTTTTTAAGTTTCTTTAAACAAACTTTTGTCTAAACACTTTTGTGAGATACTGTACATAAAGTTTAAAAATTATTTCTATGCTTTTAAACATTTATTAAATACAAGTCTATGCTTGAGCTGGTCCGAATCACTCATACGTAGATACATTCTACTGCAACATATGAGTGAACATTCCCCACTTCTCGTCTACCCCCACCACTCACTGTTACGATTTAAGATAAAATACGAGTATAAATATTTACAAACACATATTTCATGGCACAAACAAATACTAAACACTCTCACCCAGTTTCGTATCAGTAAATAAATCAGTATTCACTATTTTTTCTATTTAAAATTTCGATTTTTTCGAAATTTATTCGAAAGACTGGCTGTATGCCAAAATGTTTTACAAAAGATCAAATTGTAATGAAAACATAAAAATAATTTTGATCGCAACATCCTGCATAACATTTCGCAGGATTTCTGTTTTAGAGAATACCTTTCTAGTAGTTCCTGTCACATAGAATAACTCTCGTGTCCGTCTGTCCCCCTGTCCGTCCAAGGATTTTCTCGAAAATTGTATAATCTAGAAATTGGAATTCTGGAATAATGTTGAGTTCGGATGGCACGCACATATATTGCTGGATTCAAATGAGAGGTCATTTTGGTCCAAAGAAAAAAAATTATATCCTATGAGAGATATCATTTGAAAGAACTACCTCTAGGGATTCTAAAAATATTTCTTTTTATAATTTCTGGTTTAGTGGTCTTAAGGGGAGGTTTATATGAGCGTCGTTAAAAAAAAATCGATTTTTTTTTTTGCAGAAATTGGTAGCTAATTATGTGTAGAATATGTTCCCAAAGTGATTTTGCTGAAAGTAATTTAAGGGAAGGTTTACTTGAGATTTGATCAAAAAATCGATTTTTTTTGCCGTAATTGATAGCAAATTATGTGTAGAATATGTTCCCAAAGTGATTTTACTGAAAATAATTTAAAAACAAGATTCTTGCACATTAACCGAATCCAGCTTTCTATAAAAAAAAACTCAATAAACGTAATTCACGCAATAATGAGTATTAAATATAAAATTTTGAAAATACGTTTCTTTATATATATTTTATGATATCTCGGAACTACATTTTTGGAACTGGCGGACACGATAACTCAAAAACTATTCGATGGATCCTTTTTTTTTAATTTTTTATTTTAAAGATAATTCAATTCTCCGGCACCTATACCTAAGTCCGATACACTTTCAATATTTTTTATTTTTTTTATTTTACTGTAAAGAGCGAAAAATAAGACAAAAATCGTAATCAAAAGTTCACACATCCGCCATTTTTTTTTCTTTCAGTAATTTATTGATATTATAGGTATAGGTGCCGGTACTCTTCATATATTTTATAAATTTTGGATTTCAGTGGTTTATTACCGGCGCTAGGATGTCCACCAACAAGGCATCGGATTTTCGGATCGTCACACTGCACTATCTATAAAATGGACAATTTTTTATATTTTTCCTTGGAAAATTTTTTTTTTTTTTTTGTATAGTTTAATACTTAATAAATATGTGTACAAAATTTGAAATTGATATTTACTTCCGTTCTTGAGAAAAAAGTTCCAGAAAAATACATAATTTTTAAGGAATCGCAAGTAAACCTCCCCTTAAAGATATTTCAAAATTTGCTATAAATGATTGTTCCCCTTCATGATCTCCTAGGCCGCTAAAGCTAAAATTTTGATTTTAAATAATACGCATACAACATGTATCCATAAGAGAATGCCCACATATTTTTTAAATTGTTCTCGAAAATCAATTTACACAGAACAATGCAATGGTTCAAAGATCTATCTTACGCGACTGTTTCTGTTCTTTTCGATGACGTCAATATTAATCTGGCGAAATGTCAATAGAAATTTAACCAAAAATAGCCAAAACACCTGATTTTGGGCACGGATCTGTCTAGCTGACAAACTCATCCAAAGGCTTAGCATTTTCAACGTTTTCGCCAAATTTCGTAAAAATTTCAAACAGTCTCACAACCCCGAATTCAAAACTCACCGCGACACCCGCTGTACTGGTGGAATTTTCATAATGGAAATTCGCTAACAAGTTAAACGGGTTCAGTTTTATCATTAAAGTTGTCATAAATTTTTCGTATTGATTCGACGAAACAAAAAGTAAATTTTCAAAAGATTTAAAATCACTTTAAATCACATCAGTGGATGCCGTTACTGACACCACTGTCGAGTCAGGCGATTCAAGTAAGCGAATAGGGTGACTCAGGTGGGGGTAAAAGGTGATGTTTAACGCATCATAACTGTATTGTTTGAGGGCTCACCTGCACCCTCACCCTCCCTCGCCCAAACATACACTGCTGTAGAGCACGACGATAACTTTGGCGACATTCTGTGAGGATAATTCCGCTCTGAATGAAACGGATATATATTAGGGATGTTATGGATATCCATAACCGTAACCGAAACTACCGGATATCCGAAATGATTAATTTACCCGAACCGAAACCGTATCCGAAAATAAAAGTTTCGAATAATAATAGACAACTGCCATTGGAAAACTAAGTTAAATCGAAGAAAATTTTTGTTGCATGTGCTTCTTTTGATAAATTTTTATTGAATCGTGTTTGGCGTTCACTTTTTTCGGTACAATTTTCCCCGTTTTCCTAAAAAAAAATGTTCACTAAAAGCAATTATCCGTAACCGTAACCGTAACCGAAACATTATCCGGCATTATTATTTATCCGCAACCAAAACCGAAAAAAATGTTTTTAAATATCCGTATCCGAATCCGTATCCGAAATTTCATATCCATATATATATTGACTTTATCGAAAAATGACCCGGACAAAAGTTTCATGCGAAGAAATGAGAAACTAGAAAATGACCTCGAATTTGACCTTGAACATGACCTTGATTAAAATTTGGAGGTCAACTTTGATTTTTTAAAATGGAAACCCCTATTTTTGACCTCGGATTCGGAAAGAGCGGGAAATTCTACGTTCAAAATCGTACTCATACTTCATATCCCAAAGTCGTGTGAAGGTCACAAAAGCGAAAAAAATATGATACTGGTTAGTCAAGGTTATGTTCACGGTCAAATTCGAGGTCACTTTCTAGTTCCTCATTTCTTCCCATGAAACTTTTGTCCGGGTCATTTTTCGATAAAGTCAATATTAACTGAGATTTTCAGCTGTTCCGCAACTTTATGAACGTTCTGTATATATATATATATATATATATATATATATATATATATATATATATATATATATATATATATATATATATACATATATATATATATATATGTGTGTGTGTGTGTGTGTGTGTGTGTATATAAACCGTTCAACGGAACATAATAGTACACATATCGTATTATATTTAAAAAAGGGTTTGTAGAAATTTTTACTGCAAATCTAAGCCGTATTCAAATTCAAATAAATGTTTGTATCTTGCGCATATATTATAGGGAGACGTTGGGAAAGTTCGTACAGGTAGAAAAGATGACAGATATAGGGTAGTGATGGGAAATCTTTTACCTGTGTGGGTTAAATATGTCATTTAGCTGATAGGGTTCATTTAACAAAATTTGCGTTTAGCATATTTTTTAAAAATTTTATAGTACTGTCGTAACAATAATTTAGACTAACGGGCTTTCGTTTAGAATAAACTGCAAAAATTTTGAACAACCTTGAATAGCTGAGCGAATAAGGGCGCAAACGGCTGATAGGCTAACAATTCGCGTCCACGTATCTCCATGATTTAAAGAAAATTTTTATCTTTGCAGGTAGATATTTTTTATTCCTTCAAAATATAATTTTACAGAATATGTCATGAAAATATAAATACCCCTGTCGCAGCATCCTGCATAACATAGCGAATTTCCATTTATAAAAGTTAGTTTTTCTTGAAAACTAGTTGACATAGAATAATAGTTTAAGGACTTTTTTATGTGATTTTTTCTCCTCTTTCCAATAAAATAAAAATAATATATATATATATATATATATATATATATATATATATATATATATATATATATATATATATTATTTTTGGTTTCTAGGGACCTCAAAACAAATTTCTGCCATAGTCCCGGGCTCAAGTCGCGTCATGACAGTGGCTGTCCGCTAAAATGGGGATAAGGGAAAGGAGAAGAGGGGAGGTTATGAGATTATGGCCGACTTTATTAGAAACTATGCCGGTATTCACCTTCAAAGTCTACGGAAAACCGTAAACAGGATAGAGTAATATAATAAATTTTGACACAACCTTTTCAAGTGAACATTTTCCCCTTTTCTCTTGCAAGAGAAATGGATAATTATATTATGGATAATTATATTATGAATAAAGGTTGGACAGATAAAAGAATCTGTATCCATCTAAAAGAGTTTAGCTCTCTAACAGTGAAACAATTTTCAAAATCGATTGATAGTTTATTTTTGACACTTTTGGGTTCTCAGAGCTCTGACGGATCTCATATCATATAGCATATATCCAGGTAAAATAGTTTAACTTTTTTACGGTGAAAAAATTTTGAAAATCGGGATGACACGTTCTTGGAAAGTGAGTTCATTTTTATTATGAAAAATGAAACAGATATAAATATTAAAAAGCTTATCTTATGTAATTTTTAATGCTCTTTTCGATGATATAAATTTTTTTTTTTAATTTTTAAATTTTGGCCAATTTTTACAAAATGACGGCTTCAGGAAGTCGGACGGGTCTGACTGACGAACTCATGCAAGGGTTTAGGCTTTTGACCTTCTCACCAAATTTCAGAAAAATCGGATGTTTCGTTCGAGAATTATCGCACACGTATTATATATATATATATATATATATATATATATATATATATATATACAATTTTTCGAGGCCTTAAAACAAATTTCTGTCCTAGTCCCGGGCTCAAGCCGTACCACGAGAGCCGTTGTAATAGGTGGATTTCCAAAATGGAAAGGAATTCTTATTAGGATTTTCCTGAAAGTGGTTATTTTTCCTCATCTTACCCTATGATACCAACATATTTAAATAAATAAATATATACACGTACAAATGTATAATCCTATTTTTTCCACTGAGTTTATCATATTTACATAACATTAAACTTATTCAGTTATGTCAAAAATTTCACTTGCTAATAAACACATTTTATAATCTGGTAGGATAAAGTAACATCGCTGGTTCATGTGTGCCGGAAAACAAAACACTTCACCATTTTAAAACAGTGATTCTCAATCATTTTAATTGATAAAAATTCGTGATAAAAGTGTATGTCGGACAAACGCTTAAGTCAGAGTTCCTCAATGGCTGGAGACACATTAACTTTGACGCTCAATATTTTGCAAACGAAACTTAAAAATGAAAAATGGTAAAAGGATACTCAACTTAATTTTAAAAGACCTTTCTAACCCCCGTCCCCTTACTTTTCAATACGCGAATCCCCGAAAAGGAATACTTTCATTTAATACCAAAAACTAAAAATGTATTCATATTGTTTTTTGCAGACCCAAATTACTACACTCTGCGTTTCAATCAGTCTCAGCGCCACCGTCGCATTGGTTTGCCTCTATTCGCCAAAAGTGTACATAATTGTATTCCACCCGGACAAGAATGTGCGAAAATTGACCATGAATAGCGCGGCATATCGAAAATCCGGAGCTGGGCCAAGTTCCACCGGGGGTACAGCCACCGGAACATCATCGGCCAATCGAGGTAACAATCTTTTTTTTATGTTGAACGGAACTTTTATTTAATCCCTTTAGCGGCTCACATAAAACTAACCAAATAAAATGATCTTTGAAAATGCTTAATTTAATTGCATAATTATATGGCCTATCCATTCGATAATTTTTGCTTTAGTAATGCTTTTACTAAAAGGTCTGGCCTAAATCGGGCCTAAAATTTAAGAAAAATTTCGAATATTGCTCTGAAAATTTGGAAATATATTCTTGAGATGTTTTACTAATATTTTATGAAGAAACAATTTTTTGGGGTTTTAACTAAGGTATTTCTCCCAACAAGTGTATATATATATATATATATATATATATATATATACTTGTTGGGAGAAATACCTTTTAAGGTTTTAACTAAGGTATTTCTCCCAACAATATATATATATATATATATATATATATATATATATATATATATATATATATATATATATATATATATAAATAATTTTAAATAAAGTATACATTACTAATAATTTTTTTTTTTTGGTTAAACTTTATCCATTCAACAGCAAAAATATAAAACAAATACATTTTCTTAAAATGCCAACAAAATAAAGCCAACAAAGAAAAAAAGTCCTATTTTCGTGTTGTTTACATATAATTCGTGCTGTAAGTATTTTCCCTTATTTCCTGCGAGACGTCTTTGTTCATTTCATAATATTTTTCCGAATTTTTCGTAAGTCGTACATTAAAATTGTTTCTGTTTCATTTTCACTAAGTTCATCTGTGTATATATCTATCTCATTCTGCCAACATAAATTGTTAAGTAATCATTTACGAGAGAGTATGATGTATAAAAAAAAAACATAAAAATTAATTTTACTCGAGGCCTCGTTAACCATATTAAACCAGTGATTATAGTAAATTTATAAGAAATACAAGAAAAAATTCACTTATGTAAAAAAAATACGCAGATTTTAATGGTGTAAATTTTGTTCTTTTTAAAATTTTTTCCAGCCAACTATTGTAGATTTCTATTAATCTTTGAAATTAACACAAATTCGTTTGCATTTTAGAGTAGGGGTTCCAAAAGTTTTGCGTCAATGTACCAAATTCCATTTATCAAAAGTCTGACGTCCACTGTGCGCGGTAAAGCCATACCGGAAGAAGCTGGCGCCGGAAGTGTAAATTAATGCCAGTAAATTGTTCAATATTTTAAAAACTAAATACTATTTTTTTTTTTTTTTTTTGAACGATTATTAAAATATTTTGTTTATTTATAAGCAGGTATCGGATTTCTTTCCGATCAGACAGTTTCGTCTTTAGCATATGCAGGTATACATATTGCACTCAATGTGACTAAAAGTTCAAAATATTTTCATAAAAACAACGTACACAAGTTACATACACACACATACATACATATGTGTATCAAAATATTATTTATACGTATTTTATGTAAACATACTTTTTTTTTTCCTTTATTTATTACCTGCACAATTGAAAAGTGCCACTGTAATTTTAATTGACTATCAAAAGTATTTTTTGACTATCAAAAATTTATATTACGTATGTGATTTATGTGACATGTCATTTAAATTAAATAAATTCATCTTTTTTTATTGTTTTCAATTTTGAGAGATAGAAGGATAGTTGCTTGTTAAAAATTTGTTTTTCAATAATAAAAAATCTTAGTAAATACGTACGTCTTAGCTATTATAGTGGACCGTCTAAATATTCAACAACTTTTCAATATATTTTACAAAAATTTTTTCCGATTTTTTGAATTTTCTTATTTTTGTCAAATAAAAAATGCTGTTAGTATTCTAAATGGTGAAAAATGTAATTTTTGACCAGTTATATTCATTCAAATGTGCATAATTTAATGTAATTTAGTTGCAAAATTTTATTGAAATAAGTACGGTCCTGACCTGTCCGAAGAAACCCGGTGTCTATTTATCCATTTACAAAATATAATTACCCCTAAATATAGGCAAACGATATACAAATATATGTCTGATTGCCTAAATGTTTTAATAGTTTTCTAATTATAAATATTTATATTTAATATATTTTAATTATAATTAAAAAAAATATATATATAATTTTGAAGCAAATTGAGAGTAATTTATTCGGGTAAAAAATTATACAAAAAAAAATTATTTAACAAGCTTTTAATGACTGAAATACCGAAAAAAAATTCTCTTTTGTTTATAAATAACCAACTAAATAATTAAATTTTTGGTAGAACAATTACTAATCTCAATGGACTAATTTAGTCACATAAAAAAACAAAACAATTTTTCAACTTCCGTCGTCAACTCTTCCCGGTATGGCTAACAAGTAAGACAAAAAATTTGCTTACAATTTACACCATTAAAATCTGCGTATGTTTTTTAAGTAAGTTATTCCTAGAGTGCGCGTAATAAAGTATCATTACTAAAATGCTTAAGTAACTAGACTATATGAAATAAATGAAATCTCAAACATGTCAATAAGTCGATTTTTTCGCATGCAACGCATTATTCGTAATACTTCCTTTCAAATAATAATACATACATGTTGCATGTATATCTTATACAGGGTGAAAAATAAATAACTCTCGTCGTTTGCAGAGGTGACTCCTAGTACCCCGTTGACACTAAAAGCACAGAATTTTTTTTCGGAATTAGCACTTTCAGGAAATCGAAAATGAACTAGCTTCACGAGGAGATAGGAAAAAACACTTTATGAGACACAACACTTTATTTTTAAAGTACTTTCGATTGATGTGTATAATTCCAGGGTCCGGCCCACTGGAGGGGCGATTCAGCAGATTCGAAATGAGAAAAAAATTTTTTGACCATGTTGCAGCCCTTGAATTTTGATGAGACTTGGTGCAGTAATTAAGTGCATTAGGGCACAGTTACTGAATTTTTTTTGAAGTGGTCGCTCAATTGGAACCCTATAGAAATAGCATTGGATCGGTTACTATCCTTGTTAATATCCTTAATAACGAGGACTGATACGATAATAAATATGTCTAATATTCTTGAGAGTGTTTGCCTTCATGTGGATTTGGAACTATTTTCCTAGGTTGAGTAGTTACCAAGAAAACAATTTTTGTAATTTTTTTAAATTTTTTTAGTTATCTCCATAACTACTCAGTTTTGGCCGCCAAAATTGTAGATATCAATTACTTACAGCCTTACCATACCGGTAATATAGTTATTAAAATAATTCGTCGCGGGGCAGATTTAATATGCTTATCTTGCTATATCCTTTATCAAAAAAAAAAAGATGGTCAGAGCCGAATTAATAAAAATTTTTAAGGGCGCACTTTTTGACCCATATTTAGTATCAAATTTTCGCTGTTAAAAAACATTTCTGGTTCAAATTTATTGGCAAATATTAATTACATGGGTGAAATCTACCCACTGTTTTCAAAGCGAGTCTTATATACTTTCCACCCTGTGTATGTATATTTTTAATGTCTTATAACTTTTGTACTTGTAATGTGACATCTCTTTAACTTGTGCACTCATCGTTTAAACGGGAATTAACTTACATAAATTAACGTATATGCAAATTACAAAATGCACTTTAACTTCTGTGGGTACACACTTAATGATGACAGTTAGACGGGAACGGGCAACGGGGCCCGGCCCAGTTAAAAGGAGATTAAAGTACCGTGGAAACACTCCACGTTTCGAGTGTGTGAATTGTATAGTTAGGTACAGGGTGTTTCATACATGTTCTACATGTTTCATATAAGCTTTATTTTGTTTCAGTGTACTTACTCAATTGTTTCAATGGAGTCAATGTTATTTTATATGTGTCTAAATGGAAAATTTTTGAATATTTGTGAGTTTCTGGCTCACTTTCAATCGAAAATTACACTATATAATATACATATTAGAGATGTCGATTTTAAATCGATTAATCGAAGCTTAAAAAATCGATTTTTTTTTCGATTTTTCTCATTTGAATCGATTCATGAATCGAATGAATCGATTATTAAAAGTAAGAGATCGATAACCGATTTTTTCCAAAAATAACTTCAATTTAATAGTAATTCAGAATTCTACAAAGAAACATGTGTTAAAATGAAACACCAAAAACTCTATTGTTAATTGTCACTTTTTACTCGTTATATCAACGAACCCCTCCTATGGCTCTATATAAGTCAGACTATTACTACAAAAGGAAGGAAGAGACCACCTATCTGTGCAAACGACGATCCCTTTCCCACAAAAGCGACTTATTTAGAAAACATTTTTTTGTCAATTTGTTTGAAATTTTTAAATAAACTTGGTTCAATTCGTGGCATTCGTCCTACATATTCAATTGCCTTATTTTTTATAATTATAATTGAAAAGTTAACTCACTCATCGCCTTTACAAATATAATACCTTACAAGGCGTTTTTACACGATATTACCGATATTACCTATGTACTATCAAGTAAGTCCCTTAAACAAAAATTATCAGCTAATTTTATTAAACTTTTCAAAATTTCTAGATCGATCTCACAGAATCGATTTTTTTAGCCGATTTTTTTTTTAATCGATTTTTTTGGTTTTGATTAAAATCGATCCATAAATCGATCTTTTTTTTTGGAGAATCGACATCTCTAATACATATACATATACAGTATAAATGTTAACCCATTATACCCCGCTCCTATTTCCGTTCGTTAAATTTTAATAAAAATCTTCTGGGGGGGGGGGGGTATCACATGGGAATTACAGAGCTAAAAAAATTTCCAACATTTTCCAAAAACAACTTGGGAGAAAAAAACTTAATTTTTTTCCGTGGTCCTCGATTACCATTATAATATATATACAAAAATGGGAGCCTTCCCAAAATAAAAATCCTAGAATCGCTGCTTCAAACATATATTTTACTAACAATTTGATGAAAATTTTATATTGTTAAAATTTCATATGTTTAAAAAGCAAAAAAGGAATGCAATGTGCTAACATGTATTTCTCTTTTAAAGACCTTTTTTTTTTAAAAAATACATATAAAAATTCAGCCGGAAGCTTTTTAATAGTAATTTTTACACAGAGAAAAAAAGGTTTAAAAAAAGTTAGCCTATTGTTATTTTGCATAGAACACTAGAAGCCAACTAATATAAAAAAAGTATAATTCGCTTGGAGTCATTTGGAGACGTGTCACAGCTTAAGGCATTAGTCAGTCCGTGTCCGTCGTCGAACGCACAGTGCATTATATGTACATTGTTACCATTGTTACTTAAATTGGACAGCTTGGTCTGTCCCATAATACATGTGTTTTGGTGGTGTGTGTGAATACGCACACAAAGGCAAACAACAAACTAACACAATTGCAAGCGGTGTGTACCTACACGACATGGTGGGGGAGATTTTACGTCACAAACTCATTACAAGTGGAACAGAGACATAGACCACCTAGTTTGTCCCCTTGTTATTTTGTATTTTAAAAATGTTTTAATAAAAAAAAAAAAACTGCTGAAAGATTTTTAATTTATGATATGATAATAATTTACTTTGACACTTTTCACTAAATTAAACTGTGCGGTTACGTGCTAGCTTTCGAGTAATTAACTCATCATCAACACAATTGAAGAGTGCCTTTTTTGATCACAATGTTAAGTGATTACCACGAGAATCTGATACCTTGAAACAAGGTAGATAGAGAAAACTATAGAGCGTTAAGGATAACTTTCCCACGATATTACGTGTCATATCGTGGTCACTAATGGGTGTCACTAGCTCGGACATATGGCATGAATGGTGTCTTCATTAATTTTGTCTGTCAATAGCAACACAATGCGCATAGTGTTGCCATCACACAAAATTAAACAGTAAATCAACATAGCGACATACATAACGTTCCATCGTGTGAGTGACAGACCGCAATATTCCGGTCCCGTACCCGATCCGTTATCCTCCATTTGCACTCCGGCTATTGTTTTTCCGTGATACATATATTATAATTTCCAATGAATATCAAAACATAACAAAAATTGTGCTAATCATACACGGCTTTCACTAAAAAGTTTTCGATCATAATTGTATCAAGAACCAGTGTCGTAGCTAGCGGAATAGCCAGAGGGGTGCCAATTTCTGACCGATTTAAGTGTATTATGAATATCATGCGACAGAAATATTCGAACAGTAAAGCAATATGACTGTGGTGAAGGTTTTATGATACTGCTATGTTACATACACATAATATACATAGAGATGTAAAATTACCAGTAATTTTGAAAATTACGTTACCACTGGTAATATTACGGTAATTTTCGGTAAAATTCGTATATTCGTATTTTAAATGAATTAAATGTAGGGTTGACCGGGGTAACTGTGAATGGATTTTCATGAGTTGAGACAAAAGCGTTGTTTTAAGTATTTTTTATTTTATATAACACATTATGGTTGATTTATTTTTAATTCTACATTATTCAGGATGCACCACACAAATTTTGAGCAAATTCGTATGAAAAACAAAAATTTTATAAGCCATTCATATTTCCCCGGTGCGATTTTGCAAATCTTATGAATTTCGGGGTAAAAGTGAATGCCATCAGAAAAATTATTTAGAATGGATTACAAGAGAAGTGTGGTACGTCAGAGTAAAGCCCAACTCAGATTCTTCACATTTACTCCACTTTCAAATTTTTCATCATACTTTAGCGGTCACAATTTCTCTTTGTTTAATGCAAGTTACGCATACCTCAAATTTCTATAAAAAATCAAGGTTAAAGAAAAGTAACAAAAATTGTAGGAACAAATTTATTACAAGCTAAAAATGATATTTTGAAGATATTTTGTCATTTTATCATATAAAAAATCAAGAAGTTCCATGTATTCACACAAAAACAAGGAAAATAAGACTTTTTCAAGGAAATACATTTAGTTTACATGAATAAAAAACAACAATTTTTTTTTTGTATTGTTTGTACAACGGAAACTTGTACAATAAGGTCACCAGCACCTTCATCAACATTTCCAACTCTGAAAAGGACACTACTGAAATTTTTGACCGAATAGGGGCATTTGTGAATGACGTTCACAATTACCCCACAATTTTAAAATCATGGGGTAATTGTGAATTGGTGAAATTGTCTAATTTCTTTAGCAATTAATAAGGAACCCTCTCAGGGCTTAGACCACTTCTTTAAAAATACTTTTAACCATTTCTTACCTTTTAAAAAAAGAAAATGTATTTAAAAAAAAAATTTTTTTGAGGATTGGTCGAAGTAAGATACATAAAATTTTGCAAGGGTTTTTTCAAAATAAAAAAAAAGATACTAATACTTATGAAATTTTAATAGCATATTAAGAAAGGACAGAAAAACATATTAAGGGTTGATTTTTAACAATATTAATGTTATTTTAGAAATTATAGGCGCCGTTCACAATTGCCCCAATTCACAATTACCCCGGTCAACCCTACATTAATTTGATTTTTTAGTTTTTATTTTTTTATTATTTTTTTTTATTAATAAAACAAGAGGGGGTGTGTATCTGTTACGTAATTTTTTTTAATTTTTGATCATTTTTATAAAACACATCAAAAATAAATTGTACAGTTTTAAATAAAAAAATTGCCGCTACAGAGTAAAAACAATACACAACAATGACATCACAATTTGAAGACAAAAAGTAAGTCAAAGTGGGTATTTATTATAATTCTGGTCGATTATCATTATTATTATTATTGTGTATTCAAACTAACAAAAATACTGAAAATAAAAAACAATTTCAATTCATCGATGAAAATTATTAATACCGATATATTCGTTTATAAATTGCAACTTCATTTTGAAATAATGGCATGTTTTCAATAATTTGAAACGTTATTTAATTTAAATTAAATAATAAGAACAAATTAAATTAAATAAATGTGAAAATCATAAAAATCGTACCACAGTAACATTTGCTAGAGAGTAAAACACGAAATACTGTTTTTACCGCTTCTCTACTATCTTAATCACATTATGTCTGTAATTAATATTTCAGATAACAGATGCCATAAAGATCAAAATTACCTGTGGTAATTTTTGTCGGGTAAATTACGATAATTTAGTAATATTACCAGACTCACATCACTACATATATGCATGTTAATTTTGGTACCAAAATTTGAACTGTAACCGAAAATTCTAGTGGTGTGATACAATGATGAAATTGGAAGCGAATTATAGGTTTTCGAGGTCGTTTTTTTTCATTTTTATCAAAATTAAGCGTGTAGGATCACTAGAAAAAATATTTCCGTCAAATCAATCATATTTCTAAAAGGAATTTCGTCACTTGGACAACAAAAATGAAAAGCTTTACACCCAAATTACTCTAATTGAAATCATTTCCGTAAAGCTTGATTTAAAAAGGAAAAGAAAACTTTTAATTTTGATGGCACCATCTAAATTACCCTCTTACCCTGAACGTTTATGGCTCTAGCTACGACCCTGGCATGTACTCCCCACTATCATAAATCTAGAAAATTAACCCTAGAATCATACGTTGGTCTACGAGTCAAGTTAATCATACATCGGCGTCGTTTCGACGAATGGACTTTTTACGGGGAGTTTTAGAGTTTATTTGCAAAAAACATTTTTTTTACATAACAGTACTACAAAAGCGAACAAAATATTTAAAAAATTTGGATTTGGAAAAATTTCTTAATGTACATATTTATTAATTTTTTTAATCTTTTTATCAAAGCATATTTTCAATATAAAAATTAAAAAATAGATAAATACATCCATTGTAATAATTAATTTATGAACTATGATGAGTCAGTGGACATGTGTGACTTTACAGAATGTGAAATTTCTCAGTCATAAATATTCCTATAGATATGTAGTTATTTCCCCATTAGGCACATTTGTAAATTTTCTAAAATTTGTTAGTAATTTTTCGAATAAGATCTCAAAAAATATTAAAAATTAAAATATTTTCCACAAAATAAATTGTTAATCTTTTATTAAGTCATTCGAAACGCATTCTTTAGTTTTCGATTCAATATATTAAAACTTCAGTATTATGTCGTCTCTATAAGTCAAACAGCTGTAATCATCTTTCACATTATCATAATCATTGAATAAATTAATTCTAACATCCATATCTTTAATAAATTTTAGAAAAATTAGGAAAAATTTTATATGTGAAGTACAAAATCTTTAAAAAAAAAATATAGGTTAATCATACATCGTCGTCTTTTTGACGCACACTATTTCAGTATAAAAAAAAACGACAATAGCTATAAACAAAATTGATATGTCTCATGTGTTATAATAACAAATAAATTAGATAACAGAAGTTTCACAGCGAGCAGGTACCGAGAAGTCACAGTATTGGAGCAGGTAGAGAAGTTCGTTCGTCGTTTTGACGAGTACGTATGATTCTAGGGTTAATGGTGATGCCAGAAACAAAAAAAAGTCATTATAAAAAGCACACAAACCTTCGATATGATTTAAAATAATTTTTATTTTAACTGCCAACAGGTGGTGACGGAACGAGTGAAGTACTGGTCATGCAAAATGTTTCTGGATGCGGTAACGTGGCCAACGTCAATACGCCCGCACGCAATACGTGCTTAGCATGTTCAGCGCAACTGCAACCCCAACAGAAACCAGTGTCTGAACAGAATAACACCACTCAACCGTCGGCACCACCGTTACAACCGGCACAACCGGCAACAACAGTAGCAACAACCACATCCACAAATAATACAGCGACATCCTCAAATCCGGACATTATTGCTCTTCTTTAGGCATCGAATCAAGTGGTGCCTACGTCAGTTCAACCGAATCGTAAAAAAGGTTGGTGCAAATGAAAAACCAAATTTTAAAACAGTGTACGTGCAAATTTAAACCAAAAAACCAAAAAATTATGTGTACAAAATCTAATAAGTGTATATAATTATGATAGTTTGTCATAAGCAAGACTTTGTAACAGGAAAAGATTTGCTCAAACGAACTATAATTTACTTTTCGCAGGAGATTGTTCAAAATTTCGCAAAAAAATATCCCCAAAACGGTCTCCGACCATTTCCTTTAACTTTAAAATTTAGAAAAGTAACTTATAAATGTCAAATATGTAAATAATACAGAAATATAGGAAATTTATCGAGGCATAGCCTTCCAAACTGCAAAAATTTACACAAAAGATATTTCTTTTGGAAGCTGTTCAGGAACATTTCGTGAATTAAAATCTCAATTGGCGGAAATTGGTGGTGCTTCAACCGCCATATTGGAAAATATAATCAATTTTAGAATGAAAATGATGAGAACTTTTCGTATCCGAATCCAGTTTTTTTGGAAACTTTTATTTGAAATATTTTTCCGTAAAATGTGTATTTTTCGCGATGTCAAACATTAAAATTTTTTAAAAATTCATTGTAGCAATTTTCGTCCCATATCCCCTCAAAGGTAACGAATATGCTGAAAATACTTATTATAAAACTTTTCAAGCAAAAAATTCTTTAGAAATTTTATCTGAAACAAAAAAGGTCTTAACACTTTTTAATGTATCTATCACCGTTTTCGCTACGTAAGCGGTGAAAGGTAAAAAAACGCTATTTATGAATTAACAATATAAAAAAACATTTCCGGGAGTTTACATTTTGCACAAATGTTCTCCTCGGTAATCCCTACAAATATCTCTTTTTAAAAATTTTTTATATCTATTCTAAAATTAATTTTTAGTGAGATAGGGCTTAAAATTAGTGCTATTGGACTATTAAGCCGTGTCGGGCACACTCTGAGCTCACCACTAGCTACAATTTTCTACACTTACGCTGAGGACTTGGGGCAAAAACTTTGCTGCTGGCACCCTCCCCGAGAAAAATGCCAAATTAAACATTTTGGCGCAGCGATATTTTTTAAATTTTTCCAAAAAAAGTAAGTGACGAGCAAAAAAAAAAACATACAATTCAGCGTTTTGGCCCGCCTAAAAACTTGCAGCGGGGCACATGCCCCCGCAGCCCTCCTATAGATACGGCTCTGCATAAGATATTTGGCAAAAACTGAAATTCACGATGGCGCCTGAAGCACAACCAACACCCATCAATTTGTATTTAGACTTATAGAATACCCGTTAACCATTTTCCTAAAGATAAAATCTTGTATGTAAATTTATGTAAAAAAAATTACAGTTTTCCCGTATTATTCCCGTATTATGAATTTTATTGTTTTATTGAAAATTTTTGACAAAAAATGAAAAATATTTAAATACACTAGAACCTAACAATGAATAACGATACACTAGAATTAACTTTTATGGGTCATACACAATCAATGAAATAAGGAATAAGAAGTATGCCACCTAGTGACGTTGAATGGAACGTTAACGTAACTACCCATAGGTACATCAAAATTCATGAAAAAATAACATTCGTGATGATTTTTTTTGTCACTAAAGTGAAAAAAAATCACGAATTTTGACGTACAAAAGCACCTGCATATTTATATCTATGAACAGTTACGTTAAAGTTCCACTCAACGTCACTAGATGGCATACTTCTTATTCCTTATTTCTTATTTCTTATTCCTTATTTCATTGATTGTGTAGACACCCTTAACGTTCACATAGGTCGTCATATTGAAATTTTAACCGTAAATATGTACATACATAAGAACCTAAAATTGTACAAAATTATTAACTAAAATTAAAAATATATGTATTCTGAACCTTCATTTTAAAAAAAAAGAAGATATAACTTAACATATCATTTAGAAGAGTAACAATCTAAATCGTATTATCTAGTCGTTACTAGTCATTAGCGACAAATTCACTTAGGTAATAAATTAATTGTACATTAAAAAAAAAAAATTAAATTATTTTTTTATTTTAAATAATCAATAGAAGCTTCCATTTTGGAAATCGAGTATTTCCAAAAATAAAAACAAAACAAATTTGGAAATTTTCAAAAACCAAATTAAAATCGTAAAGTCAATGAATTTTTCGGAAATTCTTTGAAGACTGATTATAAAAATTATTGTGTAAGTCAAACGAGTAGGATTTATTACAGTCTGAATATTATATTAAATTTAGTTTAAGTTAGGTGTGCACAACTGTTTAACATTATTCACGCATATTCATTAAATTTGTAAATTGTTAGAATTAAATGCTAATTAACGTAGAAGACTATGTTATCCGCTAATCCGTAACAAAAAAGTTACCGAAACATAACTGTCTAGTCAAATAGCCAAATCACTCACGAACAGTAATCTCCTGACCCCTAGTCGTCAGTCACTCGAACAATTTATTTTAAATATTATGTTCGACGAAGAGGATCCATGTGGTGACAAATAAAGCGGACAACTGAACGCCAATAGGACACGCATCTTCTCATACTTTTTGGGGAAAAATAATTGTATCACTGATTTTATTCATTACAATCAAAGAAGTTGAGATTGCAAAGTTTCATTTCTATGATTTTGATTTACTCTCCAAGAATATTTTTTTTCAACAACGCCCCTTTTTAAGTTTTTAAATTTCGTATACATCAGTGTTTTTCAACCTTTTTCATGGCCCGATCCCCTTAGTATGGAAAAATATTTCACGACCCCTATCCTCTGCTATTTCTAACTTTTATTTTATTTTATGTTATACATATCGAATCCGTTTATCATTATTGATTATTTTCAGTTAGGTGTCAGTTAAATATATACGTAACAAAGGATTTTAAACAGGCATATCTTTATATTGACATCGAAGTTGGCGACTTATAGTAGCTTCAGAACGCGCGCGTGACTTGTGTAAGCGAGACATAGCGCAACGTGATGAGCGCTGCGTGGAGCATCAGGCGAGTAAAGGATGGCATTTTTGAATTCTTTGAATTGTGAATTCGCTTTGAATTGTGTTTAAATTTATTGAATTGACTTGTTTGTTTAGTAGTTGCTCACTGTCTTTTATTGTTTAATATACAAAATTCTGTGCTCATTGTAATTATTGAAAATGTATGAGTTTCTGGAAAGACATAGAAAGCCGTCAACTTCAAGTTCCAATGAGAGTAATGAAACAAATGCAAAGAAAAAGCGTCTATATGACGACAATTATTTAAAACTCGGATTTATTGTTATCGAAAATAAGCCGCAGTTATTTGTTTTGAAATTTTATCAAGCTAAAGTATGAAACCATCACATTAATGCAACCTTTAATTAACCTTTTCTTTATTAAATATTATATATTGAACTAGAGTGATCTTATTGTTAAAGTAACTGCGACCCCCTTAAAAAGGCTTCGCGACCCCCAGGGGGTCGCGACCCACAGGTTGAAAAACACTGGTATACATGTTTAAGCCGATTTACCTGCTTACTGTTTAAATATTTTCGATTTTCAACATCATTTTTCATTAAAAATTATCCCTATTAGCAACTCTTTAAGTGAAACGATTGTCAGATTTCAAAACGGATCATAATTGTGACCCCCTTTGCTCGTCCCCATGGATCCATTGCTGATTACGTTCAACATCAGATAACGATTGGGCATGTAGCGTTATGTTGGAAACAGAGAGAGAAATAGAAAAGGTAACATGATCAGTACATAATTTGGCGCAACTTATTGTGTTATCTTTGTCAGTTGCATAGTTTCTCGGTTCAATACAATGAATTCTATAAAATAGAAACAATATACCATGTGAGTTTTTTTAGAGTTGCCATTTCTATTACAATCAAACTTTTATGACAGAAATGGTACTGGAAAAGGTTCTTTTCTTGGATGTAATGAAAATGTAACCAAGAAAAACACTATCGGTTGAAGTAGCCTCAGGTACATATGCATATTTTTACCGCCTAACTGATAAATTAAAGAAAAATTAAAAAATTAAACGTGGGTCCACTTAGTTAATGCATTAGATCCGTTTTATCGAAAAATTAATATATAGTCCCATTTAAAAATCTATAAGTTTGTATCATAGCTCGAAAAGCATAAGAGCTATAAACGTCCTGACTATAGCAATCGGTTGCCCCCGTCGATATCTACAACTCTTATTTGAACAATTTTTCGATTAAATCAACGGTTTGGCTGTAATAAAAATGGCAACTTTCGAAAAACTCACACAGTATATGTATATAAATAATATATTTATATAGGCTACGGGTTTTTTTTTTCTATGGCAAAAATCTAAATTGTACAAATTGAAAATGTGCCATTTCTCTCTAATGTTGAACAAGAAAAAAAAAAAACAAAACAAAAAACAATATTTTAAATGGTTTTTTTTTTCATGCAAATGTAAGCAATAATACAAAAAACCACAGACAAACAAGAAAAAAATATATTTTTTTATAATTATTACACTTTTTGTATACGAACGACACTCACATTTATATTTTTTAACCTTTTCGATGAGAACTGTTTTAAACAACATGTAGAAAACAACACAAAAAAAAAAATAAAGTTAACATCGACAACAATAGCAAAAAATTGTAAGGAGTTCGTGACGATAAACTTTACCGTCAAATCATATACGCCAATAACCCCAAACGAACATCACACACTCATCCCAACAAATACTGATTGTCATCTCTGTAACCTCCTGTACATAATACAGCATTAACACGTTAATGGACGTGCCTGAATCTAATTAATTGTGACAGTACGCCACACGGCACTAGCGGACGCGATTTAACATAGCGTAGACCGGGATGAATAGGCACGAAGTCAGACTTCATACCGTATTTTTTTGTATTTATTTTATGAGTATCTAACCTTTAATATATTAAAAATGTATACGAGGATGGTCACTCTATGACAGTATCCAAAAAATTTTGAAAATAGCGGTGGTTTTTGAAAAAATAACAAAAATCATATAATTTCTTCTCTATGAAAGATTGGGGTCAAAAGAGACGATAAAAGGGTGAATGGGGACAACCCGTAGGGCCGACCAAAATTGAAATTTAAATATAACATAAAATCGAATTTTTTTGTATTTGTACATTCAAAAAAAGAAATAATACTTGATGATTTTCTGTAGAAATAAAATGTTGAATGACTTGATAACCTTGAAAGTGCTCTCTTCTATGTTCCAACTAGAGATGATCGATATATCGATAACTGTTATTTTATAACTAGTATAGAAAGATAACAGTTATCGTCAATAACTGGAATATCCAGTAACTGGTTACTTAAATAACTCCTTTGGAAATATCGATAACATAGGTCAATATTAATATATTCGAAAGAAAGGATTACAGTAATTTATTTTAACCACCTACGGAGAATTTCAAAATAATAATGCCCCAGGCAAGTTACACATTTTCTATTGTAGCACATTTCCTCACTGATTTTAAAAAAACCCTTAAAAATGAACTATTGTCTATTGTACAGTTATCTATTTGTATTTGTAATTTTGTATCCATAAAATTGTTAAAATTGTGTATACATATAAAGCCCAAATCCTTGTATAGACAAGTATTTGAATAGATATTGCAGTACAATAAAGCAAAAAATGTTCTTTAGTATCTGTCAGTATTATAGGTCTGTGCATATTTCATTAACCGATACGCATATCGAATATCTTACAATATGTTAAAATATCCAAATACCATACCAGTTATTATAATAACTGTTATAAATAACAGTTATTTTTCAGTAACTGTTATTGCAATAACAGTTATTAGAAAATAACCGTTTAGCTCATCTCTAGTTCCAACACATGCTTCATCCGTCCCTAATCACCCCACATTCGTCCCTTTATACTTTTATATAACGTCCCTATTAACCTATACAGTGTCCCTATTCACACCTTTTCCGTCCCTATTAACTTTTAACTTAGCCCAAATCTCAAGTCCTCATTATTTTCTCTTAAAAAAATAAAAACAACTAAACGTCTGCAGTCTTCTTTTTCCAGATATGTTTCAAAATAATTAAATTTTCAATTAAACAACAATTTATTCATAAGAGCATCGAAATAAATAATTTTTAGATAAAATTTTAAGGAACAAAAAATAGCACTGTTTGAAGACGTCAATCTAAACTCAATTTTTAATATTTTTCATTCAACTTCAAGCTTAGTCACTATTGTTACCCGAAGAATAATGATTATACTATAATTTACGTAAGATATATGTTCACATTTACGTTTAGTATTTTTAAATTATGTTCATGAATCACATTTTTCGTTTCGTCCCTATTCACCGGCCTGTCCCGATTCACTCCACCCTACGGTATTTATAGAATGGCACCGAATGCTATATAACGAGCATCCCGACTGATTTTTTAATGTCTATCGGAAAAAAAAACGTAGTATACCAATTGGGATTGTTTTCATAATTGTTTGCGTCCATCAACGTGTTAAAAATTTTTATTCAATCGACTTCTCCAAACTGATGGTGCGACCATACATACAGTATTTTCCAAACAGGCAAACTCGTATTGGCAAACACCGAATGTATAACACGCTCCTGCTCTTAGAGTCCGTTAATAGTTATGTCTAAACATTTTCGTGTGATTTTTATTGATAAAATTATGTTATTTGTAAAACGTTTCAAGTAATCAAGTGTGTACAGTAGCTTGTATAGTACAGTAATCCGCATAAAAATTACAACAACCTTGATCAAAACTCGCGATAAATTTTTCCAATCAAGTGAAGTGATTGTGTACATGGCTCACTCTGTGATAATTTTTTGAATTATACAAACTGCCAATTACTATTTAAAAAAAAAAATAAATAAATAATGTGTCAAAACACATTTTAACTACTTAAATAAATTTAACTAATTTTAATAATCACCATTCAATCACCGTCACACCGTCATTCATATACATATATTCACTTCGAAAAATTGCTCGCTAACTGTAGCTTTGAACGTTCTTAAATGGGACCCAACCGTTAATAATTGTTCTGTCATTTCAATGGTATAACCGCGACAATAGTTTCAGTTTTTTGAGGCCTTCAATTTCCATTATACGTACGCTAGGCCTAAGACAAATTGAACTATTGACCATAATTTTATAAGTTAGAAATTATAAAAAAAAAAAAATAAAAAAAATAAAAATAAATTTTCGAATCAGTGTGGAATTACCCACACAATGTGTGCTAAACGTAAATATTGAATATTCCACGTAATTGCGCACAGTCATAATGTGGTTGAATAGATGTATCTCTTACAATTAGTATAGGTATTAAAATATATTAAAAGAGTAATCTGCCATTTTAAAAATTTAATTATTTATAAAAGAAAAAAGCTTAAGATTATTAAAATTTGTTTCATAAATCCACGAACGCATAAAAGCATAATCTTCGCTTCTTAATTAAATACATCGTACATATAGTATGATCATATTTTTATTTTTTTAAAATCATTCCAAATACCTTAGTTCGTGGTTTTTTCAAACGAAATTTACTAGAAAAACTAAATAAATACATATTTACATATTTATTATTAAATTTGTATTGTATTGTATTGTATTTATTAATAAATACAATTTACATTGATATCGATAGTATGCCTGATTTGCCTGAAAGGTAAACGGTTTATAGAAAAAGAGTGCCCTCTCTAGAAAAATAACTGTAATTAATTATAAACAAATTTAAAATGGAGTAATGAGAACCTCTGACTTTAAATAAAATTTATTAAAAAAAAAAAAAAAAAAGACCGAAATGAAACTTCCTATGTACTTGCGCGATCACCGCTCACAACTATGACAGAAATGATGAAACCATAAGTGTTCCGTGGTTATGACTTGTATTTTGAATAAAATTTTTACAGTGTACAACAAGTATATAGCCAAACTAGTCAACAAAGTAGTGTCCCCCACTTTGTCTTCTGTTGACGTCACGTAGGAAGTATCACTTCACAAATATTTAAGAATAACTGTCAATTTGAATCAATGTTATTTGAATCAATGTAATTGGGAGCATTGATTTCCAACGGTCAGATCAAAATGTAAGCGCGATTAAACTGTGAATTCAATGCTTCCAAAAAAAAAAAAAATATTGTTAGAATTTTAAGCAAGAAAATCAATTTTTTTTTTCAATTAATAAAAAAAAAATACAAAAAAAAAATTTAATGTGATAAACGTCATTTTGTAATCAATTATCAATTGAATATTTTAACAAAATTTTTAAAAAACCATTTTCTAGTGTGACATAACCAATTTGTTCGGTAGCAATCGAAATCCCGATTTGTGTTATTACGATTCTATCAAAACTGAAAAATACCCTCGTGCGAATAGCCAACATAAATTTAAAAAAATGAGATTTTTTTATTTTTGCTTCGATCAATCGTTTGTGAATGTTTGTGACGCTATTATTTTCGTTTGTAACTAATTAGTAATTGTTAATTAAGAGTGTGTGAATAGCCAACATTTTTTAAAATTTATTGTAATATTGACTTCCGGGCACTTAATCGATCGAAAATCGTTTGTGAATTCCAAATATACCATTAAAAACATTTGTGACAGCGTATTCTTTAAAAAAATAATAAAAAAAATTCTGTATACTGCTGTCATTTACAAAATAGTTATTTTTTCTCACACTAGAGAGCATTGGAGTATAGATTTAGCGCAACTAAACAGAGTGGCCAATATAAAAAACTTCATTACTACAAAAAATAATTGATTTTTTTATTATTTTTTTAAAAAATACGCTGTCACAAATGTTTTTAATACTATATTTGGAATTCACAAACGATTTTCGATCGATTAAGTGCCCGGAAGTGAATATTGCAATAAATTTTAAAAAATGTTGGCTATTCACACACTCTTAATTAAAAATTAGATAATTAATTAACTAATTAGTCACAAACATTCACAAACGATTCACAAACGATTGATCGAAGCAAAAATAAAAAAATCTCATTTTTTTAAATTTATGTTGGCTATTTGCACGAGGGTCTAAAAAATACAGTATTAGAACACACAAAAAAAAAAAAAATTAAAAAATTTAGTATGATTGCTACTCTCATACCAAGTGTGTATTTTCAATTAATTTAGAATAATTACATGTTATTTTAATTGCTGTATTTGTAATTGTTGAAAAAGTTTAAAAATATTATTTTCATACTTATAACAATATAAATGGAACAGTTGTTGAATTTAGAAAATTATATTACATGTTAACAGTAAAAAATTTATTTAGCTTTGTTAAAAATAAAAATTAAATGAAACTACCTCCGTACACTGTGTGTCTAAAACGGAAACAAACCACGTCGGACAATCAAAATCAATTGCACAAAGGTTTACAAATACCGTAGACGTAACGTAACTTTACTATAATTTACGATTCAAATTTTTGGATAAAACGAAGACGAAATTTTAATGAAATCAACTGATAAAAATAGGAGTGAACTTTTAGATGTCCACCTCTTCTTGTACGACGAACACAACGAGATTATAAGGATTTTGTGGCGCGAACTACAAAATCCTAAAAATCGTTGAATTGATTCATAAATAAACTTTCCAAAAAAACTTAAATTACTACAGCCCAACCAACCTAAGGTTGCCGGCAGGCCCGACGAGAGGATGGGGTAGCCGAGGTTGTAGCCCTGGGGGCCCGGCTTGAAAAAAGGGGCCCGGGAAAAAGTAAAATCTTTTTTTTTGTTTGTCACTTATTTTTTCGGGGAGAAATTTTTGAGAGATGTACTTTATTCCCAGGGCCCGCCATTTCTCTCCACTAGAGCTTGGAGTCACGCTCATATGCAAGCATGTATTTCATTGAATGCATTTGGTTTTGTAATAATTGATGCAGTAAAGAAAATATATATTTCTTCAAAGCATAACAAAAAATCACTAAGGGTCTCATGAAACGCTTAACTGATGCTGTATATTTTTTGGCTATGCAAAATCTTGTATTTCGTTGACATGACGAATTCTCAGAATTATCAAATTCAGGAATTTACATACCATTTGTAAATTTACTATTTTGATATGATGAAAAATTAAACTTTCATTTAGTTTACTGCATTTACCTTACTTGTTTGATAATGGTCATTTAGAAAACTCACATTCGTTTTCTAGGAACATTCTAAGAATACGATGAAAGATGAAAGATGAAAGCAGTTTAAGTTGATTTATATTGAACAAAGCTTTCCTGAAATATTACAGTTAAAATCTAACGTTCTCAGTAAAATTAATTTTTTTTTATTTCTTAATTATTCGTTTATTAATTTTTTTTTAAATTTCTACATGCAGTTAGTCCTTTTTATCCGTCTTTATGTTCAATGTATTTTCGCAGAAAAGTGTAAATTTAGAGCAGAGGTGGCCAACCCAACTGATCTTGCGGGCCACTTTGGAAGCGCATCATAACTCCACGGGCCGCATATAAAATTATGTGTTCCCATAATATATTACGTTTTTTTTTTTTTTTGATACATTGGTTTTTACTACCATGGTCTTTATAAAATAAATATATTTTGTATAAGTGTGATGAATCTCGCGGCCCGCGGGTTAGCCACTCCTGATTTAGAGTATGAATTATTTACGTACAATACTTTACGATATTTTTTAGTAAAATAGTATTTCTTAGTATTAGACTTTACGATGTTTAGTAAAAATTCGAAAATATCATTCCGCTTTCTCTTTAGTACTTCTTTACACACTAAGTGTGGTTTATCTTTTCTGAAAGCGCATACCCAGTCTTAAAGTTCACGAGCCGCCACTGATTTTAATCGAAATATAATACGTGTGTATGTAAGTATGTAATTCAAATTTCGTTGCGTTATTTCTTTGAATTTTTTTTATATTTTTTTTATTTTTACACTTGTAATAGAAAATGCCTGTCTCTAGTGGTCTCGAACAACACGGTTTCAAAGAACACGGAACCAATTAATCGTGTTCTTCGGGGGATTGCTGTACGGTATGGTAAAGCTAGATTCAATAGGTAAAGTTAGACGCTTTTACGGTATTTGTAAAACATTTTGATGGTGCAGACACCTTTACAATGACAAAAATACAAAAATCATATTAATATAAAATATGACACACGGTATACATGATTCTTGGTTTTACGAGCAAGAGTAGTGTATCAGGTTACATATGCAATAAATAAATGGTCTAAAAGGGGAAAATTTAATATTTTTTCCCGATTAAAAGAAAATTATAAAAAATACATCCTCTACTCTAACAAAATTATATTTCCCATTTAACTGTACGCTTGAACAAACATCTACTATACGTATACATAACGCAACTGACAACCAGTCCAACCACTTCTATAGTACCTACGTAACCTCGATTCACTAACCTTGATGTTGATAATGTATGTGTCTTCATCTGTAAGCAAATAAATGAACTTGCTATTCAAACAAACATGGCTGACTATACGTTTGGTTTGAATCTTCGATTTTTAGTATATGTATACGTTCACATCATTCTGTTAACTGTTTGTAAGGCAGTGGCTACTAAAAACTAAAGCGGCCCCTACACGCTCAATAATATTGTGCAATCAACTTGTGCAATTTATTGAACTTCCCTCCAGACAGTTCAATAATTTGTAAAAGAAATTTGTACAATAAATTGAATGTAGGAATTATATAATAATTCAATTATTGTTTAATTTTAAATATTAAGTGATAAAGATGTTGCGAAGCAGTAAATAATTATTCTTTCAAATTAATAAGGCAAACTGATTCAATAAATAGCCATCAAATATGGCATTACAAAACAATTAATAAATTGAAACTTAAATAAATAGTCATATTGCGCAATAATATTTGCAAAGCCTACAGACGTTACAATATTCATTCATTACACAATATATTTCAAACTGTTTTTGAACAGCACAATATATTGTACAACCCTCAATATAATCTACAGACGATCAATAATATTGTGCCAACTCAGATTTTGTGCAATATTATTGAGCGTGTAGGGGTCGCTTAAAATATTTTGCCAATTATTGTAAAATTATATATATAAAATAAATTGTAAAATTGTTTTCAAGTAGTTCAGTTTTAATGGAATGGTTTACTTTTTGCACTAATTTCGGACATTTTTTATTTTAATCGTACAATATGAGTACTAACTGATGGCGCTAAACAGAAAATAATTATAAATAAACATTAATAGATTTGAACGTTACTTTATGGTATTCCATATTTGTAAATAATAAACAAATACTTTACTTTGCAAAATACCACTTTTATTCTTGAAACAATATTGTCACAGTTTCAAAAATAAAAGTGGTATTTTGCAAAGTAAAGGACTTGTTTATTATTTATAAATAAACACTTACACAATTCCACCTATTTTTGGCTATAAAAATCAGCCAATTGTCGAATTATACATTTTTTTTAAATATTCAGCCTTACAACAGATTAATTTATCAATACTCACAAGGCTGGAAAACTGTTTTTAAATTTGAAAAAATTCACGGGTGGACCAGTAGCGCCATTGAAATTTCACTTTCAGGTAAAGGGCTTATTTATTTACAAATTGGATTCATTGTTAATTATCCTTTACCCAAAAATGAGGCTTCAATGGCCGCCCCCATTCATTTTCAGTCCATTAATCTTTTTTGGAATGTTAAATAGCTAATAATAAGAATAAATTTTTTATTATTTAAGGGAAAAGTATGAATGTTCGAACTTAGGTGCATCCACCCTATACAATAAAAAAAATTGGTTTCACCTTCCGGTGGGAGATCTGCCTTACAAACGGCTAAATAATAAAGATGGCTATTACATACATGCGTCTAGTTATTAATGTTAATGAAATGTATTATTTATGTACTGAGTTTGAAATTTTATTTCGAAATTACACAAATTAATGCATGATTCTTGTCATTAATAAACTTTCATTTTAAATATTTACACTTTCTACCAAAAATAATAAATAACAAAAAAAAAAATACTTAATGCACTATATACTTCATTGTGAATATATGGATTGTTTCTAAAGGAATAATTGTTTAAGTTCAATTTAGCGTAACAAGTTTTCAAAAAGATTGCTCAATACTTTAAACTAATTCAAGGGACTAGTGTGCAACAATTGTTTTCTCAATCAAGGGTAACAATAATTTATACACTAAGATAATTTGCTAAGATTTTGTGTTTTTTACTTAACCGCTTTTAACCGTCTTCTCAATCATATACTTTCAGTTCACAAAAAATCAATAGCACACTTACTTTTAATTGCTCAAATTTATTGCTCAAACAATTGAGAAGACATTTTACTTTCAAAAAAAGTATTATTTTTGAAAATTTGTTATTTAAGTTACTATATGTACTTAATTACTTTAATGAAAAATGTCAAATTAAACGAGTTGAATTAAAAAAAAAAATTATGTCTACATGTTGTAATTAATGTTAGTTGAAAATAAAAAGAATATATTTGCTTCTTTTCAGAATAGTTTTTTTTTAAATCCCAATCTACCTATATCCCGAATATTTTCGAGCACACAGTCATCCCGAATTTTTTCAATGACATGGTACAAAAAAAAACAACAACATAACCTTAAAATGTCATTGTTGACAGCCAGCGTTGGATACATCTTTTGTGAACTTTTGTTTTGAAAACAATTGAGAACTGATTGAGCGTCAAGCCGAGCATTTTATCTTATAGACGTGTGGCGTTGATAATTTTTTACTGGGTCCCCACCTGATCCCCACAAACAAAACAATTATTACCAACTTAAAACATCAATATGTAGTATAATATTTGACTTAATCACTGTGATCATACCTTAAATACATAATTTTAAGTAAAAAAATTTTCTTGTAAATATTCTTCACACAGATATTTTTTATGTCGTGCCCGTAATTACGAATTTGATAAATGTTTTATTGTACTCGTTTTGTTAGTGTCTTAATATGTGATTCATAAAATATTTTTGAAAAAAACAAAAAAAGAACATTTTGGCCTTTTTGAAATAGCAAGGTAAAGTAGTGAATTATTTTTTTTTACGTATATGTATATAATTTTGCTTGTTTTCATATACAATTTGACTGATTGAATCTGTACATGTTTGTAAATTATTATATTAATAAAATGCGTTCTTAACAGATCAATCATTAAAATTAATAATTATTGAAGGTAAACAAGTCAATTGTTTATAAGAGGACTAGACTAAAACACCATACATTAATATTAATTGCAAAATGTTCAAAAAAACTAACCAAATCACGTACGAAAAAGCGTTTAGCAATGATTCTTAAAACAAATTCAGTTTAATGAGGCGAAGAGTGTTTCCCGTTACAAGTCCCATCACAAGATTAAGGGGTTATATGCACTTACGTCGAGGAAAAATTGTAGAATTATTTAAGGTGGTTTGCTGCTAGGTATTTATGTCATCCGTACTGAATATTAGTTTTACTTTTTTTTTAATTATTATAATGAGCTTTATTTAATAAAACTCTTAAAGAAATATCCATTTTTAAAGAAAATATAAGCAATAAAATTATTAGGGTTTCCGATCTCGACTCGATTTTATCGAAAATCGATTTTTGGAGGGTCGATCTTCGATTTTTTGAATCGATTCTTTGAAGACCAAATCGATACAGAGATCGTGAAAAATTTACGGAATTGGAGATCGATCTTTTTCAAATTTAAATTAGAATATTTTTTGTAAAAATTTTGATTTCTTAAAGTTATTGTAGAATATATTTTAACTATTTATGTTGTCAAATAATTTTACCACTTTTATGATTCATTTATAGAAAATTGAGTCAAATTTTTTATTCGTGTGACATTTTTAGCGCAAACTGGAAACCATTTGGAATTATATTTTATTTATATTAAATTCAGTAATCCAACTTCAAAGGAAATTGAAATTTTTTTGAAATTGATTCGTGATTTACTAATAAAAAAATTTAATTAAAACTTTTATATTTCTTTTATTTTCTGTAAATACAAAAATTGAATCGATTTTTGTCAGATCGATCTATTGTAAGCCGATTTTCTCCTGCATCAATCTTTGGTTTGACGACTCGAATCGATCCACAAGATCGATTTTTTGGCCAGAGATCGGAAACCCTAAAAATTGTCACGTAATTGATCCTCCCGTAGTTACACATGTATCAATTAATTTTTAGAGTTTCGTAGCATATCATCAGTCAGTGATTAGAAAAAAAAATATTTGGGATTAAAATGGGGGGGAGGCTCAATTTGATTCAAAAAAAAGTTTTTTTTATTAATATATCGTGTGAGGTATTGTTTAAAAGAACTCGCGAAGAATTTTAAAAATATTTTTTTATAGTTTTTGGTCTCAGATAGTGTATTTACTAATGTTTGAATAACAAATTTGGATAAGATTTAAATATACATAAATAAAAAAATGGTTTAATTTGATCAACTGACTGGTTATTGTAGGAATGCCCGACTAATTGTGCGAGCCCGACTCGCTCTTGACTGTACTATATCCCGAAAGTCGAGTTAATGCGTGTGTAGTAGACATGTCGATTTTAAATCGATTAATCGAAGTTTAAAAAATCGACACTTTTTTCGATTTTTTTTTTATTTGAATCGTTTCATGAATCGATTATTAAAAGTAAGAAATCGATAACCGATTTGTTTCAAGAATAATTTCATTTTAATTGTAATTCTACAAAGAAACATGTGTTAAAATGAAACACCAAAAATGTTATTGTTAATTGTCACTTTTTACTCGTTATATCAACGAACCCCTCCTATGGCTCTATATAAGTCAGACTATTAATACAAAAGGAAGGAAGAGACCACCTATCTGTGCAAACGACGATCCCTTTCCCACAAAAGCAACTTATTTAGAAAACATTTTTTTTAGTCAATTTGTTTGAAATTTTTGAATAAACTTAGTTCATTCTGTGGTATTCATTCTACATATTAAATTGCGTTATTTGCTATCATTATAATTGAAAACTCAACTCATCAACTTTACAAATATAACGTAAGGCTTTTTTACACGATATTACCCATGTACTATCAATTAAGTCCCTTAACAAAAATTATCGGCTAATTTTATTACTTTTCAAAATTTCGAGTTTTTCGATCGATCTCAGAGAATCGATTTTTTTTAGCCGATTTTTTTTTTTTTTTTTTTGAATAGATTTTTTTAATTTCGATTTAAATCGATCCAAAAATCGATCTTTTTTTGGAGAATCGACATCTCTAGTGTGTAGCATGCACTTGACGAACTTTCATTCAATATAATATTATGTAAACGTTAAAATGTGTATTTTTCAAAACAATACCTTTAAACTTGAGCCCCTTCTCTAGTCAACTTTTTCAATGCGACATAAATATTTTTAAAAAATTATTATATAAGTATTTACGTTTTAAATATAATAATTATGCATTTAAAAAACAAATAATGTGTACATAATTCGTATGCAAATTCATTATTCAAGATGAAATAATAAATTTGAATTTTTGTCACGTAGCTTATTTAACGGACTGTCACACTAAAAATTAGCAGTTGTTTTTATTAAGGTTCCGTAGTCATAATTACGGAATAGGGTACTTGACTGAAGTTGCAAAAATATTCTAAAAGCATTGTTTTTCTATATCAGCTAAGTGATTTTTTTTTTATTTTCGACAGATTCTGTAAAAAATCATCGAAAAAAAATAACCCTACAATTTTAAATGAGAAAAAGGCGGGAAAAACACCTCACTATAGTGACGTCACAGTTTGAAGCAACTAAACATCAATGTCAATATTTATAACATCAAAATTTTGATTATATTCATAAAATGTCAAAGTAAAAGCAAGTATTTATTTGAATTCTGGTCAATTATTATTACTATCTATACACATAAGCTAATAGAAATATTCAAAAGAAAACACAATTTCACCTCACCGATGAAAATTATCAAAATCGACATATCTAGCTACAAAATGTTACGTCATTTTCAAGAAATGGCACGTTTTCACTAATTTGAATATTTGTTGAAAAATGGTGATTTTCAAAATAAAATTTCTAAATAGTTATCAAATTTTGTTATGTTTCATCATTAAAATTGGACATTTGTAATGATAATGCATAGAATTATTTAACATTTGACACAAATTTTAAATACAGTCAAGTACCGTATTCGTATTGTTTCATCACGTTTGTGGGATCACTTTTTTTGGACGTGTGAAGACAAAATTTTAATTTTATCGATTTTAGAAGTACTTTTTGGAGTCTAAAAACGGGGATAAAAATATTTTTTAACGCACCCCGTCGTGTAGGATCTCGTCAGAAAGGACTCTTAAAATAAAGTTTAGGTTTCTTTTGATGTTTCGTTTGCGAAATATTCAGTTTCGAAATGAGTGCCATTCACTTTCGGTAAGGTAGGCAAAATGGTCGCCAGTAAATAAAATTTTACATTGGGGTTTATTTCGATATTAAAATACAAATCGTTACGAGAATTGTTGAAAATTGATTAAAATTTTCAGATTTCGAGGTTACATTGTTAAGTTCCGTCTGCGAAATTTTAACACCTTGACGGTCATTGACGTCATACGGTGTCCGAACAATCACCCCCACTGACAATCGCCCCCAGTTTTATTATTTTAGGTCGTTGTAGAGAGGAACTTGTCCCTATATATTATTTAACGAGAGGACATTAGTAATAAAATTTTACAAGTTAGTTTTACATTGGAACAAAATATTATATTAAAAAAATGTATCAAATATTTTAAAACAGAAATCTCATTATGTTTTTATTTGAATGTTTATATGAATTATCACTAATCCATACAAGAAACGAAATGTGAAATTACTTACAAATGTGGAACAAATGTTATAATTTCAAAAATGTTGCAGTTTTAACTATCGCGTCCAGGAAGCCGCATTTCTTTTTACATGTCGTCAGCTGAGTATTGGTTTGTACCAAGTCAGTTTTTTAAATATTTTTCCTGATGGTGGTTTCGGCTTCCTCAATGGCCAAAACTAACAAAACAACTATCTAGAAAAAATGTTTAAAAAGTTGACTTGGTGCAAACCAATACTCAGCTGACGGATATGTCTGTATAACTTTTTAAATGATGTCAGTTAGATAAAAGTTAATTTACTGAAATCTTTATATTTGCTTTTCTTACATACTGACACACAGTATTATCATGTAAGTTTACTTACACGGCCAGGTATAAGCAAGCTAATATACTGGGGGCGATTGTCACTGGTAATGAGTCATAGAGGCAGGTATAAACAAATTTAGGGGTTGGGGGCGATTGTCATACATATATTCACGTCATACGACATCAAATCAAAATAGTATACCAGTTGGGCGTTTTGTCATTATAGGTTATGATCGTCATGGATTTTTAATTTTAAATCCAAACATTTACCAAAAAAATTTCAATTAAATTATCACGTAATTAACCCCCGTAGTAATACATACTGTATTACAACTCTAAGAAAAAAGTAAACGTAATAAAATTTTACAAGTTGGATTTACACTATAGCAATAAATGAAATAAATTATTTTCAGTACGAAACTGCCCTCTTGCAGTAACATTCATAAAAATATTACTTTTCAATTCAAAATAGAATATGGCATAATACAAAATACGATTTAGAAATGTTAAATTATAATCTAAATCAATAGTTTAGACTTAGTTTGTCACATTTTTGTGTGAAAGAGATAAGTAAATTAAACTGTCACTGTACAAGCTGCTTTTTTCTCCTTGTCATCTTTTTTAACCAATCATATTTTTTTCAAAATTTTATTATCTTTACTTTTTTCTTAGAGTTGTAATACAGTACATTGAATGAATACACACGTTTCAAGCAACATTTACAATTTAATACTACGAAACCTTAATTTAACATGCGTCCGCTACGCACTTGATGGATTTTTTCAAACAATTAAACATTTTCAAACACTTACTGCGGTTATCAGTCGAATAACATTTCGTCTAGTGAAAAAGCATTCGCGCGCCATTCAAAACGATTCGAAATTTGTTAACACTTTAACGGTCAATCGATTCGAAACCGTGCACTTTTTTTTTTGATATTGCAATAATTTTGTTTGTATGCACTTGACTTGATTATATATTTATTGCTAGCGTTGTGCTCAAAAATCCGTGACGATAAGTGAAAATATAATTCCTAATTAAATGTATTGCTTCATTAAATTAATTGTTTTTAAAAGTGTTTACACATAGTAACTCAGCATGTTTGTTTTTTTCATATATTAAATATTTTTTGATGCAGTACGATTTAGAAAATCGTTCGTGACAGATCACACGAGTGTTGAAGACAGTTTGAGTGGACTCTTATAAACAATTTTCAGTGTTTGACGATTACTTTGTTTATCGCTTTTTTCGTAGTAACTAGAGTCGCATAAATTTTTCGTTTTCTAACAGAGTATGAATGCCAACAATGATGACTATAACGATTTCTGGAATGAGTGTAAACTTGTCCAGGAAACTAAGGTTCCTGACGATGAGGATGTTATTAAATTGGAAATTGATGGTAAATAGTTTTTTTTTATTTTTTTATTTTTTTTTATTTTTATTGGCTTAAATATTGTGGTTAGTAGTGCAGGTGGTATTCTAGTCTAGAGACACGAATGTCGACCACCTTTTTCAGGGTGAATAAAAAGAAATATATTTTTATTGTGTGTAGAGTAAAAGCCCTTAGAGCCGGTCCAGACGCAACGTCTTATCTGAATCGACAAGTTGTTCAGATAAAACGTACGTCTTGCATGACGGAAATGAGGTTGTACGATAGATAAGTCGAAAGTTTGAGCTGCGAGGCATCATTTTATGAAAATTGGAACGACAAATTGGTGCGTCTGGAGTCTGGACAGACCTTTGTTTTATCGAAACGATTTGTAGTATTTTTATACATAATATTATAGTATTCTGTTGCTTCGTGTCTGTTAATTTAAAAATTTAAAATTTAAAAAAAAAAATTTAAACATTTTTTGTATTATAATTTTGTTTTTTATTTTATAATTTTTATTTTATTATATAATGTCTGATCTTCATCAATGCTCCCGTCAATTTTTGTGTGAATTTATTGAACTTTATAGGAGTTTTCCTTGCTTGTGGTAAGTTAAAAACTTAGAAGCCCAGAGTACAGTGACCGAAATAAAGAGTCACAAGCATACGAAGCCCTGATTGAAAAATACAGAAACATTGACGAAACGGCTAACAAGGAGAAAGCAAAAAAAAAATTAATTCTTTACGAATCGTTTACAAAAAAGAACAGGCTAAAATATTTATCTACTAAGAGTTTAATAAATGGCTGGTAAGTTTCAGTGTCCATCCTTAGGTAATTACGCCAATCATCTGCTTCATTATGAAGTTCACGTAACAGTCTGACATGAGAAAATTCATGTCTTTTTAAGAGCCATTCCTTCGACCATCTTAATCTTCGATTTTTTCTTTTATTTTTTATTAAAATGCAAACACCACAGAGTGCCCAAAGAAGTGTTTTCTCCATGACAAACGTCGTAAAACTGAAATTTGAACGATAAGTCGGAGAGGTGTGGACACACTAATTTTTGTACGTTTTGTCGAATGACTTGCATGAACGTTTTATCGTTCAAATAAGACGTTGCGTCTGGACCGGCCTTTATACTCGAACGCGATTCAATACTCGAACAGTTTTGATAGTTTACATATTAAGGTGAATCGATTACAAGAAATTTTCCAAGTTTAGAATTTGAAATTCTAATATATTATAGAGAAAGATATGATGCATTCACTGACACTATTTTGAATAATTTCTGACGTGTAGTTTAGAAGAAATAAATTTTCAAAGTTAGAATATTTAACGTACGAGTAAATGCAAAAGTATGATTAGAGATGGATCAGAGGTATATATTTAAGTAAGTTGTGTCATTAAAAACCAACTTTAAGATTTAAAAAATTGAAAATTATTTTCTTTTATGTTTTCGAATCATTAAAAAACTATTTTGTTTAATATTGAACGTTCAGTTATTGTAATAAATAGAAAAAAAAAACCATAAAAATGTCATTTTATACTAATACACTCATAATATATTTGTGTATGTATTAGTTATTATGTGTGCGTACTTGTCAACTATCAGAGTCAAATTTTAATACTGTTACGTTTATTACAAAATTTAACTTATTTTTCTACACATAAATTATTTTTATTTATAGAGAAAAAAAATAGACTTTGTAATTCATTCGTCAGCTGTAATCGATTCACCTTAATGAAATTATTTCGGAAAAAAAACCGATAAATATCAAAACTGTTCGAGTATAGGGGCTTTTACGTTACGAAAAAGAAAATTCAAAATTGTATCAGTTGTGTCCGAGCGTCGAATCCAGAAGCTGTAAAGGTTTAACACAAAAGAAGGTTCCTGTGGGATATAAATTAATATTTCATAAATATCTTTGACTAAACCGTCAGACCTTTCGTAAATTTGAAACAAAAATTATACAACGCATCGTTAGGGCTGGAACCAAAGAGAAAATCCGTAAAATTTTTTAAAAATTATTTTAAATTTTTTAAGGTTCAAATCATAGAGAAATATATACTGAATATTTGAATAGAACTTCAGATATTATATCGACCACGTGGAAAAATGTAGTTTCGAGTAAAACAAGTCTACGTCGCTTGAAAATTGAAGCTAAACTGAACACGAAATTTAAAAAAAGTGCACAAAAAATAAATGTTTCATAATTTCTACACTAGAATACCGCCTTAACGCAGTTTAGTAAGCGCTGCATCTTTTGTGATTGGCTTTCAGTACAAACGCTTAAAAAATTAAAATATACTTAAGAACAGTTTGACCAGTGTAGATGATCAGTCGTTCTTAGAACCAGAATTTTACTAATTGTCATTAGCCTTCCTCTTTCGTCCCGTAAATATTCTAGACTATTCTTTGCTGCCAGTCGATCTTATTCCACTGATTGTTACTTACAGTAACACGTTGACGGTCGTGGACGCCGTACAGCGTCAAGTGACATATGACTAACTGCGAGCCAACGCTGTATCGTGTCAACAAGTCCATATAAAGTGTAAAAATAGTGTATCAGTTGAACGTTTCGTCATTATTGGTTATGACTAGAGTGAGGACATTGATCCGCACAAACGGGGTGGCAAATTTTTTATAGTGGGTTCTAGCACACAGTACGTCCTCAAAAGTATGAGGATACCTTGGCACAGAGGAGTGCCCACACTTTTACCACGGTACTGTACGTAATGTTGTGGTACACTGCCGTGTCAAAAGTGTGAACACCCCTCTGGATCAAGGTGTCCTCATACTTTTGACGACGTAGTGTGCGCTAGAACCCGCTATAAAAAAAATTGGTTACTCCTTGGAAACGCGTCAATGTCCTCACTCTAGTTATGACCGTCAACGTGTTTAAGCGTGTAAATGAGAAAGAAAGATAATTAGACAAAGAAGGAATGAACTAAATTTGGAAATGGTATTAGGGGAACAGGAATACTTACTTTTAAGTAATGTATAACTATTGTTGTTTTCCTAATAATAGCGACTTTAAAAAGATTCGACAAGTAGGAATCCTTATGCAATCGTCAAATGTGTCACACTTAAATGGTCAGATTCGTATGCTAAATAATTTAAAATACCCCTGTCGCAGCATTCTGCATAACATAGCAAATTTCCGTGTATAAAAATTCGTTTTTCTCGGTAACAATTAACTCTTTGCACTCAAGCAAAAAAAAAGTGAGTTGTAAATAGGCTGGTAAGACATGTAGTACATGACAACGACCGACGTTTTGACGTTCTAACCTTGTTTCCCCAAAGTTGAATACTAAATGCGCTAAATACGTCCTCAATGCTGTTTTTATTAGTTTTTAATTTTAAAAAGATAATTCAACGTGATTTTGTATTATTTTATTTACAATTTTTCTAATAAATGAATGTGTTTGCAGTTATTAAATAAAATATTCATGTAATGTGAAGTATGAGCAGTCATTACAGTTCAACATTCAGTGTGTCATGTGGTACATGTCTTATGATCCAACAGACAAAACACCTTTAAATATGGTAGAGTTAATGGACAAACCACCTTGTCATGCTGTACATGTCTTATAAGCGCAAAGGGTTAATATAGAATAATCGTTTAAAAACCTTTTTTATGTAATTTTTTCTGCTCTCTATAATGGTATACCCAAAATCGTACACCCAAAATCGTTATCGCCGCATAAATTTACTATTAATAAAAATTTCTATTTTGAAAAGAGGTGGAAAATAATGCCGAACTTCTACGAGCTATGGGAATGGGACACTTAGTGGATGTGTTCAATCAGTGTCGCGAAATTAACGACACTGAATTGGATTTATCTACTAGACAGCTGTCGAAACGGCAAGCGGACACGGTGCGAAGACGTGTGAAGGCGCTGAACCAAACGGTCCGATCACGAATTCCCGGACGTCAACAGCGTGGATGGCACCGAAAACCCGATATTCGTAATGTGTTTCGAGACGTTGAGGTATGTATGTATATTGAATGTTTTTTTTTTTTTAGAAAATACGAAGTCTGAACATTGATTATAATAATTTATTTTGATAAAATTACTTATTGATCGTTTTTAAGCATTTAAGCGGTGCATTGCATTAAAATATAAGTTATTGTTATCATTAAGTTTCTTTACATATTATAAAAATGAAATAAAATGCTGTTTAAAAAAGTAATTTCTTAGGAAATTGTGAGGTTTTGAGCGTTGACACTTTTTGATGCGGTCCCTATTCATCGCATAAAAAAAGGTTCAGCTATATACAGGGTGGAAAGTAAATAACTCTTGTCGTTTAAACGGGTGACTCCTAGTGGTGATGTCTGATGATTAATCGATTAATCGGTTTAGTCGACTAATTTTGTTTACATTTAGTCATATTTCAGTCGACTATTTTGCCTTCGAATGATCTTTAACTTTTATGTGATTAATATATTGTGATATTTCATCTCTTTCTTTAAAAAAAAAATATATTAAAAGTCCATAATTAAATTCATAAGGAAACCTCGTTTTCGAAAGAGTTACATAGGTTACCTTATTCATGAATTTGACTAAAAATCTAATGGATTAGTCGACTACTTTGTGCTCGATATTTTCGACTAATGACTAATTTTATCTGAAAAACAATTTTAGTCGATTAATCGACTAACTGCTTCTCCGCCCTACATCACTAACTCATGGTACCCTGTAGCCACTAAAACCACAGGAATTTTTTCGGAATTAACGGTCTGAGAAAATCGCAAATAAACTGGCTCCACAATGTTTCTGAATTTTTCTACATACGGCCCTCACTATATTATGCATACACCTTTTTAGTACCGAAGGTACAAAATAATATTGTTGACCAAAATTCAATAAAATTTTGTACACGTTTACTTCTAGTTACTATACCTAAAAAAAAATATTTTAAAATACAAGATGGTTAGAGCCGGATTAAAAAAAATTTTAAGGGCCCCTTTTTTGATCCATATTTAGTATCAAATTTTCTTTATTAAAAAACACTTCTGGTTAGAGATGATCGACATATCGATAACTGTTATTTTGTAACTAGTATAGAAAGATAACAGTTATCGTCAATAACTGGAATACCCAGTAACTGGTTACTTAAATAACTCCTTTGGTAATATCGATAACATAGGTCAATATTAATATATTCGAAAGCAAGGATCACAATAATTTATTTTAACCACCTACGGAGAATTTCAAAATAATAACGCCCCAGGAAAGTTACACATTTTCTATTGTAGCACATTTAAAAAACCCTTAAAAATGAACTATTGTCTATTGTACAGTTATCTATTTGTATTTGTAATTTTGTAACCATAAAATTGTTAAAATTGTGTACATAAAGCCTAAATCCTTGTATAGACAAGTATTTGAACAGATATTGCAGATTATTTAGTATTCGTCAGTATTATATGTATATCTGTGCATATTTCACTAACAGAACCGTTTATACGCATATCGAATATCTTACAATATGTTAAAATATCCAAATACCATACCAGTTATTATAATAACTGTTATAAATAACAATTATTTTTCAGTAACTGTTATTGCAATAACAGTTATTAGAAAATAACCGTTTAGTTCATCTCTACTTCTGGTGCAAATTTATTGGTTAATATTAATTACATAGGTGAGATCTACCCACAGTTTTCGCAACAAGACTTATATATTTTCCACTCTGTATACATCGATTGTTTAAAAATATACGGGAAATCACTGAATCAATATATTCTATGTATTCGATTTTATAAACAAAACATAACAAAAGTTGTAAACAAATTGAATCATGATAAACATTTATTAATTGTTTACAACATGTGTTCGCTAGACATCAAGCACTGGAACTCGATCGCGAAGTGCCACTCCCGATTCATTGGATTCGGTCGGTAAGTTAGCGGATACAGAGAATCAGGAGAGTCCACCAAATTCGCCGTGGGTGCCAACCAGTTGGCCAACGGGGCAATCACCTGGAAAAAGTTTGTAAGTATTAATTTACCAAAAACAAAATCAATTGTTTTCGATAACGATCCAAATATCCAGAGTGGGAAGTGTACCAAGTTTCGTAAAGATATTCCATCAGCCGGATTCATCGGACGGCCAAGCCATATCCTCATCGTTCCGATCGGACACTGAAAAAGATACTCTTAGACGCACGCCCAGTGCTCCACCTAGTTGTACGCGTGGCATACTCCCGCTGGAGGACACCACGAACAATTTACCTCAGGTATTATCGTCGAATGAGATGTTTGGACGATTGAATTGGGCCCATTATCGTGGAAATGTTGCCTCAAATTCAGGTATTTCTGCATAGAAAAACTGTTTTGAAAGGTTGTATTTTGATTTCGCGCAATTTGATTTCTAGAGGGCATCGAACTTGTGGGATTCAGTCGTATCGGCACTATTGTTTGTTCAAGGAATTCGCGTGATCGTACTCGTGTGAATCGAGACGTAACCATTGACATTCCTCCAGAAAAGTATGGTTTTCTTTGAGTACACATAATCTATTTTTGAAGTGAAACTTCTTATCGCTCTAGTAGACAATTTTTGGTTTGACATTTACAAGCGTGTATGATACAAGCGCTTGCAAGCGTCCCATATAACCACAGCCTTACGTTCGTTCGTACAAAAATTAGTCCCGTTTTAGTACTATAGAACTTTGCGTGTAATCATAGAAAGTGGCTTTTTCTCAACAAGATTTGAGGTAAATGAGATAATTGCGGAAAAGTGAAACCAATACACCCTACAAGAGTTACCACTTAAGGCTGTGATTGCATAGGACACTTGCAAGCGTGTGTGATACATGCGCTTACAAACGTCAGTCAGAAGCATAAATTATGTTTGTTTATGTATGTATTAATGTTAAAGAAGTTTCACTTCAGCTGCACGTAAAGATTACACACGCACACACGATAGTTTTTATTCATACATTGCTCGATTCTAGGAAATACGCACACCCAGAATCGTTAACAAATAACAACGAACCAATGAGTTTTGAAATGGCGTTCAGTCAAAACGCTTGCGTAAATATTGCGCCAAAACCGATGGACGGTGAGGAGGATGAAAAAATTCCGGTGGAACTTGTGACAGACTTAAATTTTAAAGAGCTTGAGCCAATTCTTTGGGTGGAAATTTGTACGTTATTTGATAAGTATAACTTGCGTATTCATCGACGCCAAGCACCAAAGCGTAAACGGAAAGAAGGTACCACCCTCGCCCCCCAGCTCACTCACCCCCCCCTAATACTAAATTCGAATATTTTTTTGTTCTTTCAGCGGGCAATTTGTTCGGAGTTAGCCTATCGACGCTTGTCATGCGCGACTATCGACTCAAAAATGATGTGAGCATAATGCCAGTCCCGTCAATAATTCGCGATATACTGTCACGCCTGTCAGGGTCACGTCTTCGTGAGGAGGGCATTCTACGTATAGCCGGCAACCGACATAGGGTCGAACAGCTATGCCAAGAATTAGAGATAAACTATTACAAATCGCCAAACCTCACCAGAAGTCTACTTGACAATTCTACTAGTCATGAATTGGTCGCCGTTTTAAAGAAACTGATTCGAGAATTACCACAGCCGCTATTTACGAGTGAACTCTTGCATTTATTCTATGAAGCTCACGGTAAGGCTTACCAAAAACTGTTTACAATTTGGCGGGCTAAGTCTCTGTCAATTTAAACTTTTCCTCTCTTGCCGTTTTTGAAATATTACCCCAAATTTTGAAAGACCAAAACAACCTCCAAGTCTCGCACAAGTTTATTCAAGGACACAATTATCGATGTAACTTATCAATAAAGGAGTTCCACAGAGATCAGTTTTAGGGCCCATACTATTCTTATTATGTTGACGCCTAAAATGAATCCCTATGAAACCCCGTTATTGACAAGTTGTGTTCTTAAGTATTCGCAGATGGAAAAAAATGTGCGTCTCTTCGATCCAAAAATTAACAAAATCAGAAGGGGCATCACTGATGTCCAAGTTTAAATCCTTTGCACTCGATGGGGGCCGCCACGGCGACACAATAAATATTAATTCCACTTCTTAGGGGCCGCAGCAGCGCCATAAACAATAGGTACGTATTTTATTATTTACAACACGCTAGGGGACCTAAGGCCCGATTTACATTAACGCTCCGCTCTCAGTACGATATCACTCCGCTCCCGGTTCGATAAAATATTCTTACATAATAAATAATGAGTGTATTCACATCATCGCTCTGATATCGGTCCGATATCAGTCATGGTTCGCTCTCCCTTCAATACCGCTCCAATACCAATACCACTGAGATAATATTTTATCGGAGCGATATCAGACCCTATATCGATGATAGTGAACACGTTTTTGATTCCACTTCGCTCCGTTTCTCAGCCTTCTTCATTTATTTGAAAATTATTATATTAGGAAAACATGATACAACACAACGATGCGACGTCTTGCTACAATACATTGTGATACATACTACTAAAATTAACTAATAGATATATTGTATTATGGATATTATGTTCTCCTAATACAATAGTGTTTGCAGCGTTTTAAAACTACTGTCGAGTAGCTGAGTACCCATACTAAAAAATGGTTCGAGTGCAAAGGGTTAATTCTTCTCAAAACTGAGGAGTTTCGTTTCTCACGCATATTTTGTATTTTAGCTATGACGGACGAAATGGATCAGTTACGTTGCGTCCACTTATTGGTGCTACTTTTACCGGTGGAACATCGTACCACGCTGTACTCGCTTCTTCAATTTTTGAACGATGTGGTCCGTAATCAGGAGTTTAATAAGATGAGCCTACACAATGTTGCTATGATCATTGCGCCGTCCCTGTTCCCGCCAACGTGAGCTAAAAAAAAAAAAATAGCAAAAAATATTTTTTGAAAAAAAATTATATTGGTTTTGTTTTAGTCGCGAGCTAATCAAAAAGAACATCGGTACCGAAATAACGTACGCCGCTGTATGTTGCAAACTAACCGAAAAAATGATCGTACACGTTGAAGAGCTCCAAACAGTTCCAGCCAGTCTCCTAAAACAAGCGCGTGCACTTGCTCTGGAAACGCCACATTCGTACAAACATCCAAAAAAACTTTTGGACAAAAAGCAGATGAAACAAGTATAATTGAATCGACATTATACGATGATAGACGGAGAGTTATTGAATGATTTATTCAAAGCATCTAGTTTTTATATCAAAGTTGAAATATATTACCAAAACTAACTAAACTAATCACACCACCACCTGGTTTTTATACCAAAGTCGAAATATAATGTCAAAACTTGTACCGATTCCGAAATTTTGTACGGGAAATTTATTCTCCTAAAAATTTTACTACAAAAAAGATCTAGTTACTTTTTGTCGTAAAACGAACCCTTTACGAGATATTTAAATGTTTCAGATTTCTATAACTGATTTACCGATTTTTCGCACGTAAATATCTCAGAAACGGTTCGTTTTACGAAAAAAAGTAACTGAACCTTTTTTGTAGCAAAATTTATAAACAACAAATTTCATAATAATCATTTTTATCGAAAAATCAATATTTTTCGAGATATTTACAACAAAAAACTGAAAAACTTTGAATAAATCATTCAAACTCTTGGACTATTACACTGGCACCACATAACCTAATTACACATTTCAATTATTACAGGCCAAGAAACTACTGAACAACCAAAAGGACGAGAAAGACGAGTCGAAATGACACAAATTTTTCAAGCGAAAACGAAAATAGATACAACACGCTGAATGTTAGATTTGTTGTCTACACAATTAAATAAAAAAAAAAATCCTTAACCCAAACTCAACAAGCAAGATGTTAACTTAAATGTGATGTTTGCAAATATTTTTAGATTTAAGCAACATATCTGGTCATTATTTGCTAAAATTTTAAACAACGATTTTATTCAATTTTTAACTAATTTAATTATTTTTAGTTAATTAAATCCAACAATTAGTTAAATTTTAAAAATTATTTAGTGCCTTATACCAGTTTTAAGTACAATAATTTTATGAGTCAATAGTGAGTGAGAGAAGGGACTAGTGAAAAATTTTAAAAACCATTTTTTTTTTCATAGAAAATTTACCATATTCATATACTAAGGGGAAATACTTAATTGGAAACTAAAAATAAAAAAATAACGTTTTTTTGAAAAATAATAAGTTTATTCAAGGACACAGTAAAGGAGTTCCACAGGGATCAGTTTTAGGTCCCATACTATTCTTATTATGTTAACGCTTAAAATAAATCCCTATGAAACCCCGTTATTGACACGCTGTGTCCTTAAGGATCCTTTAAATAAACGAAGAATTTCCCAAAAAAAATTTCCGGTTCATAATTGGGTGTTTCCCTTTAAATTTTAGTATTGAATCAGAAAAAACTGTAACCAGAGGCCAGTGACTACGTAGTGTTTTCAATTTCATTGGTGCTTATACATACGTTAAGGGACACATTTTCAAATATGCCCCGTTTCCCCTTAAATATTTTAAGACCATTACACGTCATGTAAATGTACTGACCAGTTTTATAAGTACGTAAAAGTCTGTATTTATTATTTGTATTATGATGAAATTTTATAAAAAGAATTTTATTATTTTTTAAATAAAATTTTATTTATTTCATAGCATTACGGCAATTATTTTATTTAACCCTTTGAAGTCCTATCCTAATTTTCGACAACATTTAAAGCACATCGATTGGTGGAAGCTGTAAAGCGATAAATTTGATACGCAACTTACCCCCAATAAACGATAAAAGCACAAATCGGTTTATAATAAATTGCAAAAGAAAAAAAATTGATTTTAATCGAAATTATATGCGATAAATAAATAAATCAGGGCGGTATCAAGAGCTAAGGTGGGTTCAACCCCCCCATATATCATGTAATTAATTCACTTTCAAATAATTTACACCAGCATTTACAATCGACGACAAAATTCGTAATAATAAATATTTTTTCAAAGAAATATTAATTAAATGACATTAAAATTATTCGAGCAATTGACAAAATGACAGAGACAGAGATAAACAGCTGATTCGTATTCACTCTAACATGGCCATGGCTGATTTGCAGCAGTAATAATCATCAAAAAGCGATATTTTTCCGAAATATTTCGTGAATTTGTCCCATAAAATTAAATTTTAAATCAATTATATGCTTTCAAACGGTCAAATACGCTTATAGCAAACCATGGAACACGCGGCCCCATCAAAAAGGTTCGTAAAAAATTTCCGTACCCCAAAATTTGTTGGGTTAGAAATTTACAATTAGCATGTTAAATGTATTTTAATTCAATTTTAAAATTGTTTTTTGAGTTATTTTGATTTTTTTATAGCGCAAAGAAACGTACTAGTAAAAAGAATAAAAAACAAAACGAAGAAATAATCGAAAATCATAAGACGAACAATAAACCAGGTAATGTATTTTCACGAAAATTTTTCACAATAATTTTCATTATGTGTATATTTGTCGCTGTTTTTTTCGCAGAACCGGAGAAGATCGGTGGTGAACAAACGAAAGATGTCAAAGAGAATCACACGACGAAAAACGCTGACGATTCAAATGCCACCTGTAACATTTCCCTGAAAGATATCCGAATGGCAATGGAAGTATTAAATTATCAGACGAAACCGGCAAAAACTCCCGAGGAAGCGTTACACAAACAGTATCAATTTTGGTCGACTCAACCCGTACCAAAAATGGGTAGGTTTACACCCTTTTTTTTTGCGAGAGTCGAACGAATTTGAAATGAGAGAGTGGTCAGTTACCGAGTTTGGGTTAAGGCATCGGTTTCCAAAATTTGTGCACTAACGCCCCCGTATAAAAAGTTTGACCTCTGCCGCCCCCTTCTTGAAAAAATTTACAAACAATTCATAAATTACTTTTTTATTGAAAAAACTCACATTCTTGGCGGACGACAGGTCTAAACGACACTTGAGAAGAAACCGTTGATCAGACACGTTATTCGATACTTACGCGCTCACATGACTCTGACCGTTTGAGAATTGTTATTGTTAAAATATTACGTACAGTAGCGAGCAGAAAAATCAGTGTTAAGGGGTTTTATGGCTTTTTTTTAGCGAAGAAACCTAATTTATTCCAACTTTTGGCAATTTTTTTTCTATTAGTAAATGCTTATGGCTTGTACTTAAACAGAGGGATTTAAAAAAAAAATGAAATTTCAACTTTTGACAGTGGTTTAAATAAAAAATTTTGATTTTTGGTAAAAATTTTCGTGTTTTTCGTTGATTTTCTACTTGTAAAATGAGATGTAATGAACGGAAACAGTAGTTTTTCGTTCACGTACAAGCCATAAGCATCTACGAATAGAAAAAAAATTTGTTTTTATTTTAGGTAAGAATTTCACGAGTTACTCTGCCTACAGCGAAAAATCAGCGATTTTCAAAAACTCGCTGCCAATGGCCTAATTATTATTATTTTTTTTTTTATAAAAATTTTTTTACAGTGTCAATAATAATATGCCCAAAAGTTGAAATAAATTATATTTTCTTATAAGTACCTATAATAAAAAAAAAATCGAAAAAATGGTGTTTTTTTTTTGCTAAAAAAGACCCAAATATGTAACTCCTTAATATAAAATGTACATTATTTGGTAATTATGTTTGAGCACTTATTCTTAAAACCATGATTTTATCAAAACGACGACGATATTTGCAATGAACCTGCCTCCCCCCCCCCGTTTGGAAATCGCTGGGTTATGGTGTAATAACTGGGCGAAAATCGCGTCAGTGTTTGATAATTTTTTATCTGTGTCCGAAACATTCCAAAATGCGTTACTACGACATTTTCATTTCAAATTCGTTCGACCCGTATAACTAATTCATTCTTATAAAATTTATAGATGAAAATGTTTGGGATTCTGGACCAATTTTACCACCGATAACTGATATTTCGTCCGTCCGAACTGAGGCCTATACGTTGCCAGATGGTTTTAAATGGGATACGTTGCGACTGGATGATCCACTGCAGTTGAACGAGTTATATACGTTGTTGAACGAGAATTACGTTGAGGATGATGATTCGATGTTTCGATTTGACTATCCGCCGTCATTTTTAAAATGGGCACTACAGCCACCCGGATGGCTGAAAGAATGGCACTGTGGGGTACGTGTGGAAAAATCCGGGAAATTAGTGGGCTTTATATCGGCCATTCCGGCAACGTTAAGAATTTATAATCAGTAAGTTCAACAAAACAGTTCGTTTTATTTGGTTTGGTATTTGCACCAAGTGGCATAACTTCTGAACTATTCGATTGTTTTTAATGAAATTTTTCGAAATTATGCGTTTTAGTTCTTAGTTGATCCCTTACGAATTTCATCGCAATCGAAGTAACGTTAGCGACGCCGCTACCGTGGCATTCTATTTAGATACTAATTCGCACCAGGTGCCGTAACTTCTGAACTATTCGATTATTTTTGATGAAATTTTCAGAAATTATGCGTTTTGGTTCTTAGTTGATTCCCTACGAATTTCATCATAATCAGAGTAATAGTAGCCACGGCGCTACCATGATATACCATTAAATGTCGATATCTTTCTTTCTACTAGTCCGATTTCGCTCAAATTTTGAGAGTACTTGGGGGTTTGTCTGTAAAATATATTTTGTTATTATTTTATAATTTAGCCTTTAAATATTTTCATGAACTGTACGACGATATTTGATGAAAAACTTGGAAATTTTGTACCTTAAAGTTATTCTCATTTCAAACATCACTTTAATAATCACTTTTTTTTTTAATTTTTAGCGTTCAAAGAATGGTTGAAATAAATTTTTTATGTGTTCATAAAAAATTACGTTCAAAACGAGTGGCGCCTGTACTAATTCGTGAAATTACACGACGAGTCAATTTAAAAGGTATATTTCAAGCTGTCTACACGGCTGGTGTTGTGTTACCAAAACCGATCGGTACGTGTCGCTACTGGCATCGTTCGCTGAATCCGAAAAAATTGATCGAAGTAAAATTTTCACATTTGAGTCGAAACATGACACTGCAACGTACAATGAAACTATACAAATTGCCCGACACCGTTCGCACTAAAGGTTTTCGTAAGCTCACTTCCAAAGATGTACCCAAAGCGCATAAATTATTGCAAGAGTACTTGAAAAAATTCGATTTAGCCCCAATATTCTCCGAGGAGGAGTTCCGACACTGGTTCTTGCCGCAAGCTGGAATTGTCGATTCGTTTATTGTCGTCAAAACGGAGGACGAGTTGAAAAATGACGCTAGTCAAAATGTCGCGGGTGTTAGTGAAAACAGTGAAGCACCGGGTGCGGCTGTGCCATCAGAAACAAACGGAATTAAAAAGAAGGCGAAAGGAGGGAAACAAAATACTTCTGAGTAAGTACCAAACATTGCAATACCCTGATCGACCAGATCCATACTATGATTTAGATACACTATTGCTTTGATTTAAGGAAAGACAGTTTCTTTCAATTTTTGAAATTTATCAATTTTAATATTTAATTAACAAAATAAAAAAAAAAAAATTACTTGCAGTTGGAATCGAACCCGTGCCCTAGTTGCCACTATGACACGCTACCGACTGAGCTACGTTAACTGTTGATTCGACATTCAAGTATCTCGTATATAAAGATACAGTAAATGAAGCTTGAATTTTGAAAGCGTTTTTCTCGAAATTGACTGGCCAAAATGGGTCTTTATATTTTCACAATTGATTAATCTTTTAAGGGACTATAATCCTGCGAAATCCCATCCCAAAGTCAATTTCCGAGATCGTGCCCTCTCCTTGTAAGAGAACTACAACTCTAGTAACAAATTTAACTCAAGTGACATTGCAACTCGAGTTATAAAAAATTTGAGTCAATTAAATCAACTTACATTTAACTTACAATTTGTTAGATTTCAAGTCGTTCAGTTCAAGTTCTATAATTAATATTGTATACACATAAATTTGAATATACATGCGTTTTCATTTTCAAATTTCCATTTTAAATACAAAATGAAAAATGGTTTGACCGAACTTATTTCAAATAGAAAATGCAAAATGTTATTTTCCATTTTAAATACATATTTAAAATGAAATCATTTTAAATAGTTCCCAGCCCTGCATATAAGACTTTCTATATTCAATAAAAGTGGTATTTTGTAAAGTGTTTTTATTTACTAATATCAAAACTAGTAGAATTTTCGTCGAAAAAAATATATGTTTTCCAGTTAATCCAAACTCTAAAAATACATCAATTTTCCTTTACAGAAGTGAAGATTGCGCCAGCGGTGACTCATCAAATACATCCAACAAGGAAATAATCACCGATTTCGTTTCATACTACACACTACCGAGCACAATTATGCATCATCCGGTACACAAGAGCTTAAAAGCCGCGTACGCATTCTATAACGTGAGCACAACAACACCGTGGGTGGAATTAATGAACGACGCGTTAATCTCGGCGAAAAATTTAAATTTTGACGTGTTCAACGCGTTGGACTTAATGGATAATCGGGAGTTTTTAGAACCGTTAAAATTCGGTATTGGCGATGGCAATTTACAATACTATTTGTACAATTGGCGATGTCCACCGATGACACCCGCCAAAATTGGATTGGTTCTACATTAACACCACTCCTGGCAAATTGAAGTGTTTGCGTGACGGAATCGGGTAACCGGAAATGGGGTGGGGCGGGGGCGTGTGTAACGAAGTTGTAAAAAAAATTTATGAATTAACATTTTATATAAATATTATTATCAGCAAGTTTATGTTGATGCAATATATCATGTAAGCTATTTAAATTCAAATTCAAACAAATTCAAATCATTGTAGTGAATTGCAAGATATTTTAAAAGTTGTCAGTTGTGATCAATTTTTAAAAATAATTAATTGTCATATTATTACACACGGGTGTTTGATTTTATCCTTTAGCTTTAATACACAATCAATGAAATAAGGAATACGAAGTATGCCATCTAGTGACGTTGAATGAAACTTTAACTTAACTGCTCATAGGTATATGTATTTAGGTATTTTTTTTACATCAAAATTCATGAAAAAGTAACGTTCATGATTACTTATGAACTTCTTATTTCTTATTGCTTACTTCATTAAAGTTCCATTCAACGTCACTAGATGGCATACTTCTTAATTCTTATTCCTTATTTCATTTGATTGTGTATGACCCATTACAATTCCTTTTCAGGGATGTTTACAGTTTTTCAGGGGTGTTACCATCATTTTGAATTTGATTTGAGCGCATGAAAACGTTGAAAAATACCGCTCCACTGCGCGTAACATTTTTGAGTCGCGCCAACTTGATCGATAACTTTTATATTTTCATAAGTGACTCACAGATGGTATTAATGGTAGGTATGAACACACGGAATGATAAGCACGTTTTGAAAGTTGACATGCATTTTTCTCGAAACTACATTATTTTTTTTAAATGGTGGACAAGATAACTCCGACAATTTTCATTCGATTGATTTGAAATTTTAATCTGTAGCCTTCTGGGTAGATTATCTAGGATGGTACACACGATTTTTGAAAACGGTTAACAAATAAATTTTTTATCAATAAATTAGGCTTGATTTTTTCGATGTGTACTTTTTAATAATCTTCTGTACCGCCTTAATATTCGCCTGCGTTGAGCTTGTACGCCGCCGCCATTTTGTTTTCTGAATTGGCGGGAAATTATTTTTGTGTACCTCAAAATTCTCCAATTAAAGCTTTTTGGCATTTCAAAGTGATGTTTTTGGATTCTCAAAAAATTTAAACCAATTCTAACAGATTATGAGATAAAAAATTTTAGAAATTAATTTTTGACACGCATCCAATAGGGGAATCCGCAAAACTATGACTAGCGTTGAATCCAGCCGGCAATCAATTTTCTATTGGCCGACACAATATTTTAAAATGGGTGTCCATATCACGTGACTTTCACCTTTTATGGAAAAAAGCCGATGGAATCTGTTTCTTTGGCATTGTAAGATCTAAAATGCTTCCAGTGTACTTCTGTGTTTTAGACTGACATTATCTCTAACGATTTTTTAATCTATGGTTATTTATTCGATCGAAAGAACGTGTTCATCGTTTCCGTTACATATATATTGGAATCGGTTATGAAAGGTGATAGTTGCAAAATAAGATTCTGTGCTAAAATATTTATTGAATCACTAAATTTATTTATTTTAAATGATATTTTTTATAATGTAATAAGCAAATATAACATAAATGTTATAAAGACAGTATTGGAATAGTAGTAAACACTAAATAAAGTACTTTTGCGCAAAGTAATAACGCCCCACTGTACGCCAAATAAGCTTCAGCGAGTATAATTCAAAAAAATTGAAGATAATCGTCCGATAAACGAAAAATATGTAAATAATTAGCAATTATTCCGACAAAAGAATTCTTCTGTCAAAATAGTCGAATCCGTTCCGGAAATGTGACATATTTCCCGGATGTAACTTTATTTTTTTCGCATTAACACTATACAGTCCGCGGACTTTCACAGTAAACTTCCCAGGATCGGCAATATTTTAAAAAAATTTATATAAATAAACTCACAAAATGATTCGACATGTGTAAGCATACACATTTTTAATAAAAGCCATATCAATAACAGACAAACACACTGAGTTTTGTGATTGTATTGAAATGTACGCATTTCAATACAATCATAATAAAAATAAATGTTTACAAATACAAAACAAACATGTTTTTTGTAAGTCAATAATAATAGCTGTTTGCGTACACATGTGTGATCACTGGTCGCGATCCAACTCTACGGCTGTTCTGACTACATTTCGCATGCTGAAAACGCGGACCGTAAAGTGTTAATGAGAAAGACGGCGTGATTTCGCAATATTTCAGCGATTTTCACTTTCGTAAGTAAAATTCTCAATTTAAAAAAAAAAAAAAAAAAAACAGTGAAAATATGGTTAAGGACAGTTTTTAGCATTTTAAAGGAAATAAAGGATAGTCAAGGATTGATTTAGCGTGAGAAAACACAGATTAAAACTCATTTTGCATTCAAAATTCGGTTGAAAACAACTGAATTAACCCTAGAATCATACGTTGGTCTACGAGTCAAGTTAATCATACATCGGCGTCGTTTCGACGAATGGACTTTTTACGGGGAGTTAGAGTTTATTTGCAAAAAACATTTTTTTTACATAACAATACTATAAAAGCGAACAAAATATTTAAAAAAATTGGATTTGGAAAAATTTCTTAATATAAATATTTATAAATTTTTTTAATCTTTTTATCAAAGCATATTTTCACTATAAAAATTAAAAAATAGATAAATACATCAGTTGTATCATAAAACATGTCTTTCAAATAATTAATTTATGAACTATTATGAGTCAGTGGATATGTGTGATTTTACAGAATGTGAAATTTCTCAGTCATAAATATTCCTATAGATATGTATGTCGTCTCTGTAAGTCAAACAGCTGTAATCATCTTTCACATTATCATAATCATTGAATAAATTAATTATAACATGCATATCTTTAATAAATTTTAGAAAAATTAGGAAAACTTTTATACGTGGAGTACAAAATCTTTAAAAAAAAATATAGGTTAATCATACATCGTCGTCCTTTTGACGCACACTATTTCAGTATAAAAAAAACAACAATAGCTATAAACAAAATTTATACGTCTTATGTGTTATAATAACAAATAAATTAGATAACAGAAGTTTCACAGCAAGCGGGTACGGACAAGTTGTAGTATTGGAGCAGGTAGAGAAGTTCGTTCGTCGTTTTGACGAGTACGTATGATTCTAGGGTTAAAACCCAGTCTGGACGATTATCTTCAATTCCGGAATATTCTGGAATGTAACTGAATTACAAGCAACAAAATTTCGAACGTGGACATTATTGCCCGCAAATTTTCTTTTTTTGGCTAACTATTATCAGTACAAATAAAATATGATCAAATTTTTATGTAAATTGCAGAAGATTTCTTCATAAAACTTGCACTTAGACTATTTCCCGGGCTAAAAATCAAATTTGACGATAGCTATATAAATAAAAAAAAATTATATTTACAAAAAAATAAGGAATTAAATAAAATATATACTTTATTATATCAATGACTTAGATTATCGGTTCCTTATCCTGCAAATATTTCAGTCACGCAGACATTTAAAAACAAAATCACTCAGCTACAATTTTTCAAGGACTCGTCAACATTTTCTTTTTTTTTCTGAAATAACTAAAAGGAATGTGGAAACAGAAAAATACTGTTTATCGGACGAAAATTGAAATTGTGCATTCACACAACCACCGAGCGGGCACACTTTCATAACGTCCTTGGCCGTATTAAATTCACGAATGCGCTGCAAACTGACGATTATTACGGTTAAATATGTTTCACCTATCGTACGTGGCCGGTTTAAACGTTTCCACCCAACTTAAATGTTCCATATGGTAGGGTAGAATGGGTATTACGAACACAGATATATCGTCGATGGTCGCCGGTTTCTGATCGGACATTTTCCACGAGAATTCGTTGGTCATCTTGCCGCGCGCGTGAGCGACCAGCGCCTGCGCGGCGGACATGTAACGATGTTTCTCGGTGGGGAACTGTTTTAGACTGTTCGCCACGACGTCGTACGCCTGCTGGTTGGACGTCACGTCCCAGAGGCCGTCGGTGCCTAGGATCACCACGTCGTCGCCGGTCATATCGTACTCGTCCAAATTGACGATAATCACCTCCGGATGGCACGACAGGAACGGTTTCAACAGTATCCTCGTGTTCATCGCTTTCAGATCGTGATCGCCGAATCCGCGAGTCACGCCGATTGTTCCCATCACGCGGCTACGTTTCCCCTCGCCGGATACCACGGGCATCTTCAGATCGTCCAGTGTTAGAGTACGGAACGCCCAGCCCTGCATCAACGGGTCACGATACAGGACCCGTTTGCCCAGGTCTTGTCGTGTGGGTCGTTGCAGGAATTCGCGCGACGTGAATTCGTTGCCCATCAGCTCGGGCTGGTGCGCGGCCAGGTATCGAATACGTTGTTTCTCGGACTCGGGCGTGAAGTCGTTGGACAGTGGAATGATTTGATTTGACGAGCTCATACAGCAGACACCGCGCGAATCCCCGGCATTCGCCACGTACAATTTTCCTAACAGCATCAGAAGGACCAACGCTGTGCATCCACCAGGGGCTAAATACTTTTCACGATCGCCTTCGATTAATTGATCCTAAAATTGAATTAAATATTAACCCTTTGCGCTTATAAGACATGTACAGCATGACAAGGTGGTTTGTCCATTAACTCTACCATATTTAAAGGTGTTTTGTCTGTTGGATCATAAGACATGTACCACATGACACACTGAATATTGAACTGTAATGACTGCTCATACTTCACATTACATGAATATTTTATTTAATAACTGCAAACACATTCATTTATTAGAAAAATTGTAAATAAAATAATACAAAATCACGTTGAATTATCTTTTTAATATTAAAAACGAATAAAAACAGCATTGAGGACGTATTTAGCGCATTTAGTATTCAACTTTGGGAAAACAAGGTTAGAACGTCAAAAGATTCCGTCAAAAAAAGAACGTCGGTCGTTGTCATGTGCTACATCTCTTACCAGCCTATTTACAACTCACTTTTTTCTTGCTTGAGTGCAAAGAGTTAAGAAAAAATAAATTCGGGAAAATACGATTTCCGACGCCAAAATTTATTATATGGATTTCAAAATGGTATTTGATAGATTTGAGCGTTACTTTATGGTATTCCATTTTAAACTAAAAAGACAATTTTTTACTTTACTAATACCACTTTATTTAGAGTGTTAATTGTCTGTGACATGTTTCGGCCCGTATGGCCATTGACGCACAGTAAACTATATTTAACAAGCTACTTGTTTAAATACTATTTTCCATTTTACATTTTTTCCTACTCTGAACAATAAATTGTTGTTGTCAAATCAGAATTGAAAGTAAAAACAAAGTCACAAAACTGGTTTTGGAATGTTACAAATTCAGGTAAAAAATAATTTATGAATTTAATCGAAATCGGAGTAACGGTAGCTACGCCGCTACCATGTCATTCCATTAATATACTAAATTGCACCAAGTGGCATAACTTCTGAACTATTCAATTCATTTTTATGAAATTGTCAAAAATTATGCGGTCCGGTTCCTAAATGGTCCCCTACACATTTCATTCCATTCGGAGTAATCGTATCCACGGCGCTACCATGAAATCCCATTAAATATCAATATCTTATTTACTGCTAGTCCCACTTCGCTCAAATTTTTCAAGTATTTCGAGTGTTAGTTTCTAAAATATTTTTGCTATTATTTTATAATTTAGCCTTTAAGAATTTTTAGTTACAATTTTTTATGAACTTTAAGGCGAAAATATAATTTCACGGTATATATATTTGGTAGAATACTATTTTAAAATCTTTTACGAGTACGAGAAAGCTGTGTGCCACACCCCATTGGCAGCGTATTTTAATTTGAACAAATGCCCGAAATTCACTAGAGTACTGCCTTAGAATTATAAAATAGGGATGCCTAACGCTCACGAATCAGTTTAGAATGCAAAAAATCGATCGAATCCATATAATAAACTCAAAAGCCTCAGAAATCACCGCGAAAAATGTCTATAATCACAATACCATTTCGGCAAAAGCGGTTTCTAGAGCACCAATCACAAGGGAATCCCGCGTAACTGTAGTCGGAGTGAAGTCTGGATCCGACAGCAACAATAACTCATCTAAAATATCCACTAACTTCTCCTAAAAAAAAATTACAAAAATCACAATTTACAAACAATTTTCACCCCAAATGAACACTGACACATCGAAAACATACATGAATAATATGATGTAACTGATTGGCGGCGGACAGTGCTGCCCCCACACCGGCATGTCCATCAAAAATGCCAAAATAAACGTACGGAATGTCAACAACACGCGACGTCTTCTCGTCTGGAGTCTGTGGTTCCCGAATACGTCGTAAACATTGCACCATATTCACCGCCTGATCCTCATTCCATACTGACTTACCGGCATTTACACACTCAGCATATCCTGATCACACAAAAATTCGATAAATTGATTTCAAAAAAAAAAAAACTCAAAAATTATACATTAGTGACGCTCCAGCCCAATTTAAAAATACCTCTGTCGCAGCAAATTAGTTTTTCTCGGAAACTAGTTGACATAGAATAATAGTTTAACACTAGAATGATACGTTGGTCTACGAGAAACGTTAATCATGCATCGACGTCGTTTTGGCAGATGGAGTTTTTACGGAGAGTTTTAGAGTTTATTTGCAAAAAACATTTTTTTTACGTAACAATATTACAAGAGCAAACAAAATATTTACAAAAATTGGATTAGGAAAAATTTCTTAATGTAAATATTTATTAATTTTTTTAATCTTTTTATCAAAGCAAATTTTCATTATAAAAATTAAAAAATAGAAAAATACATCAATTGTATCATAAAACATGTGTTTCAAATAATTAATTTATGAACTATTATGTGTCAGTGGACATGTGTGACTTTACAGAACGTGAAATTTCTCGGTCACAAATATTCCCGTAGATATGTAGTTATTTCCTCATTAGGCACATTTGTAAATTTTCTAAAATTTGTTAGTAATTTTTCGAATAAGATCTCAAAAAATAATAAAAATTAAAATATTTTCCACAAAATAAATTGTTAATCTTTTATTAAGTCACTTGAAACGCATTCTTTAGTTTTCGATTCAATATATTTAAACTTCAGTATTATGTCGTCTCTTATACGTCAAGCAGTTGTAATCATCTTTCACATTATCATAATCATTGAATAAATTAATTATAACATTCATATTTTTAATAAATTTTAGAAAGATTAGGAAAACTTTTATATGTGAAGTACAAAATCTTTAAAAAAAAAACATCGCGTAATCATACATCGACGTCCTTTTGACGGACATTATTTGAATACAAACAAAATGACAATGACTATAAACAAAATAAATACGTCTTATGTGTTATAACAACAAATAAATTAGATAACAGAAATCTCACAGCAAGCAGGTACCGACAAGTTGTAGTATTGGCGCAGGTAGAGAAGTTCGTTCGTCGTTTTGACTTGTACATATGATTCTACGGTTAAATACCTTTTTCTGTGTGATTTTTTTCCCTCGTTTCAATAGTATAAAAAATGTCGCAAAAATTTTTGAATAAGTAGAAATTTTGGCAAAAAACTAATTTTTTTCACGAAAATTGCCAAAAAAAAAACCATGTTCCGGGCATCGTACATGCCTGGTTAACGAACTTGTCCAACGGTTTGGGACTACCAATATTTTCACCAAATTTCGTAAAAGTAGGACATTTCGTTCGAGAGTTATCGCCCAGACACATATATAAATATATATGTATATCTATATAAATTTTAGTCAATATTACTTTTGATTTCTAGGGACCTCAAAACAAATTTCTGCAATAGTGCCGGGTTCCAGTCGCGCTATGACAGTGGCTGTAATAGCTGAATTCCATTTTGGGAGTTTTCTAAAAAAATTTAACGATTGCAGTACGTTTAGGATGTTAAAAAAAAGATAATTCAGGTCGGAGGAGGCTAGAAAACTTCGACTTTGATATAAAAACTAGGTGGTTATATTAGTTAAGGTTAGTTTAAGTAGTTAGTTTTAACAATATACTTCGTCTTTGACACACATGCATACAAAATAAAATACGCTGCCAATGGGGTGTGGCACACAGCTTCCTCGTACTCGTAAAAGCGCCTTGGTAATTTAATGCCCAATATATCTTTGTATAATTTAATATAGGTATATAAATTGATAAAAATAAACAGAACGATTCATAAAAAATTGAGTGAAATGGGACTAGCAGTAAATAAAATATTGTCATTTAATGGGAATTAATGGGAACGCCGAGGATACTATTACTCCGAATGCAATGAAATTTGTAGGGGACCATCTACGAACCAGACCGCATAATTTCTAACAATTTCATAAAAAAGAATTGAATAGTTCAGAAGTTATGCCACTTGGTGCAATTTAGTATATTAATGGAATGACATGGAAGCGGCGTAGCTACCGTTACTCCGATTTCGATTAAATTCATAGGGGACCATCTACGAACCAAACTGCATAATTTCGAAAGATTTCATTAAAAACAATCGAATGGTTTAGAAGTTATGTCACTTGGTGCAAACTCTAAAGGAAGCTCTAAAACGTAAAATGTGCGTAAAAAATTCTATTTTGGAGGGAAAAAATTTTTTATTTTTTAAAAGTGATCACAATGCTTCCGCTACTTTAATAGTTTTGGAAGCAAAACGAAAATCTAAAACAAAAAATTGAATTTTTTCAAATTTAACGACACTTTCCCAGCATTTCCAGTACTTTAACTAATCCACCCTGGCGGCGAACATTTAAAAAAAAAATCGTGTAAAAAACATTTTCCAAAAGTAGGTGGAGCCTCACTAATGCACAATTACCAAAAAAAAAACTCAAAATCCATAAAAATAAAGTGAAAGTAAGTACCCGTGTTCCAAGGTAACACATTCGCATCCCTAGGCACTATAATCGGTCGCATACGATGATCCGCTGACGCTTTGATCTCCTCCGTCGTGTTCAAACCAAGAAAATGTGGTCGAGAATATAAAAATTTCGGTTCTTGTTTCTCTTCATATATTTTCGTGGCAGTTTGAGGTTCAGTACCGCCAACCGCATTATAAATAACATTTCGAAATCGCGAAAACATTGTGAACGGTTTTTTTCGTTAATTAATAACGCATAATTAATTTAAAAAAGACTTGACAATTTTGTTTACGAATTTTCAACTTTTTTTCGATAACATCAAATTCCTTTAAAGATGACATATGCAAGGTCTGTCAAAATCCCCACCATCCCGGCCCTTCTGACGCAACTTACAAAACATAAAAGATACATAATCACTGACAGTGCCATGAACGTGATAATTAACACTATGAGGCCCGAGCACTTTCACAGTAAACTTCCCCGGAAGCCGACAATATTTTTCAACAAATTTTATATAAATAAGTACATAAAATGATTCCACAGAACACTAAATGATTCAACATGTATGTGTTATTAGACAGGTCCAAATATGAGTACATAGTTATTATTATTTTGATAAAATACATTTACATATATATGTGCATACAAACATACAATACACACATACATACCATACATACTTATGTGAATATAAATATTATTTGTAAAGAAAAGATGCAGCCCAGATATTTTGATAATAAAACATGTTATGTAATTTATATGTACAAAAATGAAAAGTGTCAGTACATAGTAATAAATTATTTTTATTAGAATAACATAAAATCTTTTTTATAAATATTTTTAAGTATTTTGTTTATTATTCTAAATATTGATCGCGGTCGGCCTCTGAGGATGTTTTGTTTGGTTTCGGATGTCGAAGCCATGGGACTGAAAGTGTTAATGGAAAAATTGCGGAAAATAAATTTAAATTAAGAAGAAAAAATTAAATAAAGGAAACTTGTACATTTTTAATTTTTTTAGGTCTAACTTTGATAAATTCTGAAAATATTGGACGAAACAATAACATTAATAAAGCCCTGGGTGCACTGACGTTATTCTTAAGTTCAACATGATTAGTGTCTGTCAGGCCAGACAAATATCATAGATAGTATTATTTTCTAAACCGTAGTCTTCTTCAAAAATAATATGGAATATCGTCAGCCAATATCTTTTCATTCTATCAAACACATACTTTAAATGCCGTCAATTTTTGCGTTGCTGTTATAAGTAATTTACATTACTTTAATGATTTTTCGTAAATCATTTTGATTACATTATAAGATTTCAGAATGAAAAGTTTTAATAACATTATTTTGTAAGCAATTTTTTACCCTAATGATTCAAGTAATTTTTACTTCCAAATTGAGGACATTTGTGATATTTTTACCACCTTTACATGCTTAGCACCATAAATATTTCCATTTTTACAACATTTTACCTTAAAGTCCACAATAAATATTAATATCCGATTGTCGAAACTAGCGTTTTCAAATGAATTTCTCCAAAGTAGCTCCATGTTGACTAAAAACTCGTCAATTTATAATAAAAAGTAACTGTTCTCTAGTTTTTTCCACCAAAAAATTATTGACGAGTACGAAAAGAAAATGTTTGGGGGAAATTTTACTAGGGTGAATGCGGGAGAGATGTCGCACATTTTGAAAACACTTGATAATTCCCAAAGTATACATTTAATTGATTTGAAATTTGGTACACAACAAATGTAAGCATTTTTCTTTTTAAATTATTTATAAAAAATTTTAAATTTTGAGTCATAAAGGATTCATAATTAATATTTTTGTAGAGCCTGCAAAGCGACGTCTCTCCCACACCTATGGGAGAGATGCCGCATCAAAGAAAGTGAGACGCCGCAGAGTTCATATTAAAAATTTTACATTTTACACACATCTCCATACATGATGCATGCCATATGTAACCATTTTTGGCACTTTATACATCGTAACCAGTCAACTTTTTTTTGTTTCTGAGTACCTTCCAAATCACTCAATACACAGGCAATCATCATTATTTTCGTTATCTTCACTAATATGATGGCTCTTCCTGATCCATTAATGGATCCTTTATATTTACGTGGCATAATTTACAGTCCAAAAAAAAAATTGCATAATTAAGGTATATAAGTCTATGTTTTTTAACATGTAATATGATGCGGCATCTCTCCTTTTTGTTGGGATAGATGCCGCATGTTGCTATAGCAAGCATAGTGCGGAATTCTAATCTAAAATTTTATACAGTGCTTTTAAAAAATATTTAAATTAATAACAAAACTCATTTTCATTAAAACAATGAAATATACATTCTTAAATTCTAATGAATTAAATGCTTGATAAAATATTATGTTAAGAAACTTACTTTTCAATAATGAAAAGTTGGATAATTACTAAAGTAATGCACTGATCATAAATATAACCATATACAGCTTAAATAAATAACTAATTTTAAACATATAATCCATTAATAGTGCTATCTATCAATCAACGGACGAACTATGGCTACTGCGGCGTCTCTCCCGACGTGGCATCTCTCCCGCACTTACACTTACTTTGTAATTCTATTACATATAAGCAAAAATAAGGAACACAATTATGTAATTCAAACAATTTAAAATAGCCCAAATTGTACGAACCCGAATACCTCAACACGAAATTGTATATTATTACTTTACATTCGTCAGAAAATTTTGTAATGTAGCAAAACTTGCACAATTAATAAACCAGAGGGCTCTGATCCAAAGAAATTAAGGCGCGTTAAATATTTTTTCATGGTTGTTTACCGGTTTTTCACTTCTGAAGTATATTCATATTCAAAAATTCTGGAATAAAAGAACAACCACTAAGCTCCGTTACGTAACGTTAGGCTGGTCGCCCATTGGCTGCAGACAACTGCGATATTTGGTTCAGACGATTACGCACGTTTGTCGTTTGTCCGAAATGATATGTCTACTGTCCGTCCACTAGCCCAATATTCGACGGTATTTTTCTCAAGCTATAGATGCTATAAAAATACGTAAAAAACAATTTATGGCACGTAATATGCAAAGGTACACAGTTATAATTGTAATTTACCTTCAGTTTCATTTCAATAAAAATCTCATGGAACGGACTTCTTCACGCGAAAAAATCCAAACAAAATTGAATTTGTTCGCACGTCGCAATTATACGCACGGAAACGGACGAACGAGACGCTTTCAATGGATGAGGATGTATAGCTTTACAATTGTTTGGATCGTTCGTCCGTTTTGATGCGTATTCGTTTGAATTAAATTTCGCAGTTGTCCGCAACCAATGGACGACCAGCCTTACACGATTAAAACATTCTGACTGTATTTTCTCCATGTAACATTGGTGATGTTCGGCATGAAAATTTTGTTAGCCTAACGTTAGCTAACGGAGCTTTTACCGTTACAAACCAGAGGGCACGCATTCAAAAAATTAACATACATTATATATTAAAAAAAAAAAAAAAATTTCTAACATAGTGATTATTTTTGATTATTTTTATTCCATAATTTTTAAATGTGGCTGGACTTCAAAAATTAAGTATTTATACCGTGAAAAACCATGAAAAAATATTTAATGTACATTAATTTTTTGAATCAGAGCCCTCTGGTTTGTAACGGTGAAAGCTCCATTAGCTGATGTTACGCTAACTTCCTGTGTAGCAACTAGTAAGAGTCTCCATTTTTTTTTAGCGGTAAGTTGATTTTTGCATGTGTTTTACTTTTTTTAAAAATATTTGTAGTTTTGCATGAACATATTTTGTAAATTAGATTCTGTTAAGTCCACCAAATTTCCCTGTTGCAAAAAAAGCGCTATCATATCACAATTCATGGGAAGAAACTTAATATTTAAAAGATAGCATTTTATTTGCAAGCTATTCCTAATAGGCAGTTAGTGTTTTAACAATTTTCCAAAAAACACCTGAAAATTATTAGCTTTTTTCATTCATGTAGCATATATTTCTGTTTGTAATATGTATGCAAATGTTTTTGTATTTACATAAATTCTGCCAATTACATTTTGTGTCAAAAAAAATTAAAATTTGATCAGTCATATGTAGGTTGTCATTTTGTTTTAAAATAGTCTAAAATATTATATACTGTACTTCTACTACTCTACCCCAGTCTAAAATATTATATACTGTACTTCTGTTTTGATACAATTGTAGCGTAACAAATGTTGCTGTGGTGTGCCATTTGTATCTACAACAAATGTATCAAGAATACGTGATACAATTTGTTGTAGTGATGTCGAATGATTTAATCGATTAATTGATTTAGTCGACTATTTTACTGTCGACTAAATGACTAAAATGATTAATTTTTTTTAGATATCTAAAAACGACTAATTTGATAATTTTTCTGTGTCTAAGAAATTTATACCTAATATGAAATGTCGTCTTCCGACTACTTCATGTACCATATAATTTATACAAATATCGACATTTTTTTGAGAATTACAGAAATATTTAAAACCAGTTCTTTAATTTTAAACAGAATTCTTTTAGCCTGAAGTCATTTCCACCAATAACTGGAATAACATTAGGTCGTGTAATAAGAAATGTCGGTTTTCGACCACTTGGTCGTTCATAAAGTTAGCTCCGCTATTTTCTTTTTTTAAAACAAAAAAGATTGTGCTGTATTATGGTATTAGATGTGTGTTGTCATGTGCCGTAAACAAAAATTATATTCATTTTTGTATTTCACATATCTTTCTGCGGGTCGGTCTCTGAGGGGCATCCGCATGTGAAATATACAGGCGACACCACATTAGAAGTGCCCTGGGGCCTTCACAGAGGTAAATCCGGCCTTGTGCCTCACAACAATACAGTATAACACTGATAATGGAAACATCAGTTTTGGAAATTTTTTAAGAGCATCAAATTAGTCAACATCACTATTAGAAAGTTGCGTCAAAAATGTCAAGTACATAAATATTAAATCCATGTGAAATAGACCATCACGCATGATTTTATCAAAAGAAACAAATAAATATACCGGTAATGGTAATGACAAACAACAACAGACCTCAAAGCGTGGGAATGTGGATTTTAATTATTGTACATAGAATGTTTATCTATATGTATTCTGTTCTGTGGCGGTTTTTATCGTCATACGGAAAATTTAAACAAAATCATTTCAAAGCAAATTAATAAAACGACAAATGAAAAGATAACTTTTCTGAGATAAATAATTTATAATTCTTCACTTCTTTTTTCTTTTATTATTATTTAAAAAAAACATAATTTTAATTCAAAACATAATCTTACGATATTTGCGAATCGCCCCTGGTCAAAAAGCATCACTTTTGTCAAGCACCACTTTTGGAGACTCCTTTTTCTTGACATAACTGGTGCTCTACTGTACTTGTATCGGTGCAACATAATACTTTTGTAGCTATGTTGCGCTGCAAATGTTGCGCTACAATTGTATCAAGTAGACTCGTACCAAAAGATATCGTTAATTTAAACTACTAACTGAAACTTTTCAATTTTCTCTATCCACAGGGAGAAGAAAATAGAAAACATGGCATCTGCATCAAGCAAAAGTTTGCCAAAAAAGAGATTAGCCGACATTTTGAATGGAAATAAAAATGCTGGTGAAACTAGTTCACAAACAGATTTTAAACTACAACTCGATGATGATGACGTTGATATCAAACCGTACAAATGTAAACTATGTATTCTAATATTTTTGGAACGTAGCGATTTAGAGAAACATGAAATAGAACATATTAAAAACGAAGACGGCTACGAGTGCTACGCGTGCCATGACTTATTGCCTACATTAGGCGAACTGGAAGAACATATACAAGAAACTCATCGTGGTCAAGCAAAAAAATCGCACCTATGTCACATATGTTTCGCAACGTTTCCGAAGAAGAACGATTTACGGAAACATATGGCTTACCATCCAAACATTGAATGGCTTATTGAAGAAGAAAAGACTGAACCGAATGACGTCGATGTCGTCAACAATGATCTAAATCAACATGAAAATAAAAAGAAAACGTACAAATGTTATTCGTGTCCTGAAATTTTTGACACGTTAAACGATCTCATAGAACACGCAAAAATACATACGAAACCGAAACCGTACGAATGCGATATATGCCCCAGAAAATTTTCGAGAGCATCCACTCTTAAAGCGCACAAAAAAACAGCTCATAATCCATTAACATTTAAAATATACAATTGTCAGACGTGTCGTATGATTTTTTTTACGTGCAACGATCTTAAAGAGCATGCAAAAGCACATATTAAAGGAACAGGAAAACGCTATGAGTGTCATTTATGTTTGAGAACATTTTCGAGAGCATGCACTCTTAAAAAACACGAAGAAACAGCACATGATATTAGCAAAGATGCTAACGGCTTCAACTGTTTAAGATGTTTCAAAATATTCCGTACGTGTGGCGGCTTGAAACAACATCGTACTAAAATGCACACTACTAAAAAGTCCTTCTAAACGTGCAGTCGAGAAAAACATGAAAAAAAAAAATTGAATGATTTTATTTTTGGTAATTTACTTTTTATTTTTATCAATTTCAAAGTTTTTTTCTTTATTTTTAATTAAACGAAATTCTTTTTGTTTTCAGTTACGCCCGAAAGGTTCCATTGTTTTAATTACAAGATTTTAAAAATATTAATAAAATTTTTATGTTGTTATTTTTATGGTAAATCTATGAACTTTTTTATGTTGTTTTTATTTTTGACTTTTTTTATAAATTCGTTTTGTTTTCAGTTACGTCCGAAAGGTTCCATTGTTTTAATTACAAAATTTTAATTATTTTTAAAATGAAGAATTAATAATCAATCCAAAAATAATCAAAACCCATTGATTACCCATTATATATGCGTGCGATGTTACCACACCGATGTGTATATATTCAACTCACATACACACCAACACACACTACTTTCTTGGTTTCTATAAACAATTTTAAAATAAACAATATAAAAACTTATGTATTTTTCAAATAGTTTTTGGAGAAATGATCCACAAATTTTTGGAATTTAGAAGAATATAATTTTTTTACTTTATAATTATATTATTTAACAACGACGATATATATATTTCGATCCATTAAGATCTCATCAGGTACATAGTTTATATAGTTAGTTTAAAAAAATATGTTATTTTCAATAAAATATAATGTTAAATCCACTATGTTGTGGATATTGTCACTTAATTCTATTTTTGTTACTTTACGAAGATGCTTATGAAGATAATTTAATAAATAAATTTTTTGAATATATTTGTTAACATTGTTCAATGTCACCACGGTACTTTTGGTTGTATGTTGTTTTGATTATAATTTTTATATGTCTGTAAAAATGTTTATTTATAATTAATTTTTGATAGTACTAAAAACTAATAAAAGTATTTGTTTTTTTTTTTTTATTTATTTATTTTTACCACATTGTTATCTAAACTTTCTGTAATTCTCTAATTGATTTGAATGTGTTTGAATGTCAAATATATGTATGTACGTATCACATATATGAACATGTTGAACCATTTTATGTATTTGTTTATATAAAGTTTCTTTAAAAATATTGTCGGCTTCCGAGGAAGTTTACTGTGAAAATGCTCGGGCCTCATAGTGATAATATCTCATCATACGGTATTGTTTGAATCACTCAAATGAACCAAAAGTTTCATTCTATATATTATTTTTGAATTTTCACATTTAATTTTTAACATAAAAACGTACTGATACATATAATTTGCTTTCGTGTTATAAAAATTATATTTGAATTTAATTTTCGCCACGAGCAGTTTAAGAAATGCTGATTTAAAGCATTTCAAGCTATCGGCAGTTTGTGAGCCGCTGATCTAGAGTGTAGTCAGTCAGCTATATAAATATGCAGCATTTCCGTCACTTCCTTCATTTTTACGTAACCGTTGGGATGGTTCCTTTCGTTCTTTTATTAAAGACTTGAAAATTTTTAATAAAATAATTTAATATTAAAATAATTCAATTTTTCGTAAAATAAACTAACTTAATTGGGGTAAGTAAATTTTGCACGTGTTATTTTACAAGTTAATAAATTTTAATGGAATATTTTTAGACAGGACTAATTATGGAATCGAATAATATTCCGGCCTTTCAAATAGAAAAGAAAATGGAAAATTTAGTGGATTTAAACAACCAATTTTCAAATATCGCAAAACGGAAATTGTCTCCTCATATATTAAAATCCAGTCCAAAGTTCAAATTGAAATTGGAAAAACTGAGTTTTATTAATTTATTCAGTTTATTTACGGAAATTAAACTAGAAAATTATTTTAACGACAGTACAATTGAATTAAAAGGTAAATGTTTTAAAATATGTATCACATTTGAATGTTTTTTCACAGGCAAATTAGTTAGTCATCGACATATTTTAAAATCATTTACGATTTCCCATTTTCTAGTTTAATTTTCGTATGTAAACTGGATAAATCTATCAACGAAATTATTCGTATCAATATTTTGTCCAAGTGCCTGTTTTCTATATATTGTCGAATTTTTATTGATTTTTTTAAAATGTTTTTTCGATTAATGTACTTTTGATTTTTTTATACGTAATAAATTTTTAATTTTGTCTTTAAATATTATTTTGTCCTAAATATACCCTTATAAATAAGTTGGTACAGGTAGAAAAGATATTTTGGTAGAGAAGCCATTTTTTTTAGTCCAATTTTAATTGTTACGATTACCTACAAATAAACGATGGCGCTGACATAGCAAAGTACATATCATGTCGACACTAAACGATTTTTTAAGTAATGGTATAAATTAACTTCGAATTCAAATAGATAGTAAATTTAAAATCAAATCTTTTTTTGTAACCACTAAAACAGAAATTTGTCTAAGTTAAAAAATAAATAAAAAATTGCAGTGTTTTTTCTAATATGTACGTCAAATTAACTGAAAATTTGATTAAACAATAATTTATTCATATGAACGCCAAAATTGTTTTTCAAGTTTAAAAAAAAAAAACAAAACAAAAGAACACTGTCTGAAGACGTTAATTGAGACTGATTTTTTAATATTTTTCATCAACTTCAGATTTAATTACTATTGCTGTCTGTACGTCTTGTATTTTTAAACTAAGGGGGTATTCCAGTTTAGAAAATCGAAAAAATCGATTTTTTTTCTTTCATATTTTCAAAGTTTAGACCTTGAAGAATAAGCCTCTAAAAGGATTTACGAAAATTCGAATTATTTTCGGAGTTATAGTTATTTTTTCCCTGTGTACTGTATCTTATCGGTGTTAAATTCAAATCTTTAATATAAATTACTCGAAACGACTTTTTTCGATACCGTTGACATGATATCTCAAGTTCTAATGCACCAATTTACTTGAAATTTGGTACAGACCTTCTTAATACTATCAAAATTGGTCCGACGTAGGGGTTTTTGGAATTTTTTTTTTTTTTACTATTTTTAAAAAATTTCCAAAATTGAAAAAAGGTGGCGAAAAATTGATTTTCCTTTTTAAATGGATGCCATTTTGTGAAAAAATTTATTTTCTCAAATCGGCTACGTCCAACTAATTCTACATCCTTGTTTATTAAGAATTAACTAAAATTTTATGTTTCAGATCACCAGGAGGGTTGGAATCACATCAACCAGGAGACACCTTTTGTTTTGAGTCCCCACTTTGCCGGCCTGTACCGATTTCAATTTTGAATTTTTTTTAATTTTTATACATTTTATGTTTTTTATACATATACTTTTCATTTATTTTAAACATATACTTTTCAATATATATTATATACTTTTCAATACTAAAAATGTTTATTACGCTCGTAAAATCACCTTAAAATCGAGTCTCTAGACTAGAATCTCTTCCTTAAATTTATTCGATTTGTCCCAATTCACCCTTGAAGGCTTTTTTTTTAAATTTGAGCGTCCATTCTTATTGTCTAAGTTGAAAGAATTTTAATCTCAGACGAAATACTTATTATTGTTAATTACTTATTTTCTGCGTATATGTAAAAGTTTGAGAAAGCAACACATATTCAACTAATAGAAAGAAGCATGGTTTAAATATTTCACAAAATCCTACATTACCCACACAATCCAGACCGTATTATGTGTAACATCTTGGTCTGTAATGGGTTAAACTGGTTTGTCTTTTGATAAATCAACATGTCATATAAAGTACATATAACCTCTATGAGCACAAACTCATGACAAACTCACTTGAATTTAACAGAGAGGTACTGTACAATTCACATTAGTGGAAAAAGGATAGAATTTATGTACATAGGATACGTCTTAAGTAAATGTAACCAAATTTATTTTAGTGACAATCAATTTGTTCGTATAAAACAGTTTTATTGAATTAACAAAATGAATTTTTCAATGTAACGAATGTTTTAATTTTATTTATCGAATTTATACGTTTAAATCAATTGTGAATATTGAGTCAGAGATAATCAGTACGTATGTTAATCGTACAGTTGGGCGTTGTTTTGAATAAATGGCTAATTTATTAATCCAAAAATAATTATTATAAATATTGGTGTTCTGGTGTCCTTCGACGATGACAAATCGTTCATGACATACGTTTTTTTTTTTGGTCAATTTGTGTTCGTTTTTCACGATATTGAATTTGGGCCGAGTTTAGATTACATGTATAATGTCCGGAATGGATAAAGTATCGTTGGCCGATGCGTTGTCGAATGTGGACGTTTTGGACGAACTCACGTTACCGGACGAACAGCCATGTATTGAGGCGCAACCGTGCTCAGTGGTGTATCAGGCGAATTTCGATACAAATTTTGAGGATCGTAACGGTTTTGTGACCGGTATCGCGAAGTATATCGAAGAAGCGACCGTTCACGCCAGTCTAAATGAACTTCTCGAGGAGGGCAACGAGCATGCCGTTATGCTGTACACCTGGCGATGTTGTTCGCGTGCAATACCGCAACCGAAATCCAACGAGCAACCGAATCGGGTGGAAATTTACGAGAAAACAGTGGAAGTTTTGGCGCCCGAAGTGAATAAATTGCTTAACTTCATGTATTTTCAGGTATTTTTTTTTTTTAGTCGAAATTTTTGTGATTAGTACGGCGTCAAGATTTGACGCGACTGTTTCTTATAGAATTCGACAAAATAAAACGAAAAACAAGAATGAAATTTTTCGATATGTCGCTTCGTTTTCGAGATATTGAACGTTAAACTTATATTTAAATTCGGATATATCAAAGTCGAAGTATTTTCAAAACTAACTAAACTAACCTAACTTTAAATTACCTCACCACCTAGTTTTTATCAAAGTCGAAGTATATTGTCAAAACTAACTAACCTAACGTTAAATAATTTCACCACCTAGTTTAGTTAGAACTCGAAAAAATTAAAACGAAAAACAAGAATAAAATTTTTCGATATCTCGGTTCGTTTTCGAGATATTGAACGTTAAACTTGTCTTTAAATTCGGATATATCCAAGTCGAAGTGTGTTTTCAAAACTAACTAAACTAACGTAACTTTAACTAACCTCACCACCTAGTTTTTATATCAAAGTCGAAGTATATTGCCAAAACTAACTAAACTAACCTAACCTTAACTAACCTTACCACCTAGTTTTTATATCAAAGTCGAAGTATATTGTCAAAACTGCTAAACTGAACTAACCGAACCCTAACTAACCTCACCACCTAGTTTTTATATCAAAGTCGAAATATATTGTTAAAACTAGCTTAACTAACCTCACCACCTAATTTTTATATCAAAGTCGAAGTCGAACTAATACAGTATATCCGAATTTAAAGACAAGTTTAACGTTCAATATCTCGAAAAAGAAGCGAGATCTCAAAAAATTTTATTCTTGTTTTTCGTTTCGTTTTGTCGAGTTCTACAAGGAATTGTTGCCTCAAATCTTGCCGCCATACACATCGTAATACCCGCAAATTTTAAATGTTTGTTTCGTTTCGTAGCGAAAAGCGATTGATCGATTCTCGGCAGAAGTGAAACGACTCTGTCACCAGGAAAAACGTAAAGATTTCGTCTCCGAAGCGTATTTATTGACACTTGGAAAATTCATAAACATGTTTGCCGTGTTGGACGAATTGAAAAATATGAAATCGAGCGTGAAAAATGATTATTCCACCTATCGGCGGGCCGCGCAATTTTTAAAAGTGATGTCCGATTCACAAACATTACAGGAATCGCAAAATTTATCGATGTTTTTGGCGACACAGAATAAAATTCGTGATACAGTTAAAGAAAACTTGGAGAAAATTCCCGGCTACGAAGAATTATTGGCCGATGTTGTGAATATTTGCGTTCATATGTATGAGTCAAAAATGTATTTAACGCCCAGCGAGAAACATATGCTCGTTAAAGTGATGGGTTTTGGGCTGTTCCTGATGGATAGCGAAGTTTGTAACATAAACAAGTTGGATCAGAAAAAGAAACTGCGTTTGGATCGTATTGATCGAATTTTTAAAGTAAGTTGCTATTTTTTAGGAGGTCCCAATTGCAATACAGTAGAACCGTTGATTACGGACACTTCTCTTAACCGGACCCCTCCTATAGCCGCACAAATTTTTTATGGTATGGAAGGTAGATATCAGAAGCACCATCTCTGATATCAAAAAGTGTCCATAAAAAGGCGTAAATAGTGACGGCGCCACTGTAGCAAAAGGGTAAATTTAGAGAAGTAAGGAAAGAAAAACGTCCGCGTTGTTATCTAATTATTGTTATAGGTCCGAAGACATTCGTCAATCTTCGGACCGATTATAATTTCGTTCAAATTATTGCTATTCTTGAAACATCAGTAGCGCATACAGCAAAAATCCACTTGTCGCACACTCCAAGAAGTGTGACATCGACATTAAGTGAGGGGAGAGTCCATACCTCGTTTACTCACGTACGCTGCTTCTTAAGTATGTATGTGTGTTCACACAACGTATTCGCCTTAGTCATAGACGGTCATGTATCGTCATATTGTATGCTTATCTTAAAGTATTATTCCCCATCAATTTGTACTTCCGTCCCGTGTGCGTACGGATTCGTAATTTTTGATTTTTATTACAGAATTTGGAGGTGGTGCCCCTATTTGGTGACATGCAAATAGCCCCATTCAACTACATCAAACGTAGTAAACACTTCGACCCAAGTAAATGGCCTCTATCGAACTCGAACACAATCTCCCCGCAAGCCGACCTTATGGTCCACTTGCCACAAATTCGCGACGATCACGTCATGTACATAAGTGAATTGGCGCGGTACAGTAACGAGGTCACCACCACCTACAAAGAGAGCGGAACAGACGCGGAGAATCGTGAAACGGCCGAACTGGCACTTCGTGGACTTCAATTACTCTCCGAATGGACCAGCGTCGTGACCGAACTCTACTCGTGGAAACTGTTACACCCGACCGATCATCATCAGAACAAAGAATGCCCACCGGAGGCGGAAGAGTACGAACGTGCCACCAGGTATAAGTCTAGTGGTGAGACGAATATATTAGTATTCGTTAAGATATCACTAATATTTACAGATATTAGATATTACTAATATCAGATATTCTAGATATTATAATACTACGATATTACTCTCGAATGGAACTATAACGACAGAAAGTATTGGTATGAATATATCAACAATATTATAATATATTAGTATGAATATAGTTACATATTAGTAAAGTAACAAAAACGATATTTATACCTTGTTTATTTTGTTTAGAATATGAACACCATATTTCTTTCTCTGTTTTACACATTTTTACAATTCTGTAAAACAGAGAAGGAAATATAGTGTTCATATTCTAAACAAAATAAGCAAGGTGTAGGTATACATATTGAATGATATCCTAAAAAATGCTCATGCTCATACTCATACTCATACTCATGCTCATGCTCATACTCATACTCATACTCCACTTGTTCATACTTACTTTGCTTCATTTACTTACAATAATTTTCGTACTTACGTACATAAATTATAATATACCTACATTTTTTCAAAGTCTCCGTTGAAATGTATTCACAATTATTGTCAGTAGTTTTATGAAGGGTCATCTTTTGTAATATTTTTTACAACTTGGGCTAGTGAAGGTACATATTTGTATACATTAATTTCTTTTATTTAATAAAAACAGGTAAATTTTTAAGAAATTGTTCTAAATAGATATTTATGATAATTGTTATTTTCTTATTTTCAATATGAATTTATATAAATATAAAATCCTTATATAGAGTCTATGTCAGACTAAACTTTTTTAGTTAGTTAGACTAAATTTATAATTATAATATTATGATAATATAATTATCCATTCAATCACTTGTTGAAAGGTCTATCATTATGTGTGTGGAAATATTTGGATAACTAGTAACTTTTCCTATAAATTAATATATATCAAAGAATGGACAGATTTTTATTTTATCTGTATTAATTATTTTGAGTTTAAGAAATATTACCCTAATTTTTAAAGTTTTATTTTTGTAAAATATTGCATTTGGATATCGAAATTTGAATGTTTGACTGTATTGCATATTTGTATGAAATTTTTCTAATGCATAATCGTCGATTGTTAATTATCGAAAAATTTTCCAATGTTATTTATGGAAAAGCTTGTTAATTTTAAATAAAAGAAGGAACCGATAGGTTAATTGATTGTTAAAATTTTATGTTACAGATGGGACTAAAATTATGTGCAAGCTTAGTTTTTAAAATTAAACATTTACAGATTGATTGTTACAATAGAAAATGTATAACTTGCCTGGGGCATTATTATTTTGAAATTCTCCGTAGGTGGTTAAAATAAATTACTGTGATCCTTGCTTTCGAATATATTAATATTGACCTATGTTATCGCTATTTTCAAAGGAGTTATTTAAGTAACCAGTTACTGAGTATTCCAGTTATTGACGATAACTGTTATCTTTCTATACTAGTTATAAAATAACAGTTATCGATATATCGATCATCTCTAGTATAGAATACAAATATTAGTAATATTTGATATCGCTTAAGATATTATAAATACCGTCAAACGAATATATTCATATTAGGTAATATTCATAAATATTCGTATTAACACCATCACCAGGTATAACTACACCGACGAGGAGAAATTCGCGCTAATCGAGGTGATTGCAATGATCAAAGGCCTGCAGGTGTTGATGGCGCGTATGGAGACCGTGTTCACCGACGCCATTCGACGTCACATCTACGCCGAACTGCAGGATTTCGTTCAATTAACGTTACGCGAACCATTGCGGAAAGCCATTAAAAACAAAAAAGATCTAATTCGTAGCATAATTGTGTCGGTGCGTGAAACATGCGCCGATTGGCAACGGGGCGTCGAGCCGCAACAGGATCCCGCGCTCAAGGGCAAAAAGGACACCGAGAACGGATTTGGCATCAAGGTGCCACGACGAAATGTGGGCCCCTCCTCGACACAATTGTACATGGTGCGTACGATGCTCGAGTCATTGATCGCCGACAAGTCGGGTGGTAAACGCACCCTTCGCAAGGATATCGACGGACAATATTTGATGCAAATCGATCAATTCCATAAAATGTCATTCTACTGGAACTATTTGTTGAGTTTCAGCGAATCGTTGCAAAATTGTTGCGACTTGTCGCAGTTGTGGTATCGCGAATTCTATCTGGAGATGACGATGGGTCGACGAATTCAAAAGTGTACGGTACGCCATCACCATAACGAGGAATGTAACGATCTGATTACGATGGAGAAACGAATTCAGTTCCCGATTGAGATGTCCATGCCGTGGATTCTGACCGATCATATCCTGAAAACGAAAGAACCCTCAATGATGGAATACGTGCTGTATCCGCTCGATTTGTACAACGATAGCGCTCTGTACGCGTTGACAATATTCCGTAAACAGTTCTTGTACGACGAAGTGGAAGCCGAGGTCAATCTCTGTTTCGATCAGTTCGTGTATAAATTGAGCGAGCAAATTTTCGCCTATTATAAACAGTTGGCCGCCAGTATTTATCTGGACAAACGTTTTCGAGTCGAGTGTGTCGCGTTGGGCACATATTTGCAGCCGTATCCTCGTGCAAATCGTTACGAGACTCTTTTGAAACAACGCCACGTTCAACTCCTTGGTCGCTCGATCGATTTGAACAAATTAATCACGCAGAGAATCAATGCCGATATGCAAAAATCGCTAGACTTAGCCGTGAGTAAATTCGAAGCCGGCGATATCACAGGAGTTGTGGAATTGAACGGATTATTGGAAGTGAATCGACTTTGTCACAAATTGTTGAGTAAATGGTTGGCGTTGGATGATTTTGATGCTATGTTTCGCGAGGCGAACCATAATGTTTTGGCACCGTACGGCAGGATCACGTTACACGTGTTCTGGGAACTGAATTACGATTTTTTGCCAAATTACACGTACAACGCTGCCACAAATCGGTTTATCAAGTGTCGCGGAATCCAGTTTGCGCCGCAGGTGCATCGCGACAAACCGCCGCAAATGTCCCATCATTATCTGTGGGGCACGAAACCACTGAATCTGGCGTACACGACGCAATATAATCAGTATTCAGGTTTTGTGGGTCCCTACCATTTTCATATGATGTGCAAACTGTTAGGCTACCAAGGAATTGCCGTTGTTATGGAGGAACTGTTAAAAATCGTCAAGAGTTTGATTCAGGGCAATTTATTGCAATTCACCAAAACGTTGATGGAGGCGATGCCGAAGGTTTGTAAATTGCCACGGTACGATTATGGTTCACCAGGTGTTCTCGGGTACTATCATGCCCAACTGAACGATATTGTCCAGTATCCGGATGCGAGAACGGAACTTTTCCATAATTTCCGCGAGTTCGGGAATATTATCCTGTTTTGCCTGTTGATGGAGCAGGCATTGTCGCAGGAAGAAGTATGTGATTTACTTCATGCAGCCCCGTTTCAGAATATTTTACCCCGTCCGTATTGTAAAGGTACGTAGCACGAACTATAAATTTGTCTACCTTCGAGAGTTTTTACATGAAATCGATTTCTTTACAGAGGGTGAGAAGCCCGAGACGAAACAAAAACGGCTAGAAGCGAAGTACACTGCCTTACAAATAGTACCTAACATAGAGAAATTCGGAACAGCCAAGGTATCGTATTTTGCTTCCAAGACTACTAAAGCAGCGCAAGCATTGTGATCATTTTTGAAAAATAAAAAGTTTTTACCCTCCGAAATAAAATTTTTTACGCACATTTTACGTTTTAGAGCTTGCTTTAAAGTTTGCACCAAGTGGCATAACTTCTGAACTATTCGATTGTTTTTAATGAAATTTTTAGAAATTATGCAGTTTGGTTCGTAGATGGTCCCCGATGAATTTAATCGAAATCGGAGTAACGGTAGCTACGCCGCTACCATGTCATTCAATATACTAAATTGCACCAAGTGGCATAACTTCTGAACTATTCAATTCTTTTTTATGAAATTGTCAGAAATTATGCGGTCTGATTCCTAGATGGTCCCCTACAAATTTCATTGCATTCGGAGTAATAGTATCCACGGCGCTACCATCAAATCCCATTAAATGTCAATATCTTATTTACTGCTAGTCCCACTTCGCTCAGTTTTTTATGAATCATTTTGTTTATTTATTTTTATTAATTTATACACCTATATTAAATTATACAAAGATATATTGGGCATTAAATTACCAAGATGCTTTTACGAGTACGACGAAGCTGTGTGCTAACACCCCATTGGCAGCATATTTTCTAATAGCTTCAATTTCGAAATTTCGATTATTTTAATTGTGAATGTGTTTATTTAGCAAGCGATGATTGCCCGTGAAGGTGATCTCCTGACCCGAGAACGACTGTGCTGTGGATTGTCGATTTTCGAAGTTGTTTTAAATCGTCTACGAAGTTTCTTGGATGATCCAATCTGGGTCGGATCACCGCCCGTAAATGGAGTTCTAAATGTGGACGAGTGTACAGAATTTCATCGACTCTGGTCAGCGCTTCAATTTGTTTATTGTATTCCCGTGGGGGATAACGAATTTACTGTGGAGTACGTACAAAAAAAATTAATTTCACTTCGGATCTTGGTTGAACTCTTTGGAATCTTTTTTAGGGAACTCTTCGGCGAAGGTCTACATTGGGCCGGATGCACAATGATCGTACTTCTTGGACAGCAGAGACGATTTGAAGCGTTAGATTTCTGTTATCACATTTTAAGGATTCAGCGAGTGGACGGTAAAGATGAAAACGTGAAAGGAATCGTAAGTTTGGGTGTCCAAAAAGAAAACCTTCCAGATTTTTTTTAAAATAAATTTTTATTTTTGTAGCATTTAAAACGTATGGTGGATCGTATTCGACGTTTTCAAGTTCTCAACTCACAAATATTTGCCGTGTTGAACAAATTTTTGAAATCGGGCGATGCTGACAACATGTCGGTGGAGCATGTGCGCTGTTTCCCCCCACCAATGCATCCCCTCGTAGCACCGCAACAACACTATCAGTCGCCGGAATGTTTACGACAATAAATTATGTGTTTTTGAGTGAAACAGTGACTCAATCTGGTGCTAAAAAAGAGAACGTGTACTAAAGCATTCCTGTTACAATATCTTCCAAATTTGAAAGACACTTAAAAATAGTGAAAATTAGTGAAATAGAAAAAAAATATTTTATTTATTTGTATATCAGAATCAGTTGAGAAGTGAAATTTCTTTCTTTGTTAAATGGGACGGAAAAGTGGCGCTACGTGGCGGTAACATTTTGTAACATGGAAGTTTCACTTCTAACTCGTGTCTTTTTGTAGTAACATGTTTGTAAGATGCAATATGAGCAGAGATTCATAAATATATTCCAATATTATTTAATTGTACAAAAATATATTAATGTCCAAATGTTTTACGGGCGCCATCTGGTCTAAATGTAGTTTCAAGAAAAATGTGTGTTAAAATTTTTGTTTTTCTAGAAATTTTTACACTAGATGGCACTCTTAACGAAGGGGCAATATAATTTTTAAGATATTTTTATGTTTAATCAGTATTTTTGTTTAAGTTATTTATCTTGATTACAAAATAAAGGCATTACTTTTCCAAAAATTCTGTAAAAAAATTTTTTCTATGTGTTCTTAAATTGTCGATCACTTTTGTAATAAGGCCTAAAAATTGTAATAGCACTTCTTTGAATTTATATTTATACCATAAAATAAATTTTTGATGCTTTTATATGTATGGTGTTCTTTTTTTCATTTTTTTTTTTTTAAAGGGAGTTCCGCAGGGATCAGTGTCAGGTCCTAAAAACAAAACCAAGTTTGAAAAAGTGAAATTAAAAAATGTGTACTTATTTGAATTTATACCATAAAAAATGGTGGTGCTTCTTCCGTTGTTTTTCAGCAGAAAGGAGTTTTGCAAGGATCGGTTTTAGGTCCTAAAAAAGACTCGGAGTTAGGAAATAATTTTGGAAGAGTGAAAAAAAATAAAAAAATTACTTGTATAAAATTTGTGTTTATTGTTTACTTTATAATTATTGCAATACGTTTCACAAAGTCCAAAACCCTTTGGGTAATAAAAAGGTTTCTAAATTGAAAAAAAAAATCGTTTCAAAAACTCGCAAAACACCAAGGTGAACTTCGTTGTTTGACTCGAATCATTTTCGTTCACTTGTGCATCGCAAATTTTCGAAACTAATCTCTCTACCAAACAAATTTAATTGGTTAGAGAATCCATACCAAGTTCGTTCAAAGCTTTGTGACTTAAAACATCTAAACAGAGCTTAAAATCATTTATTAGCAGTAATCAGTAAAAAATATACAAAAATTTACTAAAAAATATCTTGTATTTCATGATTTAAATCTTAATTTTTATGAAATTCAGTGAAAATTTGTACATAGAGCAGAGACTGGATCAAAAAAAAAAAAGAACAAAAAAAAAAAAACTGACAAAAAAAGCCCTAAATCGTTTAAAATGTACAATTTGCTTTGGTTATTTTTTCTACGAATTAAACAATAGTGCCCCAGCCCTGCGTTTAAAGAAATTTATAAAGTATACCACAATAGAACATAGCGGAATAATTGAATTCGATGCCTTTCGAGTTCCAGTCAGTCCAAAAACGACTCGAAATACTCAATTTTCAAAGTGAAAACTTCTATCCGCTGACGCTTCAAAGTGAAACGTTCCATTCGACTAAATTTGGCTCCGTGCGCAAGGAGAAATTTACACTTAAATTTCTCGTTTGTTTATCACAAAATATCAACAACAAAAAAAAAAATTTTTTGAATTCCACTACTGTTTGTGAATACAAAATAAAAAATAATTCTGGTTTGTAACTTTCACCCAAGTTTAAAAAAAAAATATAGGATACACAATTATCGGTTAATTACATACATAATTAACTCGTGTTTTTCAACTTCAGCGCGAAAAAATTGCGCGACCGAGTTGCCAAAACACATAAAAAAAAATAAGAGGGCTGTTCCAAAAAGAACAACTCAAAATGAATACCCAAAAGTAATACAATATTCCAATAGACTTGCCAACTTCATTTTTGGATTCATTTCCAAAAAGAACTCAATGGTACTGCCATCTTCTCAACAAAATAAGTCTATAAATTCATTATGTTTTTAAAAGTAGATTAGTAGGTATGTTTTTTTTTTTTAAGTACATTTAATAAAAAGATCACATTAGTGCCAGTGATTTTATATTTTAGTGTACTTTCATCTTTTTTAACTTATCCATTTAATTATATATCTAAATACTAAGTGAAAAAATTGTAGAATGTTTGAAATTATTTACAAAAATGTTACAAAATCATCTGTTTCAAATGGAATTCCCTCACCCCGCAAACAGAGGGTGCACCGTCTTTTTCATATTTTAACTACACTGGTTATTGATACTGTCCAAATCCGGATCGAAGGACCAATTATTATTTTGTAAAATACAACCTCCCACATCCGTATCATCTGTTACAAATGGGATTCCCATCCCTCAAACAGAGGGTGGTACGTCTTTTTCATATTTTAACTACATTGATTACTGACATTGCTCGGATCCGGATCGAAGGACCAATTATAATGTTTTTGTAAAATACAATCTCCCACATTCGTATCATTTGTTACAAATAGGATTTCTATCCCTCAAATAGAGGGTGTACCGTCTTTTTCATATTTTAACTACATTGATTACTGACATTGCTCGGTACCGGATCGAAGGACCAATTATAATTTTGTAAAATCCAATCTTCCCCATCCGTATCATCTGTTACAAATGGGATTCCTCGAAAAATTTGTAAAATAACTATCATTTGTACTTTTTTTTTTGAATTACTGGCTCGAAGGACCAGTGAACGATTAGACGATTGAGAATCCACGTTTTGAAACAGAAGTCACAAAAATGAATGATTACTGTGGTATACTTACATAATTAGTTTCAAAAAGCAGTCAAAATTTGATCATAGCAAATTTTTTTTTTCAAAATTTTTACAATAATCCTTACGACTAAATTGTGTATTAAAAATAAGCTTTCCATGGGTAGTTATCACTAAACTGAAACGTTGATTAAATAAGTTAGTTTTGATTTTAGTTTACATAAATTAGTTTTGATTATTTTAAAAATTTAATTAGTGAAATTGAAGCATTTGAATCGACACGGGAGTCCTCCAATGCCAATTTATTGGTTTTATTTAGCAGCTTTTATTAAATACACGGAAACACCCTGTTCAGTTTTTATCCCACAGGTTTAAAACTAGTTTAAATTCCACTTCTTTAAACATTGTAAAAATATATTATCTATATTTAATATTTTAAATTAATTTTTTTTTAATATTAAGTCTATGTACAAATGAAAAAGTAACTTGTTTTCCAGATATTCGGTAGTGTCAAAAATCTTGTGCTTACCAATCACAATTTTAAGTTAAGTCAAAACTTAAGTCGTTTCGAATTATACTCAGAGATAGATTTTGAGTAACAACAAATGCCACAAAGTATGTGAAATTGACAAGAGTGAAAAAAAAGATTCTCCGTTGACTCCAAAAAAAAAAAAAAAATGACTTATTGCGATGGTTTCTTCTCTTTTGGATCCGTGACGTTGCCTTTCGGCACGACAATCACCGTACCGTCGGCTGACTGTTGGAGACTGTATAAGTTGGATGAGTACGGATTACCGTCCGGATCACGTAAATTCTAAACAACAAAAAAAATGGCGGTTAGTAAGGTTCGGAATTTATGGTTCATTTCATTAATCAATCTGTCACAACTGAATGAAGTTTTGTCACACAGAAACCTATCAAATATCCTGGTGATTGATTTATTGTTCAGTTAAAATAGCCGTTTGTCTAATAACACAGGCCAACGACTAAAAAACTTTTTTAATACTTGAACCATATTTTTATGGATTTTAGTGTGCTGAATCTGAAAATAACAATAAAATTGCTGTATCACCCACCATTTCCCTACATTTTACATCATAAACCTTTATATTCAAAAAATAGTTCAGAAAATTAATGCAATCAATATAATATCAAATATGCGAAAGCCAGCGATCCAATATCGTATAATGAATATAATATCTTATAATTCCAATATCTTAGCTCAAAGTTCCCGCATTTATCAGAAGCAAAGTTACAAGAGGGCGTCTTCATTGGCCCTGATATAAGAAAAATGATGTTTGACTCTGATTTTGAATTACATATAACAGTGAAAGAGAAAGACGCTTGGATTGCTTTCAAGGAAGTTGTTAACAAGTTTTTGGGTAACAAAAAGACCCAGACTATAATATAACCATTGTATCTAATATGCTTAATCGCTTCAAGAATCTGGGATGTTTAACGAGCTTAAAGGTTCATTTTTAAACAGCCAGCTAGACTACTTTCTGGACAATTTAGGAGCTGTCAGTGAGGAACAAGGAGAACGTTGCCACCAGGATATCAAGATAATGGAAAAACGCTATCAGGGACATTGGAACACCAGGATGATGGGTGATTACTGTTGGTCCTTTCACCGAGAAAGTCAGCAAGCGGCACACAGAAGAAGAAGCCACATCCGAAGCTTCAAAGAAAAGAGAGAAAGAAAATATAAGCCCATAGACTCTTAAAACCTTCATAAAACTTAGTATTAGGAATAAAAATATATTTTATGTGTTAAAATAAAGTTCTGTTTGTCTTGTACAAGTTATTTTTTTTCCATTCCTATAGAATATTAGCATATTTCATTAAATCTGACATAGCCAAAATGTGACAAAACTGTGGGTGATACAAAATAATGAAATCCAAATTTGGATTTAGCACCCAAAAAAATATAAAGATCACCTATTAACATTAAAAAAGTTTTTTATGACCTTAATTTTGCAGGCCTGTGTAATTTGATGAATATTCGTAGTTATATTGAAAATAATTTACATTCATTTAAGTAAAATAATTTTATTACTTACTTATTTTCAAAAGACAGTTTAAAAATGTTTATCAAAGAATCATTTAAAATAACTGTTTAATAATTTGACGAATATTCATAGTTACATTGAAAATTATTTGCATCAGTACTTATTTATTAATCATAGCCGATTCAAGTTAATCTAAAATCATATTAAACATTGTTTTGATGTTCTGTGATCGACTGAACTGAGCCCAATCGCCATTTTAAATTGCGATTACTCTAAAAAATTTTGAATAAAATAACGAAAATTTTACAATTACTTATAATTTTGAATAATAAATTAATTTACAAAAAACACAGTATAAAAAAATATGTTAACCAAAGAATCATTTAAAATAACTGTATAATAATTTGACGAATATTCATAGCTACACTGAAAATTATTTGCATTTATTTAAGTAAATTTGTTTCAGTACTTATTTATTAATCATAGCCAATTCAACTTAACCTAAAATCATATTAAACATTGTTTTGATGTTCTGTGATCGACTGAACTGAGCCCAATCGCTATTTTAAATTGCAATTACTCAAAAATTTTGAATAAAATAACGAAAATTTTACAATTACTCATAATTTTGAGTAATAAATTAATTTCCAAAAAACATAGTTTAAAAAATATGTTAACCAAAGATTCATTTAAAATAACTGTATAATAATTTGACGAATATTCATAGCTACATTGAAAATTATTTGCATTTATTTAAGTAAATTTGTTTCAGTACTTATTTATTAATCATAGCCAATTCAACTTAACCTAAAATCATATTACACATTGTTTTGATGTTCTGTGATCGACTGAACTGAGCCCAATCGCCATTTTAAATTGCAATTACTGAAAAATTTTGAATAAAATAACGAAAATTTTACCATTACTCATAATTTTGAATAATAAATTAATTTCCAAAAAACACAGTTTAAAAAATATGTTAACCAAAGAATCATTTAAAATAACTGTTTAATAATTTGACGAATATTCATAGCTACATTGAAAATTATATGCATTTATTTAAGTAAATTTGTTTCCGTACTTATTTATTAATCATAACCAATTCAATTTACCTAACCTCAATGTTCCTGGAAAAACCGCTTTTAAAATATTGCAGTTCTGACAGATTGATTTATGGGGGGGGGGTGAACTACAAAATCCTAGTTTTAGTGTAAAAACGAAACTTACTCGGAAAACGTGACGATATAACTGCGTGAACTTCTCTTTAACCCGCTGTCGTTCACCAATCATGAACTCTCGTTCGGCCATCAATCGATTTTTACGATCCCGCATGTCTTTAACCTCATCGGCCAAACTTAAAATTTGGTCTAGTTTACGTTTTCGGCAATTCTGCGCTGCTACCTATAAATAAATAAAATGTGCGTTTACAACTCAAACCTAATTTAAATACAACATTTTTGAACGGATACCTTATTTTTCCCGCGTCGTCGAATATCACGAATCAGACTCAATTGCGGTTCGCTCAAGTCAAATTTCGACAGACGCTCGTTAAACTCGTCCATCGGCAAATTGATGATGTCGTCGACGGATAATGGCACATTTAGGGCACGGGCACGTTTCTCGTCTCTCGTCAGATGCGGCTCGTCGTCATTTTTGCCTTTGCCCTTATCACGAAACACGGGTCGTTGCATTGTCCCGGTACTCTCCGGCGGTAAATTGTATGTGTGATTGTGGTGCACGTGATCGAGCGGTGTTCGCCCGGTGTGAATGTGTCCCGGATGTTCCATGGCACATGGGAATTTCGCTTCGGGTGCCTTCGGTCGCACTGAACTGCCAATTGACTGGCCCTGTCGAATATCGATTGGCGTTGAAGGTGTCTGGCCGTATTCATATTTCATATTGGATGTGGCGTTAGATGTTTGGTCCTGGGAGAAAAAAGAGAAATCAAATTGGTGCTGGAAGAGGGAAAACTTCCCTGGTACTGGGATGATTTACTTGCTATCAATTTTTTATTTAAAAAAAAAAATGTTTAAAAATAGTTACAATTGTTCAAATGGAAAAAGCATACTCCACTTTATGCGCAATATAAAAAAAATTAAGTCTCTATCTTTTCTAGAACTTGAGATATGATTTTCCTTGTCGGGAAAAACACAACTTTCGAGAAACGATAAAAAACAAAAATAATAACAAAAGAAGCCGTTTACTCACTGTTTATTATACACCATACTATAACTGATGTATACACCAAAACTAAATATTACTGATCAAATCGCTAGGGAGGGGGGGGGGGGCGAGCGTTATCTCAAATATCACCATCAAATAAATTTTCCATTATGTTAAATAAAGCTGATTTATGGGAGACACAGAATGCATCTCTAATTCGAACAAACATAAAGGACCCCGCACAAATCTTATGGAAATTTGGTCCCGGTTAATTTGTTCGAAACTTTGGGAAATAATAGTTCATGATCCGCAGAACAAGTCTCCATTGGCGCAAAGCTCAATACTGGACAGATTTTGAGATATATGATTCTACTTTTCTGCAAGTTTTTTGCCGACATCATTTGATAGGTGATCGATCTTACATTGACAGTATACGTATATTTAACTACATATATCTCAAAATCTGTCCAGTATTGAGCTTTGCGCCTATGAAGACTTTTGTTCTACAGGTCAAGAACTATTATTTCCCAAAGTTTCGAAGAAATTAACCGGGATCAAATTTTCATAAGATTTGTGCGGGGTCCTTTATGTTTGTTCGAATTAGAGATGCACTCTGTGTTTCCCATAAATCAGCTACAAATAAGACTTAATTTTTTTTTTCTTAATTTGACTACTAAAGAGTGAAGTACGTGAGTGAAAGACGTAAGTGAAGTAAGTAAGTGAAAGACATTTTCATTAAAAAAAATTTTTTTCTTCACCTCCTTCATAATTCATGCAATAAGGAGTTACATGGCTTGTTTGATTTTTACAGATATTTTGTATGTTTCGCTAATTATGCCGGTGTCTATACTAAATACTAAAATACTACCGGGCCGACTTACTTGGAAGAATCGTTTCCCAAACATATGATGCTTCTTCTGCGCGACCGATGACATTCGACGCGAATCGGCCGATCCAAATATGCCTCCGGTGTTGGCCGCCTGTTGGCGATTCGAGTAACTATAATCGTACGGTCGTGCGTATTTGCTGGCGTAATCCAACACGTAATGATCGGCCGCCGTATGTCCCGAATCAGATGTGGCATCGCCCCATTCGTTGTCCGATAGCGAAGCGACCCGTTCCGAACCCATGGAACTGACCGCACTGTCACTGGACGCGTCCATACGTTCGGACGCGGCGGCGGCCGCGGCCGCCATATCGATGCGGCTACTTGCGCCCGCCAAACTTGTCCCGTTTCCGTCGAGCATTCGCATCGAGTACATGTCGTCGCCCATCATGTCCATCAGTTGTAGGTCCTCGTTCAAAATGGACGATAAGAATCCATCGGTGGCGTTACTGATCTCGGACGAACTGTTCGGGAAGTACATTATGTCGTGTGACGGATTCTCCATTTTGTACGATGCGGTAGCACCGGAATCGACCGATTCCGCGGTACTGGTCAAATTTATCGACGTCGCCACGGCGGATCCTAAATTTGTACCACCTATATCGAAAAAAAATCAGAAGATTACAGGTGGACTGGACTAAGGTGGAGAGAGGATACAATGGTCGATTTTTGCCCAGTTTTTGATGAGTACAGTTCAAAAAATAATTTAAAACTTAAAGGAAACCATTTGAAAATTGAAGATAATCTACTAATCAAATTTTAATTCGACTTTGAATTCCACAGGGACAGGGTATATATACTTTTTTAAACGGAACATCGCACCTATTTGTAAAAATTGTATTTCCCTCTAACAAAAATCAATATTTTGGAAATTGTAAGCAACTAGGGTAAACGGTATAGTTATTGGATAGTTTAGAAAAATTTGCAAAATAAAATACAGAAAAAGTACGTGTTATAACTTTATTTTTAACGAAAAAATTCATAAATAAAGTAAGACCTGTCGATTTTAATGTACCATATAAAACTTTTATATTACATATTGGTAAGTCTCTGAAAAAAAATTTTAAAGTTGTGCGTGTAGTAAAATACAGTTATCATGTACACAGCCTTTATCCACTCCTTGATCAACCCTTTACGATGATTCACAATTTAGTAGGATATTATTAAATGATTCTAGCCTTGTCACTCACTAGACGTAGTAAATCCTTTTTAACGAACTACCTAAAACCACGCTACGAATGACGTAGTTACAGGTTTCTGTAAATTATGGTTAACTCAGAATGAATTTTCTGAAACTAGAGTGTTCTGTTTAACTGAAAAATCAGGAAATTTGCTTTACTATAAGCCTTATAATCTTCAAAAGAGAGTGTCTTGTCCAATAACTAGTGATGAGCAAAATTAGTCTTGGTCTTACAGTCTTGTCTTGGTCTTGCATTTTTTGCAAGACCAAGACCAAGACTATGTACACCAAGAGCAAGACTAAGACTATAAGTATGGCTGCAAGACCAATACCAAGACTCAAGTGCGCAAGACCAAGACAAAAGCAAGAAAAAAGCAAGACTCTTGCTAAACTATTTAAATAGTTTGAAAGTATAATTAATACGTAAAGATAGTAAAAATTCTGATTTTAGAAGAAAAAAATTCGCTAATAAAAAAATGCAAGAAAGTGCAAGATTTTTTAGCAATAACAAGACCAAGACCAAGACTCCAACTGCTCTCGCAAGACCAATACCAAGGCTCTTAATGCAAGAACAAGACCAAAACCAAGACTGCCAAGTCTTGGTCTTGGTCTTGCATTTGCTCATCACTACCAATAACCTGCAATGTCCAATAACTATACCGTTTACCGTATTATCCAATTTACAGAACGTTCCTTTAGAATTACACTTTTTTAGTTGTTACACTCTCAAAACGATTTCTTTGTTCAAAGATTTTTGTTCCTTTGAACCAAAAAAATATTTCTCTAAATCAAAGAAAAGATTTTTTTGATTCAAAGAAATATTTACTTGAAATTTGTTTTAGTAGTCAAAGAAATATTTCTTTGAATCAGAAAAATCTTTTCTTTGATTTAAAGAAATATTTTTTTTTTTTTGATTCAAAAAAATAAAAAAAAAAAATCGTTTTGAGTGTGTATTTTCGAATTTTTCACATCGAAAACGATAAGAAACGATCAAAATTTAGCAAAAATCGTCTCTTATGCGAATGAATGAATGTGTCCTTACTAATATTTGAGAACGGCGTAACACCATGATGGTGTGTCTCCTGCATGGTCGAACCCAACGTCACATTGTGCGTGAGAACGCCACGAGTGTCCGCACCGTACGCGCCCATATGCGGCGGATGACCGTGGTGCATGTGCGGATGACTTAAGTTATGTAGGGCGGCGACTGCGTGATGTGCGGCATGCGCTGAGAATGCCGCGTGATGGGCATGATGCGAACTGGCCGGCAACACCGCGCCAGCGGTACCGTTGTGTGTGTCGGTTAAAAGACCCGCCACGTCTTGCCATCGTTGCTCATTCATGCGCATGTAAGGGTTCATGTGCCCCTAAAAATAGAACAAGGGGATACAGCTTAGCAACAAATTCTTTCCGGTACTGTAATATTATAAATAAGAACACAGTGAAAAAATTTGTGTTAAAATTAACACATTTCACATGTCCAAAACGGTGCACTCAATATTTTGTGTTATTTTAACACAAAGCATATGTGTGCCAAATCTATACACAAGATTTGTGTCAATGATTTAACACACAAGACGACATACATTTTGTGTTAATTTTTCAGATTTATCAGAGTTAAACATTTTTATTCAATATTTTACTTCCACTGCAGCTTAAGATATTTGAAAATCGTCAAGACTTATAACGATTTTGTTCATATATTATTATAAATGAGACTCAAAGAACGCAAAGTAAGTCAGTTCTTTGTAACAATTCTTACTTGTGTCCATATATATCTACGAAAATATATATAATAAGAAAGATGAGAGTAGTTCTTATTATTAAACGAAACCGAAAAATTGTAAGTTTTTTCAGTTATTGACGAATATAGTTTTATTAAACGTTTAAAAATGAAACAATTTTCTTACATTTTAAGGTTATTTTATTATGGATTCAGTTAAAAAAAATCATGTAAGCTTATTTGAGATTGTATTATATAATATACCATCTTACATGTAAGTAAGCTTACATGTTTTTTTTCAACTGAATCTCTAACAAAATGACCTTAAAATGTAAGAAAATTGTTTCATTTTTAAACGTTTAATAAAACTATATTCGTCAATAACTGAAAAAACTTATAATTTTTCGGTTTTGTTTAATAATAAGAACTACTCTCATCTTTTTTATTATATATAGTTTGGTAGATATATATTCTAATGTAAGTTCGGTACTTATAGCATTCTTTTGCTCTACACAAATATTGTGTTACTTCTTTGTTGTTCAAAACAGGTTTATTCTCTTAAATCGTAATTTGTGTTAATATTTTCATTTAACACAAACACGAAATGTTACATTAACGCAGGATTGTGTTACTTATTTAACACAAAAATTTTAATCACTAATTTTTTTTTTTTGCACGCAAAACACAAATTTTTTTACTGTGAAAAAGGCATTACTTGGAACGCATGTGGATGCGGTGAATGAAATTGCGCCGTTTGAATCATTGCGAGAAAATCTTCCTCATCGGTTGTGCCAGGATCGTGTTGCGCGGATGTTGAGGCGACACTATTCGTGTCAACGGAATCGAACACCTTCAGCAAGCGTTTGTCTTGTTGAATATCAGAATCGTACAGATTCTAAAAAAAAAAATTATATCACAAATTTCAAGTTGAACTGATTTGAGTACAGTATCTCCAAGAATACGTCCACAAAATTTCATAAAGATCGGAGCATTCATTCAAAAGTTATTGGTATTTAAGCCTAGAATCATACGTACTCGTCAAAATGACGAACAAACTTCTCTACCTGCTCCAATACTAGAACTTGTCGTTGCTTGCTTGCTGTGAAATTTCTGTTATCTAATTTATTTGTTATTATAACACAGCAAATGTATAAATTTTTTTTATAGTTCCTGTCGTTTTGTTTATACTGAAATAGTGTGCGTCAAAAGGACGTCGATGTATGATTAACGTATGTTTTTTTTTTTAAAGATTTTGTATTTCACATATAAAAATTTTCCTAATTTTTCTAAAATTTGTTAAAGATATGGCTGTTATAATTAATTTATTCAATGATAATGATAATGTGAAAGATGATTACAGCTGTTTGACTTATAGAGATGACATAATACTGAAGTTTTAATATATTGAATTGAAAACTAAAGAATGCGTTTCGAATGACTTAATAAAAGATTAACAATTTATTTTGTGGAAAATATTTTAATTTTATTATTTTTTGAGATCCTATTCGAAAATTTACGAACAAATTTTAGAAAATTTACAAATGTGCCTAATGAGGAAATAACTACATATCTACGGGAATATTTGTGACCAAGAAATTTCACGTTCTGTAAAGTCACACATGTCCACCGACTCATAATAGTTCATAAATTAATTATTTGAAAGACATGTCTTATGATACAATTGATGTATTTACCTATTTTTTAATTTTTATAATGAAAATATGCTAATGATAAAAAGATTAAAAAAATTAATAAATATTTATATTAAGAAATTTTTCCAAATCCAATTTTTTTAAATATTTTGTTCGCATTTGTAGTATTGTTACGTAAAAAAAATGTTTTTGCAAATAAACTCTAAAACTCTCCGTAAAAAGTCCATTCGTCAAAATGACGCCGATGTATGATTAACGTTTCTCGTAGACCAACGTATGATTCTAGGGTTAAAAGTTTTTATGACCTCAGAATCGATAACTCGATGTAAGTTAATAAAAATCATTCAAAACCAAAAAAAAATCGGAGATTTGAAACTTTCGCATACTTTTGGCTACGATTACTCAAAAATGAATAATCCGATCGATATCAAATTTTGAGTACCTACAGCTGAACCTTCGCACAATCGCACAAACAACATTCAGAAACTTCATAAATAGCTATAAAAAGTATAGTGCGCTTCAGGCTGTAAAAAGAAAAAGTTCTGAACAGTCCTTACCTTTGTCGATTCATCAAATTCGCTCACTGCTATACTGTCGTCGAAAAACAGATCTGGCAACGATAGTGGAAATGTGTCTAGATCATCCAATGGCGGTAACGGTATCGAATTATTATCGCAATGACCAGAAGTCAGTGACGTATCCAAGCCATCTTTTAACACGTATTCCCCTGAAAAGTAAATTAATTAAATTGTATTACTTGTTATCAATTCAAACGATATAGGCAATCAAACATACACTGTGTATGTCGTTTGCATATATTCAGGGATAATTATATAAAAATTTGAAACAATCGAATTTTCTTTTCGATCATTCGTCGAGTTTAGACCTTTAAGACTGTGCTAACGTAAATAATAAACAAATATTTTACTTTGCAAAATACCACTTTTATTTTTGAAACTGTGACCGTTAGTTCATTTTCAAACAGAATAAAAATTATATCCGATACATGCCCTTATATACTAATTTTATCTACCTATACTTATGAAGGGGAGTGGTATACGGTGTGGAGGTAGAAGGGGCGGGGGTAGTGAGAGAATCCGAAAAACAAGATTACATTATATGTGACAAATGCGAGCAAACACGTGACAAAAGATTGAAATTGACAAACAAACAATATTACAGAAAAATACAATTTTAAAAGTTTAATTAAATTATAATATTGAAAATAAAGTTGAACTGTAGATATCGGTGTAGTCATTTAAAAAGTGATCGGAGTTACGTTTATTTATTTCTATTGCTTTCTATTTGCAAAGTAAAATATTTGTTTATTATTTACAAATATGGAATACCATAAAGTAACGCTCAAATCTATTAATACTGTGCTAACGTCCAAAAAACATAGTATATACCGTATATATCAGTTAGTTTGTGTTGTTGACAAAGTGTATACTGACTTATACGTGCAACCGAAAGGTTCTAAGTTCAATGCCACGCGTCTCCGATATAATTTTTTTTTCTTACTTTAGTAAATTCGGACAAAAAGTTAAAAAGTGGTCAAGTTCGTATCGGAGCGTCTCTAACAGTAAGCACGTCCACTGCTAGACTACACCAAATTTTTAAATTTCCACTACGATCAATTCTGGTCGGCGTTTAAAGAATATTACATGGCAGGAAATACTTGTAATAACGCACGGATTACATCGAATCGTTTGATTACGATACGACAAAGGAAATGTTTCAGATTTTATCAATCGAAATTAATTGTCTCAATCAACAAAACCGTTCCAATAAACAAGTTAATATCAAAAAGTCAGTGCGTCCGTACATACTTAAGTGCGTTACAACACGAAGGACAACCGGTGGCCATCAGTATGTCACAAATATCTTGACATAAAAGCTGTCTTGTCGAATTTAACATAAGTAAAGGAATGTACCGACCATAAGAGACATTACACAGTATGTAGACATGCGGTACCGGGTGTTTCAATTAAAAAACCGCTTAAAATTAATCTTTATTTGATTGTTTAAGGGGGTATGCTAGTCTAGAAATTCGAAAAAATCCGATTTTTGTTTTTCATATTTTCAAAGTTCAGTCCTTTAAGAATAAGCCTCTAAAAGGATTTACGGAAATTCTAATTATTTTCGGAGTTATGGTTATTTTTCCCTGTGTACTGTGTTATATCTTTTCAATGTTAAATTCAAAATTTTTAATATAAATTACTCGAAACTACTTTTTTCGATACGGTTGACATGATATCTCAAGTTCTAATGCATCGATTTATTTGAAATTTGGTACAGACCTTCTTAATACAATCAAAATTGGTCCGACGTAGCGGTTTTTGGCATTTTCTTTTACTGTTTTTAAAAAAATTGAAAGTGAATTATAGGTTTCCGAAGTCGTTCTTCGCAGTTTTACCAAAATTAAACACCTAGGATCACTGGGAAAAAGACTTCTATCGAAACATTCATATTTCTAAACGAAATATCATTATTCTGATAGCAAAAATGACAATTTCGCATCAAAATTACCCTAACTTAACCAGTCGCCATAATTTAAATCATTTCCATAACATTCAATTTCAAAAAAAGAAATTCTTTTCATTTTGATGACGCAATCTTTTTAAGAACCGTAAAGAGTGAAAAATGCAAGAAAGTGCAAAATTTTTTAGCAATACCAAGACCAAGACTGCATTTTGCAAGACCAAGACCAAGACTCAAACTGCTCTAGCAAGACCAAAACCAAGATTCTTAATGCAAGAGCAAGACCAAGACCAAGACCAAGATTGCATTTTACAAGATCAAGACCAAGACCAAGACTGAAACTGCTCTAGCAAGACCAAAACCAAGATTCTTAATGCAAGACCAAGACCAAGACTACCAAGTCTTGGCCTTCGTCTTGCATTTACTCATCACTACATATAACTTACAAAATTTTAGTCCAGTGCAAAAAATTTCCAATAATCGCAGAAACATTTTTAAACTATACACAAAAATTAGACTGTAACTTTTTTAAGCATATAAATCGAGATTTCGAACAAATTTTTGTAGGTAACATAAATTTTTGACACTGAACAAAACTGTTTGGTCCCAAAACGTATTCCGTTTGTCTGTTTCACAGTAATCACCCGGTATTCAATAAAAAGTCAAGCCATTGTCAACAGAGTCTTTAAAACGTAGATATTATCTCAAGATGACAGCTTCAATCGGACCTTTTACCCACAATTATTAAACTCAATATACCATTAAAATTACAAAAAAAAAAAAAAAAAAATAAAATATTATTTTAAAAGCCTTTCTGTTTAAGAGGCTATTGTTTCAATTAAAGGATTGACACGACTTAAGTAATTTCGTAAAAGGAGTTACAACAAATTGAAGAAAGTTTTTGCAATTTAAAAAAAAAATTTTAACTCCTTGCCACCGACCGGACCACTTGAACGATTTTTGAAAAGGGACACAACATACATAATATATGTACGTAGGCCCTGAAAATATTGTGCATTTTGTAAAAGTCATCATCCGAAATATTATTAATGATTTTCAAATGTCATATTTGATATTTTTTTAAAATTTTAAAAAATGATTCCGATATTTATGATTAATCGTTTTTCGAAAATTGACTATGCATAGCAAACATTTTTCGGATCGGTTTGGGGGCCCCGGTCGGCCGCTACTTCAATCCAATATACGTACAAAAATTTTATTATTGTTATAATTGTTTTCATATATGCACCACCGTAACATTCAAAAAATAGGCTGAATTCTTTTTGAAGTCTCTAGAGACATTTCAACACAGTTACCAAAGTAACTAATGTTTATTATATGTATGTATATACATACCATGTACACTGTCGTTCAAAAAATTCGATATATGTACCGTAGATATATGCAATTTTATCATAATTTTCGATTCAAATTTGAATAAGAGGCCCTCCTTGAGAAATGGAGGGCCCCGGGAATAAACTGCATTTTTGTTAAAATTCCCTCCGAAAAAAAAAATAAGTGGTGAGCAAAAAAAAGCTCTTGACTTTTTTCTCGGGCCTTGTACCGATAACTATGGGCCCCGGGGCTCCAACCCCGGCTACCTCACCCTCTTGTCGGGTCTGTTTTTAATATCCATTTTTTAACAGTTTTTTTATCGATATTTAAAAAGTATAAAATGTATAAAAATTTAAAAAAAAGATTCAAAATTGAAATCGGTACAGACTGACAAAGTGGGGACTCAAAAAAAAAAAAGGTGTCACCTGGTTAACGTGATTCCAACGCTCCTGGTGATCTAAAACATAAAATTTTAGTTAATTCTTAATAAACAAGGATGTAAAATTAGTTAGACGTAGCCGATTTGAAAAAATAAATTTTTTCACAAAATAGCGTCCATTTAAAAAAAAAGTCATTTTTTCGGCTCCTTTTTTCAACTTTGGAAATTTTTTAAAAATAGTAAAAAAAAAAAAATTCCAAAAACCCCTACGTCGGATCAATTTTGATGGTCGGACCAATTTTAATGGTGCATTAGAACTTGAGATATCATGTCAACCATATCGAAAAAAGTAGTTTCGAATAAATTATATTAAATTTTAATTTAACACTGAAAATATATACAGTATACAGGGAAAAAATCACCGTAACTCCGAAAATAATTCGAATTCCCGTAAATTCTTTTAGAGACTTATTCTTAAAGGTCTGAACTTTGAAAATATGAAAAAAAATCGATTTTTTCAAATTTCTAGACTAGAATATCGCCTTAAGAAAATCAACTGATAAAAATTTTTGATTTGACTTATAAATAAATTTTCCAAAAACTAAAATTAATAGGTTAAGTTGTCAACGAATTCGTAAATTTATCAGTCCATGTTTTTCAGTGAAATTTGAAAGGTACTGTGATAGAAATTTTTGACAAGTGTCCTGAATTAAAATGCAAATATTTTTACCGTTTGTACTAGGCGTCCGTTGATAAAGTTAGGAATTGTTAAAGGATCCTAACTTTACCAAACCTATAGTGATCATTACTTAAACGAATTATTCGATAATGCGCAAATAAATACAAGTATATGATTATTTCAAAATACTTATGAGATTATGTAATTTTTCTTACGAAAAAATTACCTAGATCTAAATTTTATAACTTCTGAAATATCAATTAAAGTTTGTACACTTTTTGAAAACATGAATGTACCACATATAAACTGAAAAAAAGCTAAAATGGCGACTGGTAATGTCAGAAAAATTTATAGAACATTCAAAAATTAAGCATGACGCCGTCATTAGTTTCGAAACAATCGATCTATTCTATGTCGAAATCAAAAACTGTGATCACCAATTACAGTGCGTTTTAGTTTCAAGATGGTCTCCTACGAATTTCATCGCAATCGAAGTAAGAGTAGCCACGACGCTACCGTGAAATCTCGTTAGACGTCGATATCTTATTTACGGCGAGTCCTATTTTGAGACACAAAATTTTAAACATTGTACATCCAAATTATTCAGGAGTTACCCCACAAATTTTGAACAACAGTGTACCATACCACATAGCCTACAGAATTATCTGAAAAGATTCAATTAAAATAATCGTGCATATTATGGATCTTATGGACCTGGTTGGACCCGAACAGACCTCTGTACCTGAACGAAAATTATGAAATTGTCATCATTCGATAATTAATATTTCTGCTTTTGTGGCATTGTTCGTGTTTTTCAAAACGTTAGCTTCTGAACGCTATTCAACTTTTGTATTTTTTTGAAAAAAAAAAAAAAATCCATTTCAATCAATTGCTGCTCAAATAATTTCACTTTTTGGTAACTAAACTACATTGCAAATATTTAAAATTTCCGAAACGGAAACATTTGAAAATCGATAATATTGAAGTAGAAAAATTTGCGACGGAACTTTCGTTTTGAATTTGAAATTTTTGACCGGGCAAATCAAATAATTTCGTGATAAATTTTGTAATAATTGTAAGGTAAAAATTGGTCATTGAATACGCATTGAGTTGGGGTTCGTTAGAATGTAGTTGGAACTTTTCTCAACTTTTGGGTTAAAAGGGATTAGTATAGGATGTATTAAAGTCACCGATCGAAATTATTCGAAATAATTTTAAGGGGAGGTTTACTCGAGAGTCCTTAAAAATGATGTATTTTCCTAGAATTTTTTTCTCAAGAACGGAAGTAAATATCAATTTCAAATTTTGTGCACATATTTATTAAGTATTAAACTACACAAAAAACATTTTTCAAGGAAAAATATAAAAAAGTGTCCATTTTATAGATAGTGCAGTGTGACGATCCGAAAATCTAATGCCTGGTTGGCGGACATCCTAGCGCCGGTAATAAACCACCGAAATCCAAAAACAAAAAAGATTTATAAAATATATGAAGAGTACCGGCACCTCTACCTATAATATCAATAAATTGCTGAAAGAAAAAAAAATGGCGGATATTTGTACTTTTGATTGCGATTTTTGTCTTATTTTTCGCTCTTTAAAGTAAATTTAAAAATAAAAAAAATATTGAAAGTGTATCGAACTTAGGTAGAGGTGCCGAAGAATTGAATTATCTTTAAAATAAAAAATTAAAAAAAAGGATCCATCGAATAGTTTTTGAATTATCGTGTCCACCAGTTCCAAAAATGTAGTTCCGAGATATTATAAAATATATATAAAGAAACGTATTTTCAAAATTTTATATTTAATACTCATTATTGCGTGAACCACGTTTTTTGAATTTTTTTTTTTATAGAAAGCTGGATTCGGTTAATGTGCAAGAATCTTGTTTTTAAATTATTTTCAGTAAAATCACTTTGGGAACATATTCTACACATAATTTGCTATCAATTTCGGCAAAAAAAATTAATTTTTTTATCAAGTCTCAAATAAACATTCCCTTAAATTACTTTCAGCAAAATCACTTTGGGAACATATTCTACACATAATTAGCTACCCACGACTCTCAAGTAAATCTCCCCTTAACAAGTGCTACAATTTGTAATTTTTTCAATTTTTTTTTTTTTTTGGATTAACGGTAAAGAAGTTAGAGAAAAGGGATGTAAGTCGAGAGAAAGCGACCTTAATTCCATTTTCAAAAATTTCATTTGCGAAAAGAGTCATTTCGTGTTACAACATTTCCCTTAATAATTTGAAATTTTTCAGGAATCGTATTGCAATACCGAAACATATCTCCAGTCTCCACGCAAGATTTCATTTACCGGGAATCGTTTTCTTTACTAGACTGCCGAAAATTTGAGTATGTACCGAAAGTTATTGATTTTTTTCAAAAATTTCTTGAATCCTCATTTGAAAACGAAAGTTCAATCCATATTCTAATTCTAGAATGTTCTTAACCTAATCTAATTCTAAAATAGGAGTTATGTGCACTTATTTTTCTCCAGTAACGCTGTCGTGTTTTTGCTAATTAACAGTTCTTCTCGTTAAATTGTTAGGCCATAAATTCTCTTTATATATATATTGAACACAAATTTATTCGAAAAAATATAAATCCCTCGTGTGAAATAAGTGAAAAAATGTAGCGAAATTTTCAGTAAGATCTAGAAAATTCCGGGAATTTGAGTAGTTAGGGAAAAATCAGGGAAATGTTAACGGAATTCTCATTAAAATCAAGAAATTTTTTAATCAATTGTATTAAAATTATTTTTTATTACACATGCATGGGGAGTACTAACTTGGCGCACACATTTTGGTACGCAAAATAGCTGTTTGTCCATTGACATCTTCCCACATACTCTCCCCCCTTTTTTGCGTGCGGAAAGTAAACTTTCCACACGCAAACTGACAATAAAACACGCAAAGCCGCCTCTTGATTTTTCATTTAATAAACATTTCATAAGTATTTCTATAGAAACCACCAACAAAATAATTTAAACAATATTTAATTAAAAAAAAAGACAAACACTCAAAGAATATTATTTTAAAAAGGAATGCAAATAGTATATGCAACTCATGCAGGATTGTCGATTGCCCACTTGAACGAATGAACACACTCACTACGATCGTGCGCTCAACTTCGCTCTCGTGGGCAATCGACAATTTCCCGCACTTATTGCATAATATACTATTCCACTACACTTATTCCATTTTCCTTTACAGTAGGGAAATCGTAGTATCTACCCTGAATAAAAATACCCCTGTCGCAGCATCCTGCATAACATAGCGAATTTCCGTTTATAAAAGTTAGTTTTTCTTGGAAACTAGTTGTCATAGAATAATAGTTTAAAGACCTTTTTTATGTAATTTTTTCTCCTCTTCTCAATGGTGTAAAAAAATTTCACAAAAGTTTTTGAATAAGGGGAAATTTTGACAAAAAACTAATTTTTTTCACGAAAATTGCCGGAAAAACCATGTTACGGGCATCGGACGTGTCTGGTTAACGAACTCGTCCAACGGTTTGGGACTTCCAATATTTTCACCAAATTTCATAAACGTAAGACATTTCGTTCGAGAGTTATCGCGCGGACATATATATATATATATATATATATATATATATATATATATATATATATATATATAAATTTTAGTGAATATTATTTTCGGTTTCTAGGGACCTCAAAACAAATTTCTGCCATAGTCCCGGGCTCAAGTCGCGTCATGACAGTGGCTGTAATAGCTGAATTCCATTCTGGAAATTCGCTAAAAACGAATCTTTCATAAAAAAAATTCTGATCTTAAAAATTCAAAACACCTTTAATTTCCATTTTTCTCGATAATTCTACTATTTTACCAAAAAAAAAAAAAAATTCTTGCGTACGTCCGCAAGTAAAATTTGGAAACTTCAGGGATAGCGTCGGTACTAAAAACGAAATAAGAAACTTGAAAAAAAGTGGACACCCCGTTTCTACTACTTTTCGTCGACGCAGAGATGTTTCCCGGCCAGTGTTACACACATTTTACGTCATACTGTCGCACTCGCAACATTCACAATACCTACTAAAGTTTTGTTTAGTAATGTGACTTAAAAAAATGATTTTAGACCTAGGCTAAGAATAATTCTCCAAAAAAAAAAAAAACAACACTGAAATGAGAATAAAATATAATAAAAGATCAATATGCGGAGTGTAATAAATAGTAATAATAGATATAGCAATATCATGCTGATTCGACAATTTTCATTTTTAGTATTATTTAAGAGAGAGGTCCACATAGATATACACATAAAGCGGTATATGGATCGATTCAAATATAACATATGATTGTCTATAAAATTGTCTATATTCGATCCGATCGAATCAAATAATCGAGGTGTCCCCTTAAGGTACCATCACAGTGTGATCGGCCGAAAAATTCCCTGATTTTTCCAGGTTTTTGCAAAAAATTTATTAATAAATTCCCTAACTATTTTGTGAAAAATGTCACGCCTACTTTATCCCAAAAAATAGTGATGAGCAAAACTAGTCTTGGTCTTGCAGTCTTGTCTTGGTCTTGCATTTTTTTGCAAGACCAAGACCAAGACTATGTATACCAAGAGCAAGACCACGACCAAGACTATAAGTATGGCTGCAAGACCAATACCAAGACTCAAGTGAGCAAGACCAAGACAAAAGCAAGAAAAAAGCAAGACTCTTGCTAAACTAGTTTAAAAGTATATAATTAATACGTAAAGATAGTAAAAATTCTAATTTTAGAAGAAAAAAATTCGCTAATAAAAAGATGCAAGACTTTTTAGCAATAACAAGACCAAGACTGCATTTTGCAAGACCAAGACCAAGACTCAAACTGCTCTAGCAAGACCAATACCAAGACTCTTAATGCAAGAACAAGACCAAGACCAAGACTGCCAACTCATCACTACCAAAAAAGCTAAAAAAAATATCTGACGTGAAAAAGTAAATGACCAGCAAAAAAAAAAAAAAAGAAAAAAAACACAAGAAATACGCGTCGATTTTTAAATCTACTCTCAAAACAAGTGAAAAATTGAAGTTTTATCCCTAAATATAAAAATCATTTTTTTCCAGTCTTCTGGGAAAATTCCGACTTCTCCAAAAAGTAAAAATTCCCTGACATTTCCAGGTTTTCCAGGTTTTCCAGTAATGTGACCACCAGGTTACAATTATTATAATTTTTTGCAGAAAGTGTCTTTAAAAAAGGGCGAACATTACCCACGATTGCGTTCGCAGTTTTCATTTGGGGAAAAAAATCAAATAGATTATCAATCTGTAGGTAAGCCACTACGTAGATACTAAAATCTTCCTATTTTTTCCCACGGAAAACTATAAAAAAATTTTGTATTTTTTATTTAAACTGCCGCCATTTTTTCAAATTTCCAAAAAAAAATTAAAAAAAGCTCCCATAGGTACATAGCGGCTTACCTACACGGAGAGAAAAATCATATAATTTTTGTAGATAAAATTTCAGAAAAAATTACCATGCTGTCTTATAAAATTTACGGAGCTAATATTACGGAAAGAACATTCTATCCTTTAAATTTTCTACGATTAATTATAATTTTTATATTTTTACCGTACAAAATTGAAAATGTTCGCCTTTTACACGTCGATTGTAGTGCTGAGCACAGTAATTTTTCTATGAATTTTCTCTCCGTGTACAGATTGATAATCTATCTAATTTTTTTTTTCCAAATGAAAACTGCGCCCACAATCGTGGGCACCAACATCCACCCACTTTTAAAGACACTTTTTTCAAAAACTTATAATAATTATAAAAAATAAATAAAAATGAATAAAAAAATATTTTTGTATTGTGAAATAGTGGTATTAATCGCAAAAAAATTCATCCCCGTTCCCCTATTCCAACCAAAAAAAAAAAAAAAAAAAAATCGCGAAAATTAACTATTTTTCGGCCGAACACATAGTGATGTACCTTAAGCGATACACAACCGAAAAAAATCGTTTGTTAAGCTAAGTTTGGTTTTTTAATGAGCTACAATAAATTTTGTGTTAGTTGTACGTTTGTGAACTAGAAATTATTTTAATATTTAAAGTCCAAAGAAATTTCCTGTGAGTCAAGTTTTTGTATCAGTTAACTTTTTCTGACTTTTCTTACTGCTTAATCTTAGCTAAACTTTTTGGTAAAATACGTAAAATTTAAATATATCTATAAAAGATTTTGTAGTAGAGATAGAGTTGTGAAATAAAAAGTGTTGTAGGTACTGCTAATTATCCAAGCTGTCTATTTTTTACCCTTCCAATCATGTACTTGCAGTATCCTATTAGTTAGACGTTTGTCTTTTATTTACCCTCCACTGTCTTTTTTTTAACCCACTTGGCGGGTAAAAAAAAGACAAGGTTTTTATTTTTTTATAGATTTATGCCATTAGCTTGAGTGAAAAAACATGCAAAATCTTAAAATACAAACAATTTAACATCATACAGTATTTATTTTGTCTAAAAATTCAAATATTTTCTGCCCTAACCCTAGCTATTTATGATATTTTTGAATATATTTTTTTTTTGTGCGATTTTTTTTATGTGCCGCCTATCCACCGCATAAAAAAGAGTTCAGCTGTATATATATCGGTTTCTAAGGACCTCAAAACAAATTTCTGCCATAGTCCCGGGCTCAAATCGCGTCATAACAATGGCTGTAATAGTTGAATTCCATTCTGGAAATTCGCAAAAAAGTTCCCTATAACAATCCCCTTTCAGTCAACCCAATCAAAATTCAAAACATCATAAAACTGAATTGAATTATTAAAAATGTTCTAATCAAAGCTCATTCTTTATCTATTGTTCCCTGAAAACGTCTGACATTTTCTGAAAATATGAAAAATTAACCGGAATACTTAAGAGCAGCACCCCAGACAAAATTTATATCCTTTAGTGGTGGTATCGTGTTATTTGAATTATTCAGTTGATTTTTTTTTTTGTCAGAGCCACCCTTGATAATACGAAAAACTGTGATAGGTTAAAACGGAGAACGTAAAACTCCGCCCAAATGGTGGTGAGTACGTCCTGGTTGCTGCAACGGCAAAGCGACCGTCGGACGGCGCATACAGAGAACAGAGTATAATGCTCGGGTTGCCATTCTCTTATGTATATGTTTCATCATCAGTCATCACAAGCCAACAAACACAATACCATAGAGTATTAGTGGTATAGACTAGAGAGGCTCCGTATACACAATGCATATCGTCACTTAAGGTGGACCACTAGTGTGACATTTTGAAAAAAACTGGAAATTTTTTTTTGCATGTTTCAATAGTCTATACCTTTAAAAATAACATACTAAAATTTCAAGTGCATATGTCAAATAGTTTTTGAGTTACAGCCATTCGAAGAGCGGATTCTGATTCATTGTTAACTTTGAGGTATTGAGAAATGTATGAAGGTTGATAGTTCGGGAGTTTCTGGATGTGGTTGCCAGTCACATGTTGTGGAGCAGCTAGACCCTGGGCACATTTAAACGACTCATCTAGTTTTACTATGACCGTTATAGTGAGTATACCGTAAATAATTTTAGTAAAAATTCTTAGTGATTAAAACTAAAAGGTAAAGTAAAGAAAAACTCGAAGACAAATCATCCGATCGAGTTTATTCTTATTGCGGCATTTTTATATGTTTTTTCGTGCCATGAACCTCCAGTTTTCCGATCGAAAAAAATTGTAATTTTTGCAGGCCAAAAATCATCAAATTTTCGCGCAAATTAAGAAACTTTTTTTAAAAAAGGTCCGCCATTTTGTTAAATTTCAACTTTCGTTTTTGATTGAGGTTCATGGCACGGGCAATACCTTCTAGTTTAATAGACTTTTTGGATTTTTTTATTTCAGGCACTGTGAAGGTCGCTATCACTGCAGCAGTGGGCGAACTTTTTTTTTTTGGAGCCTTAGGAGATCGCGAATAACTCACTGAATTTTCAATTTTTTGGTCTAAAAATTTTATCGTGGATTTATTATACATCAACAAATATATCCTAAAAATATTAAAACATTCCATACAGTAGTTTTCTTTAAAAAAATTCCCAAAAGTCACCTTTTTTTCAGGCGGTCACACTATTGGTCTCCCGTAAGTTCTACAAACCACGTATGTGTGTCAAAAATAGCAACTTTTCAGAAGAGTGAAAAACTGCATAATTTTACATTGACAGCATTTACAATACAATTTTATAATATTTGTACACTTCATATAATAGATTTATTAAATATCGAACCTGCTTGTTTCTGATTGGCTGAAACAACGCGTCTTCCAATTCTCTAGTAAATGGCATAAAAATGTCAAAAGCGCCAAAAAATGATTTATGTGGTGTTAGAACCATTACGCCAGGGTTAAAATTTTCTTTGTCAGATTTGGAAGAATATTATCGATTATCTGTCTGAACGGACTGGGGAAATGCGTCCCGATCACTTTTAACAGTTTACGGGTGTGAAATGGTATCCGAAAACACGACAAAATATCAGCAATATTGAATTACGAGATTATAAATTCAGATTGAAGTAAACTCGAAAATAATATTATAGAAATGAACGATTACATTCCTAACGACAAAAAATATCTCATCAATCTCATTAAGAATTTTCTTTTACTAGTAATAATGGTGGATCATTTAAGTACCTAAAGTAGGTATTACAATTTAAGACCGAATTCATTATTCAAATTTTATGAATTATTTTACTTTCGTTTCAAGTAATTAATTTTGATTTTATTAAAAGGCACGTGCTAATTGCATAATTTTTACGTTCAGTTTGAGTTTTGTATTAATTAATGATAAAAAATTAACAAAAATGCTTAAAAATTCCGAAATAATGCTTAAAAATTCCGAATTTCTGTGCTTGAAATTTTAATAGCCGAATTAATTCCTTAGTTCAAATCAATTTAGAGAACTTATAAATGAAAAATACAGCATTAAGAGTACGTCTTTGCATGATTGTGGTACTAAAAGGAAGATAAAACAGAAATTAACAGAAATTCTTTTGAATTTTTTAAATTGTAAAGAAAATTTTGTATTTTTTTTTTTCACGGCATACTATTAAGCCCGGGGTAATGTAACAATCGTTATAATTATCAGAAACAAAAAAAAACAGTTTTTTATCGTTTAGGAAAAAATACAGATGAACCTTTTTTTACGGTGGATAGGGACCGCATAAAAAAAAAATTGCACAAAAAAATATATTCAAAAATATCATAAATAGCTATAAAAAGATTAGTTCGGTTCAGATTGTAAAAAAAAACTTTTTTTATGCGGTGGATCGGGACCGCATAAAAACAGTTTCATCGAAAATACATAACTCAAAATGCTCAAAACGCTCATTTTATTTCATTTTTATAATATTATGAAAATTTTTATAAATACATCTGTAAAAAAATTAAATGATACAATAACTTATGTTCTTATGCAATGTAGGTATTGATTGCTTAAATGCTTAAAAGCCGTTAAAAAGTATTTTTATCAAAGCAAGTTATTATAGTAAATGTTTAGGTTTCTCACTGTCTCTTGATTTTGATTCATATTAAATGCATTTTAATGGCCATTTTTTACAACCCGCATAAAAAAATCACACAAAAAAGACCGCATAAAAAAAATTCAGCTGTATTTGTTGAATTTTAACAATATGGCGCAATTTTGAAAAAAAATAAGTTGAAAATTGGACAAAATTATGGTCAGTTTAAAATCTTAAGTCGATTCATTCATAAAATTGTCTTCGAAAATACATATTTCAAATGTATCGACCATTTTGGAAAATAAAAAAATTTACATTTAAATTTAATTTCGTTGTAAAAAAAAAAATTAAATATATCTTTTAATTGACACGAAAACATTACGATGTATTCTTGAACCAAAAAATTATACAACTATATATACATATTGACAAGCCTCTAGTCAACTAACACATATGTCAACAGTTAATCTACAAACTTATGTTAGTTTACACTCCGCCATTTTGTTTTCAAACATTGCATAAGTTTAATTAGGTATAAACAAAATGATATTAAATAAATATTATTTAGCCTTTCAATTTCCATTTTTCCATAGTTTTCATGAAAATTCCGAAAAAAAATTTCGAATAATTCTAGAAAATTCGTATATTTCGAAATAAGTATCTACACTAATCATAAGGTAAATAGGAAAGCCATTTTTTCGGGACCAAATGTGCATTTAAGTATAGAAAAATTTTGTATATTTAAATATCACTAATTATGATCAAAAAATTCCGAATACCATCTCCGTCGATTTTGTGCCGAAAAAGTTTGAAAGTTAACTTCGGTCAGGGTTGAATTAATATTTTAATTAGTGATCTGATAAAATTCATAATATTTAATGAGAAATTCAAAATAATTCAATATTATTTTAATTATTTAGTCATGTTTAAAAAAAAATTGAATAGTTTAACATTGGGAAGATGATTTACATGTTCAAAATTCGACTAAAATTTTGCGAGAAAAATTGGGAAATTAACGATACCTATTCAAAAATTAACCCTAAAGGGTACTTTTTTACGTTTAAAGTTTTTATTGTTTAAATTGCGTTTAATTACCATAAAATGGGTTGACGCGAGACATTCTTGACCGTTATATTCGATTTTCATACATTTCTTTACATATTAGATGATACAGAACAGAGTAATTTTGGTTCTGATAGCTTTATTTTAAAAATTAATTTTTAAAATAAAGCTATCATTTTGAAAATTAATTTTTTTTTTTTTATATAACCGAAAAAATCCCAAAATTGCTTAACTAGTAACTTTTCAAATTTAATTTTTCTTTATCTAACCAGTTTTAGTATTAATTTGAATTAATTTATTATTACGTTCTTTAACCGTAGCTTATGATAAACTCAAATACAACCCATTTTCAAACTATTAACCATAATAATCAGAAAAAATTACTGGTTTTTCTCGATTCACCCCACGTTTTCTGTTGTTTTACGGTATTGATTATTATGATGAACTAACTAACACTATAGGTAAAAATGTTGAAAATTTGCAATGGACCCATTAGGCATAAAATGTGCGCCTTTATATGATGGGGCAACAGTTAAAAAATTCATGATGCTTAAATTTTGCATCAAAAAAATTTACGTCTACATAAAATCGAGTAGTGATGAGCAAAATTAGTCTTGGTCTTGTAGTCTTGTCTTGGTATTGCAAAAAATGCAAGACCAAGACCAAGACTAATTTTGCTCATCACTACTCGATTTTATGTAGACTTTTGTATTGGTATTGGTCTTTATACAGTCTTTAACTGTATAAAGACCAATACCAAGACTCAAGTGAGCAAGACCAAGACAAAAGCAAGAAAAAAGCAAGACTCTTGCTAAACTATTTAAATTGTTTGAAAGTATAATTAATACCGTAAAGAGAGAAAATTCTGATTTTAGACGGAAAAAATTCGCTAATAAAAAAATGCAAGAAATTGCAAGATTTTTTAGCAATACCAAGGCCAAGACTGCATTTTGCAAGACCAAGACCAAGACTGAAACTGCTCTAGCAAGACCAAGACCAAGATTCTTAATGCAAGAATAAGACCAAGACCAAGACTTAGCAGTCTTGGTCTTGGTCTTGCATTTGCTCATAACTAAAATCGAGTATCATTAAAGAATAAAAAATTATAAAAATTGGACCATATCAGAGTTTGATAACGTTGCTAGGTAATGATCTACTGTACAACAATAATTAGATAAAGAAAAACAATTAAGTGTCTAGTTTGTTTAATTTATCCCGGGTATATTTGATGTCATTTTATTCCAGATAATTTAAACAGCATTATTGTCTCTGTGTATACCGACTGAACTATAAAGCTTTCTAGTGCCCTTTCAAAGGTTAAAATTTTTGTGATTTTTTCGACAGAAATTTCGACATTGAAATGTTTATAACAATCAAATACTGCCCCTTTTTGTGAACGGGTCTCAAATAAATGGGTTTAGAAAATTGGTCTTCAATATATTCTTAAACCTGTTAAGTTCTTGGTTGTTTCATAAAATTTGTACTTAAAAAAATGTGTTGGACGCATAAGGGCCCATTTTTGGCCTATGATAACGTCAAAAAAAAATTTTAAACTATTTTGTCACAAAAAAGTCTACAAAATTTTTGTTAGATCCACAGTTACGGAGCTAATTGAAAAATTAATTTTACCACTCTTTTCAAGATGGCGGTTAATCTTATAATGGTCTTGGTCTCTGTTAAAATTACATGTAAAGAAAATTTATTGTATGAAAATAATTAAAAAAATTTTATGCCTACTCGAAATAAAAATATCGATTTTCATGAAAATTAAGTGAAAATCACTGTCACAAAATGATATGGAAATAAATTAGGTAACTGATACATCTAGACCGAACATTACAAATTTTTAGATTTTGATAGATCAAAAATTCGGATAAATTCGAAAAATACATAATAAAGTTACTTAAAGTTACAAATTGACTTAACAGTTGAGAGCAATTACGCGTTCTTAAGTATATGAATAAATTGCGACCCATGATCCGTAAAATTGTTTCGCGGATATCCAAGTTTGGACTGACCGAATTACAGGAAACAAATCGATCTAGACTATAGTCTGTAGGAGCCTTTATTACTGGAGCAAAATGTGACCCGTCGAAATATTTTGATATTTACAATTCGGCCCAACGACACAAAATTAATTCCTAGTCTGTAGTATAGTAAATTGGTCCTAATGCGTCCAAATTTTTTTAAGATGGTTGAGGCGTTAAAAATTGAATAACGAATGGGTCAATTTTTGTTGCGAATTGAAATTGGTTAATTGTGAAATTTTTGTTCCAATCTCTTCAATTTACTCAAATTACTCAAGGGGAGAAATATCTTCCCAGACTGGCGAAAATGAAGGCAATTTCAGAAGTTTTTTTTTAGCAAGGTAAAAATTAATCCATATATTTGAGGTTTGGCATTTTATTTAATATGACCTTAAAGTTTGACACCATATTTTTTTCTTTTCAATATATGTAAAAATGGCGGCTGCAGAAACCTTTTATTGGATGATTAGCGCTCTAGCCGCTAAAATTATCATCTGAAAAGTTTTAAATTTTTTTTCTATGTAATTAACATATTTTGAATGTCGGTAAATCCCCCCAAAAAAAAAAACAAAAATCGGTCGAGTAATTTTCGAGTAAGAACGCCACAGCCAACTGTAAAAATATTGTTTTGAGAAAAACGTGTCCAACAATAAAAACGTGTCCAACAGTCAAAACGATGGGACACAGATATATCCCATCGTACAGATGTATCCCATGTAACGGATAAGCCATAGATGTTATTTCACGTTCTCGAACACATTTTACATTTAGAGGACGTATAAAACATATGAAGGACTTCGAATATTGCGCTGAAAATTTGAGAGTATATTTTTGAGATGTTTTACTAATATTTTATAAAAAAAAATGCGAATTTGTTTTCATTTCTAGAGATATTTTTCCCTTGCATAATAAAAAAATTCAGTATGGTTACCATAAAATTCAGTTGTTAAAATTCAGAATTTGTTCCCAAATATGACGGCTGATATGACTTCAGTGTATTTTGGGGATTCCCCCAAGTAGGTAAATGCGTATTAAAAAAAAGTAATTTCATTAATCGTTAGAATACATTACAACCACCTTAAACCGTATTAAATGAAACTAAACATAAAGATGTTTAATAATATTAATGACTCAGTAAAAATTCTCATTAATATTACAGGTTAATTACAATTAAATAAAATAAAAATTTGTCTATACCATCTTTCTAAATTACTTCAACACTCACAAGCGAATAACTTAACTGAACCGCTTAATTTACTAATAAAAACCTCCCCAAAAAAAGACGTGTTTTTGGTCAAAATATTTTCACAATTTGACCAATTTTGGGCGGCAATCGGAGACGACAATTGTGGAGGTCAATTAATATTCAAAAATAATGAAATTTTTTTCTTTTAGTTTGCCGCGGGACATTCTGTCTGCGTTTAATTACATTCTAAAATTAATACCTTGAACCAAAAAAAATTGCAGAATTGCCAGCCAGTTCCCCGAATTGCACTAAAACTGAATATTTGCATTACCTTTGAGACATGTTTTTTAAGACACAAAACTCCCGAAAAAATTTCCAAAAAAAAAAAACACAATTAATTCACCACACACAGAAAATGTTGTTGTTTTCTTTTTTCACCCACAAATTTTGAGAAAAAAACCAACCAATCACTCTCCAAAAGAAAAATTCAACACCAAATCATTCCACAATAATTGAACGGATCAAAATTTTCGATTAACGTTAAGGCAATCTGCGCCGAAGAAAGCTTATTTGAGAACAAAACCAATAACCCGTACGATCAAAAAGCCTTGCTAGTTAGTTGCTACATACAAAGCATAACATGCGAAGCGAAGGACTGAACGATGTCAAAATGGCCGCCTCATAATTCCCCCTGCTGCGATCCGCCACTGAACAGTACCGCCGCGCTACACCCCACCTCATCCCTCACCCACCGAATAAAGAGAGGCATTATTAATCAACATACATGCAATATACACCTATCAAAATTGAACAGAGACAGGGCGAGAATTGAACGAAGACGGGGAGAGACAATTAAATAAGCCGTGACTTGTGCTCGGTTTAATTGTGGCAAAGAGAATGATGGAACGATAGTGATGGATTGGATTGTATGGGTTTGGTCTTTGCTGTTGAAAGCCACGATGGTTGGGTCCATGTCAATTTTTTTTTTGTTTCATGTTCATATGTCGAATAACAGAATTCAGTTCTCAACAATAACTTTTGCCTCCAAACGCAATATACAATACTAGGGTGAATGCGAGAGAGATGTGGCACATTTTGAAAACTCATGATAATTCTCTTGAAGTATGCATTTAATTGATTTGAAATTTGGTACACAATAAATGTAAACATTGTACTCTAAAATTATGTATAAATAATTTTAAATTTTGAGTCATAAAGGATTCATAATTAACATTTTTGTAGAGCCTGCAAAGCGACGTCTCTCCCACACCTATGGGAGAGATGCCGCATCAAAGAAGGAGAGACGTTGCATAGTTTATATTAAAAATTTTGCATTTTACACACATCTCTATACATGATGCATGCCATATGTAACCATTTTTGGCACTTTTACATCTTAACCAGTCAACTTTTTTTTTTTGATTCTGAGTACTTTTTAAAACATTTAATACACAGGCAATCATCATTATTTTCGTTATCTTCACTAATATGAGGGCTCTTCCTGATCCATTAATGGATCTTTTATATTTACGTGGCATAATTTATAGTCCAAAAAAAAAATCATAATTAAGGTATAAGTCTATGTTTTTAATATGTAATATGATGCGGCATCTATACCAACTTTAAATACGGCATCTTTCCTTTTTGTTGGGATAGATCAATCAACGGACGAACTATGGCTACTGCGGCATCTCTCCCGCACTTACCCTAATTTTTAATAATAGTTTAAATAAATATAAATATTTTTTATGAAAGTAATTTCTTGATTAGTATTGTGATTGAGTTTCAGTCGTAACTAATCTGTCGTTCGAGTTATTCTTTCCAAATTGGTCCGAAATTAGTTGTAGCTCCGACAATATCTTAACAAAAGAATCCAAAAAGAATTGTCTCAATTGTCTTTGTCCTCAACTCTTTGTTTCAAATATCTCTTTCTTTGGGAGTTTAGCGAATTCTGAACTGAATTTGTAAAGTGAAAAACCAAAAAATCTCAATTTCTGTGTTCAAAGACACAAAGCCAACCTTCCAAGACACCTTTTTTTTTAAATTTATCCTTTTCTTTGGGTGTTTGGCGTATATTTTTAGGACAAATTAAGTTAACGCAGCAATCTTTGCACAAAATTTTTGAACTTAATTTGCCAGAAGATCGAACTGGTAAAGTAAGAAACCAAGAAATCCGAATTTATGATGCCTTGCAAAGGGAATCTTTTTTTCTTTCTTTCCTTAATTTGCCAAAAAATTGATTTGATAAAGTGAAAAACTGAGAAATCTTAGATCAGAAACAAGATAACTGTCCTGCAAAAAATTTGACTGTCTTCAGTTTCAAAACAAACATTTTCTGGGAGTTTCGGGAACAATTTTGGGATAAATTAAGCCAGGGTAACAACCGTTGTACAATATATTCGAATTTAATTCTCCAAAAGACCGAACGAACACAGTAAAAGCTAAGAAACCTCAATTTGTAGGTTCAGAGATCAAAGACAGGATGTCTGATGAACATTTTTGAACCAGATTAAGTCGGGGGCAGCAACTGTTGCGCAAAACATTCGAACTTAATTTGTCAAAAGATCGAACGGACACAGTAAAAGCCAGGAAACCTCAATCTGTGGGTACAGAGACCCAAGACCGGGAGTCTGATAAACATTTCTGAACCAGATTAAGTCGAGGGCAGCAACTGTTGCGCAAAACATTCGAACTTAATTTGTCAAAAGATCGAATTGGCGAAATGATGAAGCGTGATGATTCAGCGCAATATGTACTTACTTCTTGAAACCGATCTAAATAATTTTAAATACATAGCTGGACCTTTACAACTCAACAAAAATTATAAACAAAACAGAATTTGTGTAACTCGAGAAATGCTTAATCACTACTATTTAACACTAATAACCAACTGAATAAGTGTGAATACTCTATTTGAGTAGTCACAGAGAGTCACCGGTGTTAAGTATTAGTAGTATTAGTAGGTAATGATTAAACAAAAATACAGATTATAAAAAAAAAAAACCGAAATTATTTATTTGTCATTTTGGAAAGGACTTGTCAACACTTCAGTTGATTTTGTTTATACTAAAAATACGCATTTGAATGGGGCGTTTTGTCATTGGAATCTTGTTAATGAATATGTCAAAATTTGTCCATAGCCAATTATTTTGACAGATTTTTTGATGGATAACTGCACATTGCACGGTATTTCATTGACTGATTGGATCCACAATCCGAAAAAGAGAATAACTGTTAACCTAAACGTAGTCAGGAATTTATTTTGGAGTGGACCCCTGTTGTAGCATCCTGCATAACAGCGAATTTCCCGTTAGAAAAATTATTTTTACTTGAAAATTTGCTTACATGATGGTTCAAAAATGTGTTTTATATGATTTTTTCCGGTCTTTGTCACGGTGTAAAAAAAATTTCAAAAAAAACTAGATTAAATTTTGGCAAAAAAATTATTTTTTTAAGGTTTCGAGTACTGGACGTGTCTGGCTGAAGAACTCATGATGTTTCGTTTGCGAGTTCCCTTATATATAGTATACACAATTTTTAATGATTATATTTGGGTTCTAGGGACCTCAAAACAAAACCGCGGGCTCAAGTTTCACTATGACATCCACTGTAATTGCTCAATTTTCGTTTGGAAATTCGTTTGGAAAGTAGTTCTGTCGACAAATGTTTATTTATTTGTTGAAATTTTCGCGACATTTCTGCAAAAAAAGGTTTTTGGCCGAGTTTTTTACCAAACAAATAAAAAAAATTGTATTGCATAAAATTTTTTTATTTGGATATTTTCTTGTAATCTCTTCTGGCCAGGCATATGCCTGTTAATAGTGTTAATATATTTCTAAAATTAACTAGCCTCCGGGAAAATGAAAATTACTTTTTTTGAGTTACGGATTTCACGAGTCTTCCCATTATTGCTCAAAAAATGTCCCCAAATCTGATGGCAGTTGTTTAATTTTTTATTTTAACAGAAAAAATAAGTGAAAAATTATTTTAGATTCTCTCCTCCCGGGAACTTTAAGAAGAAAAGATACCTGTTAACTATCACTAAGACTCCTAAGAAAATGAAAAACACCCGTTTAGCTTTCAGTTTAACGAGTTTTCTCAAAATGACTCAAAAATACCCTAAAATCTTGTTGGACTAGTGTCAAAAACGTACTCCTGTGTCTACATAGGGTAACGCCTCCTAATCAAATTGGGACACAGGATCGTTAATTGATAAAAATGGAAATTATATTTGTACCGTCAGTTGGGTCGAATCTGGACGATTCTTTCCAGTTTTTTGGCAATAAACTGTTTAGATTTTATCTAAAAAATTCTAAAAAAAATAATTTAAATGCTTTAATATCACGAGCATATAGGGCAGTAATAAAAATATCAAAATTGGTACTGCAACATTTTTTTTTTTTTTTTGGGTTATATAGTGTCTAGATTCGCCCCTATGTGTGGGGCGAATGTGGACAGTGCTTTATTTGCAATATAAATCACATTCAGTCATGCATATGGGTAAAATTGGACATAAAAAAATTCGCTAAGATAAATAACTGCATCAGCGAATGACTTTTGATGGGTGGAATAAAACATTTTGGATTTAAATGAATTTTATTTCGATTTGCCTTTGAGTCTATCATGCAAGGTCGATTTGGGAACATGGAAATATTCAGCAGCTTGTCTGAGCGATTTTCTTTTATTTTTAATATCAGAAAGCAGGGGCGCAACAACTACATATCTACAGGGGGTCCAACAAAAATTTAAATTATCAAATTTTTTGATAACGCACTTCTCCGATAACAATGGAAAATGTTGTAATAAAATGTCGTCTCCGAAAATTTGATTTTCAAATAAAAAATATTAGTAAACCACTAAAAATTTTACTTTTTAATATAAATAAAATAAATTGAAGGAAAATTTCCAGGTAATTTTAGGGGATCCGGACCCGTTGGACCTCCCCGGTTGTTGCGCCTCTGTCGAAAAGAGCCCATTTTATGTTATCTAGACTACAGTTTATGTAGTTTATACCCACTTTCTTTTTATACTGACGCAACATGGTGTATGAATTCGCCTCACCTATAGACAATTTTTTGTTAATCAATTTATATAAAAAAAATTAAGCACAATACAGCTTTCATTTTTGGTACATATATTATCAAAAAAACGCCAAACATTTTGTTGCTAGTCCCTACTTTATATATATAACTGTTTTTTTTTTTTTTGTACAGCAGTTTCTTTATAAGATTTCAAAACGCGCGTTATTTTTAAAAATTATAAACAATGCGCCTGTAAAATAACAAAATACAAAGATGTCACGTTCACCGCTCTTCTTTGATGACTAACTCATAACTGACAAAATTCAGTAGCATAAGTTGATCTATGACCTTGTACGGTCATAACACTGACGAAGAAATATCGAGGGGTAGCTCTGTCTAGATTCGCCCCTACTGTCCAGATTCGTCCCAACTGATGGTATTTATATAGTTCCGTCGCAAATTATCGAGAGACGGAAGGTTATGATACGGGTAGAGTAACTCTTCAGTAATTGTGTTTTTATCTGAAGAATGAAGATGAATTAATTAGTCGAAAGCTAGTTCGTAATCGAAGAGTTTCATTTAACAAATAGTGTTATGGTATATCGCACGTACTCTTTCTCAACCTCGTATCTGAAAAGTCCCAATTTTTGGAGACACAAAAAAACGTATTTAAATCTGTTTTAATCATTATGAACTTAAGATTTATGCTAATTACACCCTTTGATGTTAGCTACCTACATATATAAAATATATATAGATACACGGAGAGAAAATTCCTATAAAAATTACTGTGCTCAGCACTACAATCGACGTGTAAAAGGCGAATATATTCAATTCTGTAAGGTAAAAATATAAAGATTATAATTAATCATAAAAAATTTAAAGAATGGAATGTTCTTTTCGTAATATTATCTCCGTAAAATTTGTAAAACAGCACAGTAAAAAGTTCCATTACCGACAAAAAAATAATTTTTAATTGTTTTTATTAAAAAAAATTACCATGCTAACATGCTAATAATAGAAAGAAAAAAAACAGAAAGAAGGTTGGTTGTGTTGGGAACGCTGTAATGAAATGTACCTCACTCAGCGAGTTACATGCGAACCATAGGTGTCGACTGTGGAAGAAACTTTGTCAGACAGTTCGCACCAAGCACCTTGATTTATCAGACTGTGTTACAAGCAGCTAGCACAGCTAGTAGTCAGTTTCTTTTACACTCTCTTAGGACGATGTCATCGTTTAATTCATCTTTTTGTTATTTACCTATCTTTAGTATATGTATTAGAATATATTGTTGGCAATCATTTTTGTATACATGTTTTTACAGGTACAGTGCAACCAACATAAGGTCGCGAGTCAGATGCGCAAATGAAAGAGTACGACAACAAGAATTAAACTATAATATATATGCATAAGAGTGTGATAAAAGTTGTGTTAGCACCACATTAAATTTTACCATGCTAGCACATATTTTTTATTTTGGTCGTCGATCGCGCACGGATTATAGGGGAGCATGGCAATTTTTCTGAAATTTTCTCTACAAAAATTATAGGATTTTTCTCTCCGTGTAAGTATATATATAAATACAATATTTAATGTTTTTTGTTTGTTCTAAAACATGCAGTTTTTGATATACGAGGTTGAGAAAGAGTACGCGCGATATACAAATACTTTATCTGTGTAGTGTACCAATGAATATGTTAGGTATCAAAACACTGAAAGGTGTATCTACTTTATTTTTTGTGCTACAAAATTGTATTTGAAAAAAAATTTACCACATTAAGTTACGGTTTTCAACGAAATTATTGACAAATCGTTCTACGGTAAAATTGGTCGATTTCAATTACTTTTTAACCCTAAAAAAGGACATTGCAGCAGGTTTTTATTTTTGTACGTCCATGGAAACTTTATTTTTTTTAACATGGATGTTTTTGGGCTGGGGTTCATTTCGAAAAAATTCGTTAACGCTTAAAATTACGTATAAAAAAACAAATTATAAAAATTGAACTACATAAAAGTTTGGTAACGTTGCTACGTAATGAACTATTGATTCGAAATAATAAACAAAGACAAACAATTATATTATATTGTCTAGTTTGTTTGATTTACCTAAAGTATACATGATGTCATGTTATTTCACACAATTTAAATAGCAATTTTTTTTTTTAAATTTTTTTAAATAAATGTGGTTTTTGGTTGGGGTATGTGAGTAAATCAGATACATAGCTAACGTTCGTTGTTGTGTCTGTGTATACCTATTGAACTATAAAACATATCCATGATTCAGTATTTTTCTATGCAACGGGAAAAATTCTCTTACTTTTTAAATTCAAATTTTATAAAATGTGCAATTTTTTAAGGGTAAGATTGTTTTAAAACTGAAACAAAGGAAACCACTAAATTCCACCAAACCATTTAGTTAATTAAAAAAAAAGTCGTTTAATTTCGTCAGGGCTAGAAATTTTCATAGCTTGTCAGTTACCCGATTCGTCAATTACGTGATAATTTAATATTTCAAAATATTGTTAAAGAAACTTCAATTTCATTTTGAAAGATCTTTTGAAACGAAAGGCTATTGGCGGATAAGCATGGGTAGGAATGCCCCCGCAGGAATTGTGTTGGTTTTTTTTTCTGCTAACTGCTTTCGATATAAGATTAAAATTTACTGACTTTCAACCTTTAAAAAACTCATCCTTTGGGGGTAAAAAATTATTTTTTGAAAATCAAAAAAAATTTATAACTTTTTAGTGGCTTGACGGATTTGGCTGGAATTTTTATATGTTTTAGATACCTCTATAATGTATCTTAGAAAAAATTATCAGCTTCAAAAAAAAATTATAACCCCCCCCAAAAAAATTGTTTAATTTTTCAATATTTTTTTTCATCAACTTGTAGTTATGGTACAATCACCAAAATTTTTTGCAGGCTTCCTACTATGACCGATACAACATATAATTTTTTGAGATTTTTTCTCCGGGTGCGTCATAGTTAAAAAAAATAAAATGTCCAAAAAGATTTTTTTTTTCGAGGTTATGTTCGTTGTACAATCACCAAAATATTTCTACAAGCTCCTCACTTTGATTGATAGAACATATAATTTTGCCAGAATTTTTTTCCAAGTGCATCATAGTAGTTAAAAAAATTAAATGTCCGAGAATATTTTTTTAGAGATAGGTATAGGCTTCCGGGTACTCAATCGATTGGAAATCGTTTGCAAATTTTGAATATGTTCATAAAAATATTTGTGATTGCTTAGTTTTCGAAAAAAAGAAAATGGTCGACTCAAATCTTCAAATTCCTCAATCAGCCAAACACTTATCATGAGTTTTTGAAACTACCAAAATGATGATTATTGCATAGGTATATATATATATTTATATATATATATATATATATATATATATATATATATATATATATATATATATATATATATATATATATATATGTGTGTGTGTGTCCGCGCGATAACTGTCGAACGAAGTATCCAATTTTTACGAAACTTGGTGAGAACATTGGAAGTCACAAACCCTTGGATGAGTTCGTCAGCCAGACACGTTGGATGCCAGGAACATGGTTTTTGTTCATGCAAAAACCATTAGTTTTTTGCCAAAATTTCCGCTTATACAAAAATTTTTGCGAAATTTTTTTACACCATTTAAAAGAGAAGAGAAAATTACATAAAAAAAGTCTTTAAACCTTTTTTCTATGTCAACTAGTTTCCGAGAAAAACTAATTTTTATAAACGGAAGTTCGCTATGTTATACAGGATGCTGCGACAGGGATATTTTTATTTCCAGCACTGTGCAGATCGCTATCACTGCAGCAGTTGAGAGACATTTTTTTTCGAAGCCTTAGGAGATTGCGAATAACTCGTTGAATTTTCAATTTTTCGGTCCAAAAATTTTATTATGTATTTATTATATATCCATAAATATATCGTTAAAATATTAAAACATTCTATGCAATAGTTTTCTTTAAAAAAAAAATTCGCAAAAATTCCCTTTTTTTCAGCCGGTCACCATAGTGGTCCCCCTTAAGAAAAATTTCAGGTTTATATGATCGGGAAGATGCCGTACAGATCGGACACGAACACCTTTGGAACCTTAAAAAGTCATTTTCTGAGACGTATTCAATTTAACAAATTGATTGCTGAGACCTCCGCAGTTCGGACGTATCAATTACATAATTCCGGTCAATAGATATCAATCGGATGGTGTAAATGTCTACGTCGGTCTGAGATGTCATTTGTCTTCGGTGTTCTGTTGTCGCACACCGCTTGTGGCCGACCATTCAATGCACATACCACGCCACGCCACGGCGTAAAGATGTTCATCGATCATACTCTTCGACGGATCATACCGTACGAGATCAATACATATGTACACGGTTACGTGTAGTTGTTTAGTTAGGATCAAACGTAATCAATTGATTGGTAATCGATAGTCAAGAACAATACCTATTTAGTGAATGAGATCACCTTTGACACAGAAGTACATAATGGGAAATTTTGTGAGAGATGCGTAAGGAGTCTACTGATGTCGGATAATTAATCGATTAATCGGTTTAGTCGACTAATTTTGTTTGCATTTAATCATTCTTTAGTGGACTATTTTTTATCTTCGACTAAATGACTAGAATGATTAATTTCTTTTAAATGACTAAAAACGAATAATTTAATAATTTTTCTGTGATGTTTGTATGATAAATTTAAGGATCATCTTTGACAAAAGTAATGGGAAAAATTATTGAGAGATGCGTAAGGGTTAGTGATGTTGAGCTGAAGAGAAATTAGTCGATTAATCGATGAAAGGTGTTTTTTAGGCAAAATTAGTCTTTAGTCAAAAATATCGAACACATAATAGTCGACTAATCGACTAAATTTTTAGTCGAATTCATGAATGGGGTAATTATTTTAAAAAAAATGTTTTCTTTTGAATTTGATTATTGATACTTAATATTTTATTATTATTATTATTTTTTTCAAAAGAAAAACAAAGATCAGAAATGAAAAATCGTACCAATGGGAATTTTTTTAGTTTTTGATTTTTCGAATTTTATATAAATAACACAGGTAAAAAATTTAATTAGTCGTTTTTAGTTATTTAAAAAAAATTAATCATTTTAGTCATTTAATCGTGAGTAAAATAGTCGATTAAAAACTGACTAAATGTAAACAAAATTAGTCGACTAAACTGATTAATCGATTAATCATCAGACATCACTAGTAAGGGCTAGTGATGTTGGATAATTAATCGATTAATCGGTTTAGTCGACTAATTTTGTTTATATTTAGTCGACTATTTTAACTTTGACTAAATGACTAAAATGATTAATTTTTTTTAAATGACTAAAAACGACTAATTTATTAATTTTTCTATAAGTATTATTTATTGGACATCAAAAAATGAAAACTAAAAAAATCTATTTACATGATTTTTCACCTTTATGTGATTAACATATTCATATCTTTCTTTTTATTAGAAAAAATTAAATATCAATAATTAAATGCAAAAGAACACAACATCGTTTTTGAAAAAGTTACATAAAGTACCCTATTCATGAATTCGATTAAAAGTTTAATCGAAAGTTTAATGACTAATTTTATCTAAAAAACAACTTTAGTCAATTAATCGAATAAGTGCTCCTTAGCTTGGCATCACTAGACTAAGGGTGAGGTGGCATAAAAAAGGGGTAATTTTGCTTTGAGGATTATAGTAATTAACTGAAATACAACATTAAATACAGGAAAAAATTGTTTGTATGCGGTCTTTTTTTTTTTTAAAAAAAAGTTAGAAATTTGAATATTAATTTACAATAAAGTTACTTTAATTTAATGCGTTGAATCGTAAAATTTTTCAATGTCCGAGAAACCGTAAGTAAAAAAATAAAAGTTTTCGAGGGCTTTCTTTCAATTTTTATTAAAATTAAGTATCTAAGATTATTACAAAAGAAACTTCTGTCGAAGCAGTTGTATTTTTAAAAGGAATTTCGTCATTTTCACAACAAAAATGAAAAGTTCACATTCAAATTACTCGAATTCAACCAATCACTCTAATTTAAATCATTTCCATAAAGTTTGATTCGAGACAAAATAATTTTGCGTCCGAGACTATTAAAGTAGCGGAAGCATTGTGATCTCTTTTGAAAAATAAAAAAATTTTTACGAACATTTTACGTTTTAGAACTTCCTGAACAATTTTGTTTGGTGTCTATCTGTCCGTGTGTGTGTCGCCAGTTTGCACCAAGTGGCATAACTTCTAAACTATTCGATTGTTTTTAATGAAATTTTTAGAAACTATGCAGGTTGGTTCTTAGATGGTCCCCTATGAATTAAGCTACGCCGTTACCATGTCATTCCATTAATATACTAAATTGCACCAAGTGGCATAACTTCTGAACTATTCAATTCTTTTTTATGAAATTGTCAGAAATTATGCAGTCTGGTTACTAGATGGTCCCCTACAAATTTCATTGCATTCGGAGTAGTAGTACCCACGGCACTACTATGAAATCCCATTAAATGCCAGTATCTTATTTACTGCTAGTCCCACTTCGCTCAATTTTTTATGAATCGTTTTATTTTTATTAATTTATATATACCTATATTAAATTATACAAAGATATATTGGGCACTAAATTACCAAGGTGCTTTTACGAGTACGAGGAAGTTGTGTGCCACACCCCATTGGCAGCGTATTTTAATTTAATGACGTCACCAGGTTTATTAAAAAAATTTAGTGTCCTAAAAACTGTAAAAAAAAATGATAGAATGATGAAATTAGAAACAAAATATAGGTTTTTGAGGTCGTCCTTTTCCGTTTTCGCAAAATTAAGCATGTACAATGACTTCGATCGAATCAAAAGATTATGTATACAATACTCCAGCTACGGAACTCTATTACGGATATGTTGGACAGACACGCTCTTGATCAATTTTTATTTTGAATTCAACGATGGATGGATGAATCGATCTCACCAATTTCAAGTTAATACTCAACAAGGCCGTGCTCAACGAAAAAACAAAAACAAAAAATTGATATTCTCCAATTGCGCTTTGATTGGTACAAATATTAAAACAGATAAAATTGAAACGAACGAAATATATGAACGAAAAAGGAATCAAAAACAAGGGACGTACAGCGGCGATGGTCGCCATCGGTTCAATGGGCAGATCCAGAATCAGTAATGAGAAATCATGACATGGCATTTTTTCCGTGATCTCTGTTCGTCTGTTTCTTATACGGATATAATATGGACTTAGTTGGTGCCTTCGTAAACGTAGGTACAGTCCGCAACAAAATTATCACAATACTATCTCTTTGATTAGGGAGCCGCCATAAGTGACTTAAATCTTTTCATTAATTTTTTTTTATAAATTAGCAAAGTATTCCCTCATAAAATACGTCGCCTTGCTATGAAAACTGTGTGACCAAATGGTAACATAATTTCGTTTGACGTCATAAGTACCGACTACACCATCTCGTATACGTACATATTTATGTATTACATTTGATTAGGGAGTTGCCATAAGCGACTTAGATCGTTTTTTATTATAAAATATGAAAATTAGGGTTTAGTAAAGTATTTCCTTATAAAACACGTCTCCTTACTGTGAAAACTGTGTAACCAAATGGTAACGTAGTCCGTGCGACGTCATAAGCACCGACTACCGTGAGAAAAACACAGTTTTCGATGCCAGTCCATCGAAAATCGAGTGTTAGCGATGAAAAAGGTTAGTTTTGACAAGAAGTCTTCAGTCGAAGACTGGCTTTTTAGCATGCAGTATAGCAATCAGACCACGTATTTTACCGGGAAAAGTCAAGGAAATATGGGAATTTTTTCGTCACAGTTCAGTAAAAGCCTTTGTCGTATTTGACAGATCTGCATCCCGTTTTCTCCTATAGTAGGGGGATATAGTACCCTGAATAAAGCATGGCGGCCACAGATTTTTGAAGATCAAATCCCCTAACTTTTCCCGATTTTCCAGAAAATTTAGTAAAAAATTCCCTGACTATTTTGTGAAAAATGCCACCCCTACTTTATCCCAAAAAAGTTAAAAAAAAATTCTGACATAAAAAAGTAAATGACGAGCATTTACTTTACAGCATTACCTTACGAGCATTTTTAAGTCTAATCTCAAAACAAGTGAAAAATTGATTGAAGTTGTATCCCTAAATATAAAAATCAATTTTTTCCAGTCCTCTGGTAAAATTCCCTGACATTTCCAGGCTTTCCAGTAAGGTGGCCACCATGTAAAGGCTTTTTTGGGCATTTTTTAGGATTTTGATTGTCAACGATAGTCTCGGTATAAACGGTTTAACGGAAGAATTTCCTACTGTCTTTACACATAACTTCAAAGTTGTTCTCAAAAAAATTCAAAACCCCTAATTGAAATTGTTTTGGATAAAAATTATTATCTGAAATTTCAGAAGATACAACCAGCCAAGTGGCCAAGCTCGCTTAGACACTGATACTTTCGAACTGCTAGATCGAGGGTTCAAATCCCGCGCGACTGGATATGCTCGTGAAAATTTCCCCTGTACACCTTTCAAATTCTAGCCCCCCGCTCAATTTTCCTGTCCACCACTCACATCATAAATGTATATTGTAAGAAAGTTAACCACACGATTGGATTTCTTTAGGATTTTGGGCGCCGTCAATGTCCCTCGGCCGATGATTCAAGAGCATTTCCGGTTTGGTCGAAAATAAAACAAGTGAACTTTATGGAAAATCAGGGAAAAACAGTCAAAACAATTTGGTTTTATTAACGAACTAGCCGTACCCGCGACGTCGTTCGCACAAAGCATTGTTATAAACTCAATGAGAAGTATATAAGTGTAATAACCCGAGTCAAGATTTTAACACTGCATTGACCCTTCTAACATCTAAATGAGCCTACATTCACCCTAAGTGAACCTATATCGACTCTTAATGAACCTACAAACACAATGTTTACAAATAATAACCCTACATTGAAGCTACTTAACCGTCCATAAACCTATCTTAATGCTATTTAACACTTTATAAACAATTAAATAGTAGGTCTGAGCAGGTTCGATGTAGTCTCAAAACATTTTATTAGTTTAAAAAAATATATGGGAAAAAATAATATACATATATACAGTGTCTCTCATAAAGTACGCATGATATGGGAAACAATTTTATTATTGATTCCTTGAAAAATATCCTAGTGTGCTTAGTTGATGCATCAGTTTAAATGAGATACTAGCTAAACTCATCTTACCGCCCGCTTAATATTTGACAGGAAACCGGAAATTTCAAATTTGTGAATTATGAAAAATGATAATCCTTTGAAAGTTATTGATTACCTCCTGATGAAATTTTGGCATCGTATCAAAATTAGGCATAGTAAATATATTCCGAAAGCTAAATATCATAGTTTGCAAAAATAAAGCCCAAAAATCTGCTTTTCCAAAATACGAATTTAACTGACCCTAAATTCAAAATAATTGTGCGAATTCTAGCAAAATAAAACTTACACCATTCGTTGAGATCTGCGTATTCATAAAATCACAATTATCATCAAAATATTGCTACAGACATCGGTCTTTCAATAGAAAAATTTAACTTGGTCACAAAAAGACACGCTCTGTAATATTGGAATTTTAACAAGCATGAATAATTGTTATTTCTTTATTTTCTTTGCAGTTAGTAGTCAAAATACTCGTTACGCAAATCTCATTTCATTGATGACAATTGTGATTTTATGAATAAACAGATCTCAAAGAACGGTATGATTTGTATTTTGCTAGAATTCATAAAATTTTTTGAATCTAGGGGTACTTAAAGCCGTATTTTCAAAAAACAGATTTTTGAGCTTTATTCTTGCAGACTATAATATTTAGCTATCAGAATATGTTTACTACACTTAAATTGCCTAGTCTGCATATTCATAAAATCACAATTATCATCAAAATATTGCCGTAGACATTGGTCTTTCAATAGAAAAATTTAACTTGGTCACAAAAAGACGTGCTTTGTAACATTTTTAATTTTAACAAGCATGAGCAATTGTTATTGCTTTATTTTCTTTGCAGTAAGTAGTCAAGATACCTCCTCGTTACGAAAATTTCATTTCATTGATGACAGTTGTGACTTTATGAATAAACAGATCTCAAAGAACGGCATAATTTTTATTTTGCTAGAATTCATGAACTTTTTTGTATTTAGGGCCACTTAAAGTCGTATTTTGGAAAAGCAGATTTTTGACCTTTATTTTTGCAGACTGTAATACGCTTATCATACCAAATTTTGATACGATGTCAAAATTTCCTTAATATTTCAAAGGACAATGTTATTGTTTATATATCACAGATTTGAAATTTCCGGTTTCCTGTCAAATTGCAAACTGGGATAAGATAAGTTTAGCTATTTTTTCATTTTAATTGATGCAATAACTAACCCTGCTAGAATATTTTTCAAAAAATTTTATTAGTAAAAATGTTTCCCATACTGTGCGAACTTTATAAAAGACACTGTATATATGTATGCATATACATTATATACCGGAATGATTGACAAAGATGAACAATAGATATAAACGAAACTTTACGACACAGACGACGGAAATGGCCGATAAAGCATGTGAATATGTTTCAGCTATTTGAAGAAATGATGAACTAGTTTTCTTTAAAACGACTTTAATAAAGTGTATCAAATTTATTATCAAATATGTGTAGTAATTATTTCTTTATTTTGTATCAATTTAAATGTAAACAACCTCACAAAGTATTACGTAAATCATTTGATAATTAAAATTGAATCAATGTTAAGTGTAAATTTTAATTTGAACCGGGTAAATGAACTCTACAATTCATAAGGTGAAAAATTAAAATTTTGTGTTTATATGAAGAAACTGAGATGAACTAGAAGTGAAAACTGTGAAAAAATTAAAAAAAAACGTTACATTTTAATTGTTAAAAATTGAGGTGCATTTAAAATAATTGTTAGCTTGTTGTGGTGACGCTCCAAACAGAAGTGGCTTACAAGCGGTAAACAAGCCCTGGGGTGAGATGAAAAATTAAAATTTTGTGTTTATATGAAAAAACTGAGATGAACTAAAAATGATAATTGTGAAAGAACTGAAAAACCATTACATTTTAATTGTTTATATTTGAATAACAAGAATCAAATATTTAAATTAATTGTCAAATATACATAGAATTATTATTATTAAAAAATAATATTAAAAAGAAATTATTACCATTTAAATGGTGTTTAAAATATGTAAAACATGAGTTAAATGATTTTAATTTGAATTGTACTTAATGTATATACTTAAAATTAATAAACGTAAAATAATAAAATACTTTTGTATTCATTTTAAAACCATATCTATACGCATGCGTGCATGCATACATCCATACGCGTACGAATGTACACATATATGTATGTATGGATGTATGTATATACGTATGCGTATATGTATTAGTGTATTGTATGTATACGATTAAGAACCTCTTTTCAGCCTCACAACATCTGATTTTAAGGGTCAAGGAGCAGTATTGTAGGGTCAGTAGAGATACTACTTTGACACTATAAGTGGAGAATCTGTCATTTTGCGACAACATGTAGGCTTAATGTAGACTTTTTTTACATGTAATTCTGAAACTACTTTAACCCTATTTAATTCAGTTAAAAGCAGTAATGTAGGTTTAATGCAGGTTTAATATTTCGACGCGGGAATTATACAGAACTTGCAAAAAATAAGAATTTTTGTGTAATGCATGCACATGCTCAAAATGGTTTTTCTATTTTCCCGTGGGAATGAGAAATTTTCCCGGAGTAAAAAGTATCTTTAATGTTGACCCAAGTAATAGGGTTTGCACCACACCAAATTTTATTAAAATCCATCCAATAGTTTTTGCCTAATGTATGCACATGCTCAAAATGGTTTTTCCATTTTCCCGTGGGAATGAGAAATTTTCCCGGAGTAAAATGTATTTTAGATATTGACCCAGGTAATAAGTTATCATCACACCAAATTTCATTAAAATCCGTCTAATAGTTTTTGCGTGATGCGTGAACAGACAGATAAACAGACAGACAGACAGACAGAAATTTTAAGAATCGCTGTTTTGATATCTACATCGATAACTATTTACAGTACCAGTACAATTTTCAAAAAATATTCCATGTACAGAAATGGTCTCGTTAGAATTTTATTATATGTATAGATAAATCGTATTGCTTTGGCCTCCGTCGAAAAATTTGTCCAAAAATTCGCGGCGTTCAAATGACTAGGGTGGACGGTAACTTTTGTTTGTGTGCGTGCACGGCGACCGAACTGACGACGCACGGGGTCCGGGGTCGGGGTAATTTGACAGACAGACTTCCATATAATAAATGATTCTGTTATTTAAATAATAATAATAGCGTGAGGCCTGTCAAGCAGACATGCCTTCAAAAAGGTTCCATCGTCTTCGTCCGTCTTCTCTCCCTATACCGTTCTTTTCGTTATTCGTTCGTTCGTTTTGGTGCGCTGCAAATGACTCGCACCCCTCAAAAAATAAAGCAATGTACAAACATACGTAGCGATACAGGGTGTTACGATTACAGTATTATGTTTACGAACGGTAACAGGGTGTACCTACTGGATGCCATCTGTAACGGATAAGCTATTTTATAGTATCAAAAAATTTACTAAATGCACGTTCGATTCACAGTAATGCAAGTTAGTTTAAGGGGATAAATACCGCCAGAACTAAAAAAATATTCGTACCTACTCGCAAATTTTCAGGGCGATACTCAAAGTCCTGTGAAATCGCATCTGTGACTTATTTCGTAGGCCTGCGTACGACGGCGTGTTAAAATAGTTTCATTCTGATTATTAGTGATGAGCAAATGCAAGACCAAGATCAAGACTTGGCAGTCTTGGTCTTGTTCTTGCATTAAGAATCTTGGTTTTGGTCCTGCTAGAGCAGTTTGAGTCTTGGTCTCGGTCTTGGTCTTGCAAAATGCAGTCTTGGTATTGGTCTTGGTCTTGGTATTGCTAAAGAATCTTGCACTTTCTTGCATTTTTTTATTAGCGAATTTTTTCCTTCTAAAATCAGAATTTTCTCTCTTTAGGGTATTAATTATACTTTTAAACTATTTAAATAATTTAGCAAGAGTCTTGCTTTTTTCTTGCGATTGTCTTGGTCTTGCTCACTTGAGTCTTGGTATTGGTCTTGCAGCCATACTTATAGTCCTGGTCTTGGTCTTGCTCTTGGTATACATAGTCTTGGTCTTGGTCTTGCAAAAAATGCAAGACCAAGGCTAATTTTGCTATCACTACTGATTATTACATATTAAAATTTTAAACACGTTTTTCTCGAAACAACATTATTAAAACTAGCTTTCGTTCTCATTTAAAAACTATCTGTCAATAATATTCGGGCAAAAAATATTTTTTACTGCAAAAATAGACAAAAAAAAAATTATTTTTTTAAAACTCGTACAAATTCCTCAGTTTAAAAAGCTCAGTATTTCGAAAATGGAATTTAAAAATGAGAAATGATGGTAGAAACTAGGGGCATAACTCTCGTGGTGGCTTACATGTATAAGCGAAAAAATTTCCTGCATGAAAGCGACTTATTTTCAAAAAAAAAAAACCCTCCACTGAGTCCAATTTGGGCTGGCTACGCCACCGACAGACACCTCAACTTCAATATTCGAGTTCTTTCTAACCCGAGTTATGTTTACAGGTCCCAAGACGGCCAGACAGACTCGAAATTCTAACGATTGAAATTTGTTATAAAGACACAATTCTGGTACCATAGGCGCCTACTTTTTGTTCAAAATCCCCCCCCCCCAAAAAAAAAAAAGATTTTTACAAATATTTTGAAAAATATTAACGTTACAGCGAAAATTCAGTTAATTGCGGAAACATTTTGATTCAAACAAACAAAAAAAAATTATCTAAAGTTAATATTTTTCCGATACTTCACTTTAATTAAGAATCGTCAGAAATTTAAAATAGACTTTTAATGAAATTAGGTTTTTTTTTCATTATTTTTTGTTAGTGAATAATATTATTATTGTGTCTGATAGAGTAAAAATAATCATTGCTTTTAAATCAGAAAAGAGAACATATAAAGCAGCAACGTTCTCTGTCAGTGGTTGGTTCTCGTCTTCTCGGTTCCCATCCCTGTTTGAACGCATTGTTCGGAACTGATATCATTAATCACCATCCTTCACTCAACTCTGACAATGAATTTATAATACGCGCCAACGCACGAGCGCGTCATGTCATAGTGTACTCGTAAACGGGAGTCACGAAAATTTAGGAATCATGGATTCGCGAGAAATTAACAGATATTGTAGAGTTCTGTATTAAGAATAGTTTCGACCAATACGGTTTCGTTTAGAAATTAAACGCGTAAAGAGTTACGAAAAATATAGAAGCGGTTTGTAGGCGAGTGGGTCAGTGTGTTGGCTTTTACATGTGCGACTGAGAGGTTCCAAGTAGGGATGATCGATATTCGAAAAACATCGATGTTGACATCGATGTTAACAACGAAAACATCGATGTTTATGTAGCAAAATAAACAGCCATTATTATAATCTATTATTTTTATTTATCAAAAATTAACATTGCCAGTATTTATTTGGTACACTTTGCAAAAAAAGTCACTTTGTTAGAAGTTTCTCTTTTTACATTTCTCTGTTAATACAAATGCTGCCCAGAAGTCTCTCTGAAGCTGTTGAAGTTGCTGTGAAACACAAATATTTAATGGCAATTTTTTTCAAGTTTGGATAAGTGGATCCCAGAACTTGCCATAAAAGTAATGGATCTTATTTTAAATCAGCTACAGGACTTTTCAAATACTGAATAGCTTAGAGTAATATCGATGTTTCGATATTATTCTCGTAACATCGATGTGTCGATGTTATCGAGGACATAACATCGATGTTTTTACATCGATGTTTTCCCCCTAAACATCGATGCTTTTCTACCATCGATGAATATCAATCATCCCTAGTTTGTAGGCGAGTGGATCAGTGTCTTGGCTTTTATATGTGCGACTGAGAGGTTCCAAGTTCGAATCCATACGTCATATACGATTTTTTTTTTTACTTTTGTAATACTGCAATTTTTTGTTACAATTAAATTTGCAACCGAGCCGTGACCTCTGCCCAAAGAGTCAATTTTGAATATTTGAATCAATATTTGAGATTTGTTTTAGTTTTCACATTATTTAGTTTTGTTTTATTTAATGTTTTATATTTTTTGTGTGCTCTGAGGTAGGAGGCGCCCTGGTAAGAAGAAAATGTCTGCAGCCCCACAGCGGGTTAATCCGCCCTGTTGACACATATTTAAGCATTAGAGATGTAAATTAGTGATGTCGGATGATTAATCGATTAGTCGGTTTAGTCGACTAATTTTGTTCACATTTAGTCATATTTTAGTCGACTATTTTACCTCCGATTAAATGATTAAAATGATTAATTTTTTTTTTTTTAAATGATTGAAAATGACTAATTTAACAATTTTTCTGTATTATTTATTGAACTTCAAAAATGGAAAGTAAAAAATTATCTATTTGTTTGATTTTTCACTTTTATGTGATTAAAATTTTGTGATAGTCGATATCTTTCCTTTTTTTTTAAGAAAAATATTAAAAGTCTATAATTAAATTCAAAAGAAAACCTCGTTTTTGAAAGAGTTACATAGGTTACCGTATTCATGAATTCAACTAAAAATTTAATTGATTCGTCGACTACTCTGTGCTCGATATTTTTGACTAACGACTAATTTTATCTGAAAAACTGTTTTAATCGATTAACTGCTTCTCGGCCCGACATCACTAATGTAAATAACAATAAAATTATTCTTTTATCGAAAAAAAAATTTGACAAGTCTAAACATGTTTACCGATAAAAACGACGCTCTTCATATCATATTAGTTAAGTACAGTACCCATACAGCTGAACTCTTTTTTATGCGGTTTGTAAAGAATGGCCATTAAAATGCATAATGTGAATCAAAATCACGAGACAGTAAGAAACTTAAACAATTACTTATAATAACTTTCTTTGATAAAAATACTCTTTAACGACTTTTAAGCATTTAATCAATACATTGCATAAGAACATAAGTTATTGCATCATTTAATTTTTTTACAGATGTATTTTTCAAAATTTTCATAATATTATGAAATTGAAATAAAATGTTCCTACGTGTAAATTAATGCTTTATCTTGTTTACAGAAGCAACTTCTAAGAAAATTTCTAAGTTTTGAGCGTTTTGAGTGATGTTTTTTCGATGAAATTTTTTTTATGCGGTCCCGACCAATCGCACAAAAAAGTTTTTTGTACAATCTGGATCGAACTTATACTTTTTATAGCTATTTATGATATTTTTGAATATATTTTTTTGATGCAATTTTTTTTATGCGGTCCTTATCCACCGTACAAAAAAGAGTTCAGCTGTACTTAAGTTAATTTTGCGATAACACACACTTCTAAACAGTTCCTTATAATTATCTTTATGACGTAAACCGATATATTTAGATCTGAAGTATTTAAACCATACCAATAACATTATCTTCATATCTCTCAAGTGTACGATAAAGGTTTCTAGTCATCTTTATCTGACATCGTACGATTTACACGATACCAGATAGAGATAACACGATAATTGTTATTATTTTTAAAGATTATTTTTATTAAAAAAGATTAAAAGGATATTTAAATAAATTTAAATGCTTATGTATGAAAGTTATTTGAAAAATTGTTATCAAGTAATTATGTTTTCTAGAAATAATTCCGAATATTCGGGATACACAGCGAGTATATTATATAAGAAACAGCTGCATTTTCTGTCCGTGTTCAAATTCATTTATTTCTATTGTGGATGTTATTATCGAGCTAGTGAGTTGAGTGAGTGCCGACAGGTTTTGTGGGTATTAGTGGGGCATAGCTAATTTCATATATAATGGTATCAAGCGATTGGCCTTTGTTTCAATCGTTGGGTGTGGCCATTAAAACGCATTTATAATGATTCATCTGATAAATAATGAATTGTTTCAGTAACGGTCCCTCTGTTGATCAGTCAGAGCGGATCAAATGGCCGTTAACAGTGGCGCGGTATACATTATTTTATAATGGGGGGCGTCATAAATTTTTATTGCTTGTATTTGAAATTTTCAAATAAATCCAAATTTATTTCCGCGTTAGGCTGCTCGTCCATTGGTTGCAGACAATTGCGATATTTGATTCAGACGATTACGCACGTTTGTCATTCGTCCGAAATGTGATGTCAGTATTTTTCTTTTTAATTTTCTTTTTCTCAAGCTATACACGGAGAGAAAAATCATATAATTTTTGTAGATAAAATTTCAGAAAAATTACCATGCTCTCTTATAATGCGTGCGCGATCGACCACCAAAATAAAAAATATGTGCTAGCATGGTAAAATTTAATGTGCTAACACAACTTCTATCACACTCTTATGCATATATGTTATAGTTTAATTCTTGTTGTCGTACTCTTTCATTTGCGCATCTGACCCGCAACCTTATGTTGCTTGGGCGGTACCTGTAAAAACTTCGAACCTGTAAGAACTTTATGATGCATACAAAAATGATTGACAACAATATATTCTAATACTAAAGATAGTGAAGTAACAAAATGATGAATTAAACGGTGACATCCCCGTCCTCTAAGACAGTGCAATGAATACTGCTTGCTGCTTGTAAGACAGTCTAATGAATCAAGGTGCTTGGTCCGACCCGTCCGACCAAGTTGGTCGTCCACACCTATGGTTGGCTATGTGACTTGCTATGAGTGGGGTACATTTCAACAGCGTTCACAACACACACAACTTTTTTTCTTTCTACTATTAGCAGATAGCATTTCAAATATTATAATACAGCATGGTAATTTTTGTAAGAAAAACAATTAAAAAATATTTTTTTGTCGGCAATGGAACTTTTTACTGTGCTATTTTACAAATTTTACGGAGCTAATATTACGGAAACAATATTCTATCCTTTAAATTTTCTATGATTAATTATAATTTTTATATTTTTACCGTACAAAATTGAATATGTTCACCTTTTACATGTCGATTGTAGTGCTGAGCATAGTAATTTTTCTATGAATTTTCTCTCCGTGTAGGAGAACAGCATTATTCAGAGTACAACCTCCCAGTCCAAAATATTCTATACTCCGACTCTGTTTGAGACCATTCAATTCGAAGTGAATTGCAATTTGTATTTTGAGAAGTACACGTCACAGGCATACAGCTTACTCTCTCTTTCTCTCTGTCCCTCTCATACACACTCACTTATACCAAATAGAATTTAATCAAAATGCCATCTAGATTTTTATTTCACGTAAATGCCACAATCGAATCGGACACCGCATTCTCGATCGATATAGACTCCAAAAAAAAAAAAAAAAAATTGGGTTAATTGCAAAACATAATTTTACATAATAACCTTATCAATCACACATGGAAAAAAATTTCCAAAGTGACTGTGCTCTTGCAGGCGACGTTTATTCGGAATTTTTGAATATAACCAGAGTGCCAGGAAGCCACCTTATTTAAATATTTGTTCAAGAAATTTTTGATTCATCAAGTACTCCCGTCTCTAATAGAATAAAAAAAAAAATTTTAAATCGTCTATGTTCATTTTATCCACTTAAAGTTGTCCAAAGAAGTGGCTGCCACTAACGCCTAATGTAAACATGAAAATATTTTTTTAAAAAACGTCTCTGAACAGAAGGTGTCTATTAATTTGGTGATAGATCGTGTATTCGTTCTCATAGGTTCTTATTTCAAATGAGGTGTTTCATTTAGTGCTGATAGAACATTGCACTACCAATTTTTTTATGGTGACTGGCGCGTTAAACACTAAATAACTATTCAATTTCAAGAAAATTATTTTTCGAAAGCTTGTTTCTTTAAAATAGACATTCAACTGTTATTCAATATGGCTGATATAAATTTCGTTACGTCAAAATTTGTTAATTTTAGACAGTCAAAAAATTTGTGTTAAAATTAACACATTTCACATGTCCAGGAACGATCCACTCAATTTTTTGTATTATTTTAACATAAAGCATATGTGTCAAATTTTTACACAAGATTTGTGTCTTTTTACACAAGATTAACTTTAACTGTACTTAAAATCTCTGATTATCTGTTGCACCAAGGTTAATTTTTGTTAACTGATGATTAAATCGTTTGTTAAGTTAATGGATGGATATTGGGCAATTAAATATTTAATCAACGTTTAGTCCATATTTTGATGCTAGTTTCCATAGTATTTATATTTATTAAAATTTATATTTAATTTTTTTTACTATTAAAATATACTTTTGTATAATTTCAATTAAAATTTTCTTTTTCTGTAAAATTTTGGTATCTATTTCATTTTTCCATTTTTAAATTGAAAAATATCTTCACAATCGTCAAATCACAGTTTGAAAATGTTTTACGTAAACATAAATTATATATTTTCTAATATTATATAAATCAAGTAGGCGCTACCTATTTCAAAATATGCAGATTTAAATTTTTAACCATGTGATATTATCAACTTACTAGCATTTGCTTCTCTTGTGTCTCATTTCATGTCCTATAAAAACAAATCAGACACCGTTGCTAGTCAATATTTGAGTTTTATCATAAATTATTATTAAATAATAAATTAATTTGATGTTCAAACTAGATTATTAAAAAAAAATTTTAATGTAAAAAGCTAGTAGTGAAACAACGCAAAATTTTGGGCAGAAATTGAGTTGCTTCCGAATTTAAGGTGATCGAAGCGTGGAATTAAGAAACTATTAAAACCCAAAAAAGTCTATCAAACTTTTTTTTAATTTGAAGTTACTTGAGAAAGTTTATTTTATCAATTTAGGGCAAAAAATTCTTAGTAAAAAATGGACGTTCACTCAATACTAAGCATGGCATACTAGACACTAGAATTTGTTAATCTTATTCCTAAAATGTCCCTAAAGACTTCAAGTTTTTTTTTTTTTAAATACGTTTTTTATTATTTAATCTTCAGCAGAAAGTGTTTTTGAAATTCCCCTATTAGCACCATATTAAAAAAATAATTTACATTTTCTGTATTAAATATTTGAAAATTATATACCCAAAAATCTACAAAAATTATATGATTTTTCTCTCCGTGTAGACTGGAATATCCCTTTAAATAAAATAAAAAAATTGTTTTTATATTTAAAATATTTGTGTCCGATTCGCCACTGACAATTTTTTGACACACTGATTATTACTTCCAGATTACAGACATAAAGAAATGCTAGCTAGCATTCACTCCACACATCGATCTACACAACCTTTCAACGATAAGTACTCTTGATAGAGTTGCAACATGTGTCAAGGATGTTCTCTTTCATAAACGTGAAAAAAACCGCTGAAAGTCAACAAAATCAATGAAAGAGACTGTACCTGCTTAATATATGCCTTAACATTTTTTAATTAAACGACTATTTTTACACCTGCACCAGTGTCTATTAAAAAATTTTTTCAAAAAAAAAAAAAAAATCTTACCTGTTTCGGTGTCAATTGTGTACTGTAATCCGGCCCACGGATCAACGTCGTCACTCTCGTCACCGGAATTTTCGACCTAGAACACAAACCAATCAATTACCAGTTGCTACAAGCACACCGGCTTACTAATGATTAGGTACACTCACTTTTAAATTATCTTCGTTGAGCGCTTCGAGCGCCTTTAATTTCTCCTCATATTCGGCCGTGTACTCGGAATTGGTGGTATCGTCGGACAATGAAATTTTCGAGATCTTCGGTAGATCATCCGATTTCTCTGGCTCTAGTTTGACATCGTCCGTTTCGAGCGAGAATCCAAGATCCACGTCTTGTTTCCACAATACTTCAATTAAATCCATATCCTAAATAGAATGAAAACACGAATTTTGTAATGCGAGTGGAGTAATGTTGATTTTCGAATTGTGAAAATTTATATTTTAGGGATGTTATGGAGCCACCGAGTTGCCGAGGCTTTAACTCGTGTAAATATTCAGGGCCGTGGAGAGAAAAAGCGGGCCCCGGGAATAAACTACATTCTTTTAAAAAATTCCTCCCAAAAGAATAAGTTATGAACAAAAAAACCTTTTTTCCTGGGCCCTCTACTGACAGTTACGGGTCCCCTCCACAAGCCCGAGCACCGAAGCTAGAACCCCCTAGCTACCCCAACCTCTCGTCGGGTCTGTAAATATTTTTCTAAAAAAAGGGCCCCTACAAAAATTTTTTGTATCACTTTTACAATCAAAATCATGAAATTCGTTTCAAAAAATTGACTGATTTGACAGAAGTCTTGGTTCTAGTGGTCTTATATACTTAGTTTTGGTAAAAATTAAAAGAACGACCGTTCGAAAACTTATGATTTGCTTCCAATTTCAACGCCCAAAAATTGTTTAGTGAACTCAATGATGTCACAAAATCTATACATATAATAAAATTGTAACGAGACCATTTCTGTACATGGAATATTTTTTGAAAATTGTACTGAAAACTTCTCTACCTGCTCCAGTACTACAACTTGTCGTTGCTTGTCTGTTCTAAAACTTCTAGTATCTCATTTATTTGTTATGAATTTATGATAACACAAAAGACGTATCAATTTTGTTTATAGTTGCTGTCGTTTTATTTATATTAAAATAGTGTGCGTCAATTTGACGACGATGTATGATTAACGTATGCAACGTATGATTAACGTATTCAATGATAATGATAATATGAAAGATGATTACAGCTGTTTGACTTATAGAGACGACATAATACTGAAGTTTTAATATATTGAATCGAAAACCAAAGAATGCGTTTCAAGTGACTTAATAAAAGATTAACAATTTATTTTGTGGAAAATATTTTAATTTTTATTATTTTTTGAAATCTTATTCGAAAAATTACTAACAAATTTTCGAAAATTTACAATGAGAAAATAACTACATATCTACGGGAATATATGTGACCGAGAAATTTCACATTCTGTAAAGTCACACATGTCCACTGACTCATAATAGTTCATAAATTAATTATTTGAAACACATGTTTTATGATACAATTGATGTATTTATCTATTTTTTAATTTTTATAATAAAAATATGATTTGATAAAAATATTAAAAAAATTATAAATATTTATATTAAAAAATTTTTTCGAATGCAATTTTTTTGCAAATAAACTCCAAAATTCTCCGTAAAAAGTCCATTCGTCTAATTGACGACGATGTATGATTAACGTTTCTCGTCGACCAACGTATGATTCTCGGGATATTGATGGGAAAATATTGAAGAACAATAGTTCATCACACAATATTTAGTTCATTACAATATTATTACGCTTAATTGAAATCGTCTTATCTTATACAACTTCACTTCTTTGTCTAAAAGTGTATGCTGTGATGGGCGTACAAAGAACAAAAAGAAAAAATAACGCCGTTGATGAGGAAGACCGCCGGCTTGGAGCTCATGGCCCCCCGTTGCTGGGCCACATTCATTAATCGTACGGGGTTTCAAACACAGCATGGCCGTCCAATATGGTGGACCTAGCCTAGTGCTTCAACATCGTTGTTGATTGTGTGGCTCGCTAGGTGTCTTATGATTACATCTACACCTTACATAATCCACAGTGCGTCTGTCCGTCCGTCCGTCCGTTCGTCTAACTCGATGCAACTAAAATTTTCTAATAATTATTCCATAACGTGAAACGATCAAGATCCATCGATCACACAAACTGATCCATAAAAATTCGAACGTGATTATTCGGATTTTGTGAAGGAAAACGCTTTCATTTTTATCGCCTCAAGAGAGAAATATTGAAAAAATGTCAAAAAAAAAAAAAATAGAATTTATTATTTTACAAAAGAAAGTTTTATAGTGTGACAGAAAAAACCCGATGTTTTCACTTTTGTGGTCACTTAAGCCTACAAACACAATTTCTTTGTACCCAGCAGGTATAGGGTTAAAAATAATTAATAATGATTTAAAAACTGACCGTACAAAGAAAAAAAATACCCCTGTCGCAGCATCCTGCATAACATAGCGAATTTCCGTTTATAAAAATTAGTTTTGCTTGGAAACTGGTTGACATGCAAGGAGAGAAAATTCCTATAAAAATTACTGTGCTCATACTATAATCGACGTGTAACAGGCGAACATATCCAATTTTTGTACGGTAAAATTATAAAAATTACAATAATATAACTATAATTTTTATAATTTTACCGTACAAAAATTGGATATGTTCGCCTGTTACACGTCGATTGTAGTATGAGCACAGTAATTTTTATAGTAACTCTCCGTGTAGAATAATAGTTTAAAGACCTTTTTTTATGTAACTTTTTCCTCCCGTTAGTCCCGTTTCAATGGTATATAAGAGGAAATTTTTGAAAAAACTAATTTTTTTCACGAAAAATGCCCCAAAAACCATGTTCTGGGCATCGGACGTGTCTGGTTAACGAACTTGTCCAACGGTTTGGGACTTCCAACATTTTCACCAAATTTTGTAAAAATAGGACATTTCGTTCGAGAGTTATCGTGCGGGCCCCAAAACAAATTTCTGCCATAGTCCCGGGCTCAAATCGCGTCATGACAGTGGCTGTAATAGCTGAATTGCATTTTGGAAATTCGCTAAAAGAAGAATATTAATGATTCCATTTCAACAATACCGAAAATATTACAGTAAAACTGTCTTTTCAAGTGATTGTTACAGTACATTAGATAGGAATAAACGTATATACAGCAGTGATTCTCAAAGTGGGGGTCGCGACCCCTCAGGGGAGTCGCAAAAACAGTTGCTGACCAGATCACATACATATATCCATTTTCTACACATTTCTTCATATTTTTCACCTGTTTCTACCCTTTTGGGAGGTCCATTGCAATTTTTAAATGCAAAATGGGATCACGCACCGAAAAGTTTGAGAACCACTAATATACAGCATATCCGTTTTTTATACGCTCAAAACCTCACAATTTCCTTAGAAGTAGCTTTTCGAAACAAGATAAAGCACTAATTTACACATGAGAACATTTTATTTCATTTTTTATAATACGAGTATTATAAAAATTACGATAAATACACTGGTTTGTAGAAAAAAAACTTATTGATCCAATAACGTATATTCTCTTACGCATCGTACTGCGATTAAATGCTTAAAAACAATCAATACATAACTTTATCGTAAATTAATGTTGAAATTTCTTACATTTTCTTACGTTCCTTTCTCACTTTACATTTTGATGACCATTATCTATCGTAAAAATTGCCCATATATACCAAAATGTGCCACATTCTATCGCGTAAAACTGTGAAAAATTCTAGGCACTAAGGTATCCTGATTTAATGCACGTCCTACATGCACTTGACGTAATTCATTTTTAATGTAAAATAATTAACAATCAGATCAAAACTGATTTTTCACTTATTTAGTATTGCTAAAGACTAAATTTGACTTAACCCTAGAATCATGTGGGCCATTCTTTTTAAAACCAATCAAAAATAAATGATTTTCAACCTGACTATCACAGATTTCTTTGAAACTTTAGTAAACCCTAGAATCATACGTTGGTCTACGAGTCAAGTTAATCATACATCGACGTCGTTTTGACGGATGGACTTTTTACGGAGAGTTTTAGAGTTTATTTGCAAAAAACATTTTTTTTACATAACAATACTACAAAAGCGAACAAAATATTTAAAAATTTATTTTTATCAAAGCATATTTTCATTATAAAAATTAAAAAATAGATAAATACATCAATTGTATCATAAGACATGTCTTTCAAATAATTAATTTATGAACTATTATGAGTCGGTGGATATGTGACTTTACAGAATGTGAAATTTCTCAGTCATAAATATTCCTATAGATATGTAGTTATTTCCCAAATTAGGCACATTTACAAATTTTCTAAAATTTGTTAGTAACTTTTCGAATAAGATCTCAAAAAATAATAAAAATTAAAATATTTTCCACAAAATAAATTGTTAATCTTTTATTAAGTCATTCGAAACGCATTCTTTAGTTTTCGATTCAATATATTAAAACTTCAGTATTATGTCGTCTCTATAAGTCAAACAGCTGTAATCATCTTTAACATTATTATAATCATTGAATAAATTAATTATAACATGCATATCTTTAATAAATTTTAGAAAAATTAGGAAAACTTTTATATGTGGAGTACAAAATCTTTAAAAAAAAAATATGGGTTAATCATACATCGTCGTCCTTTTGACGGACACTATTTCAATACAAACAAAACGACAATGACTATAAACAAAATAAATACGTCTTATGTGTTATAACAACAAATAAATTAGATAACAGAAATCTCACGGCAAGCAGGTACCGACAAGTTGTAGTATTGGAGCAGGTAGAGAAGTTCGTTCGTCGTTTTGACGTGTACGTATGATTCTAGGGTTAAAATAATTTATTGCCACAGAATATGAAATAATTATTACATTAATCACTCAATATATTAATATAGTTCTTTCATTCTCGCACCTATAGCGCTATAAATAAACCATTGATAATGTATCTAAAATTATTGATAAAGATTCCGAATTTAGCGTTGTAATTTTACTGTTAAGTACAACATTCCGACGCCTTATGAAGTGGACGCGCGTCACAACAAAAGTAAATAATACTTAAATTATGTGCATATTAAAAATTATCAGTATTTATCTAAATGTTTAATGAGTATCCATTTCAAAGATAATTTACATATTTCAAGTGTTGTAATTGACAAAAGAAAATTTTTTTCCACCAATTTTCACGCTAATATTATTATTTTAAGTGTTATCTAGTGACATCGGACATTTATTGAACGATTAGATTAATATATGGTAGCGTTCTCTGTGAGTACAGCTGAACTCTTTTTTGTGCGGTGGATAGGGGGTGCATAAAAAAAATCACACAAAAAAAAATATATTCAAAAATATCATAAATAGCTATAAAAAGTATACTTCGATCGAGATTGTACAAAAAAATGGTTTTATGCGGTTAAACGGGACCGCATAAAAAAAGTTTCATCGAAAAAACATCACTCAAAACGCTCAAAACTTAGAAATTTCCTTAGAAGTTGCTTCTATAAACAAGATAAAGCATTAATTTACACGTAGAAACATATTATTTCAATTTTATAATATTATGAAAACTTGGAAAAATACATCTTTAACAAAATTAAATGATACAATAACTTATGTTCTTATGCAATGTATTGATTAAATGCTTAAAAGCAGTTAAAAAGTATTTTTATCAAAGAAAGTTATTATAGTAATTGTTTAAGGGGAGGTTTACTCGAGAGTCCTTAAAAATAATGTATTTTTCTAGAATTTTTTCCTCAAGAACGGAAGTAAACATCAATTTCAAATTTTGTACACATATTTATTAAGTATTAAGCTATACAAAAAACTTAAAAATAAAAAAAATATTGAAAGTGTATCGAACTTAGGTAGAGGTGCCGAAGAATTGAATTATCTTTAAAATAAAAAATTTAAAAAAAGGATCCATCGAATAGTTTTTGAGTTATTGTGTCCGCCAGTTCCAAAAATGTAGTTCCGAGATATTATAAAATATATATAAAGAAACGCATTTTCAAAATTTTATATTTAATAGGTACTCATTATTGCGTAAGGTACGTTTTTTGAATTTTTTTTTTTTTTTTTATAGAAAGCTGGATTCGGTTAATGTGCAAGAATCTTGTTTTTAAATTATCTTCAGTAAAATCACTTTGGGAACATATTCTACACATAATTTGCCATCAATTTCGGCAAAAAAAAATCGAGTTTTTTTATCAAATCTCAAGTAAACCTTCCCTTAAATTACTTTCAGCAAAATCACTTTGGGAACATATTTTACACATAATCAGCTACCAATTTCTGCAAAAAAAAAATCGATTTTTTTTAACGACTCTCAAGTAAACTTCCCCTTAAACTATTAAATAACTAATAAAATTCAAAAAAATTCACATTATAAAATATAAATTTATTATTATTTAAAATAAAACGTGTAGACTACCCACAGGCCACGTTTAGGTACGTTCACCCTACACATAAATAAAAAAATGCATATATACATACATACAAATAATTCAAACGCGTTCTGTACGCGTGTCGCCATCTATTATGATTTTTTCAAAGCACTCACGTGTACACAATAAAGAAAACTATCAAACGATCCGTTGTAACGGTTGTAACTATAAATCTACAGTAATTTACAAAAATAGTCTCCCCGCCAAAATATTATGTAATACGAAAAAAAAAACAATTGATTAGACTTATCGTTTCTCAATTCTTGGAAAAGTCATAAAAAAGTTATCTCTATATTTGCCGAAAAAAAATTGACTTTTTGAACTTTTAAACACTGTTTATGGTAAACAAAATCACTTAATTGTTGATTAGTGACCACTAAGGCAATTTCACACCAGAGTGAATTCAAATTTAAAAAAATTCGAGTTTATATTTTAATCGGAAACGGGACGATACGCTTAAAGTAAATAAACTTAATCAGTTACGATTGTTCGTTGCTAGATTAAATACTAACGTCAACTTTATAAAATAGACACTTATCTTAACCCACTGACGTCACGTGAACTAATTTTACTTAAAGAGGGTAAAATTATCTGATCTAGAGCAATTTCTTTTTGTTTATTTTGATTTTTTTGTGGCGTTTTTGTAAACGCGGATCTGAAAATAATTTACGTAAGTAAATATTTATGTTATCGAAAATTTCATAATTGTCCAGTAATGCTCTTCAAATATAAACAATCATGGCCGACTCGGGGATGGTGCGGGGTGCGGGAAACAGTCACGACGGAATGAATTGCGTCATTCAAACTATTCAAAGTGTTTATATAATTTAATGTCCATCTGTCCTGAAATATACATATATAAAATAAAATGTAAAATACGCTACCAATGAAGTGTGGTACACAGCTTCCTTGTACTCGTAAAAGACTTTAAAACAGTATTCTATCAAATATATCTACCGTAGATTGGAGTGAATAGGCACGAATTCAGACTTCACACCGTATTTTTTTATATTTATTTTATGAGTATCTTAATCTCTGATATATTAAAAATGTATGCGAGGGTATAAAAGGGTACGTGGGGACAATCCATAGGACCGACCAAAATTGAAATTTAAATATAAGATAATTTCGAATTTTTTGTATTTATACATTCAAAAAAGAAATAATGCTCGATGATTTTCTATAGAATAAACGTAGAATCTAAAATAGTTTATAAAGCATAGAAATGTTATGCTGAATGTGTTTATAAAAATATCGAACGACTTGATAACCTTGAAACTGCTATCTTCTATGTTCCAATACATGCTTCATCCGTCCCTAATCACCCCATATTCGTCCCTTTATACTTTTATATAACATCCCTATTAACCTATACAGTGTCCTTATTCACACCTTTTCCGTCCCTATTAACTTCCAACTTAGCCCAAATCTCAAGTCCTCATTATTTCCTCTTAAAAAAATAAAAACAACTAAAAGTCTGTAGTCTTCTTTTTTCAGATATGTTCCAAAATAATTAAATTTTCGATTAAACAACAATTTATTCATAAGAGTATCGAAATAAATAATTTTAAGTTTTAAGGAACAAAAAATAGCACTGTTTGAAGACGTCAATCTAAACTCAATTTTTAATATTCTTTATTCAACTTCAAGCTTGTTCACTATTGTTACCCGAAAGAATAATGATTATACTATAATTTAAGTAAGATATATGTTCGTATTTACATTCAGTATTTTTAAATTAAGTTCATAAATCACAATTTTCGTTTCGTCCCTATTCACCCGCCTGTCCCGGTTCATCCCACCCTACGGTACCGTGAAATTATATTTTCGCCTTAAAGTTCATAAAAAATTGTTGTAACTCAAAATACTTAAAGTACTTAAATTATAAAATAATAGCAAAAATACTTTAGAAACTAACTCCCAAAATACTTTAAAAATTTGAGTGAAGTGGGACTAGCAGTAAATGAAATATTAACATTTAATGGGATTTCGTGGTAGAGCCGTGGATACTATTACTCTAAATGCAATGAAATTTCTAGGGAACCATCTAGGAGCCAGACCGCATAACTTTTGACAATTTCATAAAAAACAATTGAATAGTTCAGAAGTTATGCCACTTGGTACAATTTAGTATATTAATGGAATGACATGGTAGCGGCGTAGCTACCGTTACTCCGATTTCGATTAAATTCATAGGGGATCATCTAGGAACCAAACTGTATAATTTCTGAAAATTTCATTAAAAACAATCGAATAGTTCAGAAGTTATGCCACTTGGTGCAAACTAGTGACACACAGACGGACAGACAGACGGAAGGACGGATAGATACCAAACCAAAATTGTTCAGGAAGCTCTAAAACGTAAAATGTGCGTAAAAAATTTTGTTTTGGAAGGAAAAAATTTTTTATTTTTCAAAAGTGATCACAATGCTTCCGCTCTGCTTTAGTAGTCTCGGAAGCAAAAATTAATGCCGCATTTGTGTGACAATATTGTAACTTATCAACATGATAATGTAATATCGACTTTATTGTCCGTAAGTTAAAATAAAATGGAAACTGGAAAGTTGTTTACTTTGATGACATTTTGTAAATATACCGTCTGTTTGAAATTGACACAAATATATTGTCAGTTTTCGCGAATTTATTTTAATTGTGAATTACTTTTAAATCAAATATTTCGAAAATTTATACAAAATTAGTTTCTTATAGTGTTTCGCCCAACTCGCCAAACTCGCTGCCCGTCATAAGACGTCAAGTGAAACCTTACTAATTCACACACCACGATGTAACACGTCAATAATTACATATAAAGTGTACTAGCTGTTAAAATAGTGTACCACTTGGCCATTTTGTCAGTATAGGTTATGAGCGTCATGGTGAATTATTTGAGAATTTGTACGTTCAAGGAGGAAAAAATCGAAAAGTTGGCACGCCTAGGACCCTAAAGTGGGTTAATCCGGCCCTGATCAATTTTCTCTTTCATATCTTAACATTAGAAATGTTGCCAAAGCCGCTAACGACTAAATTTACACAATTTCATCAAAATCTCTCCACATAGCACATCGAAAACATTACTTATCATTTCATTATACACTAGCTGTGTCCGCGACGTCGTTCGCGCGATGTGTCTATACAAATTCAATGAAAACTACATAAATATTAGTTTCTATTATAATTTCCGCGTAATTCTTACCGAAATCGGTTTTTTTCTTTTTTCTCGTGGGAATGAGACATTTTCCCGCAGAAAAAAGTTGTCATCAGACCAAATTTCATCAAAATCTGTCCAGTAGTTTCCACGTAAAAAAATTTAAAAAAATTCGTCAAATGCGTGTTTTTGACACGCACTAAGTAATGTCATCTCAGTGAAAGTGTTAATTTATGATTTTTTGTTAACTCTATAGTTGTTAACTCTACAGCCCTCTTGCGTTTATTCAATATGGATGTACAACTCAATAATTATTCAGTCACACAACGATATTAATATGTCATCTTCGATGACATAAAAAAAATTCTGTTCTACTACAATTTTCAAATACTCCTGTCGCAGCATCCTACATAACATAGCGAATTTCCGTTTATAAAAATTAGCTTTTTTCGGAAACCAGTTTACATACGATAATGGTTCAAAAATCGGTTTTATGTGATCTTTTCCACTCTATTCAATGGTGTAAAAAAATGTGGCAAAAACTTGTGAACTTTGAGAATATTTTGCCAAAAAAATAATTTTTTTCACTAAAAATACTTTAAAAATCATGTTCCGGACTTCCGCTGTGTCTGGCTGAAGAACTCATCCAAGAATTTATGGTTTCCAACGTTCTCCCAAAATTCGATAAAAATAGAATGTTTCGCTCGAAAGTTATCGTGCTGATACATAAATACAGTAATGTCATTTTCGGGTTCCAGTGGTTATAACAGCTGAATTTTCGATTTTAAAATTCGCTAAAAATAGTTCATGCATATATATTATGGTTTAATTACAAGTTTTATCATATCGTCAGCTGAGTATTGGTTTGTTTCCAAGTCCATTGATAGCGAATTTTCGAATCGAAAAGTCAGCTATTACGGCCATTGTCATAACGCGACTTAAGTCCGGGACTATGACAGAAATTTGTTTTGAGGTGCTTAAAAACCGAAAATGTGTCCACACGATAACTCTCGAACGAAATGTTCTACTTTTACAAAATTTGGTGAAAATGTTGGAAGTCCCAAACCGTTGGACAAGTTCGTTAGTCAGCCACGTCCGATGCCCGGAACATGGTTTTTGGGGCATTTTTCGTGAAAAAAATTCGTTATTTGGTAAAATTTCCCGTTATTCAAAAATTTTTATGAAATTTTCTTACACCATTGGAAAGAGGAGAAAAAATCACATAGAAAAGGTCTTTAAACTATTATTCTATGTCAACTAGTTTTCAAGAAAAACTAATTTTTATAAACGAAAATTCGCTATGTTATGCAGGATGCTGCGACAGGGGTCTTAAAAATTTTTTTCTAAATGGTTGTTTTGTTAGTTTTGGGCATTGAGAAAGTCGAAGCCACTATCAGAAAAAAAAATTTTTAAATGGACTTGGTACAAACCAATAATTATATTTTATCTCTGTTTTACATATTATAATTATACATCTTTCTCTCTCGTATACATGATTTTTATATGTTGCACAAATTTCAGACTACGGGTATAATACTTAGCATAATTATGTATTACAATTAATACAATCATCCATATAAAGCGTGACTGATGAATTACTGTCAATACTCAATAATACCCAGCAAGTGTAAGTCAATTTTTTTTCGAAAATTATTTAAGGTGTATTTACGTAAACACACGGTGTACAGTACACGACATAATTATGTGACATGCGACAAGGATACAATTCGATATCAGTACAAAAATCGCAATAAAATAACGCCCAGTCGAAAAATGTTAAACAATTTTATCAGTTACATGGGGGTGTCTTATCGTACGAACACAAATAAAAAAAAAATCGTAAAAATGTCCGTTTACATCAAAACGCCACAACATACGACATTTAAAATAATATTTATGGGTGATTACGTCAGAAGTGAATTAAATAGTGGTACATTAATGAGGAAAATGGTTATGAACTGATGAGATATTGTGAATAGCTCGGCTAAGTACCACAATTTGTATATGAGTAATCGGTTTTTCCCGTATTAATTACCGACATAAGAGTACAAACTTTCAAAAATTTTTTTTTATAAAACAATGGCACGTTTTGTACCACGTGTTAATATTGTTGACAATGTTCCCGGTACGCCAAAACCGTACATTAATAACTAAAATTAACAACTAAACTGTCACTTTACGCGCAATGGCATCCCACCGGGGGATTGTCTAGTCCAACAAAAATGTTTTTGAAAACACCGTCTTGACGCGTAAAGTGTTAAACAATTACGTAATTTAACGCAGCACGGCATGTGTGTGAGTGATGCGCAAACGCACAACCACGATCATCATGACGTCATAGTAAGTTTTTGAAAATGGCGCTACGATACAAAATATATACATAGATACATATACATATTTCCGTATAAATTATTTTATTCAATTGTGGACTTTGTGTCCAAAGAGCTGATGTCCTTGATAATGGCAAACGAAATACTAGTTAAATGATACTTAAGTACAGTAATTACTTAAATAGTTATTTAAGTCGCACTCACCATCATAATTTATATCGTAAACAAACTTGAAATCACTCGAAAACACAACAATTGACTCGAAAAACCGAAAAACCTTACTTGTGACGCGTCCAACCACTGATTGGGTACTGTTCGGTGTTCGGTCTTATCACCGTGCAACGACGAAGACTTATTACAACTGATAACAGGCCAATACTACACTGTTGCAAGTATACAATTTATTAAGAAAGTGTGTAAATATTGAGTGATTGTTGGATACTCTTTGACTAGTTACTTCACTTTGTCACAATAGCACTGGAAATATTGTAGTGATTCATTTGTATTTAACACATATATGGCGAATTTTGTCATCTGTACGGCCGGGTCGGGCGGCTGTAATCAGTCGCGATTGTAAATATTTGTTTAATTTTTACTACAAAGATTAATACACTCAGTACTGTTAAACGTAAATTAATTGGTACTAAATAGTATAAAATTAAGCCGGCAAGATTCTAGAATGACATTGGCTATGTAATCTCGCGCCAATGATTTGTTTCCTCAGAAAAAAACAAACGTAGTAAAACGTGTTATCTTTCGACACCGTAAAATGGGACTAATCAAAAAAAAAAAAAAAAACAATCATTTTTTGTGATTAGAAGAAAGCTTTGAAGATGGTCGTATTTGTGTATGATTATTAAAAGTTTTAAATTGGGAAAGTCTGTAGTGAAACGGGATAACAATTAAGTTTGGAGCATCAAGGATTAAAAAACTACTAAATCCCCAAAAAGTTAATTTTGAAATTACTTGAGAAAGTTCAAATTAATATTCCTAAAGAGTTAAAAAATTTTGAAATAAGTTTCTTATCATTTAATCTTTATTAGAAAATATTTATTCTGGGGGATTCCCTTATTAGGTGCGCGTTAAAAATGTAATTTTTAAAAAGTTCTTTACCGGCCAAGGAGAAATATCAGGGATTCCAGGAACTGAATGTAAACTCTGTTTACGTTTAGTTAATTTATTCATTAAAAATCTGTGAAAAAATTATGTTAATTGTTTTTTTAACAAAATATTTGATGTACAAACATAACTGGAGTGAATAGATACAAACGTCTGGGTCAAAAGACACGCCTATGATATCAATGGAGACACAAATGTGGGGTGAATAGAACCTGCCATACAACAAGAGCTGATTATAATGTTGATAATAATACCGTTATTGCTTTTGATTAGATTTATAGCAACTAATAATACTATATTAGCCTTGTTACACCCCCCCCCCCCTCTATTCGTATCTATTGACCCCAAATGCGGGATGAATAGTGATTAGGTATATTTTAAAAATAAAGAACAACCTATCAACACTAAAATTAGGCTGTTTTGTGCTATCTAATACGTAATAAAATGTACGAAAATCTAACGCAAAGTTCAAAAATTTTTCCAATTACGTGTTAAACATACACTAAATCAGGATTTTGTAATTCAATAGCTAGAGTTTTTCACAAATCTCGATATAAAATTAACCTTTAATTAACCATCTATTAAATTGCATAAGATCCGACACTGACTATTATAAAGTGGTCAAGTGCGCCTAGACCACTTAATGTGATGACAGACACTGACCGAACCTATAATGATTTCGGCGTGATTGACTACGAAATCTTAAAAAGGATTACTATTCGTCCTATTTTACGGTACACATTTAAACAGAAAAAAATAGTTAAAACCCAAAAATGACCACAAATTATTCAATGAAAATCCATTAACCGGTTGATAAATGAACGTTCAGTAGTACTACAGTGTCCCTCAACAAAAATTTCAAAACCCCGAAAATTTTATTGAGAATCACTGTAACATCATTGATTATCAACATACCTAATTGAACTTTGTACAAAAAAAAAAAAATTACGAAAAAAAAAAGTCAAAATAAATTTACCAATTTTTTCGAAATACAAAAATCAACGAACAAGAATGCGAAAAAAATCATTGTCTCATCCAGTGACACATAACACACACGAACGTAACGAACTCCGCCAGCGAATCGCAGCAAACAATGTAAAAAAATTCTATCCAAGCAAAATCGGATTAACATAAAATTTAACGTTATCGATGCATTCTGTTGATTTTTTTTACAAATTTCCATAATTTCCGTTTCATTTGCATACAATAAATGGTTTTGTACCGGTCAACCCTGTATGCATGCCATTTGAACTGCTCAATTTAAATAGAAATACAAAAAATTACCATTCGTGTACAAAAAAAAACTGAAAAAAAAAACTTTTATCCAGTCCAAATCCGTGAAAAAACGGCATTTTTTCTCCAAAAAAATTATTACTAAATAAATAAATACCATAATTTTATTTAATTATTACATCATACGATTATTATCTTCACTACATATGTACGTCACATCAAAACGATTACGTACACGTGTTGCCATCTATACGTGAATAATTGAACTTCAACATTTACAAGTGTAGAATTCAATGTACACGTGGTTTGCGTCTCCGATAAACACATTTTACATAAAACTTTTCTATACATGAACGTTTTACAACACGAAAAATGCACGCGCTAAAAGGATATTTTGGTCCTTCGTGCGACAAAAAAAAATGGTTCGTCCTAATACATAATAACTGACACACTATATAGGTCACATCAAAACGATTACGTACATTTGTTGCCATCTATACGTGAATAATTGAACTTGAAAATTTAAAATGTAGAATTCAATGTACACGTGGTTTGTGTCCGCGATAAATACATTTTAGGCGAAACTTTTCTGTATTTAAACGAATATTTGACGTTTTACGACGCGAAAAATGCACGCGCTAGGATATTTTGGTCCTTGGTGCGCTATTGAGCGACAAAAAAAAATGGTTCGTCCTATTTAAAAACCGGTTTTTTGCCAATAACAGCTGACACAATAGACGCGTGTTATATAAGACCATAAATGGACTATTACAAATATTACCATATATGTTCGTATATAGTAATGTGAGATCATACGAATACTGACAATATTTTAGTTTTATTTGAAATTTGATTAAAAATCGAAAATTTTTATCACACTAGTCCTTGAAATATAAAACCGAATGATAATGACATACCTTGCGCTAAACTAAACTGGAAAGTTAAGTACGATAATTACATAAAATTTACATAATTAGTAAATTAGAGGTTCGAGCAAGGTCGAAGTTCCAAAAAAAAAAAACAAATTCAAAGTTCATTTATCAAAAATTTTCATCATCTCTAATCACACACGATATTCATAAACTTATTTTAAAATATAAAATTGACATATTGACTGCCATAGTATTGAATATATCGAATATACTGCCATAATAATTGACAAGGTGGATTCCAAACGGCGCTAAGTCATTTTTTGTCTAATGTGAGATTTTAGTTGATGCAGAATCAAGTTCAAGTCCAGCTTTACACCATTTTCGTAGTGCCACCCATCAAAATGAGCTTAGTCTACTGTAAAATGAATGATGAAAAATGGAATGTTTTCCAAAAAAGCGCTAGGTCAGTGACAGTTTTATTTCAAAACGCTCTAAGTCAAATTTACTCGTAAACCATTGAATCTTTTTTCCAATAATAGCTGGTAATTTTTTCCAAATTTGCTTGTAGACAGATTTTCTGTTATGTCAAATACATAAAATAGCTAAATAATGCACTGTTTAAAATGTTTCCTGAATAAAATATATCTGTATTTAAACAAACTAGGTTTATTTTAACTAACTCAACCCAACTTTTTAAAGGTTTTTTTTTTTCAATATAATCTATTGAAAATTATATGTATAAATAAGAACAAATAAATAACATCAATAATAATTATTATCTAAGAACTTGAAAATAATTTAAACAGATTACTACATTTGCCTACCTAGATAGTTTTTTACATTTCCTAAAAAATTGCAAAAAGTGACTTAGCGCGTTTTGGAATCCACCTCTTCAATTGATAATGATCATATAGGTCGAAACATGACGCAAAATTAATAAAATGAAAATGAAAATGATATTCCTTCTAGTTTTCTATAGAATAATATTTTTGACGTCTGTGCCATTGTGGTCACCAAGCCAAGAGCGAGTTGGGCTTACACAATCGGGGTACCGTACACGGGGTTCTGTCAAAAACAGAAACCTAGAAAATCAGGCGGGGAAAACGGTGTTTTTTCGCACATTTCAAACTCTTATCATTATAACCAATTCAAATGGTCAATTTTGAAAGTGCACCAAATGCGTGTTGAACACGCACAAAGTGGGGATTCCTCGGGATAAAATATGTATAGGGAATTATTATAAAACAGATAAATATATTCGACAATGGCTCGTGCACATGTGTTACTAATGTTACTATGAGGATCAATTACGTGATAATTTTTATTCTTTTTATCTTTTAGAAAAAACACATACCGTAAAATTGAATGACTTTGGCCATTTTTTAATATTTGTTTTATTTATGCACTATTACGTTATAATAATACTTATGCACGGAATAGAATTTTTTTACTGATTCTATAGATTATATTGGACTCGAAAAAAATTATATACATAAAACAGTTTGATCTTTCCCTTGTTTTTGTGTGAATACATGGAATTTTTTGATTTTTTATATGATAAAATATCAAAATATCATTTTTAGCTTGTAATAAATTTGTTCCTACAATTTTTGTTATTTTTCTTTAACCTTGATTTTTTGTAGAAATTTGATATGCGTAACTTGCATTAAACAATTTGAAAGTGAGTAAATGTGAAAAATCTGAGTTGGGCTTTACTCTGACGTACCACACTTCTCTTGTAATCCATTCTAAATAATTTTTCTGATGGCATTCACTTTTACCCCGAAATTCATAAGATTTGCAGAACCGCACCGGGGAAATGTGAATGGCTTACAAAATTTTTGTATCTCATAGGAATTTGCTCAAAATTTGTGTGGTGCATCCTGAATAATGTAGAATTAAAAATAAATCAACCATAATGTGATATATAAAATAAAAAATACTTAAAACAACGCTTTTATCTTAACTCATGAAAACCAATTACCCCGGTCAACCCTATTTTTATCATATTTTTATTTAAAAAAAAAAAACTCAAAAAATATTTCTTTCTTAGCGTTTTCCAAATAAAACATGTGGCCAAAGTAACCCAACTTCGTCGTCTGACTTTGGCCACCCTTATTTAAAAAAAAAAAATATTTAGAATGTATTTAGCTTCTTCTCCATTTCAAAGTTAAAAGTACTAATACAGACCCATAAAACGTAACTACAAAACAAAAATTAATATCATTTGGTGTACAAAAAACTTATAACAGTGTAAAGTTCAAAAGTGGACCAAAGTCATCCAATTTTACGGTAAATTTTGAAGTTCAATATTTCGCAATACGAGCGTAAATCACGATAAGTTTCGAAACAGGAAACGAAATCCTATTTCCGACAAAAATTTAACCACACTGATATGAAAAATGAAAATTCTAACCGCAATCTTAACTACTTAGACGACAATATTTGTATAAATTGAACAGAAAGTGATTTTAACTATAATTATGCAAAACATGTAATTAATTACAGAAAAAGAGTATCAATTAAAATTTTCCTTTCATTACATCGATCTAAGGTTATTATTAGGGTTCCGCAGAAAAATCGCGGAACCCTTATGATTTCGTCACATCCCCATAAATCCTACATCTGTCATCGTACCAAAAAAAATTTCTTAATACATTTAATTTTAGCACCCCATCTCTGGACCCTTCGTACTGGATCCTTCTGGACCGAAAAATTTTGAAAAAATTACCGACAATAGCACCTACTGTTTCACTTTTATATCTTATCCCGAAAACTATAAAAAAAACTTCAGCTACTGAGGAGCCCTAACTTAATGCATGTCCAGCACGCGCTTGGTGAATTTTTATAATCCACAAAATTGGACGTGACAGCCGTAGAATATTGGGAAATGGTTGCACAAAATAGACCTGTATCCTGTACTCAAACAGTATAACAGATTTCATTAAAAAAAATACCAAATATGGTATAATTATGTATACCCAATTTCATTATAAAAGGGACAAAGGTGAAACGATTTTTCTTTTTTGCGTCACATTTCGTAATGTTCGTGAGTAGTAGTGATGCCACGTGTGTGGGGCCCGTCAAAACATTATACAAAAAGCGTACATAAAAAGCATTTTCAAAAACAAAGTAAAAAAATAGCTGCCAAATTGAAACAAAGAAATCACGTAACAAAGGCAATTTAAATTACAAAATTTTACGAAATTTCTATACATATAAATACATGGCCATTTACGAGTGTTTTCAATTCAATATAGCACCAAAATCGAATTTGTTTTTCAAATGTTTTAATAATTTTTGAAAATTTCTATCTGATCTAGTATTTGAATTAATTGATGCGTATTTATTGGGTTTGTTATCAATTGCGAAACTACAGTGCAAGGATCAAGGTGGAATCTTCGTTTAAGGGGTTATATCACTTATTTTTTGAGGGCGAATTGCATTTTCTTTGAGTAAATCATATCAAGAATATTCTCAAAAAATTTCATAAGAATTCGATTATTATTTAGAAAGTTACGAGTATTAAAAAAGTGATCTCGGGTCTGTCTAGGGTTGATTTTGCTTATATAAAATTACATTCAAAACGTTAAACACGTTTTTCTCGAAAACACATTTTCGAGACATTTTTACACACTTATTTGTTGAACGAAAGAAAAAGGTGGCCAAGCAAAATTTTTCTAAACATTTCATTCTTGGACCAGCCATTACAATAACAGATAAGTTTACGAAATTTCAAAAAAATTAATGGATTCAGTCATTTTGGGGAAACTGTGCTCACAGTAAGCCACTCGAAAAAAAGATGTTTTCAATATTATTTATAATTAAAATTAATTTAACTACCCACATAAAATTATATAGCCCCTTAACTATATTCGCAACACAACCGTTTCGATATACATTTTGTCAAAACAAAATGTTCCCCGAAATATTTCGTCGAATAAAAGCTGACATTGAAATTGAAGGTCAGTGACCACAATATTTTGTGTATCCCACATGGGCATACGTCACTTAAGTCACTTATGCGCGGCTTAAGTAAACAATGCGCTCGTATGTATATTCAATAAAGTGTCAACTGATGTAGATGTAGGTATGTTTAATTCGACTTCTTCGGGTCGATTTCCACCTACCTCTTGCGTTAATTCACCGATAAGCGGTGACGGCGTGTCTTCGAACGACGCCACAGACTCGGCGAATATATTATCCGGCACGTCGTCCTCCACTTTTAGCACTGCAACATCGGCGAACGGTAACAAGGGCATTTCATTCGCAAACAAATCCACATTTTCAAACAGAGCGTCAGCGTCTTCACCATCCAATATGGAACTATTGAACGCTGGAGACGCTAACGACGTCTTAAAAGTCTCCGCTGCGACCGTTTCACTATTATCGTCGAACAGGTCCTTCGGTAACTCATTCAAAAGTGGATTACTGGTCAAAAATTCATCCTCATCGTGACGGCGTTCTGGTCCCGGTATCGCAATCTCTTCAATATCCGACAATCGCACCTCACTGTCATCCGACACGGCATCCTCATTCTCGATACCGGAATCGGATGGCGCAGTGGATGATCCAGAAAGTGGCGGTGTTGCATCAACACTTTCACTCTGACCCGCCAATGATCCGACATTATGTATGTCACGTTCCACGTTCAATAAATACGCGGATATATTGTAGGGCGCGGTACGGATTGGATGATATCGGCCCAACGAGTTCAGCTCCTCAAATAATTGCCGTTCATAGTTCAATAAAATATTATCTAAATTCTTTGGATTCACATATTCCGGCGAAAATGAGTCCGGCACAAGATTGTTCGCGTTCCAGTGTAACAATTCGTTGTTGGACACGTTACGGGTCGGAATGACCCGTGAATCGTCCCGATTAAAATATAAACTAAAGTCTAAACGCAACAGGCTCAATACGAGGGCCAGTTGCAAGAGATCATTATTATAAAATTTCTTGATGCACAACATTTTTCACAAAGAATGTTTTAAATAATTTAAAAAAAAAAATCACAGACACTGAGCTAAAAACTAAGCACCATATCACATTTCAAAAAAAAAATTCGATAAATTGTTTTGTTTTTTTTTCTGTAACATTGTTAACAAACAACAAAAAAACCAAATTAATTGTTACTTATTCAACATTGTGTTTAGGTTAGGTGTACGTTATGTTTTCAAATGACGTTCTAACATCGAATCACATTCGAACAAAACACTGATTCCGACTAATTTTAGATCACAACGAAATTTTGATGATTCACTGAAAAAAATTCATAACATTCGCAACACTAACGGCGAGTGTCGCACTAAAACAGTGTCATTTCCAATACTGAACACAAAAAAGAAAAAAAAAACACCTAAACACGTCACTTTTTCACCATACATAATAATTTCATACCTTTTTGCACCTTGTTACAAATTTCCAATATACCTAACTAGCCGTCCCTCACAGCAAAATTTGTTACAGCAAGTATTTAAATTTATTTGATTATCTAACCTAATTGTTAATGATAGTTCAAATACACAAGCTAAAATCGGTTGCACGAGTTAGCATCAGGATAAAATTTTAATTACTAGTAGAAATTTAATCAGTTTTTTTTTTGGTTTTGTTGCTAAAGGTAAAAAAGCATTTTCATTATGCGTAATACGTCATCATATTGGTAATTTGAAGTTTGACGTTTATGGTCAGTGGCGGGATATACATAAATTAATAAGTGAAATCGAAAGTAGGTCTCATAACATAGGTACATGAACGCACCAATTTCTTAAATTATAAACTGCGTATTTTAATCATTTAATTGTAGGTAACTAATTAAATAAATAAATACAGTTACGGATTTTGTAAATGATATAATTAACCATGACCAACTGTAGCGTTTAAGTTGAGAGGAACTTGAGGGTATTTTTAAATTTTAGCGAATTTCCAGAATGGAATTCAGCTATTACAGTCACTGTCATGACGCGACTTAAGCCCGGGACTATGGCAGAAATTTGTTTTGAGGTCCCTAGAAACCGAAAATAATCACTATATATATACCATGTAAGTTTTTTGAGAGTTGCCATTTCTATTACAACCACATTTTTATGATAGAAATGGTACTGGAAAAGGTTCTTTTCTTGGATGTAATGGAAATGTAATCAAGAAAAACATTATCGGTTGAAGTAGCCTCAAGTACATATGCATATTTTTACCGCCTAACTGGCAAATTCAAGAAAAATTAAAAAATTAAACTTGGGAAAAAAAAACTTTTTTGCTCATTTATGTTGTTAATTAATGCATAAGATCAGTTTTATCGAAAAATTAATATATAGTCCCATTTAAAAATCTATAAGTTTGTATCATAGCTCGAAAACCATAAGAGCTATAAAGCTCCTGACTATAGCAATCTGTTGCCCCCGTCGATATCTGCAACTCTTATTTGAACAATTTTTCGATTAAATCAACGGTTTGGCTGTAATAAAAATGGCAACTCTCGAAAAACTCACAGAGTATATATATATATATATATATATATATATATATATATATATATATATATATATATATATATATATATGTATATATATATATATATGTATATATATATGTACATATATATATATATATATATATATATATATATATATATATATATATATATATATATATATATGTATATATATATGTACATATATATATATATATATATATATATATATATATATATATATATATATATATATATATATATATATATTTGTCGTCAAAAGATTTGATAAAAATTTAATATGTTGTAAAGTACAAAGTTACAAACCATATTTAATAAGAAATAATTATTCACTACGCCGTTTTTGAAATATAATTTAAAAACATTATTTTACAACGTTTTTACAACGCTCTTCCAACAGTGCTTTTATATTGCTGCAACATAAACGCGCGGAAATTCAAACAAACAAGTGATATACAAATATAATAACTGAAGAATATTAATACATTATTTAATTTTTGATAAAAAAAAATCTTTTCGCTGAGATGAGCAACTACGTTAAGTCAAAATTTCCGCCAACAGTGTTAAACAGTACAACTATTTTTTAACAAAGAACAAATACTAGTGGGCTTAGTGTGTTTCCTTGCAGGATCCCTTTTTGTCCCTTAAGTTCTGACGTATTGCGAATATTAATGTGCGGGAATGAAAACAAGAATTTTAATTAATTTTCCCGCATATTTCTACTGGGGACCATTTTCTCATTTTCAAATTTCTTTTTGAAAATTCAAAAATATTGTTACCTATATCTCTGAAAGTTGCCATCACAATTTAGCCTAAATAATTTTTATTGAGACTTCTTCTCAAGAGCTAGGTATTTATATTTTTTTAAATTTCTTGAATCCACGCGGCCACGGTTGAAAAAGATACAGAGGACAACCTCTTTTTGAAGTTCAATATTTCGTTTAGATAAATTTAGAAATTTAGATAAAAAAGTTAATTAAAAAATAAATTTAAAAAATCACAAAACCCGTCTACATAAAAAAAAACGAATTAAAAATGCAGACACAAGATGAAATAGAAAAAGTAAAGCAGTCGAAGACATCAGATATTTCTGTTCAACCTGTGTGGTCGGATTTTTGATTTTTTAAAATTTTTATTTTTTTAGTTGCATCTTTTTAGTGTTATTTAATTATTTAGACGGAAAATGTCACTCTCAAGATTAAGACAAATCTAATGACACCTCATTTATTAAAAATTTATCCAGCTATTGCTGGATTATTGCTACAAGGGAATAAAAATATCCTACACAGAAAGAAACAAATAATCCTGCCTTTACTGTCACACAATCCGCCCAATAAAGTCCTTTTGACGCGAGAAATCTAAATTAAGACCGCCATAGTTCAGATAATATGTAACATGTGTAACTAATAAAATGTCCTTGTCAGAACAACATACTTATTTCCAGTTTAAAAATTCATTAAAGATCTAACTGCAATAATGGATTTTCCAACATTAACATGGACTCTTATCCTTCAGCAAATCGAAATTTATTTCAATTTTCGTTAAAAACTAAACGTGTAAATTGATAATGTTTTTGGAAAAACTGTTTTCTATTCCGAATTTTGTTCCAAAAACGACGTAAATGCAATTAGATTTTTATTGAAATTATTTTTATATGATTCGTACGTTTGTATGATCGAATAAATATTTCAAGACAATAATTTTCCTCGACCTAAAAAACCTTTTATATATTTTCTTTTTGACCTAATAAATTTTCATAAAAAATTACACCGTACGGTACACATTTTGAGAGAAAAACGACGTAAAAAAAGTGCTCTTTGTTGAAACCTCGTAATAATTTTCGTACATATCTATGTCACAACAATATGTCAACAATAATATGTAAAATTCGCGTCAACAAGTGGGCATCTGGCCGTAAAATGAACGCATAATTTGTATTTGAGCGGTTATTGAAACGAGTAACGAATGTACGCCGTGTACTCAATTTAAATAATATCAAAACAAACAAACAAATTTTGATATACATAGAACACCGGCTGTACATATAAGGACTGAAATTTTTATTTTGTAATAAAGAACAAAATAATACTGGACTTAGAATAACACCTTGCAGGATTCCTTTTGTACCTTGAATTTTGATGTACATATTACCTTGGGTTAATGCAATGTGAATGCTAACCGCATGATATAACTCGCCTGACAGTTTTTTCATTAAAAAAAAACTAATCGTCAAGTGCGTATTGGACACGCATTAAGTAAGGACTTCTCAGTAGCAAAAGTTTCTTTGCAGCTTTCCGGATAAATGTGCTAGAATTTATACTTTTTTTTTTTTCAAATTTTTTGGATTCGTAATAGAAATATTACAGTAAGGAGGGCAAAGAAACCTCACTTTAATGGTCAGTATTTCGTAAATGGGGCTAGTACCTCAAGAAATTAAGAGAAGGCTTTTTTTACTCTTACGAAATTTCATATTAATAGCGTATAGTAAAAATCCGTTTCAGAGTAATATCGAAACTTTCCCAAAAATAAAATTTTATAATTTTAAAAATAAATATTGGCTGAAAAATTGTATAGAGTTCAATATCTCGCAATACTATGAGCAAATCACAACATTAGACGTGTGGTCGTAAGTTTTTTTTTTCATCCAATTTCAATGTGAAGGTCAAGTGAAACTGATTTTTCACTGATGCGAGGGATCGGGAGTGGGGGGGGGGGTCTGTAACGTTCAAAAAGTGAACAAAGATAGTGGGAATCGCCAAGTATTATGCCCCTGAAAATTAATTACTGAATAACATTTTCATTTTATGTTGTTTGAAAAATGAAATTTTCTCTTATATTAGTTAACCTTGAAGTGCTATTTTTACGTTCTGAAAGTTCTTCGTTCCTTTTGACGAGGCCGCGGCTGTGATGAGAAACCGAGATCAATGGCAAACGTGATGTGCCCACATCAATTTCGCTTTTATTTTTACTGAGCGTCGTGTTGAACGACTAAGTCACCTATTCAAATGGGTTGAACAAACTCACGTTTTTAATTAGTTATTTACTTACCAGAAAAGCATCGATCAAAGTCAAAAACAAAGAAAATTCGTTTATTCCATTTAAATAATAAAATCGACAATTTTTTAGGATTTCGTAGTACCACAACGAAATCCCAATGAATGTATGTCATAGGTAGGGTTGCCAACTCTAGCAACGAATATTTCGGGATTTAATGGGAAAAAATTCGGGACGGGACAAGTAAAATTGGGACTTTAAAAAAAAAAAGAACGAACGTTTTTAATCAGCCAGTAGGAAAAATATGTTTTAATAAAATGTTATAAAATATATTTTTATTTTTGTTATTTGTTACTAACAGCTACATATTTAAACCATGATTTTACAAACATTTTTTTTTTTAAACTTATTTTAAGTGAATAAGCAACAGCTAATGGTCATATGCATCCACTGAAAATAATTGTAAGTTATTAGTACGCTAATTAGCATAATTACATAATAAAAATACAATATTGTAAATAAGGTTCAATTACATAATTCTTACAAACCTTTAAACAAAACAATTTCTTGAAGACAATATTACAATAATATTTTATTATTTTATTTTATTAAATTAATAAATTAAAGTAAAAAAAATGTTTTTTTAGAAAAAGCTTTTATTTAAAAATGGACTAAAAACAATAAAAGAACTTTTGAGTGAAGTTTGAAGCAATATGCAACATAATTTATAAAAACTTGAGGCGTTATCATTAATTATTTCTGTTTTAGATATAAGTGTAGCTATCTTACTTTTCAGTAGTTACCAAACTTATTTAAACGCCTCAAGCTTTTATAAAGTATGTTGCATATTGCTTCAAACTTTACTCAAAAGTTCTTTTATTTTTTTTAGCCCATTTTTAAATAAAAGCTTTTTCTTAAAAAACATTTTTTTTACTTTAATTTAGTTCTTACTTTTTAGTCTGATTACAATTAATTTAAAAAAAAAAATAAAGAAGTAATTTTTGTTACCTATATTTTAATCGGTTAAATTACCCTAGTCAAACATAACTATGGAAACAAAAAATTGCAATGTAAAATCAATGGACAATGTTTGACAAATCGAAATGTCAAAAAGTTGCGCAGGACTAAAAATCAACAATATTGGTTTGGGGCGATTTAGGACAAAACTAATTATACAATATTGCATTGTCATCAAGGTTATACACGTATGCAAAATTTGAAACCTCTAGCTCAGTTGGAACCTATCTAAATTTTGATTCCAAGATTTGCTCTAAACCAACATACTAACATAGTAAGTTAAATAAAAGCTTTTAAAAATCAAGTTTTTTAATTTTTAGATTTTTGATTTTTCTTTTTTTTTGTGCTTATCAACTGTATTATTTTTGGAGAAAAACATTTTTCGTAAAGTTGAGCGTCTTTGGCATTGACGTATTTGAGTATTTCATGTACGTCAAATAATTACTCACATTTTTTTGAGGGGTTTTAATGTTAAAGGGATTTTAATGAGTTAATCTGACAACACTGTAGGCCGTATAAGTTTTAAATCAGTAGACAGAGTACACTTTATCCGTAGGTACAGCAAATGTTCTTACTTCTTTAGCCGTCATGACATATAAGCGCGACAATTTGGAAACAACAATAGCGAGACTGGCGGGACTCTAAAAATGTAAGAGAATTGTAGATGTTAAAAATCGGGACAATTAGCGTCCCGCCACTACTGTTGTCGGGACGCGGGACACATAGGCCTAAAATCGGGGCATCCCGATTAAATCGGGACAGTTGGCAACCCTAGTCATAGCATTTGATGATGCACCAGCACTTGACCACTTAAAGGTTAATTTTAACATCAAATAAGAGCGAGAAATTTTTTATCCGGAAAACTGTGAAAAATTCTAGCTACTGTCTACGAAAACCTGACTTAATGCGAGTTTAACACGCACTTGGCGATTTTTTTAATCAGTTAAGGTGGTTGGCGCATTAAAACATTCTAACGATTGTGGAATGTTTTCTGGATATATTATTTTTTGTAATTTAATACAAAAAAATTACAAAACTTGAACAAATTCTGATATACAGTTTGTGAAATGAAAATATTTAAAAATTTTGTTTTACCTGCGACTTCGTCCGTGTGAAAATTGAAATTATGACATCATTCTTTTTCAAAAGCAAAGAAAAAGGATTTCGAAAACAAATATTTCACAGTTAATCAATTTTAATTTGCGACGATAATTAATAAACGTTTTTGGAATTTAATAGTTTCTTAATTTTAAGCGTACACACCACCTTAAAAGCTCTATTAAAAAGAAAACAAAAAAAAGAAAAAAACAGTAAGCCCGAGTCTATGCAATTGAATCGATTTTGATAGAATCAAATGAACTGAACGAATATCGAACGGAGTCTATCAAAGGAATTCACTAATTAAAGTATTTGATTCAGTTAAGGTGAATCGATCACTTGAAATTTTCCAAGTTTAGAATTTGAAATTTTAGTATATTATAGAGAAAGATATGATGCATTCACTGACACTATTTTGAATAATTTCTGACGTGTAGTTTAGAAGAAATAAATTTTCAAAGTTAGAATTTTTTACGTACGAGTAAATGCCAAAGAATGATTAGAGGTGAATCAGTGAGTGGTATGTATTTAAGTAAGTTGTGTCATTGAAAACCAACTTTAAGATTTAAAAAATACTGACAATTATTTTCTTTTATGTTTTTGAACCGTTAAAAAACTATTTTGTTTAATATTGGACGTTTAGTTATTGTAAAAAATAGAAAAAAAACTATAAAAATGTCACTTTATACTAATACACCCATAATTAATTTGTGTACGTGTTAGTTATTATGTGTGCGTACACATCAACTACCAGAATCAAATTGATTACTGTAAAAATTATTAAAATGAGAAGATTGAACAATAATCAAATATTAATACTGTTACTTGTATTATAAAATTTAACTTATTTTTCTACACATAAATTATATTAATTTATAGAGAAAAAAATAGACTTTGTAATTCGTCACAAATTTGTCAGTACTGATCGATTCACCTTAAATCGATTTATTTGTTTTATAAAAATAAACGTCAAGTTTTGGTATAAAAGAATTCAGTTGCTGATACAACAACATAAATGTTTTGTCGTTTACATAACTTTAAATAAAAAGTCGCCAGATAAAATTTTTCGGGAAGTGAAGGCCGAGAATATAATCATTTAGATGGCCATCGGAAAATCAGTCATTTTTTTTATTCTATTCTTTATAAATTACAATTAAAAAAACTTTTTTTTTTTTAAATGTCCAGATTTGAAGTCCTAAAATCCCGGATTTTCAGGTAGCCTAGACTAATCCAACGGACAAACTGAGTTAGAGCGGCAATCACTTCGCACGCATGTTATATGCACAATTCACCGAACTGAAATAGAGTTAACCAAACCCAGAAGTGTGCGTTTGTAAAAATGGTACTCAAGAGCTCAATTTGGACTCTCTAAAACCAATTTTTTTACAAACCATTTACCCTCCTCCTTTCTCAACCGGGCTTGGGACCGGCTACGGCGGAGTTACTACCACGTTTTCGGGAAAATTACGCGGAAAATGTGAAAATTCATTTCCTTTGGAAATTCATAAAATATTTTACAATTTTATTTTTTTGTAATCTAAGTAAATACAAAAATAAACAATGAACAATGAGCAATATCATGTTGATGATAAGATAAGAGTTTTATAAAGAATATATAATAAATTATTACACCAACGTTTTCAATCTTCACAATTAGATAATGTTTTTCTTTTTTTTTTTTTTTGAAAATAATTAAATGAATGCGGTTCGACCAACTGGAGTCAGAGGTTAAATAAACGATAAAAATATTTACTGTTTATCAATAATTAATGTCGATAAACACTTGGAATTGTTTTCAGATATGAAAAATTTATTTTTCGAACGATTTAATTATTATAAATAAATATGTACTTTCAATTTTAACACTTTACAGTCCGAGTACACAGAATCTGTGCAATAGCTAGAATAACCGTAGAGGTCGATCGTGACGTGTGCGATGTTACCGTAAACAGGTGTCGATCAGTAACAGACACGTAAACATATAAAAATATAATTTTAATACTATCATTTGTTTTAGCGAATTTCCAGAATGGAATTCAACTATTATAGCCACTGTCATGACGCGGCCTGAACCCGGGACTATGGCAGAAATTTGTTTTGAGGTCCCTAGAAACCGAAAATAATATTCACTAAAAAATATATATATATATATATATATATATATATATATATATATATATATATATATATATATATATATATATATATATATATATATATATATTGGTATATTCTATTTCAGTACTTATGACTTTTGTGATGGCAACAGATTAATTGTATATTTTGATTATAATATTAATAAACTTAAATTTGAACTTAAAAATTAAGAGTGTAGTCTTGCACTACTACATAAATAGTAGTCGTCTAAGTACGTCCGTTTTCATAATGTACTGGGTGATACGGAAAAAACGGAAGAATATAGGAAAATTTTTTATTAGTTGTAGTTGGCTATGATTCTGTATTTTACATTAATTTTTAATTCTAAACAACTTTTCCCAGTAAAATTTTTGTCAAGTTTCAATAATTAGGGTACTTTACTCTTACGCCAATTTCACATCCTTGAGTCCACCCTGTATACAATAGAGTTTGTTCAAATTTTAATGGGTGCATTTTTAATTTAAGAACATGCACCAACTTTTAGTACGAATAAAATTTTCTGAGAAACTTAGTATAGAAAAAAAGTTTTCCATATGTTGCCACCTTCGTGAATGACACTGTATATTAGTGCATATTATTTATTAAATTAAATATTATTTATTTATTTTAGTGATAAAATTTTTGAACCAAAAAATTGGAAATTCATTGAGTTATTCGCGATCTCCCAAGACTCCAAAAAAAGTCCCCCCACTGCTGCAGTGATAGCGACCTTCACAGTGCCTGAAATCAAAAAAACCAAAAAGCCTATTAAACTAGAAGGTATTGCCCGTGCCATGAACCTCAATCGAAAAAAAATTGAAGTTGAAATTTAACAATATTTAACAAATAAAATATTTTTTTATTCGATCGGAAAACTGGAGGCTCATGGCACGAAGAAACATATATAAAAGAAGCTACAATAAGAATCAAATCGATCGGATGATTTGTCTTCGAGTTATAACTGCAGCAAATTTGAAAAATGTAGTTTTTCTTTACTTTACCTTTTAGTTTTAATCACTGAGAATTTTTACTAAAATTATTTACGATATACTCACTGTAACGGTCATACTAAAACTAGATGAGTCGTTTAAATGTGCCAGGGTCTAGCTTCTCCACAACATGTGACTGGCAGCCACGCCCAGAAACTCCCGAACTATCAACCTTCATCCATTTCTCAATACCACAAAGTTAACAATGAAAATCAGAATCCGCTCTTCGGATGGCTGTAACTCAAAAACTATTTGAGATATGCACTTGAAATTTTAATATGTTATTTTTAAAGGTATCGACTATCGAAACATGTAAAGAAAATTTTCCAATTTTTTTCAAAATGTCACACTAGTGGTCCCCCTTAAGGAACATAATTATGAAGGAAAAAAAATCGATTTTTTTTTTTTTTTGGCGAATCTCCCCTTAATTGAAAATAGTACCTATATATGATTGAATGACAACCACTAGTCAGGAAGCTGAACAATGCAGGGAGTTGGCAGCGGATTTACTGTGCCCAACTTAATTCACTGTATTGTTTGTCTACACGTAATTATACGCTATTTGCTCACAGATCATCACCTCATTTTCTATTACATTTACTAAATTACTACTGATGAACCCTATCTTTCATTACTTGAAAAAACATAACACGAATGTAAATACAGCAATCGCCCGAAGAACACGATTAATTGGTTCTGTGTTCTTTGAAACCGTGTTGTTCCGAGACCACCAAAGATAGGTATTTTCTATTACAAGTGTAAAAATAAAAAAAATGTTAAAAAAATTTCAAAGAAATAACGCAACGAAATTTGAATTACATACTTACATACACATTTGTATGTAATGCGTACTTATTTCGATTAAAATAGAATGGAATTGAGTATTCGTTAGCTCTGAAGTAGATCTATCATAAAAAAATATTGAAAATTTAGATCGTAAATATTTCGTAAACGGTGCATCGTAGCTCAAAAATAATGAAATTTTTAAAGGATTAAGTGAAGCAAGTTGTGGGTATGCCCGACATATTGCGACTGTTAAAACCTACTTTTCGTTATCGAAAATTATCGATTACGAACTACTTATCATAAATTGGTTATAGTTGTTTAATTTAAGCTCTATCAGTCCCTCTGATTTGATCACCAATAGAATATTTTTGAAAAAATTAATTTTCGATACTTTTCGTAAACGTAAACTTTTGATCGTAAATATCTCGTAAACGGTGAGTATTCCGAACATATTGGGACTGTCAAAACCTACTTTTCGTTATCGGAAATTATCGATGTCGAAAATAACGACATTTTTAAAATTTAAAAATGTAAATTTCTACATATTCATTATCATTTCTATTATAAAATTCTCAAAAATTTTTGTAGTTTTTTCTTTTATAATGTCAGATTCAATTTACATGATTGAGGATCGATGTAACTTTATATAAAATATATAATATATTATGTATTTTATTCTTTTTCAGAAGAATTACTTAAAAATCGTGTTGTTTGAAACCGTGTAATTCGAGACCCGTGTTCTTCGAGTACCGTGTTCGTCGGGGGTTACCTGTATCGCGATGATATACTGTTCGATATCTAATCAAAAAAATGTTATAAATTCAAAACATATCAAATGACCGTAATATTAATCCCACAAATTGATAAACAATACTTACATTTTTATCAGCGTTTTGTAAAAACTGCGCGTAACTTCAGGGGATAATTATTGAAACAATGTGATCTATTAAAATTTAATTTGTTTTGCAGTAAAAAAACAAAAAAAAAACAGTCATTATTGTCACTGTTATTAGGTATACTTGAATTCAAGAGTAATTTGCACATAACTAACAGTGGCGGTATTCGAACAAGTGTACAGTGGCACAGGGAAAAATGGCGGAATAACATAGACCAATGACCACTACTAGATAAAAGCGTAAAGGTAGTTTGTAGGCATTTTTCTTGAAGCAGGTAACCGGGTGAAACGGGTGAGATTTAAGGAATATAATATAATGCCAATTTTTGAGCAAACACGACTATACAGCTGAACTGTTTTTTGTGCAGTGGGTAGGGACCGCATAAAAAAAAATCGCACAAAAAAAATATATTCAAAAATATCATAAATAGCTATAAAAAGTATGGTTCGATGCAGATTGTACAAAAAACTGTTTTTGTGCGGTTGGTCGGGACCGCATAAAAAAGTTTCATCTATAAACAAGATAAAGCATTAATTTACACGTAGAAACATTTTATTTCAATTTTATAATATTATGAAAATTTTGAAAAATACATCTTTAACAAAATTAAATGATGCAATAACTTATGTTCTTATGCAATGTATTGAATAAATGTTTAAAAGCCGTTAAAAAGTATTTTTATCAAAGAGAGTTTTATAGTAATTGTTTAAGTTTCTTACTGTGTCTCGTGATTTTGATTCACATTATGTATTTTAATGGCCATTTTTTTACAAACCGCATAAAAAAAATCGCACAAAAAAGGACCGCATAAAAAAGAGTTCAGCTGTAATTATTGCAGGACGCCAGGACATAATTTGTATACGTACGTATTTTGAAAATAAAACGAATACCACTTTCTTTCTTTCAAAATTTTGCAGTTTCTTCTGCAAAAAAGTAAAATTTTATTATCGATATTATATTTTGACAATAATAATTATTTGAAAACGTTACTACGGATACCATTGGTTATTGAATTACCAAAAATTTCAGGTAGTCGCAACAATTGAATTGTAAGTCTACATTGTTTGGAGATAGGAAAGTAATTACTGCCTCATTTAAATACCGACAACTTCGTAAATATTAGGAATTTTAAAATTCTCTTTTGTGGACATACAGCCGACTCTCGTTAATTCGAAACTCGAGGGACTCTTAAAATATTACGAATTATCGAGTGTTTGAAATATCAAATGGTTCAAAATCAATCAAAATGTACTTACAATCTTTTTGTCTCTTTCTCTCTGCAACTTTGAATTGTCGAGTGTTTGACGCTGATGAGTTCGAATTAACGCGTCGTTTTGTTACGTAGCAATGATTTTTTCGTTCGAATTACCAAGTGTATAAAAATGTATTGATTTAGTTCGAAATATAAAGAGATCTTGTAGGGAACTCGTGATAGCTTTGAATTATAGAGAGGTTCGAATTAACGAGAGTCGGCTGTACTATTAAAGATTTAAACTTTACGAATATACAAAAAAATTTTCTAGACTGCCTTAACAAAATCGATTTTCTTGTAGACGGAAAACTGGGCTCTGTTAAGGATTTATCGAAAAGTGTACGATGACGCGACGAGAGGATCAACCCTGGGGCCCGGCACCTAGAAGGAGCCCCGCCCACCCAACCAGCACTTATTTTCTACTTAACACTATGAGGCCCGAGCACTTTCCCGGAAGTAAACTTCCCCGGAAGCCGACAATGTAAACAAGTACATATGATTCCACATATGTGGAATCATAAAATGATTCCACAAAACACTAAATGATTCAACATGTATGTGTTATGCAGGTCAAAAGATGAGTACATAAACAAATACATACATATGTGGATACAATTTTATTGTAAATAAAAGATGAAGTATAGATATTTTGATGATAAAACATATTATGTATATTTGTATGTACAATAAATGAAATTTTTATTAAAATAATATAAAATCTTTTTTATAAATATTTTTAAGTGTATTGTTTATTATTCTAAATATTGATCGCGGTCGGCCTCTGAGGATGTTTTGTTTGGTTTCGGATGCCAAAGCCATGGGACTGAAAGTGTTAATTTTCAGTGTCTCTCCACGGCCCTGATTTTCCGCCCAAAATATCCGTCAACAAAAGTTACAAAAGCAAACACTGTTTTCGAAGACAGTAACAGACATTTTAACGACTAAAAAACCTTTTACAGAAACGCCACTGATTAATTATTTAACAATATGTGATTATAAAATTTAATAATAAAATGATTCGTTTTGTTATTATTATAAAAATTTATAATAATCAACTCTGACCGCGAAATTACTCATCTTATATATTAATTTGATAATTAAGTACAGTATGCGTTATCAATTTACAGCCTCAGTGTTTTTCAACCTGTGGGTCGCGACCCCCTGGGGGGTCGCGAAGCCTTTTTAAGAGGGTCGCAGTTACTTTAAAAATAAAACCACTCTAGTTCAATATATAATATCTAATAAAGAGAAGGTTAATTAACCCCAGAATCATACGTTGGTCTACGAGAAACGTTAATCATACATCAGCGTCAATTTGACGAATGGACTTTTTACGGAGAGTTTTAGAGTTTATTTGCAAAAAATATTTTTTTTACATAACAATACTACAAAAGCGAACAATATATTTAAAAAAATTGCATTTGGAAAAGTTTTTTAATATAAATATTTATTGATTTTTTTTAATCTTTTTATGAAAGCATATTTTCATTATAAAAATTAAAAAATTGATAAATATATCAATTGTATCATAAGACATGTCTTTCAAATAATTAACTTATGAACTACTATGAGTCGTTGAAGATGTGTGACTTTACAGAATGTGAAATTTCTCGGTCACAAATATTCCCGTAGATATGTAGTTATTTTCTCATTAGGCACATTTGTAAATTTTCTAAAATTTGTTAGTATTTTTTTGAATAAGATCTCAAAAAATAATAAAATTAAAATATTTTCCACAAAATAAATTGTTAATCTTTCATTAAGTCACTTGAAACGCATTCTTTGGTTTTCGATTCAATATATTAAAACTTCAGTATTATATCGTCTCTATAAGTCAAACAGGTGTAATCATCTTTCACATTATCATTATTATTGAATAAATTAATTATAACATCCATATCTTTAATAAATTTTAGAAAAATTAGGAAAACTGTTAATATGTAAAGTACATCTTTAAAAAAAAAAACACGTTAATCATACATAATCAATTTCAAAATTGCGGCTTATTTTCAATAACAGTAAATCCGAATTTTAAATAATGGTCGTCATATAGACACTTTTTCTTTGGTTTTGTTTTATTACTCACCTTGAAACTTGAAGTTGACGATTGTGCATGTTTCCAGAAACTTATCCATTTTCAATAATTAAAATGAGAACAGAATTTTGAATATTAAGCAATATAAGACAGTGAGCAACTACTAAACAAGCAACTAGGAAATTCAATAAATTTGAACACTAACGCGAGTTCAGAATTTAAAGATTTCAAATGGATTACGCTCGGAAGTGTTAAGCGGCGCCAACCGTTGCGCGTGCGCGTATCACTTTTTTAGGCCACGCGCACGTTCAGAAGCTACTATAAGTCGTCAACTTCGATGTCTTGTATTTAATCGATATCTAACTATAAAAATAATCAATAATGATGAACGGATTCGATATTTATAACACCAAAAAATAAAAGTTAGTAATAGCCGGGGGGAAGGGGGTCGCGAAGTATTTTTCGATACTAAGGGGGTCGCGCCATGAAAAAGTTTGAAAAACACTGATTTACATTATCGATTTGATCGAAATTTATTGAGTTGAAAAAATTTGCACGAATTTTTTTTTTTTTTTTGAGTCAATTTCTGGTCAATAGTATTTCACATAAACTCTGTAATATAATCGGTAATTGAAACAATCAAGCCGTTGACAAATCCCGAAGCATCGTTTTTATTAAATTTAAAAAGGGTACACTGTCTGATACACATCGTGTGATCCAAAAGTAACTAGACGAATACGTTAAAACGTTGAAAAAAAGAATTATAGGCTGTTTTGCAATAGCTAAACGATATGTAAATTCTCTGATAGGATAGAAATATTTTCAACTTATTGTTTTATTTTTTTTTTATTAGTAATTTCCCGTTAAAGAATTTATTATTAATTAATAATAATTATAATTAACTGACAATAATATAAATAAAATTATTTTATAAACAATTATATTTCATAGAACAGAACACGAACGATGAAAATGTAACTATTATATACAATATTGAGAATTTAACGTAATTGCTCTGAAATAGTCAGGTACAAAAGCATACCTCAGCAAAAAAATTTTTCTTTTATCAAAAATTAAATAATGTATTAATATTTTCCAGTTATTATATTTGTATACCACTTGTTTTTTTTTTGGAATTTCCGCGCGCTTATGATGTAGCAATTTAAAAGAATTGTTGAAAAAGCGTTGTAAAAACGTTATAAAATGATGTTTTTAAATTATATTTCAATAACGGCGTGGTTAATAATTTTTATTTTTTATTAAATATGGTATGCAACTTTGTATATTTTATAACATATTAAATTTTTATAAAATTCCTTTGGCATGTTTTCATTTTATTCAAAAAAAAGAGCCATAAGAGCCCGTGTTAAAATTACAAAACTTTGAAATCGTTTTTCTCAAAATTGTGATGGTCAATGTTTTTTTTCGGTAAGAGCTCGTATTATTGGTATTGGATTAAATAAATATCTAGAGAAGTTTCGTTAAAATCCTTTGAAAAAATCGTTTTATCGACCAACTACCTTAATAATAACAATTTAATTAGTAAAAACAAAAAATATATTTTGTAAACAAATAAAGACAATCAATTGTCTTTTTCTTAATAATATTTATATAAAAATTTACGAGTTTTTCAAAGTAAATACGTTAATAATTAATGTAAGTAATTGTAAAAAAACAATCCCAATTTGAACGCTATGTTTTTTTCATATATATTTCAATACCAATAATACGAGCCCTTACCGAAAAACAATTGACCACCCCAATTTTGAGAAAAACGTATTCAAAGTTTTGTAATTTTAACACGAGTTCTTGAAAGGAACCTGAAAGGTTCTTCAAAAGGAATTTGAAAAACCATATTTAATAAGAATTAAAAATTATTCACCCGTTTTATAATTTATAAACATGATTTTACAACGCTTTTTTAACAATGCTTTTATATTGCTGCAACATAAGCGCGCGGAAATTCAAAAGAAAACAAGTGGTATATAAATATAATAACTGAAGAATATTAATACATTATTTAATTTTGAGAAAAGAAAAAATTTTTTTGAGATATACTTTTGTACCTGACTATCTCAAAGCAACTACGTTAAGCCTTAATATAGTTGCTTATATTGTAGCAATATAAAAGCATTGTTGAAAAAGCGTTGTAAAATGATGTTTATAAATTATATTTCAAATGTAGTAGTGAATAATTTTTATTTTTAGCGAATTTCCAGAATGGAATTCAGCTATTACAGCCACTGTCATGACGCGACTTGAGCCCGGGACTATGACAGAAATTTGTTTTGAGGCCCCTAGAAACCGAAAATATTCACTAATATATATATATATATATATATATATATATATATATATATATATATATATATATATATATATATATATAGCGCGATAACTCTTGAACGAAATGTCTTACGTTTATGAAATTTGGTGAAAATATTGTAGGTCCGAAGCCGTGGGACGAGTTCGTTAACCAGACACGTCCGATGCCCGGAACATGGTTTTTCCGGCAATTTTCGTGAAAAAAAAATAGTTTTTTGTCAAAATTTCCCCTTAGTCAAAAACTTTTTGTGAAGAGGAGAAAAAATCACATAAAAAAGGTTTTTAAACTATTATATTACGACAACTAGTTTCCAAGAAAAACTAACGTTTATAAACGGAAATTTGCTATGTTATGCAGGATATGCATTTTCATTCTCGAATCCCTACACAAAAAAATCACAAAATATGTTAACAAATTTACGAATCGTGTATAATCTGCAAGAAAAAATCGTCATATATCACACACAGTACATAAAGAGATATGAAATTATTATAAAAGACATACTGATTACGTATTACGGATCTGTGATGAGTACTTTATGCGACAAATCGCTCGCAACAATTACTGAATTTTGTGTAATCGTGTCTGTTAACAATGTGCTGTGACCGCCCGAATCATAAACGCCGGATCGATATCGATCAATTCATACTGTGATTAAGTGTTGTGATTTGAAATAATATTTTTTTTTAATGACTTTCTGTGTGATTTTTTGTTGTTGTTATTATTGTGTGAAAAATGAGTAAGATTTTTATAAATATCGTTGTAACCGTTAAATGTGTAAACGAATCGAGTCTTCCAATTAGACGTGGGGCGTTAATTGATCGTGTAAATGTGTTCCACTATTTGCACACAATCAATTATTCCTGTTTAAGGGGAATCCCATGAAACAAATTACCTATGTGTAGCAAATTTTTTTCAAAAAAAAAGTACTTAATAATAGTTTTTTGTAAAGAATGTTAAGAAAGAAAACAAATACATATATTCATTTGACAAAAGCAGTATTCCAATTAAACTTGATTAAAATCAATTAACAAATAAGAAATATTATTACAGTGAAAGCTCCGAATAATTCCATTCCAAATAGTACGGTTCAACTGCGCCTCAGTAGAAATCGTGCCATATCGATTACGTCAGTGGCGTACCGTGCCTTGGAGGGACGCTGTATCAAAATTAGTTGCGGGGCCCAAATGAAGGGTAAAGATTTCTCACAAAAGAAACAAAAATGCTTGTTTAAATTATCGCTTCCTCCTAGAATTTGAGCTAGCCAAACAATTCAAATTAAATATACATTTGTCTTGCCTTTTTTCGGCAAATTGATTTATTAAATCATCTATAGCTGGAGACGGTTTCAGTTTTCCGGAAAATTTCTGCCTCTATAGACAACAGTGACAAGTCTGATAGCCGTTCCGGCCCCATCGAAGTCCTTAGATAATTTTTTATCAGTTTTAATTTTGAAAAACTTCTTTCAACTGTTGTGGTTGTAACTGGAAGGGTCAAGAATAGAAAGCATGCTGTTATTACCTACGGAAAACTGGATGTAAGGCTATTGAATTTTATCAGCAATAATTCCGTGAGTCCTTAATGGAATGAATTTTTTGAATTTCAGATTTTAAGCATGTTTTCAGAGCAATTAACCCGGGAAAACATACGTTAGGGGCCTCTGTAGCTCGGGGGCCCCGTACCATTGATACGGCTGATACGGCGGTAGCTACGCCCTTGGTCCTACATAACAGCGAGTTCCCAATTACGAAAATTAATTTTTCGCGAAAACACGCAGTGATTTTCCCGGGTTTTGCCACGGTGTTGTAAAAAAACTAATTTGTTTAAAGTTTCGGGGCATTGAACGTGTCTGGCTGAAGAACTCGTCTCTCCACGGGTTTGAGATTTTCAATCTTTTCACCCAAATTTTGTAAAACGTAGGATGTTTCGTCGAAGAGTTATCGTACAGACGCATATGTATGTAAATTTTAGTGAATGTCATTTTAGGCTTTTAGGAATTTCAAAACCAAGTTTCGGATTCAAATCTTACCATCGCAGTGATTGTAATAACTGAATTTTCTATTCGAAAATTTGCTAAAATTAAATATTTCGTTTAACTATTTGTGTATCAAACCGATTAGAACTTTATATTACCGAATTTCCAGAATGGAATTCAGCTATTACAGCCACTGTCACGACGCAACTTGAGCTCGGGACTATGGCAGAAATTTGTTTTAAAATCCCTAGAAACCGAAAATTATATTCACTAAAATTTATATATATATATATATATATATATATATATATATATATATATATATATATATATGTATATATATATATGTGTGTGTGTGTGTGTGTTCGCACGATAACTCTCGAACGAAATGTCTTAGGTCTACGAAATTTGGTCGAAATCCCAAACCATTGGACAAGTCCGACAACCGAAACATAGTTTTTGTTCGTGAAAAAAATTAGTTTTTTGCCAAAATTTCCACTTATTCGAAAGTTTTTCCGACATTTTTTTACACCATTCGAAAGAAGAAGAAAAATTACATAAATAAGGTTTTTAAAACATTCTATTTATTACTCATATTCTGGTTTCCGAGAAAAACGAATTTTTATAAACGTAAATTCGCTATGTTATGCAGGATGCTGCGACAGGGATATAATTTACATTACAGTTTCCGCCTACTTCTTACTCAAATCGGTTTTTGTATTTTTTTTTTGTGATTGTTTTTATACATTTCTTAAATAATAATTTTGTATTTATGCTTTGAATGAAAATCTTCGCTACACGTATGAAATCTCAAATACAAAAAACCTCAGTTAAATTTATTCCCCTACTGAACAAATTTGTGATTATTCAGAGCTTGCACTGTACTTCAAAACTAACACTGGTTCATAATACAATGTACTAAAAATAGTTCATTATCTGACGTGGGTCAACGGAGACCTAAATATTTAGCGACCCAAACATTTAACGGTTAAAGGCCATCAACAGGACTCACAGAAGCCGAAATGTGTATCAGAGTCCTAAAGTGCGTTTTTGTTTTTCAGCTGAGATTCACGCAATTTTGATTTTTGCGTGCGTGTCATTAGTTTGTGGAAGCGATTATTTGGTGAATTCGTTGCCGCTCAAAGATCCCGGATTACCGGGCGATAAGCCCCAATTAAAGCGATGCACGTACTCAAAAGTGCACGGAATGTATGGGGCCGATTGTTCGATTCGCGATTTACACGAGCTTCCACGAAATTTACGGAATAATATTCAGGTAAATTAAATTCGAAATAATTTATTTTGAAAAAACCACCATTTTTGATTTAGTTTAAGTGGTGACATCTATTCTTTAACCCTAGAATTATACGTACTCGTCAAAATGACGAACGAACTTCCCTAACTGCTCCAATACTACAACTTGTCGTTGCTTGCTTGCTGTGAAACTTCTATTATCTAATTTATTTGTTATTATAACACAGCAAATGTATAAATTTTGTTTATAGTTGCTGTCGTTTTGTTTGTATTGAAATAGTGTGCATCAAAAGGACGACGATGTATGATTAACCGATGTTTTTTTTAAAGAGTTTGTACTTTACATATAAGAGTTTTCCTAATTTTTCTAAAATTTATTAAAGATATGGATGTTATGATTAATTTATTCAATGATAATGATAATATGAAAGGTGATTACAGCTGTTTGACTTATAGAGACGACATAACACTGAAGTTTTAATATATTGAATCGAAAACCAAAGAATGCGTTTCAAGTGACTTAATAAAAGATTAACAATTTATTTTGTGGAAAATAATTTAATTTTATTATTTTTCTGAGATCTTATTCGAAAAATTACTAAAAAATTTTAGAAAATTTACAAATGTGCCTAATGGGGAAATAACGGGGAAAGTCACACATGTCCACCGACTCATAATAGTTCATAAATTAATTATTTGAAAGTCATGTCTTATGATACAATTGATGTATTTATCTATGTTTTAATTTTTATAATGCAAATATGCTTTGATAAAAAGATTAAAAAAATTAATAAATATTTATATTAAAAAATTTTTCCAAATCCAGTTTTTTTAAATATTTTGTTCGCTTTTGTAGTATTGTTATGTAAAAAAGTGTTTTTTGCAAATAAACTCTAAAACTCTCCGTAAAAATTCCATTCGTCAAAATGACGCCGATGTACGATTACCGTTTCTCGTAGACCAACGTATGATTCTAGGGCTAAAATATACTTTATGGCGGCGGGAGGAATACAGCGGGGGGAGGTTAGCGTGATTTATTTAATGACGTCACAAAGTTTAGGAAACATTCCAGTACCTTAAAAATCGACTAATAGAATAATCGACTAATCGACTAAATATTTAATCAATTTCATGAATAGGGCAGCCAGTATAACTCCTCCAAAAACGAGGTTTTCTTTTAAATTTAACTACTGATTTAATTAGTCGTTTAAAAAAACATTAATCATTTTAATCATTTAGTCGAAGGTAAAATAATCGACTAAAGAATGACTACGAAAAATAATACAAAAAAAAATATTAAATTAGTCGTTTAAAAAAAATTAATCATTTTAGTCAATTAATCGAAGGTAAAATAGTCGACTAAAATATGACTAACGGTAAACAGAATTAGCCGACTAAACCCATTAATCGATTAATCGTCCGACATCACTATACTCTAAAGCGTCAACCATCTTTTAAATACAAATAATTTTTCAATAGCACCATATTACAAAAATCACAAAAAATTTTCAACAAATTACATATTATCGGTGTTATCGCACAATTGTGTGACATGTTTCGACCGATACACAATCATTATCAAACAAAATATTCGTATTATACGTTCGCTTAATGTTTCCCATCGATTTTATTAATAGTACATATAATTATGGAAATTAAAAAAAAAATTGTGTTATTGTTCACGATGTCCATGTAAATAGATGTGCAAATTATATGTTTGACAACTGCTGATTCTGATGTCGTGCAAGGTCTATCCTTCATTACGATCATTGTATAATATAAGGTGTAATTATCTAATGGCAGTTAAAAAAAAATTAAAAACAGTAATAATCAACTGACCAGTCAAAATTAATAATATTTAATAATTATAAAAACTGAACGGTTTCCGTTAAAGACCGAAATCGATTAAAAAAAAATGTCCTGTTTGCGGTACAAGTCATAGCATTTCTTAACAATTTCTGTATTTGTTGGTTCAAAAAAGGTCGAAATTTATACTCGAAAATTGTATTTTCGGCCTATTAAAAAAAAAAACGTTAAGGTGGTATTCTAATTTAGAAATTTGAAACAGTCGAATTTTTTTTTTGCTTACTCGTAAAGCTTAAACCTTGAAGAATATGTTCCTAAAAAGAAATTTTGAAGTTCCCAATATTTACGAACTCAAAGATATTTAAATGTTTTAATCTTCTAGTCGGATGATTAATCGATTACTCGATTTAGTCGACTAATTTTGCTTAAATTTAATCATTTTTGGTTGACTATTTTATTTTCGATTAAATGACTAAAATGATTAAATTTGTTTTAAATGACTAAAACGACTAATTTAATAATTTTTCTGTATTATTTAATATAAGATTCCAAAAAATTAAAATTAAAAAATTATTTGTTTATATGATTTTTCACTTTTCTGTGATTAACACATTGTAATATCTCAAATACCTTTTAAAAAAAAAAAAAAATATATATATATATATATATATATATATATATATATATATATATATATATATATATATATATATATATATATATATATATATATTAAAAGTCAATAATTAAATTCAAAAGAAAACATTGTTGTGAAAGAATTAACTAGATTTCCTTATTCATGAATTTGACTAAAAACTTAGTCGATTAGTCGACCATTCTATACTCGATATTTTCGACTAATAACTAATTTTGCCTGAAAAACAACTTTAGTCGATTAACCGACTAACTACTCCTCGGCTCGACATCACTAGTTTCTACATAGGCAAACTTATTCAAGAATTCAACTAAAAATTCAGTCGATTAATCGACTACTGTACGCTCGATATTTTCGACTGGTGACTAATTTTGTCTGGAAAACAATTTTAGTCGATTAATCGACTAACAACTGTTCGGCTCGACATTAGTGATGTCAGATGATTAATTGATTAATCGGTTTAGTCGACTAATTTTATTTTCATTTAGTCATTGTTTAATCGACTATTTTATCCTTGACTAAATGGCTAAAATGATTAATTTTTTTTTTAATGACTAAAAACGACTAATTTAACAATTTTTCTCTAATATTTATTGGACTTTCAAAAATCAAAACTAAAAAATTATCTATTTGTATGATTTTTCACTTTTCTATGATTAACACATTGTGATATCTCAAATGTTTTGTTTTCTTAAAAGAAAAGATATTAAGAATCAATAATTAAATTCAGAAGAAAATGTAATATTTGAAGGAGTTACGTAACACGTAGGTTACTCTACTCATGAATTCGACTAAAAATTTAGTCGATAAGTCGACTATTTTATGCTCGATATTTTCGACTAATGACTAATTTTGTCTGGAAAACAATTTTAGTCGATTAATCGATTAACAACTGTTCGGCTCGACATCACTGATAGACTTACTGTTGTTGCGGTTGTCTAAAATTTTACTCAAAAATTTTAAACACATTTTTCTCGAAACTACATTTTTCGACCTGGTCAACTTAAAATCTCTATTGAACCTTCATCTTCACATTGAACCTATCGAAACTCTTCAAATCTTAGAAAATTTGAAACTATTTTTTTTTTTTTTTTTAAGAAAGTAACAAAATGGATACCTACTAAATTTTTTTTTATTTAGTCTGAAAAAACGACTGAAATTCACGTCTCTAGACTAAAATACCGCCCTTAATTGATCACCATGATCACGCCTAGGCATACACCACTACCTAAACCAGAAACACATCCAACGAAGTAAATTAAATAAAAAAATTTTTAATAGTTTAAAGGAAATATATGCCAAAAAAATTGCTCTTAATTATGTAATTAGCAAACAGATGTATAAAAACCAACTTCACAAGCGACTTAATCATTAAAGACGTTGTATGGTGATTATTAATTTGACCTTAACTACACTTAATGACCACAATCATCTGAGTATCATTCAATAATAACATCTGCAGTGTTATGTCAATTGCCAACTTTCATTTACAGATTTTGGACGCATCGTACAATCGAATTCGCACCCTGGACACGTTGCCGTTGTACCCGAAAATTCGATATTTATATTTAAGCGAAAATTTCATCAGTGACATCGAACCGGGCACCATCGATAAACTAGAAAATCTCGAAGTGTTAGATTTATCGGTGAATGGGATACACTACATTCCTGGATTCGTGTTTGATATAAGCACGCTGCGGCGCCTGTATCTATCAAATAATTCGTTCAGGTATGTTTTTATGATTTCGTAGTGACATCTTCGGAGGCATAGATGTAAATTTGTAGATGTAAATTAATGGGAGATTCTCATCTGGTGACCTAAAAATATGTAACATGTTCTTCTAGATTTTTTTTTTATCAGAAAATAATACCGATAGAAACTTGTTTGGTTTGTAGTTTCCCTAAAAATTATCTAAAATAAAAATTCGAGTCATTTGTCTGTCGATTTGTACCGCGTGATCTGCCATATTTAAAGTAACAACTGCTCTTGCGTAGAAACATTAATTGTCCTATAACGTGCTAATTTTTTATTATTTCGCTAGTAACATAATTTACACATACTTAGCTTTCAGAAAAACGAAATTTCATTAGAATCTCGCCTTATTTTCTCCGCATTAGAAACGTGAGGATGGAAATTCGTTTACGTACGAAAGGTTTCTACGCCCCGGTTTAACTTTCCAACTGTGGTCCGAAAAAATCTAAAAAAATTATAAATTGTAGCAATTTTTCTAAAGCTACACTTCCACGAGCAATTACACTTGCATAAAAGTAATGTTTTTAGGGGGCGTGGCCAAGTTTTTATAACAGTATACCTGCAAGACCTGTTATGGGTCATACACAATCAATGAAATAAGGAATAAGAAATAAGAAGTATGCCATCTAGTGACGTTGAATGGAACTTTAACGTAACTGCCCATAGGTATATGCATTTAGGTATTTTTGTACATCAAAATTCATGAAAAAATAACGTTCGTGATGACTTTTTTTGTCACTAAAGTTAAAAAAATCAGGAATTTTGACGTACAAAAATATCTACATATTTATATCTATGAGCAGTTACGTTAAAGTTCCACTCAACGTCACTAGATGGCATACTTCTTATTCCCTATTTTTTATTCCTTATTTCATTGATTGTGTAGACACCCTTACGTGTAAACCATGTAAAAGTACACTTGCATGAAAGTAGGTACGCGCCAAAACATATATTTTTTAAAATTTGATTTTTTAATTCAATAATAAAAGTATCACATCAAAAAAAAAAATGTCTTGCTTTAGTACTGCTAACTATATCAAACTCAAAAAAAAAGAAAAATTCTCGGGAAAAAGACACTTTTGGGTAAAAGAAACTTTATAAATATATTTTTAATATAGAAGATACTTTATTAACAGAAACATTAAACACATCAGATTTTAAAAATTCTCAATATCAGTTTCCGATCCCAATCCGTTTCGATCCTTTTTTTTCCACAAAAAATTTTCTCCAGAATGATACAATCTGTTTTTTGATTTGCTCTGGGGTTCAATTCATTTCTTGTGCAGTTTTCTTATAAATATTTTCTTTTATAATTTCAGTACTTTTTATTTCAAACGTTTCATAAATCTTCATTTTTTTCATATAAATTCATTAATTTTATTGTTTTGATATTATTAAACAGTTTACTTGACAGACAGTTCCTCACCTTGTTCAGTTTTCGCCATTTTTAATTTAAGTGGGTGTCACTTTTAACAGAAAAAGTAGAAATATTTTTACTTATGCAAGTAAATTTGTATAACACTATACTTGCATGCAAATGATGCTTACACGAGCAAGTAGCCCTAATTTTTACTTGAAAGTATATTTGCATGCAAGTCTTGCATAACATCTCATAAACTTAACTAATTAAAAAAAAAATTATTTATAGGCATAACTTTTTGGAGGATGTCGAACGTCCGATTAAAGCGCCACTGGAATACATCAACGTGGCGTACTCGCATATTCATCAAATGCCATCGTTTGGAATTATGCCCGATCTTCAACACCTAAATTTATCGGGGAATCCCCTGAATCGAATCACCGTTGACGATATTACGCCACTGTGTCGACTGCGTTTACTCGATGTGACCGATACTGGGCCGAATAATATAAACGATTGTGAATGTTTGAAACTGCAAGCGTACTTGTCGAATCAGAATATCACCGTAATTCCGGATATTCGATCGATTTGCAACTATAGCCAATTCGGTAAGAGTTACAGTTCAAAAACCGTAAACACACCTAACTTTACCATGATTTTCGATTCAAATTTGAATAAAATGAAAACGGAATTAATTTAGTTATATTAAGGGTGTCTACACAATCAATGAAATAAGGAATAAGAAATAAGGAATAAGAAGTATGCCATCTAGGACGTTGAATGGAACTTGAATGAAATAAGAAATAAGGAGTATGCCATCTAGTGACGTTGAATGAAACTTTAACTTAACTGCTCATAGGTAAATGTATGTAGGTATTTTTGTACATCAGAATTCATGAAAAAGTAACGTTCGTGATGACTTTTTTGTCACTAAGTTTGTCGTGATGACTTTTTTTGTCACTTTTTTGTCATTAAAGTTCCATTCAACATCACTAGATGGCATACTTCTTATTCCTTATTTCATTGATTGTGTAGACAGCATTATTGCGCACCAAAAAACTTGAAAAAAAAATAAATTGCCACTCATACGCCACCTGGACTGCTATTCTTGAAACATATTGTGTTTGTTATAGTATTAGTATCATGTACATGTTATTTTGAAAAGAAAGAGAAACAATATTGTACAATATTGGTCTATTTCCAAAATAGTACCGTAGACTGGGATGAATAGGGACGAATTCAGACTTTACACCGTATTTTTTTGTATTTGTTTTATGAGTACCTAATCTTTAATATATTAAAAATTTACACGAGGATGGTTACTTGATCACAGTATCCAAAAAATTTTAAAAATATCGGTGGATTTTGAAAAAATAACAAAAATCGTATATAATTTCTTCTCTATGAAAAACTGAGATCAAGAGACGATAAAAGGGTGAATGGGGACAACCCGTAGAGCCGACCAAAATTGAAATTCTAATATAAAATAATTTCGAATTTTTTGTATTTATACATTCAAAAAAGAAATAATACTTGATGATTTTCTGTAGAAATAAACGTAGAATCTAAAATAAAATTTATAAAATATAGAAATGTTATGCTGAATGTGTTTATAAAAATATCGAATGACTTGATAACCTTGAAAGTGCTATCTTCTATGTTCCAATACATGCTTCATCCGTCCCTAATCACCCCACATTCGTCCCTTTATATTTTTACATAACGTTCCTATTAACCTATACAGTGTCCCTATTCACACCTTTTCCGTCCCATTAACTTTTAATTTAGCCAAAATCTAAAGTCATTATTTTCTCTTAAAAAAATAAAAACAACTAAACGTCTGCAGTCTTCTTTTTCCAGATATGTTCCAAAATAATTAAATTTTCGATTAAACAACAATTTATTCATAGGAGCCCCGAAATAAATAATTTTTAGATAAAGTTTTGAGGAACAAGGAATAGCACTATTTGAAGACGTCAATCTAAACTCAATTTTTAATATTTTTTATTCAACCTCAAGCTTAGTCACTACTGTTACCCGAGAGAATAATGATTATACTATAATTTAAGTAAAATATATGTTCGCATTTACATTTAGTATTTTTTAAAAATTAAGTTCATGTATAACATTTTTCGTTTCGTCCCTTTTCACCCGCCTGTCCCGATTCATCCCGGCTCTACGGTAACACAGCACACCACATTTCAAGAATCGCACTCCTGACCTTACTGTATGCAATTAATTGGCGTAACATATTCTTTAGGTGTAATTGGGAAGTGTCCCGAATCGTATATAAACGACACCGATTTAACGCTGCACCATGAATGCCTGAGTCGTGTTCGGGTCCGTGAGAAGGAGCAACAGGCCAAAACCACATGGATTGCGGTCGTAATTAGTATTACAACATTCCTATTAGTATTCATCGCCATCTTGTACGTCATTCATATGCGAAACGCGCGAAATATGAAATTGGAAGAGATGAATCATACGCCCACGTCCGAATTGAATTGTGCTTTAGTCAAAGAATAAACTGAAAAATTAATCAAATAATTTTTTTTTTATTTATTTTACTACGCCACTGGTTTACCCGTTTAGTGGTCAGTGACAGTGTGACAAGTTGTATATGGAGAGTAGTGTGGAGGACTGCACGTTTTAAATCAAATTGTAAAATTGATGCAGCTCCAAAAAAATAATAATATATTTTTAATAATTGTTTTTATTGCTGAAAGAATTTATTGTAATTTGTATTTTTTATTTAATAAAAATGTAAAGTTATTTAAAAATAAAAAATATTTAAAATGAGAATTCAAATTTAATCTATTAATCTGGACCGTGTTCGATTCGTGATATAAAAAATTTTCGCGCATGTGCACTATTAAACCGCGCAAACAAAAATTCAAATTATTTGACGTTTACTACCATATTTGGAAACTTGTAGACGTTATCAATTTTTGCTAATATGTTTGCGCGGTTTAGTAATGCATGTGCGCAAATGCATTGGAATTTTTTATACCAAAAATCGAACACGAGGCTGGAAAAAAAATTAGGGGAAACTGTCGAGAAACGATTTAAAAATTTACACGTAAAAGGGATAAAAACACACAATTATTTTCTTTTTTCAAAAATTTTTTTATCCATAAAATATTTTTATTTTTTATTTAACCAGTTGGTCTCTTGATTTACCTAAAATAGCGGTAGATATTCGACCAAGTACATTTTGCAATGAAGACAGAAAATATGTGATGACAGAGTAGAATGTAAATAAAAAACGTACGTACCTTCTCACCTTCTGTTTTTTAGCCACAAGGAATCGAATCCGAATCTTCTGTTCTTAAAAAAATGAATAGGTTTAATTTTTTTGATTTCTTGATTATTTTAAAAGTCTTTATTTAAATCCAAAAACAGTGGTTTTTACAATAAATTGTGAATACTGCAACAGAAATAGAAAAAATATTTTATTTTGTAAATTTTTCTACTTTTTTTTTTTTAAATAAGAAATTTATAAAAATTAAAATCCAAAACTGATAACAATTCTCTTTTTATTTTGAATGTATTAATAAAATTATTTACATAATTAAGATCCATTTATATAAAATAGTCAATATATATATATTTTTATTCCAATAAAATAATCTATATTTCATTTTCAGTTTAAAATCAGGCCAATAAACTATACGATATCCAGATATCAAAATAAAGCCTTCAAACTAGAGTATATTATAACATAAATTGATCCTAAATCACAAAAAGAAAATTAAAATCGACAATAGAAATCCGATTAAAAACGATTAAACTGTTTCATTCACAACACATGCATCAGAAGTGAAACTCCCTTTATTGAAACGAAAACATAATGAGAAAAATGAAAGGAAGTTTCACTTGGCCCAAAAAAATGATAAAATTCAACATAATTACAGTCTTCGAGTTTTATCCAAATTGATAAATACCTCTTTGTCATTTTAATTAATCTAATTCAATTGTCAAATGATATTAAAACGATTAAAAGTTGCAAACGAATAATAGGCGAGCTGACAAAGTGCGCTATGACAACTCCTATCATATATTCAGTGATGATAATTATCCATAATTCGGTTGATATTCAACTCACCTATTTTGTTAACTAGAAAAATAGAAGGAAGTTTCACTTATTTAAAATTGCAAAAAAAAAAAAATTATAATTACAATTTTCGAGTTAATCCGAATTGATGAAATTTTATTTTTATGACTGTACAACAATTTGTCGTATTAATTAATTTAATTGTCATAGAATTTCAAAGTCAAAAAATAAACTTTTCCTAATAAAAGTCTAAACATGATTAAAGCGAATTCGAATATTTCTTATAAAAATACACTTTTTTATGTATAAAATTCTCAATTACAACTAATTTCAGTTTTTCCGTTTTATATAAATGGTACTTAAAATTTTCACTGTTTTCATTTATACATCTTATGATTATATTGCAATGATTATGCGTAAAATTAAAAAATAATTCAACTGGGTTCCATTTTTACGATTCAACTACAAATTCGAATAACGGATTTTTAACATCCCTATTTACAAAAAACAATTCAGTTATAATCCACATTTTCGTTTTAAAAACAAAATTTCAAAATGGCACATTATTTAAAAAAAAAAAATTAATTGTTGCAATATGTTAGATTAATGGCACGATACTATATGGGTTAATACGAATATCACACAAGACCCAGACTGACCAAAGTATGAACTTAAATGCGAAGGAATGTGCTACAAAAAAAGTCCAAGAGTTAAAAATTTTATTTAGAAGTCGACACAAAGAGTCTACAAGGATCTGTCTTTGGTCCTGTCGAAATGTTGATCATGAAATAGTCAAAAAATATTGTTGCCGTGGGAGTTCCTCAAGGGAATGTGTTGGGACCGTTTCTATTCTTAATATAGGTAACGTTCATATGTAATTACGGCTACAAGGGGCTAGTCTACTATATAACTGAAATTGCATTTAAATAAAAAATTCCCCTATCACAGCATCCTTCGTAACATCGCAAATTTCCTAGTTTTTCTCGGAAAACGCTCAATCTGGAATAATGATTCAAAAATCTGTTGCATGTGATTTTTTCCGCTCTTTTTGACGGTGTAAAAAAATTGAAAGGTAAAAAAAGAATTATTTGACGAAAAAGGTCCAAAATATCCGGTTCTGGGGATTGAACTTCCAAGATGTATAAATTTTAGTGAATGTTATTTTCAAGTTCTATGGATCTCAAAATGAATTTTTACCACTGCCTCGGGGCTCAAGTCTCACCTATTGGATTAGCTGAATTTGGAAACAGTTGTAAGACTTCGTTGAAAATTTGTCATTTTACTGTCGGCTTCAAAAAACTCTTGGACTAGTACGATAATATATGTAAAAGGGAATAAAAATGATACAACAACGCAATTTAAAATGACAAAATATGGATTATACCCGATGATTTTTGTTAATGGTGTATAATCGCGAATAAGAAATAAAACGAAGCTCGAAATAACACGTACTTAATAATTAAAGTCAAAATTAATCATTTTGTTTCTGTTTTCATAATTAATAATTATTTTTAACAAATATCTATAATAAATTTACTAATAATTTTTACTTATTAATTAATATAATAAAATTTTTTTTATTTATTTTTAAATATACATAATCGGAAAATTTTCTTTTATGTAACAAAGAAATCATTTCGTCCAGAAAATGATTTCGAAAAAAGATTACAAAGGCATTTTAAAATTTCGATTTGATCGAATTTAAGTATTCTTTCATTTTTTTTTCATTGTAAATAATTTTTTTTTATTTGGCTTCGATTGCCAGCCAAAACGAAATTGCCACGTTCAATCAAAACACAAAATCTGAATCCACTTGACCACTGTGCGCACGCACGACTGTCTTCACACATGCGCAACATGCATGCGCGCGTCGCACTGTCAATGTCAAAATCGTAATTGACACATTATTTTGGCAAATCAGTCAGTCAATTTTTTTTAATTGAGTAAAACTGCAGAAATAACGATTAAATATACTTGAGTCTCTACGGTAAGTTAGCTAGACGATGCACTAGCGTTAACACCCTGTGCCGATGACGTGTTAGTACTATAATGATCGGTAGTGCTAGTTGGATTGTCGGCCGAGGACAGGCCGGACACGTTTGTGCACTGATTCAGTGACGAGACAGAAACGGTGACGGTAGGCGGAGCCGATTGTGGTGACGGACTCATTAGTCCGGCGCTCAACGGTGTCAGCGAGTTACTGTTTTGAGCCATCAATTTTTGTCGTACCTCACGTATTTTTAATTGAAGACTGGCTTTATTCGGAAACAGATCAGCATGCGCACTCTATTTGAAAAAGATTAAGGCGTGAATAAATTGCTGGACTCATCGACATAGACAAGATTAAAAATTTGAGAGTCAGAATAAGAGACACGGAAATGTCAAAAATATTAAACCAATTCTGACAAAGAGTTTGTGAGATAACAATTTTTGAGAATTATCTTTTTAAGGGAAGGTTTACTTGAGATGTGATAAAAAAAAATCGTTTTTTTTTTTGCCGAAATTGATAGCAAATTATGTATAGAATATGTTCCCAAAGTGATTTTGCTGAAAATAATTTTAAAAAAAAAATTTTTGCACATTACCCGAATCCAGCTTTCTATAAAACAAAATTCAAAAAACGTAGTTCACGCAGTAATGAGTATTAAATATAAAATTTTTAAAATACGTTTCTTTATATATATTTTATAATATCTCGGAACTACATTTTTGGAACTGGCGGACACGATAACTCAAAAACTATTCGATGGATCCTTTTTTTAAATTTTTTATTTTAAAGATAATTCAATTCTTCGGCACCTCTACCTAAGTTCGATACACTTTCAATATTTTTTTTTATTTTTAAGTTTAAAGAGCGAAAAATAAGATAAAAATCGTAATCAAAAGTTCAAACATCCACCATTTTTTTTTCTTTCAGCAATTTATTGATATTATAGGTAGAGGTGCCGGTACTGTTCATATCTTTTATAAATCTTTTTTGTTTTTGGATTTCGGTGGTTTATTACCGGCGCTAGGATGTTCGCCAACAAGGCATTGGATTTTCGGATCGTCACACTGCAGTATCTATAAAATGGACAATTTTTTATATTTTTCCTAGAAAATTTTTTTTTTGTATAGTTTAATACTTAATAAATATGTGTACAATATTTGAAATTGATATTTACTTCCGTTCTTGAGAAAAAAATTCTAGAAAAATACATAATTTTTAAGGACTCTCGAGTAAACCTCCCCTTAATACGCAGTTACTCAGGGGAATCCCCAAAATGTACCAAAAAACCAACACTTCGAGTCCGAGTACAACAACTCTAGGGACCGATTGCGATCAGCGATCATACATGTGTGCGATATTACCACAAACAGGTATTGACTAGTACCAGAGCTGTAAAACAAACGATTACTCACTCCAACCGATAAGTACACTTTTTGACCGTAATAAAAATGGCGACTCTCAAATTTTTCACCCTGTATAATGCACCCGGTAAAGCGGTACCTGAAAATTTGATGTAGCCTGAGTGGTTGGAAAAAAACAGCCCTGTTCCTGGAACAGTTGCATAACTGCTTGCCTCCGTTGCTCCAGAAGCCGTCTGTGCCCTTTATCGCTGGCGGATTCGTTCATGCGAACGTTGCCGGAATTATTGACACCGGCTGTACACGGCGTTTTTGGCGTACACGGCGAGCTTGTTTCGACACCGGCGCCATCACTGGCTGTTTCTAGGCCCCAACAAACACCGTCATTTAGTTTCAACGTATTCGGAATTTGACTTTTTACAACGTTACCTCTAAATGCCGCCTCGATACTGAAATCCGGACCAAAGAATGTGTTGCCGATCAATTTCGTGCCGGTGGATTTTGGCGTTCGATCGGAATTGCGATCGTGTTCCTCCTCCTCTTGATTTGGCGGACGATGTTGAATCATATGGACCACTTGCGTATTTCCGGGGGTTGTCTGTTGCTTTTTCCGGTAGTTCTGCACGAAGACGCGCGGACTCGACGGTACAGATATTGCACTAGGTGATTGACACTCTTCAGGTTTAAATTCCGGTAACGACGAGAACTTCTTCTCGAAGTTCACTTGTTCTAACACTCTAAAAGGACGGTACATAATAGTTTGGGATAAAAAAAAATACCGTAAAATGGAACTTATAAGAATACGGGGGTTGCTGGGAATAAGTTATTATTTAATAGGCGGTTGTATTTGAGTTTTTCATAAATTACAATCACTAATTGCAAGTGTAAGAGGATGGATACACACGTTAGCTATGTTAGTATACAGGGTGTAAAATAAATAACTCGCGTCCTTTTGAGGGGTGATTCATAGCACTCTATAGACAGTAAAACCACAGAAATTTTTTCGAAATTAACAATTTTTGAGAAAATCGCAAATTGACTGGCTACATGATGTTTGAAAATTTTTCTAAGTACGGCCCTGACTAAATTATGCATAAATACCACAGAATATTACAGAACGAACGGTAGTATATCTATACCACTAAAACCAGTGTAACGACAAAGGATAGAAAATAACCCCCCACTATGTTATATATGTGCACGCGGAGTTGTGTGTGGTAGTGCGATAGATGGTTGTGTGTATGGGTGTCTTGCATACGCATATACATAATATGTATGTGGTACGTACATGTACGTATACCACGTATACCGTGTCAACACAACGGCAACAATATGACAACAATTGAAACACACCCATTGGTAGCTACTAAGTGAATGATAACATAGTTCTGTAAAATGCACATACTTGCCCATAAGTAATTACAGAAAAGAGATAGTTGTATTCCTTCCAGTGTTCCATGATAAATAAATATCTTCTTACTATCAAAGGATACTTTTTTAAGAAACCGAAAATTTGTCTTACAAACATGAGATGGTCAGAGGCGGATTAAAAAAAAATTTTAAGGACCCTTTTTTGACCCATATTTAGTATCAAATTTTTTTCTGTTAAATCAAAGTTTTGGTTCAAATTTATTGGCAAATATTAATTACATGGGTGAGATCTACCCACTGTTTTCGTAGCGAGATTTATACACTTTACACCCTATATAAGTAGCTAGCAGTGAATGTGCTAATGACTATATAAACCGAAACGTGTCACAAATATACAAACGTACTTATCCATTCCATCTTCGATATTTTTCTTGAAGAAACTCTTCTTCATTGACGGTGAGATCAAAGCTGATTCGTCTGAATTTGCTGTGGTCGGTGTATTTACAAGATTTGGGTCAATGTTGCCCGATATTGAAATGACACTATCGTTCGAAACACTTGTACAAACTGACACGGCTAAAAACAAAACAAAAACAAAAAAAAAAAAAAACGATAAATTTCGACTATGAAAATCCACAAAAAATTTTTTTACGAACCCATTGATTGGCGACGTTGCAGTGGGGCCTTGCCAAGCTGTGCTGGAGTAGGCGCCAGTACAAATGTGGTCTGTTCCATTTCCGTTTGTTCCTGTTGAAGCCGTTTCGCTAGCGATTGATCGTCACCGGACGAATCAACGGTTGTCGATTCGGCTTTTATGATTTTTGGTTTTGAGTCCAACGGTTGTTGAAGTTGTTGCTTGTTAAGATCGTCCGAGGTGGGGTCCAAACGTATCACAAGACCTTCAAAAATCATAAATACACTGGTGATTCGATTGAAAGAAAGAAAAATGCATATGTATTGGTCACACAGATATATAAAAAAAAAAAAAAAAAAAAAAAAAACAGGAATTTTTTGTGTAAACAAATCATTATATATGTATACAGGGTGGAATTTTGATAACTCTTATGGGTCATACACAATCAATGAAATAAGGAATAAGAAATAAGAAATAAGGAATAAGAAGTATGCCATCTAGTGACGTTGAATGGAACTTTAACGTAGCTGCCCATAGGTATAAGTATTTAGGTATTTTTGTACATCAAAATTCATGAAAAAATAACGTTCGTGATGACTTTTTTTATGAAGATTAGACAAGGAGTCGAAACTCAGTGTATTCAAAAAAATGTTCAAATCAAAGATGGCACTCGTGTTCGTACGATACGAAAGCGGTACAGTACTTATTCTCAAACCAGCTTCTATATTATCTTTGTTAGCTTTTGAATAGAATCTTCTGGAATCTTTTTCAATTTTCAACTCAGTTATAAAGTGGATTTTTCAATTGTTTTTAAAATAAACTTAACAATTTTTATTTTGCGTCGCGTCATTTATATTGTATATTACATAATTCGCTGACGTCACTATGTAAAATCGGAGTCAGTACCATTGGATATTCGCCGTATAAAGTAATTTAAACTATAAGAGTTTATTTCATACATATGTAATTTCTATGTATTTCCTTATTATTAAATATCATCAACCGACATTAGTGATTCTCAAATGGAAACAGTCACTTCCCCAGTCCCGGCGTGTTTCTATTTGAGAATAAGTACTGTAGTTACATTCTGTTTTATCCGTTTTATGTTACTATATTCGCTATATTCACATCAGTATTTTGAGATTATTAACGTCACGAGTGGTAAAAAAAAGAAAGCCCTTATATTTACCATTTTCCTGACCAATTTTGAATTCCTCTCAAATGAGTTAGATCTCCATCTTATAATACTCCATTACTTTTTTTGTCACTAAAGTGAAAAAAAACACGAATTTTGACGCACAAAAGTATCTACATATTTATATCTATGAGCAGTTACGTTAAAGTTCCACTCAACGTCACTAGATGGCATACTTCTTATTCCTTGTTTCATTGATTGTGTAGAGACCCTTATACGTTTGGTGGATTTCGATAAAATATAGCTATGTTGTTTCCAACAAATTCACTAAAAGGTGTAAGAGTTATCAAAATTCCACCCTGTATACATACATAATGATTTGTTTACTCAAAAATTTCCTAATGTTTCTTTTAAATTTTTTTTTAAATATATATCTGTGTGACCAATATATATATATATATATATATATATATATATATATGCATTTTTCTTTCTCTCAATCGGATTAGCAGTGTATTTCACTACTAAACTACTTCTGTTCGCCTAATACCACTTTCCGGATACGTACCCATATTGCAATGAAGTTTTGGCGTTGTGTATGTGCTGAGTGTGTCCTGTTGCGAAGTTGGAACGCCCTGTTGTTCAGCTTCACTTGTGGATACGTTTGCTTGTGGAAGTTTTTCGCCGTTTGCAGTTTTGGCGCTCTGTGTAGTGAACACAACACACTGGGGCGTGTTCTGGTTCTGATGCTGATTCACGATCACCGATTGAGTCGCTGCTGGCACCGTTGTTTGACTGCAGTTTGTGGTGATTTGATTGTTTTCCGATTTTCGAACTGATATTTCTAATTGGGGCAAAACGTTAACAATTGAGTCGTTACGAAATTCGAGTTTCGTCTAGTAAATTAACTTCCAAAGTAAAGTAACATTCAATATTAAATTTAAAAGTAAACTGATCGATTTACCAAACAGTAGTTTGTTTTTACGTAACTAGATGACAGTACCGGTTTGACAGGTATGAATTTGAACATAACCCAACATGTACAGACCGTACAGAGCTGTCAACTCCTGAATAAAATCTACTTGATAAATTTACTTAGTAAGTCTTTTACAACTTCCTATTTTTAAGGGATTATACGCATGTATTTTTGGGGGAGTGAAGGGGGCCGAACATTGTTTTTTTATTGTATTCTTTGATTAAATCATATCAAGAATACTCCCACAAAATTTCATAAAAATCGAAACATTATTTCGAAAATTATGTGCATTTAAAGAACTCGAACATAATTTCCCGCTAGTTGTCGCTACTGTATACGGCTAAGTGTACCCGCGATTGGCCTTAAGAGTGATGATGCTATCTGGTTTATAAGAAAATAATACTTAAAACTTTTTCTCGAAAACACATTTCCTTAAAAACTACACTTCTATTCATCAAAAAAACTATTGTATCGACTGCTTTAAAAGTGCTAATCAAGTGAGGATGCGTGCAGACACGCTTAATTTTGACAGAAAAGCAGAATTCATTAGCGTTTCGTAGTGATACCCACAAACCGCTAACAAACAAAAAATACGCTGCCAATGGGGTGTAGTACATAGCTTCCTCGTATAAAATAATAGCAAAAATATTTTAGAAACTAACCCTCAAATTACTTTAAAAATTTGAGCGAAGTGGCACTAGCAGTAAATAAGATATTGACATTTAATGGGATTTCATGGTAGCGCCGTGGATACTATTACTCCGAATGCAATCAAATTTGTAGGGGACCATCTAGGAACCAGACCGCATAATTTCTGATGATTTCATAAAAGAAGAATTGAATAATTCAGAAGTTATGCCACTTGGTGCAATTTAGTATATTAATGGAATGAGATGGTGGCGGCGTAGCTACCGTTACTCTGATTTCGATTAAATTCATAGGCGACCATCTAGGAAGCAAACTGCATAATTTCTGAAAATTTCATTAAAAACAATCGAATAGTTCAGAAGTTACGGCACTTGGTGCAAACTGGCGACACACAGACGGACAGACACAAAACCAAAATTGTTCAGGAAGTTCTAAAACGTAAAATGTGTGTAAAAAATTTTATTTTGGAGGGAAAAAATTTTTTATTTTTTAAAAGTGATCACAACGCTTTCACTACTTTAGTAGCCTCGGAAGCAATAGTGAAATTTTAATATTTTTAATCGATACAGGTGCATGCAACTCCTTCCTTAATACGAATTTTCCACAAAGAGAATTTCTCAAATATTAAACATATAAATACCTGATACGGGTATTTGGAAACTGTTGTAGACATTTTGAAACTGTGAATCGTGCATAATATATTGAACCGTGTGAGCGGCGTTCGAATTGTCCGACGAATCCTGTTGTTGTGACGTGGGAACATGCGTACTGACGACCGAAGCAACCGATTGTTGCGTGTTGTTGTCCTGTTGAGTGCTGGCGCTGGTGGTGGCCGCGATTTGCGTTTGCTGCTGCTGCTGCTGTGACGATCCTGCGCTCAACATTAAGTTCGTGTAAGTGGCATTCTCGGGGATGCAGATTGTCGCGGACGATGCTTGCATGGTGGGGCTCAAGAATGTGAATGTTAGCGGCTTAGTAGAAGATTTAGCGTATGATATTGACGTGGTGACTGGATTGGAGACGGAGGATATTGTTGCGAGGGAAATATGTGGTTGATGTTTGAACACGGTTATTTGTGAGATTTTTGTGTTTGCGTTGTTAGTAGCGGTTCCCACGTTGGACGAGTTAGCGAGCCAATAACTGTGGTCGGTGGTTTTGTTATGTTTTGGGAGAGCGGATTCAACAACCGACTTACCACATTTCTGGTCGACCGGCGGTTCGCTGGTTTTAATGGTGGTTTTCGGTGAGACGGGCATCGTTTTGAATGCGCCACCAGTTGGTTGGAACCCGAGCACACCCATCGGATTAACCGGTGAATTGTACGGGTACGAGAGTACGCTCATCGGGGAATTATCGGTGCCGGAACCGGTTTGGAATTTGATATTACTCTCGGTGGAGGCGATACGTAGTTTTATCGGTTTCGGTCGGCAAGTTATTTCGCCCGGTTTCGTCGAGATTGGACTAAATCGTTGTTGTGGGAACGTTTTTGTCTCGTTGACGATTGAATTCATATCGCTCTGTGATTCCGAATCGGAATCGGTCACTTTCTCTTTACACTCTAAATCGATTTCTAACGGGACTTCTTCACAAATCACCATTTGATCGTCATCGGAAACATCGTCAACGGTTTCAATAACCTCCGTGTCGGTGGACATATTATTGTCTTCGGATTTCATGGCAATGTTCTCGGGATTCTTTGGGTCATTGAAAGCGCGTGGTGTTGTCGGGACATCGAGAGGCGTGTGTGGACTCTGGACCACTTCGCCACCGGTTAAATCACTTCCATCGGGTACAGAACCCAATTTACTGCGTCCGGAACCGGTAGACGATTTTCGACGATCTTTACTGCACCACTTCCATTCGGGGTGCGCTTTGAAGTGTGCTTCTTTAACCTTAAAAGATACTTCGTATAAATACCAAAAAAACTAAAACCCTGTACAAACATTAGTATTTACCTCTGATGCCAATTCGTGATACTGTTGTTTCTCATCCGGACCCAGGGCGTACCACCACTCTCCCAGAATTTTCGAGACGGTTCGATTATCCTGATTCGGGTGTCGCTGGTGGACTAGAGCGCGATGTCGTTTCGAGAATATCATAAACGCATTCATCGGCCTTCGAATACGTTCCTTCGTCTACAAAGAGATAAAAATTGCTTTTACGGTAAATCGAATTAATTACCTCAAGGTAAAATTCACCTTTGTGAGTAAAGTCTGTTGTTCCTTCTTATTTTGGAAGTCGCTGAAACTTTGACTTCGTCGTTTGTTCACGTTGTTCGTGACGATCTGTTCCGCCGAAGTGGATTCCGGTTCGAACACATCGTCATCCTCGTCGCCGCCGATTGTTTCGCCGATTTGAAACTCATTGTCGATTTCGAATGAGTCGCCGGTACTGTGTTTGGCTTCTTTTGACGTTTGAGATGTGTCCGATGAAGCGTTATTGTAATTTTGAATGTCGTTTGTTGGCGACGCTGACTTTAAACGTGACGTCTGTACCGGAGACGAAGCTAAAATTGGAACGATCGATTTCCACGAGTAAATGGAAACGGCTGGTGGTTGTTGTCCGGTGTTATTCACGACTGAAACATAAAAATTGGGTTAAGCCATTCCGGGGATTCCCCATAATACACTCTTCCTACCTGGATTTTCATTTTTTTCAGCTACCGGTTCTTGTTTGATCTGAAACGGTTGTTCGGCATTGTTTGCGTTATTGGCTGCCGGCAGTACGGGCACTAATTGTGCCGGGTGTACGATGACCGGTTGAAATAAACTGGTCGGCGGTACAATAGTGGCGCCACTGACACGCGTGACTTTTTGCGGATGTACAACAGTCGGAGCGTACGTGACAGTTGTCACCTGTTTTTGTTCCTGTGTCAATTGGATGGTTGACGTTTCCACTTGTGAATTTGTGAGTTCGCTGTTATCAACTTCCAATTTTTGATGAATATTGATTATCTGGAAAAAGATATTTTGGTTACCGGGTTGAATTAAGGCGGGAGGAGTTATATGGGAAGTAAATATCGCAGGTTTAGTTGTAATAACGCGACCCAACTTTAAATTTTGATAATATTTAATTCGAATAATTCGTTTTAAGGGTTCAAAAAAAGGGTATTTTTACTACAGGTTTCAGAGGTTCAAAAAAAGGGTATTTTTACTATTTTTTTTTTTTTAAATATATACAATCATATATTTTATTTAAACAATTCAGCATATCAAAAATACATATTTAAACAGTATTTTGTGAAATTTTTATTTAAAAATTCCGAAAACTCAGCCGTTGGTACCTCATCTCCCTTGACGTCTCAAAAAAAAAAATGCTTTTGCCGTGGACAGCATAACTCATTATTGGTTCATTTAAAATCAAAAAACCAAAAATACTTCGTTAGTACATGGATAAATCTTGTTATTGAACGAAGGAAAAAAAAATTAAAATTTGAATTTCTGTCAGACGTGTCAGCCAGACACGTCGAATGCCCAGAAGTAGGTTTTCTGGCCATTTTTTATCGTTCGATCCTATCATTAGACAGTTCGATTTTTACATCGTTGAAAAGACAAAAAAAAAATGAAGAAAATATTCTTATAATTTTCTTTCTATCTTAAGTATTTTTCGAAAAAATTGTAATTTTTCACATCTGTATTAATTTTCTCTCTTTGTTAGTCTAATAAGTAATTTATATTTATGTCTCAATTCTTTACAAAATATAAAAATATTCCATTTTTTTTTTTTAAAGAATTTTGTGAGAACAAGTGAAATCTATCCACATTTATATGTATTATAATAAAGTTTTGTTTCTCATTTATTGCATTATAATTAGCATAGTTCTGTCTCAAGTTGAAAAATGAAAATTAAGTAGATTTTCTAAGCTTATGTAATGAAGATATTTTTTTTTTTTATTAAATTTTAAATAAACAAGAAATTGAAATTTATGTTATGATATAATATTATTAAATATGAATAAATTTTATTTATAAAATTAAAAACACATTTTTTGGTAAAATTTTCACCACGTATTGGCTCGAAAAAATTAGTTGTAATAAAAAAAAATCCTTCGTTCAATGACTAGATAATGTTATTTCAAAGATGTGTGCAAAATTTGAACAAAATCGCTTCATAACTTTTCGAGAAATCATGTCCACCGACTTAAAAAATTGAGTTTTGTGATAAACGCGTTTAAAGTTTACTGCGCTGCACTGACGTGGCCTGATCGGCGGAACTTCCGAAGGGTCTATCTCTTAGAATTTTACTCGGATCGACTTGAAATTTTAGGAGAATATTTTAAACATATTGTACTATTTAATAAGACAAAAAAATCGATTTTTTGAAATTTTCAAACCCACCTAACCCCTTAAACTAATTAAAAATGATTTTCAATTCTTTTTTTTTGGGGGGTTCCGAAGAAACATTTCGGAGTCCTAATGGTTTTGTGATTTCTGCCATTTTCAGTGCGTCAAACACGCAATTAGCGAGTTTACATTAAACAACAATGGCGCCCATTGTATTACAACTTGACCTGCGATTGCTGCTAGGGACATACTTCATTTGGCTTCGTTGAGATCTGATCTGGAAATTTTCGTATCAGGTTCGAGTGTGTCTGTGCAAGAGTTTGATTGACCGGTTTTTGAGTGATGTAACCCTGATTGACCATGATCGTGTGACATTTGTCATTGTCTGACGGTGATTCGCTTTTGATGATCATCAGTTTTTTCTCGGTGTGTTGCACCAATCCGGGGGAAGACATAACACAATACACGGTGCCGGAAACGTCCGAATGCGCGTTAATCGCTTTGGTGATCGGCAACAGCGTTACTTGATTCGGGTACGGATGATGAATTTGTCCGTTGACCGGCGTATTTGTTTCGACAGTGATCGTGTTTACTGTATTCGAATTGATGATGCCACTGTTAACGTTATTATTGCCACTACTGTTTGTGTTTGAAACGTTATCGATAATGATATTATCAATGTTTGAATTGTTTTGTGCCACGACTGTCTCTTGTAATGTGGCAAGCGTGCGTGGAGAATGTACCGGCTGTTGTTTTTGTGGCATTGCTGATGTGACAACGCTGGCGAACGTATTGCTTGACATTGGCGCGTATTTTGGCATATTTTGATTTTCAGACTAATGGGAAAAACGCATATGGTTAAACACTGTCAAAAATTCGGTTATAAATTTTTTGGGGCCGGTTACTTACATGTGATGATTGTATCTGGCACTGGGAAGTCCGTAATTGTCCGGGATTCGGCGAAATTCGGATTACACTTGTAGCAACGCTAGACGGTGACTGAATTGAATTGTTGGCCATATTGGTAGGCCTCACTAATTCAGGCCTAAAAACACATAAAATTATTAAACAAATTTATATTTTGGTGTCAGAAGTGGGATCGAAGATACAATTCTAGAACATTTATTATACGAGACTAATTTAACGAAAAGTTCTAGAATATTCTATTCGCGAACCAGTAAAAATACCGAAAAAGTGACTTCACCCTTGGATTTAACCACTTTTTTGACGACCAATCCAACGGTGAAGTCGGTTCTGGAATTGTGTCTTCGGCAATCTCGAAATATTCCGAAATATAAATACCGAATAACGGGTGACTGATATGCTGTGACCATAAAGTGTCCCGGGGGAATTGGTGAAGGCCGTTTCCATTTTGCAATATTTGACGGCGATGAACTTGTTGGATTATGTCTTTGTAAACTGTTATCGCCGCCAGTTATGCCGCCAGCAGGACTGGTGATTGGCATGAAAACGTTCGACCGTGGATCAACAGTGATCGGTGACTGTACAATCAACGGCGACGATCCTTGACCTGTTGGCGATGAGAAGGCGGGTGTTGCAGATCGAGAACTTCCAAGAGATACAAGCATATTGGCAGCTTCCGTTTCTTCGAGATCAAACCGACCGGTTATACGTCTGTCCGTATAATTTGGAGAAGTTTCCGAGTCACGGGACGTTTCCTCACCGTCCGCCGTACTATGTCCCGTCTTACTACTACTCCGGCTAGAAGGACCAAAAATAATTTTAGAGAGAATTATCGCCAAAAACAGACCAATAATGAGGGAAAGTAAGCGAACCTTGCAAAACCGCTGACACCGCTTCGTAACGAGGATCCCTTCAAACTTAAATGACGCGAACAGTAGCCACGCCTCTGAGATTCCTTTGTGCAGCCGTCCTTCGAGCAGAGACGACGCCACTGTTTCCCGTTGAACTTTTTACGTATACCAGAAGGTGTTTGCACCACATCACCCTTTTTGTATTTGTGTGGTGTGGCCGCTTGAGATCTAGGCGTAGCTGGTTGAGATCGTGGAGTGATACTGCGCTGTTCGAGTAACGACGACGTTGAACCTCGACTCTGCATACTGCTCCGTTTACTGCTCCCGGATAATTTCGGCCCGTCCGCGTCCGATGGGAATAGAATGTCTTCGCGACGTAGATCATCGTCACTGTCGAACTCCTCGCAAATGGTACGGCGTAGTTCATCGGTGCTACCATTCGAATGTGGCGTGTAAATGGACTGGTGCGAGACGGGAGTGTTAAGTGGCGATGTTGCCGTACTTCGATAATACTCGTTTGGAGTTCGTGACGCTTGTAACGTGGGAATCACATGATGTAACTGCAGTGGAGTTCCGCTTGCGGTCAATAGATTACTATTACCTACGATTTAATTGAAGATAAGTTTACACTGTGGAAAATTTATAATTAATAATTATGTAAACGATTCACTTTGTCTAATTTTCACTTAAAAAATATATGCGAGCCATCTATCGGCTGTATTCAGTACTACAAAGCAAATTATAACTTCGCGGTTGTGCCATCTATACGACCGTTTAAATTCGATACTAGCGACATTTGTTTTCGGTATCAGAACTACAATGGAACGTATTAAGTGAAGATTTCGTAGTTTAGTCTTTCACAATTCTCGGGATAAAATGTTTCTTACTTTGTTAATAATACGATTATCTGAACCTTTTACTTTCTGTATGAATTTTAAAAAAATCAATAATAGTTTCTAAAAGACGATACTGTTTATTAAAAGGTCCGACACCGATTATTTGCAAAAAAACACCGAATTAAAATTATTTTGACTAAGTTTTTCGAAAATTCAAAAAGTTATTTACGGTTGAAAAAATGGTCCCCAATATGTAAATTGAATTTTGCATCAAGGTATGTTTCAATATTGGAAAAATAAAAATCATGACAAGAAATACTGAAAAATTTTTCATTTTTCGTAACTCCACCCTAAAATAAAATTAAGGTTCTTTTAACCACTTTTCATTTTTGAGCCTCGTTTGAAACTTCAAAATTTATATGTTTCCTACTATAACAATTATGGACAAGTTAAACTATTATTTTTAGATAAATTATAATTCCGTCATTCTGAAGGTTGTGAAAAAGTCGAGTCACTAAAGTACCCTGACTTAATACGTGTCCAACACGCACTTAGTAGATTTTGTGACATGTTTTGATCAATATGATCATTATCAAACAATAATATGTCTGATACTCAAAAACATGATACATTTTTTTAAAACACGCCATTCATTCCGTCAACTAAAAGTACTTTTTTGGGAAAATAATAAACTGAATAAGGTAGTTTAAAAAACTATTTTAAGTAATTTTAAACGAAATACGCTGCCAATGTGCCAATCAGATGGAAATATATTATATATAATTCTTAGATATGTATATTCTTTGTTATGTTATAGTCTATTTGATATGACACTTTTGTAAACTTTTTGTAAAAAGTCAAATACAAATAAACATTTATTATTATTATTATTATTAATGGGGTGTGGCACACAGCTTCCTCGTATTCGTAAAAGCACCCTGGTAATTTAATGCCCAATATATCTTTCTATAATTTAATATAGATAACTATATAAATTAATGAAAATAAATAAACAAAACGATTCATAAAAAATTGAGCGAAGTGGGACTAGCAGTAAATAAGATATTGACATTTAATGGGATTTCATGGTAGCGCCGTGGATACTATTACTCCGAATACAATGAAATTTGTAGGGGACCATCTACGAATCAGACCGCATAATTTCTGACAATTTCATAAACAAGAATTGAATAGTTCAGAAGTTATGCCACTTGGTGCAATTTAGTATATTAATGGAATGACATGGTAGCGGCGTAGCTACCGTTACTCCGATTTCGATTAAATTCATAGGGGACCATCTACGAACCAAACTGTATAATTTCGGAAAATTTCATTAAAAACAATCGAATAGTTCAGAAGTTATGCCACTTGGTGCAAACTGGCGACATACAAACGGACGGACAAGAAGCTCTAAAATGTAAAATGTGGGTAAAAAATTTTATTTTGGTGGGAAAAAATTTATTATTTTTCAAAAGTGATGCTTCCGCTACTTTAGTAATCCTCGGGAACAAAATTCGATAAAATGATTCAAGTTTACATAATTATTACCTGCGGTACTGTTTTGATTCACAATTGTACCGTATGGCGACACTTCCGCGTGTCCAATTGGCGTCCTCTGCCCCCCGTTTACTGACACCAACGCACCACCACCACCACCGCCCCCACCATTCATATGATCCAAATCTTTCAGTTCGTCCCACCACGGTGGTAGAAGCAATCGTAAATCGGCACGTTTCACCGTCACACTAGCACTACTATTTGAACTATTGTCTTTTATTTTCACTACAAATTTTGTTGGACAGTTCAGTATCTGTTCCACAACACCCTCCACAAAAATGTTGGACGTGCTGTCGGTGTTTCGCACGCACACCAGCGTATTTTGGTGTATATGATCCAACGACGGGCTCGCGTCACTAATAATGTCATATTTACCGGTGCCAAAAACGTCCAAATACTGTTGCTGTTGTCGTTCGCAACAATCGAATTCGACCCAAACTTCGCCGGCGTTGCCCGCGCTACGAATCACGCCCGGCAAATACACGTCGTTATATTTGGCGAGGACGCGATGATCACGCCACTCGTTCAAATCGATCGACGGCAACGGGTCGGTGGATCGCGAGTATTTGGCAATGTGATTCGTGTGCATGTAGGACGACGCGTCATCCAACGGTTCCGGCGACGATTGAATATCGCGGGGCTGTTTGGACGCGGCGAGGCCCATACGCGAGTAATCCACGGCCGCGGCCTGTACCGGTTGTCGTAGCACGCTCTGATGATTGATTTGGATCGATGGATTCTGAATGATCACCACCTGCGATTTATTGATCTCGCGATCGGCCGTTTCGTCGACGATTTGCGTCGTGGCGATTTGTATGTCGTGCGGCTGTTGTTGCGACGCGATTGTTGTAATTGTGGATATTGGCGGTTCGTCCAACTGTGACGGGTCGAATTTCCGTTTTTTTGGAAGTTTTCGCACCATAGTATTCGCGTCACTTTGCATTTTGTTGGTGGTTTTTGTTTTTTTTTTGGAAATAATTCTACTATCACTTGTGTTTTGACTATTTACTTTGTTTGTTCGGTAACCAATTTAGAAAATTGTCATACGTCCGGCAATTTTGTTGACCATCGAATGGTTGTCGGGTGACCGCGATGGCCGAATCCTCTAGTGCCACTTGTACGACTCACTGACGTTTTGGTATTGGACAGCAGCGGAACACTGGTACAACACAGTACACCCTCCATTGCCACACAATTGGCACCAAGAATCAATTATTTACACAACACAATCAACATATTTGCTGTGGCATCTAAAAAGAAAATTTTTTTTTGCTAAATTACGCTGCTCGTGTAATATGAAATGTCATTTTCCCCCCGATCACCACTTGGCTGATCACGTTATCGACACTAGAGATGTCGATTCTCCAAAAAAAAAAAAAAGATCGATTTTTGGATCGATTTAAATCGAAATCAAAAAAATCGATTCAAAAAAAAGTCGGATAAAAAAAAATCGATTCTGTGAGATCGATCTAAAAAATCGAACACTTGGCTGATCACGTTATCGACACTAGAGATGTCGATTCTCCAAAAAAAAAAAAAAAGATCGATTTTTGGATCGATTTAAATCGAAATCAAAAAAATCGATTCAAAAAAAAGTCGGATAAAAAAAAATCGATTCTGTGAGATCGATCCAAAAAAGCGAAATATTGAGGAGTTTAATAAAATTAGCTGATAATTTTTGTTTAAGGGACTTACTTGATAGTACATAGGTAATATCGGTAATATCGTGTAAAAACGCCTTACATTATATTTGTAAAGGCGATGAATGAGTTAACTTTTCAATTATAATTATAAAAAATAAGGCAATTGCATATGTAGGAGGAATACCACGAATTGAACCAAGTTTATTCAAAAATTTCAAACAAATTGACAAAAAAATGTTTTCTAAATAAGTCGCTTTTGTGGGAAAGGGATCGTTGTTTGCACAGATAGGTGGTCTCTTCCTTCCTTTTGTATTAATAGTCTGACTTATATAGAGCCATAGGAGGGGTTCGTTGATATAACGAGTAAAAAGTGACAATTAACAATAGAGTTTTTGGTGTTTCATTTTAACACATGTTTCTTTGTAGAAGAATTACTATTAAAATGAAGTTATTTTTGGAAAAAATCGGTTATCGATCTCTTACTTTTCATAATCGATTCATGAATCGATTCAAATGAAAAAAATCGAAAAAAGAATCGATTTTTTAAGCTTCGATTAATCGATTTAAAATCGACATCTCTAATCGACACTTCTTTGAACATTAAAAAATAGGTACAGTAGACTCTCGTTAATTCAAACCATGCAATAATTCGAAACTCTCTATAATTCAAAGGTATCACGAGTAGAGATGGGATTCTACCCGGAATTTTACCGGGAAAATTCCCAAAGTGGGTAAAAATGGGGTAAATGCCCGGGAAAATTCCCGAAAAGTGGGTATTTATTTTAATTTACTATTTATCTTAATATATTTTGGATTTAAGCTATCAAAACCGCTGTTTCATAAAGAATATTTGCTAAACGTAAGTAATTAATCTTCAGACTAAATATATTCTAATTAATATATCGCGTTATTACACAATTTTTGTTTGACAGTTTTTTTCTAGACAACTTGCTGCCAATTTCCTGGGCCTGCCATGACAATTTTTTCCATAGTTTTCGCAACTCTGGATCATGATTTATGTTCAACAATTTCCGAAACGTCGAAATTTTAGCTCGTTTCTCATTTGTCAATATTGAACTTCGTGGCATTTTGATTTTTTTTTTTAAACGTAGATATTTCTCTGAAATTTGAACACATTGAGTTATAAATTTAAATTAATTGCTAACTTGGTTGAAAAGTCATCTTAAGTTGATTCGATATAATATTATGTATGTATGTATTTTTAAATAAACATTCAATATGTACTGAAGTGGTTTTATGATCTTGGACAGCAGTTTAAACAGAATTTCCTTATTTCATTTGCAATTATGAAGGGTAGATATCAGGAGCACCATCTCTGTATCAAAAAGTGTCCATAGAAAGGCGTAAATAGTGGCGGCGCCACTGTAGCAAAAGGGTAAAGAAGTAAACAAGGAAAGAAAAACATCCGCGTTGTTATGTAATTATTGTTTTTTTTATTATAATTGTCACATATAATAGTTTTACTATTTTAAAAATTTTTATAAAACAACACAAAAAAAAATCGCTATACTCTTTTGCTACTCTAGCGCTATTCTGGCGAATTTTTTAACTGTTACTTAGTACTTAAAACGGGACACTTTTTGAACTATTTTTCGATTGTTTTCCGGCCAAGATAGTCCTCCTGATATCTACCCTCTACAATTTGCAGTGCTATATGTGTACTGTGATTTTTTATAATTAATAATTTAAATAACTTTGTTTTAAAATTACATTGTTGATTTTTAGTTTGTTCATTTCTTAATGATAACATCTGTAATGTTATTTAATAATTTGTATAAAACTGATGATTATCATTTACAACATGATACTGACAAAAAATTTGATTTTGTATCGATACTTGTTCATTTTTAATGTTAATTTGTATATTTTGTACCTTTATCATTTGAAATAAATGGTCTTGAACATTATTTTATTTAAACCTCCACGCACAATTAACAAATATACAGAGATCTAATTAAAAACACATTTGCAAAGAAGTACAGTTAAGTAATCGTTTTAACTCAGGTTTTTACTCGTCGCCCATCTCTAATCACGAGTTCCCTACAAAATCTCTTTATATTTCGAACTAAAACAATCCATTTTTATGCACTTGGTAATTCGAACGAAAAAATCATTGCTACGTAACAAAACGACGCGTTAATTCGAATTCATCGGCGTCAAACATTCGACAATTCAAAGTTGCAGAGAGAGAGAGACAGAAAGATTGTAAGTACAATGCTTAAAAAATTAAAATTGTTACCTGCGATAATTCGAACCTCTCTATAATTCGTAATATTTTAAGAGTCCCTCGAGTTTCGAATTAACGAGAGTCGACTGTATTTTAATAAAAAAAATACCCCTGTCACAGCATCCTGCATAACATAGCGAATTTCCGTTTATAAAAATTCGTTTTTCTCGGAAACTAGTTTACATAATAGAATGATGGTTTAAAAACCTTTTTTATGTAATTTTTCCCCCTCTTTCTAATGGTGTAAAAAAATGTTGGAAAAACTTTTGCATAAATGAAAATTTTGGCAAAAAAAACTAAATTTTTTCACGAACAAAAACCATGTTTCGGGCATCGGACGTGTCTGGCTAACGAACTTGTGCAACGCAGTTTGTGATTTCCAACATTTTCACCAAAATTTCGTAAACCTAGGGCATTTCGTTCGAGAGTTATTGTGCGGACACATATACACATATACATAAATTTTAGTGAATATTATTTCCGATTTCTACGTAGGTACCTCAAAACAAATTTTTGCCATAGTCCCAGGCTCAAGTCGCGTCACGACAGTGGCTGTAATAGCTCAATTCCATTCTGGAAATTCGCTAAAATTCATAAAAACAAGTTAATTAACCAAAAAAAAAGGTTGACTGACCCCTTTCTTAATATACTTAAAAATACATAAATATTAAAATCGTTTAAAAATACGTACAGTGCTTGCAAAATTGCCCGGCCTGTGCCTGTTACATCAAATGATTTGTGTGAAATTGCGACCTCCTGCTTTGAAACATTTTTCGGTCGTCTGTAAATTATCAAAAATCCCGCGAATAGTTTCTTTCTTTTTTTTTGCTTAGATAATCGATAACAGAAACAATTTATTTATTCGTAAATTAATTAATTATTGAAAGAATTTATTGAACTGATAAAACTTTTGTTACGTTATATTTATTGTTTACAGACGAGAAAATGTTTTGGAAAATTATTGAAAATGAAAATATATACAATGAACACTTTTGTTAACACAATAGTTAATCATTCGAACGTACACAGATATTTTTTTTGACAAATATTTTGTTTAACCAAAAAAAAAAAAAAAAACCCAAAAAATTGTTAAAACAAAAACACTTTTTTTAAAAAATAATAAAATTGTCAAAACTTAAACACCATTTTTATGTATATATCGCCCTATTATAGACTACACAAATTGTTGACATAAACGACATAAACATTAGTCATAGAGTAGCGATCATTGTATGCGGAGGAGTGAGTAATTTGCTTCCTCCAGGTGCTCGCGATTTCTTTTCAATCATTGCAATATTAATCATTTGATGCAACAGTTTCACTTGAATCGGATTCGACAAAAAATTTCGCACATTTCATTTGAATGGGGTTGCACAAAGCACACACCATTTATTTGTAAAGGTGCACAGCACACATACCCGAAATTATTGTGATTTGCACGACACATTTGTAGGTAGCGACATTTCGTACACTTTTGTTCAACGACATGACAACATCTCAATCAAGTGCCTTGAGTGGAGTTGAGTTGCAACGCTTCAAACTCATTGACCAAACAGTCTGCACAAGCACGAACAAGAATTTATTTTCCGAGACAATTCAATTCGATTCAAATGATATTTTGACTTATTTATAATCATATATACGATTAAATAACACCACTATGAAGTTATTAATGAAATTCGGCCCTCTACTATATATTATTGTCAATCTGTAGTAGTAAAAATAACATGCTTTTACATTTACATACAAGTACATAAAACGACGCTGTTTGACCTCCGTCAACCTGCTACGGAACGATAGGAGGGGATTTCTTTGTACTAGAGCACATAGACGTGCAATTATAGGTTCGTACGGTTCCTATATGTACCGTAGACACGCATAACTTTACCATAATTTTCGATTTAAGGTGAATCGATCACGTGAAATTCACCAAGTTTAGAATTTGCAATTTTAAGTATATTATAGAGAAAGATATGATCAGTGTTGGGCAAGATATCGAATTTTATTATCTAGATAACATAATTTAAAACATCTAGATAAAGATAACAGATAATTGAACCGTTATCTAGATAAAATTTTAGATAACAGATAAGATAATATTTACAGAAATAATGCACTAGATCGGTGTTTCTCAACCGCCCATCCGTGGACCGGTGCCGGGCTACGAAAGTAGCTCACCGGTCCCCAGAAAGATGTGTTTATTATTATAAATTACAAAAATGTTCAGGAAAGGTTTTTAGCGACAAAATTACATGTTTTGGAATTTAGTTTCTTTATTTACGGCCCCATGATAGCACACGTAGAGTATAACATTTTTTTATTTCAAAAAAGTGCTTAAAAATTGTCGGTATTTATCTAAATTACATGGTAGACCAAGTGGTCGGAATACGACATTTCATATTACACGACTAAATGTTATTCCAACTAATGGCCGAAATGAATCCAGGCTATAAGAATTCTATTTACAATTAACGAAAAGTTCTTAAACACTTCTCTAATGTTTAAAAAATTGTCTATACTTATCTAAATTACACGGTAGACCAAGTGGTCGGAATACGACATTTCATATTACACAACTAAATGTTATTCCAACTAATGATTCCAGACAACAAGAATTCTGTTTAAAATTAAATAATTGCTTTATAAATGTTTGTATTTCTTAAGAAAGTGACCAAATTTATCTAAATTATATGGTCAGCCAAGTGAATAATAGGTAAATGGTGAATTTAGCTTCAATTTTCTTTTTTTTAGGAAAAATAAAGATGTATTCTTATTACCTTATCTTTTTCCTTCGCTTAATAAAAAGATAAAATAAAAGATAACTTCTTTTAAAAATATCTAGATAAAAGATAATAGATAACGAAAACCTTATCTAGATAAAATTTCAGATAACGTTATCTAGATAAGCACAACACTGGATATGATGCATTTATTGACAATATTTTGAATAATTTCGGACGTGTAGTTTAGAAGAAATAAATTTTCAAAGTTAAAATTTTTAATGTACGAGTAAATTCCAAAGAATGATTAGCTAGGTGAATCAGTGGTATATATTTAAGTATGTTGTGTCATTAAAAAACAACTTTAAGATTTAAAAAACTGAAAATTATTTTCTTTTATGTTTTTGAATCATTAAAAAACTATTTTGTTTAATATTGGACGTTTAGTTATTGTAATAAATAGAAAAAAACTATAAAAATGTCATTTCTTACTAATACATCCATAATATATTTGTGTACGTGTTAGTTATTATATGTGCGTACACGTCACTACCAGAATCAAATTCATTACTTTTAAAATTATTAAAATTAGAAGATTGAACAATAATCAAATATTAATACTGTTACATGTATTATAAAATTTAACTTATTTTTCTACAAATAAATTATATTTATTTATAGAGAAAAAAAAGTAAACTTAGTAATTCATTTGTCAGTACTGATCGATTCACCTTAAATACTAAAAAATAATATATCCAAAAAAACCAACCATTAAATTACAACTATTACAACAAATATTTTCTTTTATGTTTTTGAATCATTAAAAAACTATTTTCTTTAATATTGGACGTTCAGTTATTGTAATAAATAGAAAAAAAAAACTTGTTACCTGATCAATAAATCCTTACAAAATACTTATATATCTCCATTTGGGGTCGCGAATGAAAAAAGTTTAAGAAGTCCTGTATTAAATGATTAAGACAAGCTAACTCGTCATGCAATATGGCGACTCAAAATGCTTTGATATGTATATATTCACTAATATAAGTGCCGCCATCTGTGACAGATTTGTTAAAATACGGTATAATTGTAAGTAATGTTCAATTTTACCAACATAATTTCGTATAATTTCTATTTTGTTACGTTGGCATCTCTGATTTTCTTTCTTTTTTTGTAACCTTATCTATTGTACTTGTCACTGGCAGTAATTATGAAACAAAAAAATTTTCTCTGTTTAAAATAAAAGAAAAAATTTTAAAAAATGGAAAGTAAAGAGTTTAGAATTAAAAAATTAAAAATTAACCAATATCTTACTCTAGAAATTAATTTTTCTTACTTTAAAATTACTTGAAAAGGCACATTATACAATTAAAAACTAATTAAAAATTTCATCTCGGCACGCCACTGACTGGGCTGTGTATTCTCTTTTTGTTAACTACACTAAGTACAATAAACATCCAAATCAATCTCAACCAATTCACTACGAAAAACACTCTTCCCCACTGATAATTTACTATTGAAGCTACAAAAACATCAAATCGAAACGAAAACTACCAAAATAACTACAGACTTCCCCGTAAAAATTACTATTTCGTAATTTAACCCTATGAACTGGTCGAGAAATATTTGCGTGTACACTGTATTGTCAGTGGTTGAAAGTTTCAAAATGTGTTTACATAAATAATCTCGTCAAATTTTTGTAACTAGCGTTAGTTAAAATTTTTAAAAAATATTTCAATAAAAAAAATTTTTAAAAATATTAGTTAAACGAAATAAAAATGTTATTTAATAGTGTATTAGGTATTCATTTTGTGAAATAATAGCTACATTAGCTAATACAGTGCAACTGATTAAGTATTTGATGATTCATACGAAAAAATTCTATCAATAGGTTAAATACAAACGTTTTAATAATGAGGCAGAAAAACGGTTGAAGAAAATTTTATGCTGAGTAAAACGGATATTTTTAACTGAAATTTTATCTCGATGCGTCAGTCACTAAAGACAATGCTGCTGAAATTGTCAATTTTGTATGTGTGCCTGCTGAAATTCATTTACGGTTACGATTTCAGTAATTTACAATGTTTCGAAAATTTAAAATCCGGTAATGAAACCAAAAAATATACTATATCCACCCAAAAAACATCGACCATTGTGAATAATTGTATTAAAAAATGTATTGACAACTATTACAGGTATGGTTTTGAATTTTTTTTTTTTTTTTTTTTTGAAAATTGTCTATTCTTGCCCGGTGGGCAAATAATTAAAAAGTGTAACTCAAAGGGAACATTTCTGTCATGTATACCTATGTATCGGACATTTTTCGGATCAAACAGCATTCGTGTTTTATGTATGCAGATATATCGCACTTGATGTGATTAATGTGAATAAAAACGAATAGATATTTTGATAAAACATAGGTACATATATATACAACTCACATATATTATCTGTGTATCTGCCTGCATATACAAAACACGATGTTGTTTGATCCGAAAAATGTCTGATACCTGTGTATACCTATAAAGAAACTTACAACGTTATTGGGGTGACCCGTTTAAAAAAATTTTTGACAAAAATCGACCATTTTAGCGAATTTACAGAATGAAATTCAGCTATTACAGCCACTGTCATGGCGCGACTTGAACCCGGGACTATGGCAGAAATTTGTTTTGATTCCCTATAATTAATAAATTCCCTAAAATTTATATATATATATATATATATATATATATATATATATATATATATATATATATATATATATATATATATGTCCGTGCGATAACTCTCGAATGAAATGTCCTACTTTTACGAAATTTGGTGAAAATATTAAGTCCCAAACCGTTGGACAAGTTCGTTAACCAGGCACGTCTGATGCCCGGAACATGGTTTTTTTGGCAATTTTCGTGAGAAAAAAATTAGTTTTTTGCCAAAATTTCCACTTATTCATAAATTTTCGCGACATTTTTTTACACCATTGAAACGGAGAGAACAAAATCACACAAAAAAGGTCTTTAAACTATTGTCAACTAGTGATGTCGAGCCGAGAAGGAGTTAGTCGATTAATCGACTGAAGTTGTTTTTCAGACAAAATTAATCGTTAGTCGAAAATATCGAGCATTGAATAGTCGACTAATCGACTAAATATTTAATCAAATTCATGAATAGAGTAACATATAATTTTAACGAGGTTTTCTAAATTTAATTACTGACTTAATTAGGCGTTTAAAAAATTAATCATTTTAATCATTTAGTCGACTAAAAAAATTACTAGGAAAAACAATGTAAAAAAATTATTAAATTAGTCGTTTAAAAAAAATTAATCATTTTAGTCATTTAGTCGAAGGTAAAATAGTCGACTAAAAAATGACTAAATGTAAACAAAATCAGTCGACTGAACCGATTAATCGATTAATCATCCGACATCACTAATGCCAACTAGTTTCCGAGAAAAATTAATTTTTGTAAACGGAAATTCGCTATGTTATGCAGGATGCTGCGACAGGGGTATTTTTTTTTTAAATTTTTGACGATCTCCTTTTTTTACGTTTTCAGATTTGTGGCCTTAAATAACGAAAATGGTTGCACATGTATGAATATGTACAAGGGCGCTGAAATCCCGTGTACGGACAAATCAACGCAAAACTGTGCCCAGATCATAAATGACTCGTACTATGCAATTTGCGAAACTGGCGTTCAAGTACCGGGCCCACCGCGACATCTTCGCGTGGTCAATCGCACCAATACAACAATGAAAATCGAATGGGAACCCCCCGAATACAAGTATGACATTACGGGATACGTTATTATGGCGCGAGTGTTACACACGCATGCGTCGTTCATGATCAGTCCGTCCCAGTGGAAAGTGTACAATGATACGACGCATTATAACATGTACAATTTACAACCGGGCACCACATATAATTTAACGGTTCAGGCGCAGAATGAAAACGGTTTAGGAGCTTTGGCTTTTGTGGTGAACAAGACGTTGATCGGGGAACCCAGTCCGTTACCGAATTTGCCAGCAGTTTACCCGATTGATGACCATCGACTTCACGTGACGATCAGTAAAGCCCAAAATGATAATGGACCCGTTTCAGCTTATCAGGTGATCGTCATCAATAATCGGCAACATTTAGGATTCACGCCGGAATATTTAAAATCGTACGCGGAAGCCAAAAAGGATGGATTGCCCTACTACATAACTGCCGAACTGACGCCGGAGGAAATCGAAGACAATTTTACCGTTGGCGATGGGAAATATTATCGCAATTATTATAACGCCCCACTGGAGGACAGCGCGAACGTTGATGTTCTGATTGGTGTGGTCAGTAGGTCCGAATCGATCACAACGGTCGCCTACAGTCCACTGACCGGTCGGAAAGAGGGTATAATTATCCTTAATGTGGCATCCTTTAACGAGGATAACATGAGTATCAATACAATCCTCACCACAGCTATCGTATTCCTGGCTCTATTACTCATTGTATCGATTGTCCTGTTAATCTATCTAAAGCGTCGGATCAGGCGACGGCAACGGCCCGTTGATCACCAAGAATTGACGTTGCACGGACCAATTTTGGAGCTGGAGAATCGCGGTTACATCCACGAAGACGACGAAATGGAACGTCCAAATCACTATAAAAATTTACGCGATAAAATTTGGAATATTCCGCAAGATTTTTTAGACATTAGAACCGGCACTATTCTCGGCTTTGGCAAGTTTGGTCGAGTGGTAGCCGGTTCGGTACAACGGGGCGTAGACACTGTCCCAGTGGCCATTCAAGTTATTCCCGGTAAACAAGAATTATGAATTTTTTTCAAGTGAAAATTTCTGTACGCATGAATGAGTTTAATCCGTCACGGTTTGGGGTGAAATTGGGTCGAGAAACTGAGTTTATCGAGCGAATGAAGCGAAAAAAGTAGGGAAATAGTCAAATATTTCCCAAAAATTCATCCTGCAAAATCTAAATTTCATTTTCCGGAAAATTTCGAGGAATAATTCTGCGTACCGTAGAAGTTTTCACTTTCGCTGTGCAATCTTGATTCCAACTGCTTTCTTTTATTAAAATTTACTAATATTAGCCTCTTTTTAGATCGGACTCTCCAAAAAAGTGAATCAAAATCGATGATTAAACAATTAAATATATTGGTCGTGCTTGGATCTCACAAGAATCTTGTTTCGCTAATTGGTTTCTACGAGAATCCGAACACATTATATATTGTGTTTGAACACTACGACGACATCTTGAAAAATTGGCTTCTAAACGCGCGAAAATTGAATGAGGACGGAAGTAAATTCACCCCAATCAACGAAAATGACCTGCTAGATTATTTCATTCAAATTGCCAGAGGAATGGATTATATGTTTAAGAAAAAAGTAAGCCAAAACCAGTCAAAATTTTTTCGCCCGTCTAAAAATTCGTTGAATTTTCCAGTTAGTCCACGGTCAATTGTGTTGCCGAAACGTCCAAATCAACGATCAAATCAAAAACTGTAAAATAACCGGAATCGGTTTGGCCGATTTCACGGAAAACGGCGTCCAATTCAACTACAGCCGTTGGCAAGCCCACGAAATATTCCGGCAAAGGCAACCGTCCAGCAAAAGTGACGTTTGGTCGTACGGATGTCTCATGTGGGAAACTTGTGCCCTAGGTACGTGTGTACAATTTCGAAAATTCAACGTGTGACTTCTAAAATAAATTTTTTCATAGGTGGCACGCCATTTGTGAAAATTCCATCAACCGACATTGCACTTTCGATTATACGGGGCACGAAACTTCATAAGTTACCGTACGTGAGTGACGAACTCTATCAGATTATGATCAATTGTTGGCAAACGGATTCGGACGAACGACCCACGTTTGAGGTAAATTTTTTGAGTCCGTTCATAAAGTATTGGGCATCAATTTCTGTTTTTTTTCTTATAGGAAATCATTCAAAATTTAGAAATGCTTCAACAAGAAGATTCGCCAGTATTAAATTTTCTAATTTATCCGGATTTTTCGTATGAAAAATACTCTTTAGAATATGAGAAAATGTGAAAATCGAAGAAAAAGCTTCCAATATTGAATAGATCTGTATTTATATTATACATATCATATTTAAACTCACTTTAATATTTGAGCGCACTCAAAGTATTTCTTAAAAAACTGAACAGTTAAACAATCCACAAAATGTACAGAATTGCATTTAATTAAAAATAATAGTCCAAGAGCTGTTGAATATTTTATACCGAGTCTTTTATCGATTGAACGTACGAACGGAGTTTCGCAAGGAACTGTGTTTGGTCCTCTATTGTTCAAAAAAAAAAAAATTATTTAAATAAAATGTTGAACGGTTCTTGAACTATAACGCTTGTGATAGTAACGCTTCATGTGATTTTCGTTTTGAGTGACTGACTGAGCCGTGTTTGAGCGTGTTTTTTTTATTTAATAAAAGCAATGTGTTCAGTATTTTTAAGTGACTACAGCTCACCAAATTTAAGTTGGTCAGTGTGATGTGCGCGCGCAGCAAGAGCATGCGTACATGTACCCGCCCAACTTACACGTTGGGAGTTGTATTTTGTACTATTCTAAGCCGTCCATTTTAAAATTACTTAAGTCATTTTTACTTAAATAACTCTATGTATAAAATAACGTTTTGTATATATAAATTTTAATACATTTTTATATTGTAACAGAATTTTGGAGTTTTTTTTTCTTGGGGAGGGTGGCGATGGAAAGGGTTGATTAATAGGGTGGAAAGGGGTGGAAAAACTAATAGAAACGAATTTTCAATGACAAAAAATTGAGAATAGTTCTTCAATATTTATTAGAAGTATTTACAAAATAACTACACAAAAATATATGGACAATTTGTCTTGAATTCCTTTTTTTTGGCTATGGAACATGATTTTGGTGAGTCCGAGGAGTAAATGAATCACCAGGAAACTGTGACTAGCACTAGTTGTGTTTAAATTTTAAGTAGAATGTATCACTATGGAAACTCGGCAGCCCGAGTCATTCTAAAAAAAACAAATCCCCCCGCTCTAAAAATTAAATAAGAGTTGTAAGCGTTTACAAGGACAAAAAGGAACATTCAAATTTTCCCAATGAATTCATTTACGAGAAAATTACTAGTATTACGTAATCCTTCCAAATCGTCCGCACGGCAAAATCCAATAAAACTTTGATATGTAATAAAATTTATTCAAAAATGTCCCAATTTTCTAGTCTAGCACCTTTCTTCGAGTTCGGGTCGTAAAAATTCCCCCAAAAACACTGAACCATTTAAAACTTCAACGTATTACTAGTAAAACAAATGATCTTAAGAGATGAAAAATGAATTTCTGTTCGATGTCTCTTTACATGGACTCTTTGAAACGCATGCACCGCATAAAAATGGAATCAATGGTCTGAAAAACGGCACCGGAGGATTGTGCAGCGTCGATTCGATGATGAATCCCCTTCTTCGAATAGTAATCGATAAGCGGCGTAGTCTGTTTATGGTAGCTGGCCAATCGTTTGATCAACGCTTCCGCAGTATCGTCCGAGCGGCGAATTAACGGTTCACCGGTTACCTGTAAAAGCAAAAAATTTTAGGGATCATCAGCCCCGCCCCAAAAAAAAAACAGGGTGTCCAGTATGATTTTGAAAAAAAATTCCCTGATTTTTCCAGGTTTTCCAGAAAAATCTAACTATTTTTCAGATCTTTTAAACATTTTTTTTTAAACTTTTTTTTTTTTTAAAGATGATGAAAAGCTGAATGTTTGTTATTGGGAACTTCATGAACTCACTTTCATCATTTTTTTTTTCTGTAAACAATAAAATATTATTTTTAACTAGTCATATACGGAAAAATTATTGAAAATTTTCTAAAATATTCAGCCGAATAACGAACAGCAAAAAAAAGAAAAGGAAAAAAAAATCTTAATTTATATATTTATTTTAGCTATAAAAAATTCGTTAAGTGCGTGTTTTTGACACGCACTAAGTAATGTCACCTCAGTGAAAGTGTTAATTTACGATTTTTTGTTAACTCTACAGCCCTCTTGCATTTATTCAATATGGATGTACAACTCTATAATTATTCAATATGGATATACAACTCTATAATAATGTTTCCCCCACTATGATCACACAACGATATTAATATGTCATTCTTCGATGACATAAAAAAAATACCCCTGTCGCAGCATCCTGCATAACATAGCGAATTTCCGTTTATAAAAATTAGTTTTGCTCGGAAACTAGTTGACATAGAACAATAGTTTAAAGACCTTTTTTATGTAATTTTTTCTCCTCTTTTAAATGGTGTAAAAAAATTTCGCAAAAATTGTTGATTAAGTGGAAATTTTGGCAAAAAACTAATTTTTTGCAAGAATAAAAAGCATGTTCCTGGCATCCGATGTGTCTGACTAACGGAACTTGAACGGAACGGAATAATATTTACTAAAATTTATATATATATATATATATATATATATATATATATATATATATATATATAAATACTAAAATATATATATATAAAATATACTAAAATATATATATATATATATATATATATATATATATATATATATATATATATATATATATATATATATATTTAGTGAATATTATTTTCGATTTCTAGAGACTTCAAAACAAATTTCTACCGTAGTCCTGGGCTCAAGTCGCGTCATGGCAGTGGCTAAAATTTGGCTAGAATTCAAAAACTTTTTAAACTTTTTTTTTGACACCATCAAAAAGGGCGTAAAAAATTGCATAAGATAAGCTTTTAAAACATTGTACTAAGTGAACTAGCTTTTAAGAAAAATTAGGAAATTTGCTGAATTTTTTTAACAATAAATGTTTCATCGTTTTAGCAATTCTTTTCTAGACAAAACAAGTGCTAGTTAGTTATTCCATAGCTCTGTCTCATCTTTTTAAATTAAAATTAGTTAGATTTTTTAAGAGTACGTTATGGAAAGGAAATTTTTGTATGATGTCCTCCTTTAGAGAGAAAATATAATTTTATATATATTTGCATACCTAGAAAAAAAATCGAAAACTATAGTTATGTAATCTAATAACATATTGTTAAATGGATATATGCTACACTATATGAGATTCGTTACGGTCCTGAGGACCCAAAAGCGCCAAAAATTAACTACTCAACTGACTGTGAAAATTGTTTCACTGTTAGAAAGCTAAACTATTTTAAATGGATACACGTCTTAGATGAGATCCGCCAGTGCTCAATATTTGGAAATTCTCTATGTTATATAAATGCTGCGACGGGGGTATTTGAGATTCCCTGACATTTACAGATTTCCCTGACCGCTGGACACCCTGAAAAATCACCTGAACAATACGCACATCATCTGTCATGGGACGTTTCGGCGGCTTAAACTCCTCGTGATACGAGCGACCGCTGGTCGGATGGAAAAGACGTCCGGTAATTCGACGCACCAGCAGATTATCGTCAATGGCGAATTCAACTACCGCGTCTAAACTGGTGTTACGTTTGTCTAATAATTCGTCTAATTTCTCCGCTTGCGGTACCGTACGTGGAAATCCATCTAATAGGAAACCGTTACGGCACTCGGGCTTATCTAAATGCGTGTCAATCAGATCCACCACAAGATCATCGCTAACCAATTTTCCCGCGTCCATCGTTTTCTTCAATTCCTGTCCCAATTTTGAACCGGACGCAGTCTCGGCACGCAGCATATCGCCTGTGGACAGGTGGCACACGCAATACTTTTGTTTGAGCAACTCAGCCTGATTTTGAGAAAAGAAATGATTAATTGCCGGCTAGAAATGGGGACGTTTCGTTTCGTATTTTTGGGGGGTTAAAATTTTTTTTTTTTTGGTTAGTGTAAAAATTATGAGTCCATGTTCAAATGGACATTCAATTGGTTCAAGTGTATATAATTTGATTTGATTTTTGAGTTCTATACGGAGCTAATTGTATCTTCATGTATGTCAGAGTCAAGGAGTGTTTTTGTGTTTGACAGAAAAATTGTTTCTGATAACTAGGAAAGTGGTGCCATATTACAACAAGTATTGTACAGACACATAACTTTACCAGTTTTCGGTTAAAATTTGAAAAAAAATGAAGAAGAAATTTAGTTATCTACAGTACCTACATTTATATATATATATATATATATATATATATATATATATATATATATATATATATATATATATATATATATATATATATATATATATATATATATATATATATATATATATATATATATATATATGTATATATCAATTAATTATTCCTCTTTATTTTATAATCATTTAGTAATACAATTTACACGTAATTTATATCTTCAATAAAGATACAATTAGCTTCGTATAGAACTCAAAAATCAAATCAAATTATATACACATGAACCACTTAAACTTGCATTTAAACATGGACTCATAATTTTTACACTACCCTTTTTTTATAATCTGGAGCTTTTTTAGGGCACTTTGTTTATTATTTCATTTTACTTCAATTGGATTTCTGCCTGCATAAAAGTTCTGGAAGGTTGTGGTCCGATTTTTATTAGAAAATTTGCAAGATCTTTTAGGTAAATTGTTAACAGAAATAGGAATAATTTTTCGAGACGCTTCATAAAAAGGGATTAATTTGTTTAAATTGTCTTCTTGAACTTTGAGCGTTTTGATATTGGACCAAATTTTGCCATTTCAAATTTCTGTAGGGGTTACTTTTAACGTAGTTGCTTCAAGTACAAAAGTATATCTCAGCGAAAAAATTTTCTTTTATCAAAAATTAAATAATGTATTAATATTCTTCAGTTATTATATTTGTATACCACTTGTTTTTTTGAATTTCCGCGCGCTTATGTTGTAGCAATATAAAAGCATTGTTGAACAAGCGTTGTAAAATGATGTTTATAAATTATATTTCAAAAACGGCGTAGTGAATAATTTTTATGTCTTATTAAATATGGTTTGTAATTTTACATTTTATAAAATATTAAATTTTTATCAAATTCCTTTGACACGTTTTCATTTTATTCAAAAAAATAGACTTTTTCCATAAGAGCCCGTGTTAAAATTATAAAATTTTGAAATCGTTTTTCTCAAAATTGGAGTAGTAAATTTTTTTTCGATAAGGGCTCGTATTAATGGTATTGAATTAAATAAATATCTAAAGAAGTTTTCGGGGGTTGGAATTGTCTTCCCCCGTTTGAAATACGATAAACAAAGTGTTCTAGAAAAACTCCAATTCATAAAAAAAAAAAATTGAAACCCCCCAAAACAGATGGAACCCCATTTCTACGCGATTATCAAAAAATTTAAAATTATATATGACGTGGTCAAAAGTTCATTGGCTATTTAAAAATAATTTCAATACTTTCTTCGATTCAAATAATTCGAAAATTATTCAAAATTCAATTTTTTACCTGAGTACCCTTTCCAGATCCTGGTGGGCCCAAGAGGATTGCATTAATTCCAGTTGGTGGTTCAACGGCAGGTTTTAAACGTGGTTCTGCTGGTGGCATTTTAATTTATTCTCCGCGTACAGACGAAAATCCAACTAAAAATTTAATTAACTTTATTTAGCCAAAAAAAAATTTATTTGAAAAACTCAGGTTAATAAGTCAAATACACGTTATGCTATGATAGCTGCTGGAATGTGTTACAATATTGCCAACTGTGCCAACATAAAAAAATATCAACTGACCAATAGGGCTATAGCAACAAATGTGTGATAGTTGCTTGTCATTGATAAAAGTTCTAAGTACAAAGTACAAAAAGTACACAGGAAATATACTAAGTATATTTTTAATTCGTTTAAAGGCTCGATGGGTCCCGTTAAAGAATTCAAATAATTGGAAAAAATATCCTTACATTTTTGAAATTCGATTTCGATGAATTTGTGTAGTAACGAGTGCGACCCGCGTGCGCAAACACCAACGAGTTAAATGACTTAAAGCACTTAAAACCATTGATAAACAACTTAAAAATGAACAATATTATCTGGAGAAAATACTGATAATAGCGATAATCGTGTCATTATCACGTACAGTAGCGTTACAAGTAGTAACCCATTCTCTATTTAAAATACAAATCAATAAACTAACATTTTTAGGGTTCCGTAAACAACACCTAGAACCTATGGCGAGAGAAATAACGGGCCCTCGGGCACAGCAAAAAGTTTTAAAAAATTTTTCTCAAAAAAAAAAAATTAATTCGTCCGGGTCCCAACAAAATATGATAAAAATTTTCTTTGTTACTTTTCACTAAAACGGACTGTTCGGTTACGAGCTAGCTTTTTGAGTGCTTAACTCATCATCAGATATAACAAAATAGCATGAGTTAATTATATAAAATTAAACACTATTTTGATTTCTGTGTCACTCATCTAACATATTTGGCGGTATACAGGACCGACGAGAGGGTAGGGCAGGTGGAGCAATTGCCCGGGGGCCCGGGTCTAAAAAAGGGGCCCGCAGGAAGTGAGACGACGGTTTTTTTTGCTCGGTCAATTCTTTTTTTGAGAAAAAATGTTTGAAAGTTGTACCCGGGGGTCCTGGTAGTATACTATGAATATTTTAAATGTAACCACTAGCGCTGTGCGGCGTACTGTCACAATTAATCCGATTTAACTTGACGTCGTACAACGGTTGCGTTCATCAACGTGTTAATATGACTATAACAAAAAATTCCCCTGTCGCAGCATTCTGCATAACATCGCGAATTTCCGTGTATAAAAATTAGTTTTTCTTAGAAACTAGTTGACATAGAATGTAATTAGTTAAATTAGTAGCAATAGTTTAAAGACCTTTTTTATATGATTTTTTCTCTTCTTTACAATGGTGTAAGAAAATTTCACGAAAATTTTTGAATAAGGGGAAATTTTGGCAAAAAGCTATTTTTTTCGCGAAAAATGCCCCAAAAATCATGTTCCGGGCATCGGACGTGTCTGGCTAATGAACTTGTCCAACGGTTTCGGACTTCCAACATTTTCACCAAATTTTATAAAAATAGGACATTTTGTTCGAGAGTTATCGTGCGAACACACACACACATATATATATATATATATATATATATATATATATATATATATATATATATATATATATATATATATATATATATATATATATATATATATATATATATATAAATTTTAGTGAATATTATTTTCGGTATCTAGGGACCTCAAAACAAATTTCTGTCATAGTCTCGAACTTAAGTCGCGTCATGACAGTGGCCGTAATAGCTGATTTTTCAATTCGAAAATTCGCATAAAGGGGAAGAATAATTTTTCAATTTTTAGATGCAATTTTCTGTAACTACTGGAAAACAGGAATGAAAATTATGTTGACCTTGAAGTGTTATTCACCATTTTGAAGCACCAATTACGAAATACTGAGCTTCAAAGTAGTGATTAATTTGTTTTTTAAAAATATTTTCGTTTCAAACACCATTTTAATATTATTGAGAGCGTCCACTGTATTTTATCCGAAAGCCTATGGAAAAAAGACTTACGGAACCCCAGCTCAATGTGTATCCAACATGCGCTTGGCGAATAACATTTTTATTAATGTAGTACAAATGTGAATATTTGCAAGATAATTATGCGACCTTGTTAATTTTAACCGCAATGAGAAATAATTGTATCGAATCTCAAAGTGGTGGTCAAATTAATACCAGATCCATTTACTCGACCAATAATCTTAATAACAGATTAAGTTACCTTGGTACAACGTTGTTTGCGTAAACAAATTGTCGATATTTAGGTGAAACGGTTACATTGAGCAAGATACAGCTCAACATGAAGATCCCAGTGAAAATGTAACCTTAGTCAAAAGGTAACCACATAGCAAGTAAATTGTGAGGCGACTGTATAAATGTGAAAGTGGTATTAGAATAGCTTTTTAAGGTTCCGAAGAGAAGATCTTGGAACACGTCTTATAGTTTCGTTGAATCCGTCCGTCCGTCACATTCTTGTTAATTTCCACATTTTTCGAGTTATAAATTTGAAATTTTGCAAAGATCTCAAAATTAATCCCCAACAAAAATTTTTTTCTCAATTTTTTGAAGTAGGGTAAAAGCCCCTATACCGGAACGCGATCCAATACTGGAACAGTTTTGACATTTATATATTAAAGTTACTTCTGAAAGAAACCTCTGATAACAGAAATTTAATTAATGATTTAAAGAAACCGGAGCTGCAACTACCCGAAAAATTTTTTAAAAAAATACTACGTACTAGTGATGTCGGACCGAGAAGCAGTTAATCGACTAATCGACTAAATTGTTTTTCCGATAAAATTAGTCATTAGTCGAAAATATCAAGCACTGAATAGTCGACTAATCGACTAAATTTTTAGTCGAATTCCTGGTAAAGTAACCTTTGTAACTCTCAAAAACGAGGTTTTCTTTTTAAGAAAAAGAAAGATATGAAATATCACAATATATTAATCACATAAAATTGAAAAATCATATAGGTAGATAATTTTTTAGTTTCCATTTTTTGAAGTCCAATAATAACAGAAAAATTATTAAATTAGTCGTTTTTTTAGTCATTTAAAAAAAAATTAATCATTTTAATCATTTAATCGAAGGTAAAATAGTCGACTAAAATATGACTAAATGTGAACCAAATTAGTCGACTAAACCGACTAATGGATTAATTATTCTACATCACTACTTCATACTAGTGATGTCGAGCTGAAGAGAAATTAGTTGATTAATCGACTAAAGTTGTTTTTTAGACAAAATTAGTCTTAAGTCGAAAATATCGAACACGTAATAGTCGACTAATCGACTAAATTTTTAGTCAAATTCATGAATGGGGTAACCTATGTAATTCTTTAAAAAAAATGTTTTCTTTTGATTATTGATACTTAATATTTTATTATTAATATTATTTTTTTTTTTTTAAAGAAAAACAAAGATGAGAAAAGAAAAATAGTACCAATGGAAATTTTATTAGTTTTTGATTTTTCGAATTTTATATAAATAACAGGAAAAAAATTAAATTAGTCGTTTTTAGTCATTTAAAAAAAATTAATCATTTTAGTCATTTAATCGAGGGTAAAATAGTTGATTAAAATCTGACTAAATGTAAACAACATTAGTCGACTAAACTGATTAATCGATTAGCCGGTTTAGTCGACAAATTTTATTTACATTTAGTTATATTTTAGTCGACTATTTTACCTTCGATTAAATGACTAAAATGATTAATTTTTTTTTAATGACTAAAAACGACTAATTTAACAACTTTTCTTTATTATTTTTTGGACTTCGAAATTTTGGATTTTTCACTTTTATGTGATTAATGTATTGTAATAATTATTTCATATTTTTCTTTTTCTTAAAAGAAAAATATTAAAAGCCCATAATTAAATTCAAAAGAAAACCTCGGTTACCTTATTCATGAATTCGACGAAAAATTTAGTCGATTAGTCGACTACTCTGTACTTAACATTTTCGACTAATGACTAATTTTATCTGAAAAACAATTTTAGTCGATTAATCGACTAACTGCATCTCCACTCGACATTACTAGTACGTACTAAAAAAAAAATTGCGGAACCCTCACTTCATGCGCGTCCAACACCCACTTGTCGCAACATTTTATCACTGAATCGGTAAAAAGCAATTCATTATCCATCTCTCTCGCACCCACACACACAGTGTGGTCAGTGTAATTACACAGTATCTACCGGGTAAATTATTAATCGAATCTTTAATGAATAATGAGACATCTTTTTTTTTGAAAAATTTGCACAACATTTTTTACTGCTATTCATCAATCATCAGTGGACGACGACTAACGTGCACCTCGACGGCCACCTGTTTAGGCCACTGATCCCCACAAATCGTATACATGTATGTGTTTTAATGCGTACCAGTGTAATATCGGTGTTATCAAACAGAAAAAAAAGCTTGAATACCGTAGAATATTGAATGTGTAATGAGAACTGTATAGAAGTTATAACACAACATTCGTTCGATTGTATTATTCGCCTGAAACCTGGCAAGTGTTTTGATATTGTCTTCAATTATTTTGTGTTTTAGTGACTGACATTTCGATTGTAAGCGTTCAATCGCTTCGTTTCGCTTTTAGTGCTTCAATAAAACAAAAATCTATTTACAATGGTAAGTTTATTTTCACGTATTGTTATGCAATTCGTACAGAAAATTTTTTTTTTTTTGGTTATCTAAATTGCCGACACGGCAATTTTATAGCGGGCGCGAAATTTCATTGAAATATATCTCGGTTTTTGTGTGTACGATAAAAATAAATGGGGGCTTTGAACTTGTAAAACAGTTTGTGATAAACATTTTTTTTTTAATTCAAAAAAAATATATATATACTGTGGTCAAAAAAATTTACAACGATTCGTCTTGACCCAAATTTTGGATTATTTGCCGCCGGTTCTCAAAATTATATGAAATTATTTCGGTGTCGTCAGTGTTTCGCGTGCTCAAGGTAACCGGTAATTATTTAATTATATATAAACAATTATTTTTGATTTACTGACTCGGTCATGCATGAAAATTTTCATTGTTATTAAAAGAAAATGATTATTTAAAAAATACTAGCGTCATCTCCAATTGTCCGTATACATTAATTCGATTGTAGTTCATGTTTATTGTGTATAGATAGCGCTCGAATAAATATTGATGAGGAGCGCGGTAATCTCGATTTCAAAGTGTTTCGAAGAGTCTCCTTTTATAAAATTGACCGCAGGGCAGAGTATTTTATCAAAAGAATAATTTTCAATGTTTACACAGTATAATTGTTTATATTTTATCAAAATAATAATTTGATTTCAGTGACGATTTTTGAAAAATAATGACAAATTGAATATTACAGTTGTGTACATAAATTTATAAACACAAAATCGGTGTTAGTAATGCTCACTGTTTAACATTAAATAACATTAATAACGTAAAAGCCCCCATTATGGAACGGTATCTAATACTGGAACAGTTTTGACATTTACATATTAATGAAGTTATTTCTGAAAGAAACGTCTGATAACAAAAATTATTATTAATTGATTGTTTTTCAATTTAAATTCACCTCCAGGCCCGACGAAAGGGTGGGGTTGCTGGGGTTACAGCCCCAGGGCCCGGGCTGGAAGAGGGGGCCCGGAAAAAAGTAAAACAAACTTCTTTTTGCTTATCATTTATGTTTTTGGGGAGAAAGTTTTAAGAAATGTGCTTTGTTTGCGGGGCCCGACATTTCTCTACACGGCCCTGTTCACCTCGCATTTAATGCTTCCTTACTTAATTAAAGAAATAAATATGTAAATGTCAAAACTGTTCCAGTATTAGATACCGTTCCATAATGGGGGCTTTTACGTTACACCCGAAAAGAAATGGTAAATCCCTCAAAAACACATTTTTAAAAACTTTTCCCGAAAAAAAAGCTGTTTCTTTACTTTTTTCGGGCCCCGTATCGATAGTTACAGGCCGCCTCTACGTTCTCATGTTCTAGATTTTGCTGCCCCTGAAAATTTGTCGCCCTGGGCACTAGTCCCTTGTGTAAATCCAGCTCTGGTAATTACACAATTACTTTTAAATAAATACACGCATATTTCGTATCGATGGAGATAACATTAAATATACATAACCACTTCTGGTCTCCTAATACCACTTTCAAGTCGATTTCTCTTTTTAATTAATTAATCATATTTTTCAGAAATTTCGCTTAAAAATGACTATATTTACTAGTTACCTACCATACGTACTATTCGCTATCGAAAATTTTCGATATCGAAACTATGTTGATCTGATTAGTGTCCTTCATTGATTTTTCCCTCTTTTAAGCAAAATTAATTGTAATTATGTAATTATAATTACATTTTGCCAAACGCTACGGTACTTATCCAGTTTTTACCACTGTTACTTTCAGGGGTGAATGGTCATTTAATTTGTAAACAGATTTTACACTATCGTTTCGCAAAAAAAGGGTAAACGTTGACGTCATTCCATATAAACTAGTTTAAACTACTTAAAAAATAGTAACTTGACTGAACTGGTTCCACACTTCACAAAAACGTCAAAATAATATTTTTTTCGTTTTGGATGGCGCTAGACGTAGACCCCGTTCTAAACATCCTCCTTTGCTCTAGACTCGTGCAGTCAGTGATACGACAAAATATGCACGATCTAATAAATCGCACATATCGGAAAAAATGATCCCTAACAGACTCGCCATATAAAATATTTTGTACTGGGGGGCTACGAATGGAACTGGGGGGATGTCATAAATCGTAAAAATATTATAAATCTTTTTAAAAATCAGTTTTACGACGGTTTACTGTCAATACTACATCGTCTATGTTGTCTATCAATTTGTCTGTTATTTATACATACATATCTTTATATTTTTCTAATGCAAAAATTAAACCATGTTGAAACAGGCCAGTGAACTATTGGAGTACCTGATATAATATATTTTGTTTATATTTAGCAGGTACAGCTGGACTCTTTTATGCGGTCCTTTTTTGTGCGATTTTTTTTATGCGGTTTGTAAAAAATGGCCATTAAAATGCATAATGTGAATTAAAATCACGAGACAGTAATAAACTTAAACAATTACTATAATAACTTTCTTTGATAAAAATACTTTTTAACGGCTTTTAAGCATTTAATCAATACATTGCATAAGAACATAAATTATTGCATCATTTAATTTTTTTTACACAGCAAATTCGGATTAGCGATTTGTTTTTTGTGGTAAAAAAACAGAATTAACTTTATTAAGATAACATAGATTATATGGATTTTTTACCATAACATTATTATATAATGGCCTAAGAACCTTCCTTGATGTTAAAAACGCCAGTATATTATTATAAAATTAAAAAAAAAATAAATAAGAAACTGTTTTTGAAATATATTTTGTCTCGCATATCTTGAGAACAAATGATGTTATCATTTGTTTGATAAGGGTGGAGCCGCCACCCTTAGGTACAGAAGGCGAAGCCCCCGGTATGGTGCAAGGGGCAAAGCCTCTATCGGGGGCCCAGGGGAGAAGTTGCTCGAAATGGAAAAAGAATTGTTTATGTACAGTAGTCTCTAGTCTTTAACGACACCCAATGGGAAGTTGACAGTGTGGGTAGACCTGTCCCCCAAATTTTATTATATGTATATAGATGACGATTCTGTTAGGGATCACTTTCTAGTGATAACACACGCAAGTGAAAGGAAAGATATTGCAGCGTTATCAACACCAAACAATGATGGTAAAAGTTTACAAGACAAAATTGATAAAATTAAATGTAAACAATTTTCTGATATTCTGATATTAGTACGATTTGTTTACAATTCGTTTAAATTGCTCGTTCTTATTCTGTGATGTGTCTCCTAACGGCGCCTGACGCTGATAAGAGATTGATTGCATATAAAAGTATTGGACGTAAGTTAGTACCATTCGTATGTACGTATCATTCATATCATATGTGCTATAAATAGCGCGACTAATAACAAGTTATAAAAATAGCTTGTTTTCCAAGTGTAGTATATGAATCATGGACGTCACCGAACCCATTTACTTGAGGGGTGACAAACACTCCGGGTACGAGACGTGCTTCGGGTACACGCGACGATGGACCGAGTGTATACACGATAGTGTACAAACGTAAGAGAATAGCAATATCGATGTACGTTCGGTAGCAGGTCGAATATATCCGAATTGAAGCACGCAACGAATATTCGGCCACTGTTCGGTGTTCGATCTATTCGACCATTTTAACGAATTTCCAGAATGGGAGTATGGCAGAAATTTGTTTAGAGGTCTCTAGAAAATAATATTCGCTAAAATTTATATATATATATATATATATATATATATATATATATATATATATATATATATATATATATATATATATACATATATATATGTGTGTGTGTGTGTGTGTGTCAGCACGATAACTCTCGAACGAAAGGTCCTATTTTTACGAAATTTGGTGAAAACATTGGAAGCCCCAAACCGTTGGACGAGTTCGTTAACCAGGCACGTCCGATGCCCAAAACATGGTTTTTTTGGCAATTTTCGTGAGAAAAAAATTAGTTTTTTGCCAAAATTTCCCTTTATTCAAAAATTTTTGCGAGCAAAAATTACATAAAAAAGCTCTTTAAACTATTATTCTATGTCAACTAGTTTCCGAGAAAAACTAATTTTTTTTGAACGGAAATTCGCTATGTTATGCAGAATGCTGTGACAGGGGTATTTTAATATTCAATCGAATAGCGAATACTGAAAGACTATTCGGCCGAATATCGAAGAGTGAAAAAATATGACCAAATATGACTTTATTTATGTACAAATACACACACAAACAGCTATATAGTCATAATACGCATACTATTTTGTAGACGTATTCAAAAATTGTCACTAGTATTTATATATATACATATTATACGTATTTATGTGTCCGCACGATAACTCTCAAAAGAAACATTCTATTTTTACGAAATTTGATAAAAACGTTGGAAGTCCAAAAATCTTCGATGTGTTCTTCAGTCAGACACGTCCGATGCCCAAAACATGATTTTTTGGGAATTTTTCATGAAAAAATTAAATTTTTTACTAAAATTTCCGCAAATTTAAAAGTTTTTTGTGACATTTTTTATATCTCTGGAAAGAGAAGAAAAATCACATAAAAAACAGTTTTTGAACAATTATTCTATGTACACTAATTTCCGAGAAAACTAATTTTTGTAAACGGAAATTCGCTATGTTATGCAGGATGCTGCGACACGCGTTATCAAAAAACAAGACTGTTCAAAAAAGGATCATGTACACAGGACATATGATACTACTGAAACTGCGTAGTTTAACTAGACTAGATTACTGATAAAATATCCTAGTTTTACTTGTTACAGTCCAAAAACTATTAAACTAATTTTTTTTAAATTTCTTTATTATACACGCACGTGAATTTAACTAAACTTAAATGCCAAAAAATTTTGCCTTCAAATTTGAAATTTTGTACAAAATTTCAAATGACAAATGTCAAATTTTATCGCAAACACCAAGATAATTGAAAAAATTATCAAGTTCATTTTCAATTTTTGGAATTTTATTTTTACGAAAAACTCAAGAGGCTCAACATCTCACAAGCGCGCTCTGATTCAATAAAAGACAAAACTTAAGTCACTCATCGAACAATATTAATTTGAGTGACGCGTTCCAGTATCAGAAATTTTTGTGTATGCGACTACTTAAGTCAGTTCCGCGCACGCATAAAAAAAAATGTGTTCCTCTGATAAAAGTTTCATAGAAATATTGAATCAAAAAATCGTCTCATAACAGTTTTGAGTTCATCTGTTGAGTCGACGGTTCAACAATAAATATTAATTTTAGTGAAACGGTTGTGCTACATTCGGAGAGACTTTCGTCAATTTATTGTGTAAATGATTGAAGAAATTGCGCGACCGATAAATCCTCGTTCACGCGGTGAACGCACGAAACGACGCCAGCAAAGATACAGCACGGAATTCCCACAGACGCCTCTCGTCATAAATATGAATAACAATACAATGTTCTATCAAAAAAATATTAACAATAATTTGGTAAGTTGCACTTAATATTGTTATTTGGCTAGGAAATTATGGTGGCCACAGATTTTTGAAGATCAAATTCCCTGACTGTTCCAGGTTCTCCAGAAATTTTATTAAAAAAAAATCCCTGGCTATTTTGTGAAAATTGCCACCCCTTCTTTATCCCAAAAAAGCTAAAAAAAATTTCTGACGTAAAAAAGTAAAAAAAAAACGCGCTAATTTTTAAATCTAATCTCAAAACAAGTGAAAAATCCCAAAATTGATCGAAGTTTTATCCCTAAATATAAAAATCAATTTTTTCCAGTCTTCTGGTAAAATTCCCTGACTTTTCCAGAAAGTAAAAATACCATGTCATTTCTAGGTTTTCCAGTAATGTGGCCACCAGGGAAATACAATCAACCATCAATAGGGTGGGTTTGTGACAGGGCGGGGGAAGGGTGCATGAATGGCAACAAGTGAAAAATTGATTGAAGTTTTATCCCTAAATATAAAAATCAATTTTTTCCAGTCTTCTGGTAAAATTCCCTGACTTCTACAGAAAGTAAAAATACCCTGACATTTCCAAGTTTTCCAGTAATGTGGCCACCATGGAAATACAATCAACCCACCAATAGGGTGGGTTTGTGACAGGGCGGGAAGGGTGCACGAATGGCTAAAATTATTGCCACGGGCCCTTTTAGCGGATTTTCGAATCGAAAATTCAGCTATTACGGCCACTGTCATGACGCAATTTGAATCCGGGACTATGACAGAAATTTGTTTTGAGGTCCTTAGAACGCAAAAATGACATTCACTAAAATTTATATATATATATATATATATATATATATATATATATATATATATATATATATATATATATATATATATATATATATATATATATATATTTGTATATATATCCGCACGATAATTCTCGAACGAAACATTAAATTTTTACGAAATTTGGTGAAAACGTTGGAAATCTGAAATCACTGGACGAATTATTCAGTCAGACACGTCCGATGCCTGGGACTGGACATTTTAGGCATTTTTCCGTTAGCAAAAACAAGATTTCTATCAAAATTTGCTAAAATTAAAAAAAATTGCATTCAAAAATGTAATTTTTGCACTCTTTACGATAATGCCCCAAATAATGCCCAAATATCGTATTCAAAACATCAGATGTGTCTGACCGAAGAACTTATCCAAGAGTTTCGAGTTTCAAACGTTTTCCGCAAATTTCATAAAAACAGCATATTTCGTTCGAGAGTTACCGTGTTGACACCAGTGAATATTATTTTTAGGTTCTAGTCGCCTCAAAACAAATTTCTATCACTATAACAGTGGCTATAATAACTGAATTTTCCTTCCGGTAAGTCAAAAATGATTATTTCATTTCGGCATTTGCATAATTTTTTCATATTTTTTTTGTAATATTTTCGGTAACTTCGAACATATTATTTATTGATAAAAAAAAATTTTACAACTTTGATTTCGTGGGAATTTTTCCACAAACCACTTCAAAATATTCTTTGCGCTCCAGTGGCGTCCACTGATAATATCAGTAGTACGATACCCAGCGGAAAAAAATTTTCAAACCGAATCAATCTGAAAACCTGTTTCCGGTATGTTCCGTCTCAGATTACCGTCAACAAGAATCGAATACCAAGTATCCATGACTGCTCTTTGTAGTGCAGTGATGTATTAACTAACAGCACAAAGCAATATTATTAGCCAGGTTGTGTGATACACCTACGACAACAATTTAGTGTTTTAGTTTTAAGCCGATTGTTTAAACAACAATCGCCGGTTCAGTTCCCGATTATTCGTTGTGTGACAATTAAAAATTTCTACTGTTTACGTTTTTTTTTTTAAAAAAAAAAACGTTTTTGAAAGTGATGTGTTTAAGTTAAAGTAAGATAACATTTTTGTAAATACGTGTCTATTTTTTATAAATACGTGTCTATTTGTGTAAATTAACAATAAACCTCAAAATACGCTTTTATGTCCTTCAGTTTTTGATTTTTAATCATTTTTTTTTTAATTGTTGTAATCGTTTTTTAATTGTTGTAAACAATTGTTTAATATTTTCACCGCGGTGTAACAATTAAACAAAATGGCAAACTAGTTTATGGTCTTAATACACCATCGTATTATCATAACTGGCTTAATATGGCTTCTGAACAACATTGATTATGTATCGAGTATCATAACGACAATTTTAAATCTGACACGAAATTTGATATTGGTTAGTTGGACTCGTATTCGTTGCTAATGCTTTAATGCGTATTAGCATAACTGTCGTCTGAAATAGTTATGTAAGATAATATGTAGTTTGAGAAAATGTTGAGAAAATATTATTAAGTTAAAGAAGTTGAGTTGTACAGTTTTGTTTAATAATTTTCTTTGTCATTTTTCACGAAACGGTTCGATTACGAGCCAGCTTTCGAGTAATTAATTCATCATCAGATCGACGTACGCGATGATGAGTTAATTAGTTGAAAGTTAGCGCGTAACTGAACAGTTTAGTTTAGTTATGAGCTAGCTTTCAAGTAATTAATTCATCATCAGATCGGCGTACGCGATGATGAGTTAATTAGTTGAAAGTTAGCTCGTAACTGAACAGTTTCGTGAAAAGTGATCAAGTAAATTATTTTGATATTTTGTTATATGGATTTTTCATAAAGTAAATTTGTCGAATGTTTCAAAAGCATCATTTTTTATTGACATTTTCAATTAAAAATGTCCGGTTTTCCATAAAAGTACGTATAATTTTTCCATTTTTCACAGTAATAGGCTTCCTAATCAACATTTATTTATTCGGTGTGTTTTGGGGATTCCCCGTTAACTGCGTGTTAAAAAATAATTTTTAAAACGCTTTATCTCACAAACTATACTTCAGAATTGGTTCAAATTTTGTGTACTAAATTTTCCATTGATTGTGGAATTAAGGTACCAACCATCACAGTGTGATTTGCCGAAAAATAGACAAGTTTTCGCAATTTTTTTCGGATGGATAGGATGGGGAAATGGGGACGCATTTTTTTTACGATTAATACCACTATTTAACAATACAAGAATATTTTTTTTATTTATTTTTATTTATTTTTTATAATTATTATAATTTTTTGAAAAAAGTGTTTTTAAAAAAAGGGCGGAAATCGGTACACACGGTTTGCAGCCGCAGTTTTCATCCAAAAAAAAAAAAATCAAATAGATTATCAATCTGTAGTAGGGATGTGACGGATATGAAATTTCGGATACGGATATTTAAAAACATCTTTTTCGGTTTCGGTTACAGATATGTAATAATATCGGATAATGTTTCGGATACGGTTACGGTTACGGATAATTGCTTTCAGTGAACATTTTTTTTTTTTTTTTTTTGGAAAGAAGGGGAAAATTTTACCCCAAAAAGTGAACGCCAAACACAAATTAACAGAAATATATCAAGAGAAATATGTGTAGCAAAAATTTGCTTCGATTTAACCTCAGTATTCCAACGAATGTTGTCTGTTATTTTCCGAAACAAATCCGAAACTTTTATTTTCGGATACGGTTTCGGATTTCAGTTATCCGGTAGTTTCGGATACGGTTACGGATATCCATAACATCCCTAATCTGTAGGTAACACGCTAGGTACCTATGGGAGCTTTTTTTTTTCTTGAAATTAAAAAATGGCGGCGGTTTGAATAAAAAGTACAAATTTTTTTTAGTTTTTCGTGAGGAAAAATAGGAAGATTTCAAAAAAAAAAAAGCTCCCATAGGTACATAACGGCTTACCTACAGATTGATAATCTATTTGATTTTTGTTTTTCGGATGAAAACTGCGGCCGCAGTCGTGTGTACGGATTTCCGCCCTTTTTTGAAGACACTTTTGTCAAAAAATTATAATAATTATAAAAAATAAATATAATATTTTTGTATTGTTAAATAATAGTATTAAATTCCCCCATCCTATCCATCCAAAAAAAAAAAAAAAATCGCGAAAATTTGTCTATTTTTCGGCAAATCACACTGTGATGGTACCTTAATTATCTACATATTTTAAGACACCCTAGGCTATGCATGATCGATATTAGAAAAACATCGATGTTAACATCGATTCAAGAGTATCGATATACGATATATATCGAAAGAAAGACATCGATGTTCGAAAACATCGATGTTTCTGTAGCAAAATAAACAACCATTATAATCTATTATTTTATTTATTAAAAATTAACATTGTCAGTATTTATTTGGTACACTTTGCAACAAAAGTCACTTTGTTAGAAGTTTCCCTTTTAATCTGTTCCTTTGTTGATACAAATGCTGCTCAGCTTTTGAAAAAAGTCTCTCTGAAGCTGTTGAAATTGCTGTGAAACACAAATATTTAATGGCAATTTTTTTCAAGTTTGGATAAGTGAATCCTAGAACTTGCCATAAAAGTAATGGATCTTGTTTTAAATCAGCGACAGGACTTTATAAATACTGGATAGCTTAGAGTAATATCGATGTTTCGATATTATTCTCGTAACATCGATGTTTCGATGTTATCGAGGACATAACATCGATGTTTTTACATCGATGTTTTCCCCCCTAAACAATGTTTTTCTAACATCGATGAATATCGATCCGCCCTACCCTAGGCAAGTGCCTTAAATACCCTTATTCAAAACCCAACTGTGACAACCCAACTCCTTGAAAGATTTACAATTTACAACAATCAACAATTAAAATAGAACTGAATGTAACTAATTGCGTTAATATTTATAAAATGCGTTATGTAATAAATAATTAATAATTAATAATAAAGTTATTAATAAAAGAGAAATGTATAGTTGTTGTACTTGTTTAAAAGCGATACACACTGAAATGAGATGGAAAATATAAAGAGTGGGACAGAAGATAACTCGAATAACGCAAACGAGAAAAATGAGAACATTACAACAAGTCATCCATCGGGGCCATATCCAATACAGGTGAAACCTACACTGTCACCGAAACTAACCAGCAAGTTACTTTCAGCAAAAGATCGTTTCTCAGCATTGCGCGCCAGTCTTCGTCAGGACATTCACGGTATACGATCGAGCATACGAAAATCGACAAAATTGAAAAAATCCAAATCGCACGAACACATCAAAATCGAATTTGGTGGTGAACCGTCATCCACGCGACACAACGAAATGCCAAATAAAAAATCCAAATCCAAATCAAAAAATAAACAAGAATCAACAGGTGAGCCACCACAACAACAACAGCAGCAGCAGCCGAAAATGAAAAATAAAGCGGCATCGCTAGTGCGTCGACTCAGTATCGGTAAGCACAAGACGATGCCACTTCAAACGAAAGAATTTGTTGATGATAAATCCGAATCGTCCACCACAAGTGCAGCGAGTGCGGCGAGTAGTCAACAAACACCAACCTCCGTGAAACGTCACACACCCGAGGGAGACGATTGTCGTACACATCAACTCACACCTGAATTGATGAACATCACAACAAATATGGACGACAAAATGTCAAGTGCTTCGACGGACGCGACCGTACCACCGGTACCATCCGTACCATCGGTGCCACCGATTGAAAGAGAGAAAGTCGCGCCAGCGTCGAGTGACACGGTACCAAGTGCAATCAGTGGTGGTGATGATAAAAAAACAGTGGTGGCCGAAACACTTGACGATTATTTGGACAATATTGCGCAAGCGGACAAACTGACACCACCGATTCAAGTGTCGATTGTTGCAACGGAGAATAAGGATATCGAGACGTCGGATAAAACGGAATCGTGTGATGAGGACGAGGACACCACCGAGGATCATATATCTGAGCCGACAACGTACGTCAGTGCCGCGGACACGAATCCCGGAAAAATGACACCGTACGGTGATATTATTGCCGCCGAGGGTGGAGATCGCGCTAGTACCATATCGTCACCGGTAAATACAATTTTTGAATAAATTTTGTTTTTTTTTAAATTAAAACATTTTTTTTATCTTATTTTTTTTTTTATATAAAAAACTTATGATAAATTTAATCAGACACCGATATAAGTGTTGAATCGTTAAAATTGTACGGTTTTACGATATATTTTTAAAAATTATTTTTGCATTAGTAGGGTAAACGGTATAGTTATTGGACAGTGAAGAAAAATTTTCAAAACAAAGTACAGAAAAAGTATGTGTTGTAGGGAAGATCGTTGTACCTGGGGACACTTTCGTTTAAAACTTCATAACTTGAGTAAAAATTAATGTATGATTTCGAATATTGAAAATCCGCTAAGCACACAATAACATCTTAATATTATGATACAATATATCACGATATTGTGTTTCATTTTTGCGAAAACTTGAATTGAAAAATCGAGGTTATTTGTCCCAAGGTACAATCACAGCTTGTACCTTGGGACGCCAATGGTTGTACCTTGGAACAAACTATGCAAGTCATTTTAAACCCTGAAAACAAAATATATATTCTATTTTTTTTAAGAGCAATAAAAATTGTTTGGTTTTACTTGCAATCATTTTCATTATAGAAAAGAAATGACCATTTTAATGGCATTTTTGATATTTTCTTAATTGGGCGTTCACCGGGTGACTTTGTTCTTACTTCGCTACATCTGGATAGATAAAGACAAATATTGAAAACAAACTTACCTATAAACCTTTGTAAAAAAAAAGCAATGCCTTGTACCTTGGGATCGTCCCAAGGTACAAAAAATTTGCTGTCCCAAGGTACAAATTTCAATTGCATACAATAAAGTGTAGTTATATTTTTTAATTAGGGAAATCCAGTGATATACGTCAAAAGCATAAAATAAACCGAAATAATCGAAAACCGGTTATTTTTGAAAAACCGCCATCCCTTACTTGTCACTCACTAGACGTAGTAAACTTTTTTAACGAACTACCTAAGACCACGCTAAGAATGACGTAGTTACAGGTTTCTGTAAATTATGGTTAACTCAGAATGCATTTTCTGAAAATAGACACTAGAGTGTTCTGTTTAACTAAAAAATCAGGAAGTTTGCTTCACTATAAGCCATATAATCTCCAAAAGAGTGTGTCTTGTCTAATAACTGTCAATGTCCAATAACTATACCGTTTACCCTATTTGCATTATGTAAAACCATTCCACTCAGTAGACAAGGGAGAAAATGATACCCCGCTACCTTAACTGAGCGGGACGGGGCTATAAATTTTCAAAAATTTACAAAATTAGCGCTACGGGCTAATTAACACATAAAAAATAAACAAAAATTAACATAACCAGTTGTTGATTCTTTTTTGTTTTAAAATTTTTTAAAATATGTATAAAAATTTGATATGTATCTAATACATAAATTAATTTATAATACAGGTGACTCATAAATTATTGCCAATTTGCATACTAATTGAAAAACATGATTAAATAATTACAGATTAGATAATATTTCTTTTTTGGGTTCCGAAGGAAATATCACGAAACCCTTATAATTTGATCATGTGGTTTGAATTTCTTGGCAAAACCAATGAAGCCAAGAGACATTGGGCGGGATCTTCCATACATATCCCTTTTATTTGAATTTTTATCAGGATCGTAATTTCCGTAACATGAAATTTGACGTTTGAAAAAAAAAATGCCCCCTCAGGGCGGCGATTGAAAACCAATTTCAAAATTCCCTGACTCTGAATAAAATTCCAGGACCTACTCCGAAAAAAATATTGTTTAAAAATAAAGTTTTTTGACGACCGTTTTTTTTTTTGCTTGTCAGTGGCAAAAATACAACTAAAGAGCCAAAAAAAAAAGTCGTCAAAAAACTAAAACTATCAGTCGACGCTCTCGCCGGGGCGAAAACTGAAAAAATCCCTGACTTTTCCAGAAATTCGAAATTCCCTGACTTTTCCAGGTTTTCCAGGTCGGTCGCCACCCTGCCCCTTTACGAAAATAAATGTATGGACAGATCAAACAATTTTATTAAGACTCCGAAATGTCTCTTGGAAGCCCTAAAAATATCAGTATTTAATGTATTTGTTCAGTTTGTGTGAGTCACTTGACCTTGAACTACTAAGGAATCTTGATTTAATACGTGTCCAACACGCACTTGATTGTTTGATGAATGGTTTGTTTTTACAACAAATTGTTTATAAGAATGCGAAGGTGTGCTCAATTAATTATGTAAACCAACAAAACTAAATACGTAAGTATTTTTGCGATAAAATTGGACTAAAAGTTTTGGTGCATTTTCTTTTTTTTAATTTGGGATAAAACATGTGGTCCAGTGAACCACTTGACGATAAGATGTGTGACGCCACTGTGTTTAGTACGCGATCACTTACTTGCATTATGTGTACACTTTAAAACGTAAATAGATTGTATTTTTCTAAAACTGGTTTTAAATGTATTTATTTATTAATAACTTGTTTTCTGATTTTTTATGCATAATAATTTCTTTAATAACAAATGATTGTATACTGACTCTCTACGCTCTATTCAACGTTTACATTTTGATCTATAGATCATTCAAACATGTACCGTAAAAAGAGTTAAAGTGGAATTCAAGGATGAACTGGCAACAAATCGAATGAAGTTATCAGAATGATTATATTATTTCAATTAGCAATAGTAACGAAGCCTGAAGTTGGATTACTTTGTCCGTTCTTATACCGCTGAACGTCAAAGATAGCATGATGAATGTTATTTTTTTATGACGTAAATGCCTTATTTAAGCTGCCAGACCAGTGGCGGTTCATAACATTTTTTTTAATAATTAGCACCTAGCATCTTATAACATTGCGTAACTGAAATGCAGCTAAGTGGTGAATTTCGTTTACACTACTATGATAGCAAAAGGTAATAGATAATAAGCACATACACTTTACATATATTATATGTATACATAAACACATGTCACATATTATAAATACCTATAAAAAAATGAAATAAAAAAGTATAGATATGCCGCAGTTAAAGTTTTTAAGAATAAAACGTAAAACTAAATTTAAAACGTAACTATAACAAAACTAAGAAATAACTGAATGAAACAAAAATGCACATATTATGAAACAAACTGCTGATAAAGGAAACTGATCTAATTTCTTAAAAGCTCTTTACACCAAATAAAAAAAAAATGAATCAGCAGATGATTTAAAACATCAATATGTTTTAAAACATTAACATTTATATGTACGTATGCATATAGAAAATAAATAAATCATTCATCATTAGACATTTTATACTATAATAATGATAAAATTTTTAATAAAAGACGAACAGTGTTGTGGTCATACCCAGATGATACCTTTCATTAGTGATGAGGTGATGACATACTTTTGTAAAGAAACAACATGAACCGACTGATAAACAAATTTGTAACAAATTACTAATTAGATACTACAGGAGAAAAAGTTAAAAAAAAATCCTTAAACCGCCAATGGATTGTGTCTCACACGAACACACACACACAATGACATATTGTTTATGTTTTAGTGATATAATTTATGTACGACATGCTATGTTTGACGTTGCCAACTTCGACTTTGTCCTGTAAATTGTTTAATCGAATTTTTAAACAACAGGAAACTGCAGTCTTGAAGAATGTGAAATTTAGATTAAGTTGAAGGTTAATAGGGGGACGCAAACGGAGTGAATAGAAACACTACATGGGTTAATAGGAACGTTCTGTCAAGTATAACAGAATGAATGAGCGGTGTTTTTAGGAACGAACGAGGGGTGTTTAGGAATGTATGTACTCGAACCCTATATTCATAAATTGTTAATATATTACAGAATATAAAAAATACGATGTAAAGATTGTATTTGTGCCGATTCATCTAATTTTACGGTAATTAATAATTTTTTTAATAACAAAATATTATGGATTAACTCCACACTATTCAACGTTTGCATTTGATCTATGTTGATCTATAGATCATTCAAACACGTATGTTACGTAACTTGGAATGTTCTTTACATTATAATTGATTCTAATCGCATTTGTTTTAAAAGTGAAACATGTCTGACAACTTTTTCAATTTAATTGAGGATTAATAGCATACCATGTTTTGAATATAATTATACATAAATGTCCTTTGAATCATTCAATAATTTTTACGTAACTTTATAAAAATAAAAATATTTTTAAATAAAAAAAAAAACTCAAGTTTTTTTTATTAAATTGATTAAATGGGGAAAATTTACTTAGAAAAACGTACGGAATTTATAAAATTTTTTCCTGTGGATATTCAATTTATAAATAACTTGTTCGCAAATGAACTTTCTCAGCCTAAATATAACTTTACAAATCGAATTGGAAATAAATGTACAGTAAACCCTTGTTTTACACGTACTTCTATTATTTACGGTAGTTTTTAAGGCTTTAAAAAATTGTCGTACACTCGATGACGTCACTAAACTAAACAAATCTCTTTCTCACAACAAGTTTGAGAGATATTTGGGTGTGAACTTTCCGTTTTTGCTATCAAAATGACGAATTTCGTTCTAGAAATACGATCGATTCGATAGAAGTCTCTTTTCTTGTGATCCTACATGTTTTATTTTAGTAAAAATGAAAAGAACGGCTTCGAAAACCTAAAATTCGCTTCCAATTTCATCATTTTATCATTTTGTTTACGATTTTTAAGGCACTGAAAAATTTTTGAAAAACTTGATGACGTCATCAAGTTACAAATTTTTTTTCCCCCTGAAATCACAACTTGCAGAAATGATTTGAATTATGGTGATTAGTTGAATTAGGGTAATTTGGATGTGAACTTTTCATTTTTGCTATCAAAATAACGAAATTCCTTTCAGAAATATGACTGGTAGGACAGAAATCGTTTTCTAGTGATCCTACACGCTTAATTTTAATAAAAAGAACTAATTTCAACATTCTATCATTTTGTTTACGGTTTGCAAGGCCTTGAAAAATTTTTTTTATAAACTTAATGGCATCACATTAAAAGAAATTCGTTTTTTACAAATCAAACTTTACGGAAGTTGAAGAACGTTTCTTGTTCTTGAAAAAAAACTGTATAATCAAAACGCATGCGCATCAGTTACACAGATATGTTTTTTAAATTGTATTTGGTGATACTTTGGTCACACTGTACAACAGTTACGTCCACTAACGCCTTAAACTCGCGTAAAGTGAGAGCCTACTGTACAGTTATATATTTCTGTATTAGCAAATTTCAAAAAAAAAACTAATTTAATTTTTTTGTCATTTTAGTCGAGTATGGTGGATGCCGGGAACGAAAGGCGCGAACATCTATACAAAATCCTGGTAATTGGCGAATTAGGCACCGGCAAAACGTCAATCATCAAACGCTATGTGCACCAATTCTTCTCACAACACTATCGGGCCACAATTGGAGTGGATTTCGCGCTGAAAGTGCTCAATTGGGATGCCAACACCATCATACGTCTCCAATTATGGGATATAGCAGGTAAAATTCACATAAAATATAAATTTTACGATCAAAACTAATTTTCGTTTTCGGGACCAGGACAAGAACGTTTTGGAAACATGACCCGAGTCTATTACAAGGAAGCCGTGGGTGCCTTTATCGTATTCGATGTCACACGAGTGGCAACATTTGACGCTGTGGTCAAGTGGAAACAAGATTTGGATTCGAAAGTTCAACTGTCCGATGGTTCGCCAATCCCGTGCATACTTCTGGCGAACAAGTGCGATCAACAGAAAGAAGGTTTGGTTAATCAACCGGCAAAAATGGACGAGTATTGTAAGGAGAAGGGATTTGCGGGCTGGTTTGAGACGTCGGCCAAGGAAAATATCAATATTGAAGAAGCAGCTCGATGTTTAGTGAATAAGGTGCGTTTTTTATGGTTTCGACAAAAAAAGAAAATAAAGATACTAATAATTGTTGAAGAACATTCAGTTAAAATTATTTCGATTAAGTTGTGTCGATAACTTTCAAAATTCAAAAAGAAATTTGAAGCAGAGAAAATGATCCCCAAGAAATACAATTTTGCATGGGGATATGTTTCGGTGTTAGAAAACATCACCCAAAAGTGTCATCTAAATATCTTTTAAAATGAAATAGTGATGTCGGATGATTAATCGGTTTAATCGACTAATTTTGTCATTTAGTCATTTTTTCATCGACTATTTTATATTCGACTAAATGACTAATTTTTTTAAATGATTAAAAACGACTAATTAATTATTTATTGGACTCCAAAAAATGAAAACTAAAAAAAAATCTATTTAACGCAAAAGCCCCTATACCGGAACACTATTTTTAGGTGTATTATTAAACTGGCTTATAAAAACTGATAAATAAATTAAACACTCATTTTTTTTTTAATAAGCATGAAAGAAAGTTCTTTTAATCCAATGAATATGTTTTTAAAAGAATACAACCAAAAAATTTTTATTTATTAATGGTTTTTTTTACAAAATGTCGACATCTATATCCAAACAGAGAAATATTAATGACATTAGGAGTCGGGAATCGATATACAAACAGACGTGTAATATGAGTAATATGACACATAGAGTGACATCTAGACGTTAAAGTAGGAAACATAGAATGGTTTAAGTATCAGACGTAAATAAAGCATCAAAATACTGTATTCAACAAAAATTGTTTAATATATAATATATGTATTTCTTTAATTAAGTAAAGAAACATTAAATGCGAGGTGAATTTAAATTGAAAAATAATCATTCTATTAATAATAATTTTCGTTATCAGAGGTTTCTTTCAGAAATAACTTCATTAATATATAAATGTCGAAACTGTTCGGACATATGATCGCGTTCCGGTATAGGGGCTTTTACGTTACACGATTTTTAATATTTGTGATTAACACACTGTAATGTCGTATCTTTCTTTTCCTTAAAAAAAAAATAAGTCAATAATTACCCTATTATTGTGAATTCGACTAAAAATTTAATCGATTAATCGACTATCCTATGCACGATATTTTCGACTAATGACTAATTTTATCTAAAAAGCAACTTTAATCGATTAATCAACTAAACTACTCCTCAGCTCCACATTATTAAAATGAAATTGACGTTCCTTCGACAACTTATCCCGTAATTGACCCTCAAGTAATACATCTATTGACAGTACACCGTAAAAAATGTACTTATATGTCCCAAAAACTGTTAAAACCAAACCACTGAGGAACCGTTACGTATTTTTTCTGATAACTACAAAAACTTAAATTAATTTTCACGCATTAATTTCAGATCCTGATCAACGATAAACTCTTACACGGTAACGATTCGAAAAAGGACAATGAAATATTCGCGCTCGATGGTAAAACGGCGAATGGTGCCGAAAAATCCACGTCCACTGGCCGAACATGTTCGTGCTGACACATTGGTCGTAGACAATTGGCAATATATTTGCTCCGTGACGTAAAATGGAAACGGAATTGTCTTTTACATATCCGAATTATAAATTATTTCACACAACAAGTATGCCTTTAATTAAATGCCTTGCGATATTTTTAATATTTAGAGACTAACGTTAAATATACAGATTGGAACAGGATTACGAAGGACTTAATCGTACCATAAGCAATTATAACGTTAATAATTAATATAACGATGGCTTTGTAACGTAACCTCAACTTTTTTTTTCAAATCGAACAACTTTTAAATAACTAAAAAAAAAATTCTATCTCCTTTTCGCCAAAGTAATGCGACACTGTAAAATGCCGTGCATCCATCACGCAATCGGCTGTTTTTTGGAGAATGCATAATGACTTCGAAGTGGGGTTTCCGATCTCGATTCGATTTTATCGAAAATCGATTTTTGGAGGGTCGATCTTCGATTTTTTGAAGCGATTCTTTGAAGACCAAATCGATACAGAGATCGTGAAAAATTTACGGGATCGGAGATCGATCTTTTTCAAATTTCAATTAGAATATTTTTTGTAAAAATATGATTTTTTCAAGTTATTGTAGAATATATTTTAACTATTTATGTTTGTCAAATAATTTTACCACTTTTATGATTCATTTATAGAAAATTGAGTCAAATTTTTGATTCGTGTGACATTTTTAGCGCAAACTGAAAACCACTTGAATTATATTTTATTTATATTAAATTCAGTAATTCAACTTCAAAGGAAATTGAAATTTTTTTGAAACTGATTTGTGATTTACTAATAAAAAAAAAACTTAATTAAAACTTTTATATTTCTTTTATTTTCTGTAAGTACAAAAACTGAATCGATTTTTATCAGATCGATTTTTTGGCCAGAGATCGGAAACCTTACTTCGAAGGATATGTCTTTTCTTCGGAGTCATAAAAATGGCGAAAATAGACATTTTGAAAATATTCATTCATAAAATTACACTATAAACGCGTATCTTGGCGAAATAATTAAAAAAATTTTTATTTTTTGATAGTAATTTGTAAGATACGAGGTTACGTCAGAAAGCTATCGATAAAAGGAACTTGGTTAATGCCCTTTTTTTGATTTTTTTACCATAAAAATTTTCATTCACTTCCATTTTTTTGAATCATAACCTTATTGTTATTGCACATCAAAGATATTAATTTTTTTTTATTGATGAAATGTTATTTTATATTTAAAAATTTTATAAAAAACTCAAAAAAAATTATAAAATAAAAAATTTATAAAAAAATTAGCACTAAGTTGGGGGAGAGTACGATATCGGAGGCGACAAAATTTGACAAGCGAATCTGATAGATTTTGGCATTCTAAGTAAAAAATAGAGTAAAAAATTTTGAAATTCGCCGTAGTTTTCGAGATATCGATCGTTAAACTTGTATTTAAGGTTACCCTTTGCCCGAAAGTTAGGCTAGTTATGACAATAAACTTCAATTTTTGATATAAATATATTTTACCAATATTTCACCAAAATATTACACCATACACAAATACAATATATCCAAATTTCATGACAACATAAATACAAGTTTAACGATCGATATCTCGAAAACTAAGGCGAATTTCAAAATTTGTTACTCTTTATTTTTTGCTTAAAATTTCAAAATCTATCAGATCCGCTTGTCAAATTTTGTCACCTCGGATATCGTACTCGTGCCCTAAAGTTGATTATAAGAGAATCGATTGTTATAAAAATATTTTGTTAAATTTTTTTCCACGTATAAAATTGTATAAATGTAAAATATTTGTAAATTTTCAAAAAAACACCAAACTATTCTTGCCGAATATTGCTACTTTATTGCCATTTACAAAATTAGTTGCTACATTTTTTTTTTGGCATTGTATACACGAATCAGGGTCATTAAATAAAAATTGGCAGCTATAGAAAATTCACTACTTAAAAAAAAGTCAATTACTAAAAAAATAATTTTAAAATTTGTAAAATATCAATTATTCAGCACTCCAATATTTTTTTAAAACAGTGTACATAATCGCAAAAACGAATAATTGATTTTTTGCTAGACAAAAGTAATTTTTTCGGCCTTAGCTTCTTCGGGACGTATAACACAGGGGACTCAAATCGATATACATATATGAATGTTAAATTTTGCATTGTAAATGACACAAAAATTGAATTTGTACAAAAGGTTAGATATTATATAATGATTAAATAATCAGTCTAAAAATATTAGTGCTAGGTAATAATTTGTTATTTAGATATAAAATGTCCTAATTTTGTGCCATATTTTTATATCAATTACATATTATGAAAAATAAATAAGCTATTCTGGATCAAATACTATCTTTCTTTTTATATTCCTCTAAGTACGACTCTTAAATACACCCTCACAATATCTCAATTCTCAACAAAAATAAATTTAAAAAATTATTTTTCCCTATTTAGGGGGTGAAAATTTACAGGTACTGGGATATTGTGTAGGATATTTTTAGAAAGGTAAAGAAATTAAGGTTTACCATTTTTCATGGAGCGTTTTGAGAACAGGGAAACAGGATTATTTCGCATTTTCAACAGCGCATGTTTCTTCAGCGTAATTCATTAAAACACACATAAAATTTAAATAAAAATAATATGAAATATATTTTTTATTAATTTTTTTTGCAATAATACACAAAAGACGCTACAATAATGAGAACATGGCGACGATCGTAACCATTATGGCTGACCAATATCAAAGGACGGTAAAGTTGAACACCCTTATTACCGACAATACAGTTATAGTGATTTTTGATGACACACAGCGCTACAATCAGTATTTAAATATGTGCGAATTTATAAATATTTATGTTAAAATATTTTTTACTATTATATTGATTTAATTATTGTGATTCATGGTATTAAGAATGTAAATAAATATCTGATAACATTATTATTCGAATTTATTTACATGTTTTTGCATAATTTGCAAAAAGGAACGAATCAAAAGGATACGTATCAGAAAAGGATATAATTCGGATTATTTTAGGAAAAAAATTACTATAGTATTTTATTTTTATGATACTAATATTTGAATGAAACAAAGAAATACAAATATATAATATGTAATTACTAATTTAATTAGTAATTATTAATTAATCAAACATAGTTTTTAGTATATTCAAGGTCATTAGGCGAGCAAATTTTATTATAAAATAAAACAAACGGATTTTATCTTATCAAAAACTGAGAATAAAAAGTGTAGTAGAAATTCACATAAGGGTATATGTACGACGTTTTTGCTAAACAACTGGCTTTGTATACATAATTATATTATACACATATTATTATTAATTATAAACATAGATTAATTTCTATTACGTTTGTATTTTGTTATAGTTCATATCACGAAAGATGTTCAAATTGTTTTAGTTCCAAGAAAATTGATTTACAGTATACCCTTGTTGTACGCCGGTTTAACACTATTGGACTTCTATCCAAATTCTTAAAATGAACAGTTTTATAAAAAAAAAATAGAAAAGTGGTAAAAATAATTAGTTTTAGTAACGTTTTAAATGAACATATAGGGCCGGTATTATAAAAGACAACTAACTAACTAACTAAATTGGTGAACTAAATTAATTTTATTCACAGATGTCAGTATTATAAAACTGAAGTAAATTAAGTAGGCAACTAAATCTATCGACTAAAGTTTATTCGGAGTACCTCTGTAAATTAATGTGGTAACAAGCATTTTAATAGATTGTATGTAATTTCCAAATTGTGTGTTTTTACGTTAAGTTGGCCAAGAAATTAATCAAAGGAGCTTGTAAACGTCCGAAAATAGTTAAAAAATTTATTTTCATTTTTCAAGTCTTCAAAGAGTGTGGTGATAATAATCCTACTTTATATTTCCTCTGATCTATAGAATTAACTTTAATCACACTTGTTACTTGTATGATGTTGCAAATCAAATTAAGATATTCAGTTTAACACGGCAAAAAACCGTGCAATGTGAAAGCAACTACATCACGGCAAAAAGTCGTACGGTTTTTTATCGTACGGCGAAAACCGTACAATGTGAAGGAGCGTTAGACAAAGAGAGATGATAACTGAAGTGTTGTATTCATTTGTAATATGAACTAGAAATCGATTGAGTTGTCAAAATGAAATGAAAAAATGACTCAGTTGAAAATAATACGTCGTATATGCAACATCAAATAAGTGTACAGATTTATTCAAAATTCAATTTAAATTAAAATTATCAAGTTTTATTGTGGTGAAAAATGAAGTTTATTTATAAAGAGGAGCATCCGTTCGAGAAACGAAAGGCCGAAGGTGAAAAAATTCGTAGGAAATATCCAGATCGCGTACCTGTAAGTGAAATTTTGTCATAAAGAGGCTGCCATCTTGAGTCATAAATACACATATTTTACATTGTTTTTTTCATTTTGTTTATTTCGTAACAATAAATATAACGTAAAATTTCGTTTGTAAAATAATATTAAAAAATTTTAATTATTTTTTCTTTTTTCGTAATTATTTAAAAAAAAAATCAAAATTTTTAAAAATCAAAAACTGTTATTTTAACAAATTATCAAAACATAAATACACAATTTGAAATTGGCATATTGCTCACTTTTTATTACTCGTTTTGTTTCAAGGTCATTGTGGAGAAAGCACCAAAAGCTCGAATTGGCGATTTAGACAAGAAAAAATATTTAGTCCCATCCGATTTAACTGTTGGCCAATTTTACTTTTTGATCCGAAAACGAATACATCTACGACCGGAGGATGCTCTGTTTTTCTTTGTAAATAACGTAATTCCACCAACATCGGCCACAATGGGCTCATTATATCAGGTACGATACGAAAATTAAATTTTATACAAGTAAAAAATTGGATGTAAGTCCAAGAGACGACCGTCAAAAATATCAGTTTAGATTTTTAGAAGGGAACACATACGGTAGATAGGGATGAATGGGCACACATTCAATACTTCACACCGTATTTTTTTTGTATTTAATTAAAAATTTACGCGAGGATGATCACTTGATCACAGTATCCAAAAGAATTTTGAAAATATCCAGTGGTTTTTGAAAAAATCACAATTCTTTATGGAAAATTGGAGTCAAAAGAGACGATAAAAGGGTGAATGGGGACGACTTGTAGAGTCAACCAAAGTTGAAATTCAAATATAACATAATTTTAATCCAGAAAAGATTAAGACGAGTTAACTCGTCCAGCAATATGGCGGCTCAAAATGCTGTGATATGTATATATTCACTGGCAAAGGTGCCGCCATCTGCGACAGATTTTCCGAAATACGGTATATTTCTAAATTATATTCAATTTTATCAACATAGTTTAGTATAATTTATTTTGTAAATTCCTAGGGTTCACTTTTTTGATGTTGGGATCTGATTTTTTTCTTTTTCTTTTTTTTTTTTTAACCTTATCTATTGTACTTATCACTGGCAGTAAAAAGTCCGGCATTTTGAGGCAAAAAAATTTTTCTATATGGTTTGCTTAAAAGCGTTAAACGTAACATCTAAAGTTTATAAAGTATAGAAATATTATGCTGAATGTGTTTATAAAAATATCGAATGACTTGATGACCTTAAAAGTGCTCTGTTCTGTGTTCCAGTACATCTTTCATCCATCGCTAATCAGCCTACATTCGTCCCTTTATACTTGATATAGCGTTCCTATTAACCTCCAATTTACACCAAATGTCAAGTACTTATTATTTCCTCTTAAAAAAATAAAAAACAACTAAAAGTTTGCAGTCTTCTTTTCTTAGATATGTTTCAAAATAATTAAAATTTCGATTAAACAACAATTTATGCATAAGATCACCAAAATAAATAGTTTTTAGATAACGTTTAGCACTGTTTGAAGACGTCAATTTAAACTGATTTTTTAATATTTTTTATTAAATTTTCTTTTATCAAATTTGAAAAAATTTTCTTTTATCAAAAAAAAATTAAATAATGTATTAATATTCTTCAGTTATTAAATTTGTATACCCCTTGTTTTTTTTTAATTTCTGCGCGCTTATGTTGTAACAATATAAAAGCATTGTTAAAAAAGCGTTTTAAAACCGTTATAAAATGATGTTTATAAATTATATTTCAAAAAAACGGCGTAGTGAATAATTTTTTATTTCTTATTAAATACGGTTTGTAACTTTGTATTTTATAACATATTAAATTTTTATCAAATTCCTTTGACACGTTTTTATTTTATTCGAAAAAATAGTTCTCCCATAAGAGCCCGTGTTAAAATTACAAAACTTTGAAATTGGGGGTAGTCAATTTTTTTTCGGTAAAGGCTCGTATTATTGGTATTGAATTAAATAAACATCTAGAGAAGTTTCGTTAAAATCCTTTAAAAAAAATCGTTTTATCGACCAACTGCCTTAAGGACGATATATGTTCGCATTTACGTCTTGTCCCGATTCATCCCTGTCTACGGTAAGGTAAAATCATTAAGTACTGTAAAACGGAGTGAATTGGCACGTTTTTTGAGTATTGAAATTTGCATATTTTTTTTTTTTTTTTTTTTTTTTTTTTTTGTTATTTCTAAAATACATTTGTCTGGTTGCAGGAACACCATGAAGAAGACTTTTTCCTGTATATCGCATACTCTGACGAGAATGTTTACGGTAGTAGCAAGATGACAAAAAGTTAAATTTTAATTTGGATAAAATAATTATTTTAACGATTTATTTACATATACAGCACCATATTTATAAAAAAAAAAAAAATTAATTGGGCAACTTGTTTTTTTTTTTGGCCATTCAGTAATTTGTAGAATTTAAGTTTTGTTTCAATTTTAAAGATTTAATCTCCAATATTTTTTTTTTAGTATTAATTTATTGTGTTTTTCGAAGTATTCGCGCGCGATTATTTGAAGTATTTCAGACACAGACTCAGTGGGTAACCAAAAAATTGGCAATGATGGGCTGTGCGACCATCTTTTTTATTTTGGACGACTTCGAAACGGCCAATATTGTTAGCATAGCTAGATTTTGTAAATATTTTTAATTTTTTTCCCGTTTATTAAATCGAAATTTTTCCTTTTTTGACTTTTTCTTGAATTTATATAAAAAAAAAAAAATGTCTGGTATTATAGTAATATTTTATGATTTAGTTGATATAGTTTCCGGGGAAATATCTCTTTATTTTTGTTACTAAGAATACACGTGTAGTGGACATTTGTGGGAGAATTGTTTTGATTACTTTAGAGTTTTAGAGTCCATTTTTAGTGGTCTAAAGTAATTGAATAGTCGTTCAATTTCAAATGACTTAGATCCTCCCCAGGTCCAGTACATTAATTGCTTTTATATTACTTTTAAATTTTATTGGATAGTGTATTAATATAATATAATGTAAATTATTAAAAAAAAAATTAATAAAAATTTAAAAAACTGAATTTTGTGTGCTATTTTTAACTTGAACCATCCTAAAATACAGCTGAACTCTTTTTTGTGCGGTGGACAGGGACCGCATAAAAAAAATCGCACAAAAAAAATATATTCAAAAATATAAATAGCTATAAAAAGTATACAGTATAGCACCGATAATGGAAACATTAGTTTTGGAAATTTTTTGAGAGCATCAAATTAGTCAACATCACTTTTGGAAAGTTGGATCAAAAATGTCAAGTACATAAATATTAAATCCATGTGCAATAGACCATGACGCATGATTTTATCAAAAGAAACAAATAAATATACCGCTAATAGTAGTGACAAACAACAGCAGACCTCAAAGCGTGGGAATGTAGATTTGAATTATTGTACATAGAATGTTTATCTATGTATATGTATTCTGTTCTGTGGCGGTTTTTATCATACGTAAAATATAAACAAAATTATTTCAAAGCAAATTAATAAAACGACAAATGAAAAAATATTTTCTGAGATATATTTTTTTCTTTTATTAATATTTAAAAAAACAATTTTAATTCAAAACATAATCTTACGATATTTGTGAATCGCCCCTGATCAAAAAGCATCATTTTTGTTAAGCACCACTTTTGGAGACTACTTTTTCTTGACAAAACTGGTGCTCTACTGTAGTTCGATCCAGGTTGTACAAAAAACTTTTTTTGTGCGGTTGGTCGGGACCGCATAAAAAGTTTCATCGAAAAAAAATCACTCAAAACTTAGAAATTTCCTTAGAGGTTGCCTATGTAAACAAGATAAAGCATTAATTTACACGTAGAAACATTTTATTTCCATTTTATAATATTATGAAAATTTTGAAAAATACATCTTTAACAAAATTAAATGATGCAATAACTTATGTTCTTATGCAATGTATTGATTAAATGCTTAAAAGTCGTTAAAAAGTATTTTTATCAAAGGAAGTTATTATAGTAATTGTTTAAGTTTCTTACTGTCTCGTGATTTTGATTCACATTATGCATTTTAATAGCCACTTTTACAAACCGCATAAAAAATATCGCACAAAAAGGACTGCATAGAAAAGAGTTCAGCTGTACATGAAAAATTCAACGAAAAATCCTTACAGAATTTTTCTCTTACAATTCTGAGAAAATGAATGGAAAATTCAGTTATTACAGCCACAGTCATGACTCATGACGCAATTTGGGCCCTGGGACTATCATAGAAATTTGTTTTGAGGTCCCCAAAAACCGAAAGTCACATTCACCAAAAGACAGAAATTTTTATATATATGTGTATGTATACATATATGCGTCCGCACGATAACTCTCGAACGAAACATCCAATTTTTACGAAATTTGTTGAAAACATTGGAAATCGCAAACGCTCGGAGGGGTTCTTTAGCCAGACACGTTCGATGCCCGGAACATAGTTATTTAAAAAAAAAAAATAATTTTTTACGAAAATTTCCCCAAATTTAAAAATTTTTGTGATATTTTCGAGGCTACGGGCCCTCAGACAATTACCCCACCTGCCCTACCCTCTCACCGACCCTGCGTGTAATACTTTGGTCTAATAATGGAAAACAGGAATGTATAAGGAACCTTGGAAGCATAAAATTTTTTTCAATTTTCATTAAAAATCACTAATATTTTTTAAAAATATATATTTCTTCAAAAAAAATCTTAATCTAATAAATATTTTGTACATTTACATACACGGATCCAGGCCACTGAAGCCCCCCAGCTCCAGGTCTATCGAAAATTTATAATTCATCGTCCGATTTTGTTGAACTGACATCACTTTTATCGGAACTTGACGTCTCGTCGAGCGGCTCCTTATCGTCAATCACCACTTCGCGATATTTAACTTTATTCTCGAGATCCAACCATGGATCCTTTGTGATCTCTGCATTGTAATATAACGATATATCGGCGTCTCTGTTTTCATAATTCTGAAATGAAAATGAATTATAATTCTGAAATTTTTTTGAAATGAAATATATATTTTTTTTTTTTTGGACTTACATTGAATTGATTGAATGGCCTGTAACGTCTGTGATGTCGAAAATTTGGCGAATTTGTCGTGCGATTTTGATTATCGGAATTGTTGAAGTAATTATTGCGACGACTACTCACAGGACTACTAGTGTTTTGTGGATTAAAATTATTGCGAAATTGTGGCGAATGACTATATCGTCGAAAATTTGAATCGGTTTGTTGATGATATTTCGAGTAATGTTGTTGTCGGGAATTATTCATTTTATTCGGTTGTCACATAACTAACAGAAATAAAAACTTTTTAATTTTTTTTTTTTTTATTAATTCAATAAATTTTTCTCCCGTTTTTGTTGGTTATATTTATTAAATAAATTTTATTTGTCATATTTTCGTTCAAGATCCAACCAAAAAAAACCAAATAATACCTTTAGTTCGGTGATGTTATGAAAGACGGCAGCACCTGTCAGATACGTATTGCTTTTCGCTCACTGAAATATATAAAAAACTAGATCATCAAATTGTAATAATATTTTACAAAATTTTTAAACTTTTTGTTAAAAATATTCAGTAGGTATTTCGTTATAAAATTTACCTGTATGATACATATAAAATATGAAGTGTTGTTAAATGTAACATTTATTGTTTTGTGTTTGATTGCTCTAGGTTTTTTAAGATATTTAGTTTGAAAAAATTAGGGAACATCGGGAACATTGAATAAGAGCCTTTGTGCGTAGTTGTTGCACTGTGTACGGTTATTGAAAAATTATACAATATATGTATGTATGTATGCATAACTATGTATTATCCTTCTGTTCCTAAACTCCACCAGTATTACTGGCCAGTATGATTTGACGTCATCAGTCGCCGCCATACTGTCGTCGCGTTCCAAAACGTACTGGCCAGTACAAACATTCGACGCCATGCTGAAAATTTGTGTTTTTTAACTCCAAAAAGCAATTTCAACTTTGATTTTCAATTTTATTAATTGGTATGGCGTATTTAGCAGTGACTATGGTGTGTCGTGTTGCAGTCGAAGTTATGTGTGAATCTTCTGACAGTGATTCTGATGATGATGATGTTCTTGTGAGCTGTTTTATTGACAATGAACGGGGAGAACGAATCATCAGAATATTAGGTTATATTGAAAACATTGTACCTCTCATGTCTGATGAGACATTCAAGAGTCACTTTCGGTAAATTTTTAACAAGTATGTAAGATATTCTCATATTACATCGTATTATTGATTTCAGAGTGAAACGTAGTACTGTCAATTACCTAATAAATCTACTTGGACCAGATTTAAGGAATGACATGGGTAGAAATTCAATTCCGGTATACAAACAGATTCTATTAGTTCTTTGGACAATGGCAACACCAGATTCATACCGGTAAGATGCCTGTTTTAAAGTGTATCATTTTGAATGAATTACTTTCATCGATGCTGATGATGGTTTTACCTTGTTTGTATTAAAAAAATTTTATTTATAGATCTGTATGCGATCGTTTTGACATTGGTAAAGGGACAGCTTGGCGAACTGTTTGGAAATTTGTAAGTGCATTATACAAATACCTACCAACATTTATCAAGTGGCCCACTCAGGCTGAAGCAGCAAGAACAGCAGCCTTCATTGAAAATAGATATGGATTTCCAGGAGTGTTAGGAGCTGTTGATGGTACGCATGTCAAGATTTCTAAACCACACATGAATTCGCACAACTACATTAATCGTAAAGGACAATATTCGATACAGACGCAAGTAAGAAACAATTATATTAATGATATATTGTGTGTAATTTATGTTACTACTTATCTTATTTAAATTTATAGGTTACATGTGACCACACATTAAAATTCATACATGTCTACAGTGGTGAAGTGGGGTCTGTTCACGACGCTAGAGTTTTCGGACTATCTGGTTTAGAGAATTTATGTACTCCAGCTTACTTTCCTGGAAATACCCATTTATTAGGTGACAAAGCTTATAATTTGCAGCCGTGTGTTATGGTCCCTTATCGAAACAATCGTCATTTAGGGGCTGCTGAAATTCATTATAATAGGGTCCATTCGTCGTCACGAATGATAGTGGAGCGAGCTATTGGAATGTTAAAAGGACGATTCCGTAGTTTGTTAGATAAACTTCCTATTAAAAGGACTGATTTAATCCCTTATTACATTGTAACATGCTGTATTTTACACAATATTTGCATTCAACAAGATGATTTAATAGATATTCCAGTTATTATTAATGGAAACGTTGGAGCTCAAGCACCATTAGAAATTAATAACAGAATGCGATTCGAGGGTCGTATAAAACGAATGAGGATCAAAAATGCATTATAATTGTATATAAATTGTACATAAATTTGCAGACCATTAACAATGATATGATTTAAATAAAATTGTGATTTGTGTATTTGTGAATGGAAATTTTTAGACATATTTTTTTTTTTTTTTTTTTTGTATGCACATAAATTGTAAAACACTTGTCAGAGATTTGTGTAATAATAACTGAATGAACTGTACCAAAACTGTCTTCTTAAATTACCTTTTTTTCATATCATTTTATCATGAAAAAGTCTGAAAATGAAGTTTTTATTGCTTAAAATTTTATACACTTTTCGAGAATGTAAAAAATTTGTTTAAATGTACAGATTGTAATAAATGTGTAGATGTCTCAGGAATAATTATTCAATGTTTGATTTTTAAGTTTAAATTACTTGAAATACGTTTTTTTTTTTTTTTTTAATTATGAATTTATAAAACTATCATTGACATAATTTTAAGAGAATTTGGGGTGATTCTATATTTCATTGTTGAGTACTATAAATTGATCGCTTCAAACAATTGGTAAATGAAACAATTTAAAAAAAAATATTAACAACTTTAATCTGTTTAATAAATTAAATTCAATGCGAATAAAGTGTGTTTTTTCTCCAAATTACTGATAACAAATTACTTCTACCAAAATTACAAGAAATTACTTTTATCAAAAATTTTTTATTGCTTGAAACACAGAATACACTTTTTTTAATACGAACAGTATTAGATTAAACATTTTATGAAATACTTAATTCAATATTAATTGAAAAAAGTATTAAAATAATTTTAGAGTATTCTAAATTTAGAATAAACTGTTAAACGTAAAGAACATGAAATTTAACATTCAATTTTTCACTTTAATTGCCTTTATATCATTCTAATGATTAAAAAAGTTTTTAAATATTTTTTTAATAACTTAAACTAGTCTTTCAAATGTAAAAAATATTACATATAACATTTAACATTTCGATAAATAATAACAATGAATTATTTAAAGAGAAACTTAACTAGATTGCTTTAAAAAATAAGATGAACACTGGAAAAATTAATCCTTCTTTTGATTGTCTTTACTCTCCATTTTCTTTATTTTAGCATCAACCAAAATATTAAAGTTTTGTGCCATTGATACTAGTGAATCATTTAAGCGATCCATACGAGCCATTTTTTCTTGATGTCTTAAAGCATCTGTTTCTTTTTTTAATTTACGCTCGATCACCCACTCATCAAAAGAAGCTGACATATTTGGCCGTTTAAGTCCAGTTGATAAAGTTGAAATTTCTATTGAAATTGAAAAAAAATGTATATACATATAAACACTACAAAATTCTTGAATATATGTATTTCATTTATTACCTAGTTTTCCTTGAACATTACTACCGGCTGTGGACAATGGCTTAGCCCAAGCTTCTTTATTAAATATCTCATGCATCACCTGTAACAATTACACGCCCTTAGAATTAGTCACTTCAATAAATCCCTAAAATACCTGAAATGTAATAGTCACCTCAAAATAAGGCCACTTTATAGCACCGCTTCCAGATTGCTTTGCTAAATCTAGATTTTCTTTATATGTTCGCTTGAGTTGATCCAGTTTTGATATGCACTTTTTATAAGTTATAGTTTTTTTACCATGTTTAACCAAATTGTTATTCATTTTTACATAAACTCTCTGCAATGCAGCCGATATGTCGTTTTTGTGAACAAGGAAGTTCACCCCTTCTTCTCGATAACAATTTATTAATAAAAATGTATTTTCCTCTGTCCAAGTATGAGACGAATCTGAAATTGTATATAATATTAAAAAAAGTTCTATTCAATTTAATAATTTATGAAAAAATTGTTATAAAACAGAAAAACTTACCGTTATCCAAATTTGAAACATTCTCTTTATTAGATGGCTGAGTCAAATCTTCGACTTTTTCCTGAGAACAAGCACTACTTGTTGATGGAATAGCATCATCTCTATAAGCTGAAGAAGCAGCAAGCTCTTCTACATTTGGTACTTCTTTTACAAACTTAGAAATGTGTACATTTTTACCTATGGATGTTAATAAATCATTAATAAGTAAACATTATAAAAACAGATAATGGACAAAAATATGAATAATTCATGTTACCAGTCTCTATAGCTTCCACTAATAGTACAGCTGCATAATCTGAATCTGAAATTGTCAAAAATCAATTTTTAGGTTAAATGTAGGATAACTTGATTTTAACTTACTTGCTGAAGCTTTCTCAAAATCTTCAGGTGACACGAGAAGATTATAAGATATATTCTGGTCATCATCTATTAACACTAGTTTTTTTAATGCAGACATTTTTTCTTTAAATTATTTAAGTTGTTATTGGAATACCATACATGCCATACATTACAATAATAAACACAATCGAAAAATGGCGGGAATGTAATGGCGGCATGCCAGTGCATGCCAGTACAATATGGCGCTCAGAAATGACGTCACTCTATACTGGCCAGTATACTGTTTTAGTTTAGGAACAGAAGCTATATCGTTTGCATCATTCCCGAAAATCTATGCTAATGGCACCAAATTCAAATTTGAAAAGATGTTATTCAGGCGATTTTATCCAACACTGAACAACTTAAATATAATTAATTATTTTAATCAGTTTGATAATAAATGTTGTTGAATGATGTATTTTATTGGGCTGGTTTCGAACTCATGATCTTTAAGGGGTAATATCACTTTGCCGGATCTTCAAATTTTAACTGTAGCTTAATAAAACGTTTCACTAGTGAAAATTCTATTATTTTTTTTTTGAATTAATTAAAATTTACTGACTTTATGATAAATTTTCGACCGATTTTTCGAAAAAAAAAGCAAAATTGTTTTCCACACGTAACTGCAATATTTCTCTGTCAACGTATTTTCTCCTCTAAATTGTAAGTATTTTGTACTTATTACAAGACAAATGGTAGATATCGTATATCAGGAGCCTATTTTCAAAAGTGGCCATCTCCAGTTTATGATATTAAGAGAAAATCACAAGTTTTTGTACGAGCTTTAAAAAAAAGTTAGGCTCGCTAGTAAACATTTTTTTGAGTTATTTAAACATCAAGTAATATAACGAGCTATAAAAAAAATATAAACATTTACAGAGATTACAGGAGAAAAAAGGAATTTAAAGTTGGATTTGACAAATTTTGTTTATTAGGTAGGGATTTAGACAAATTTGAAAATACAGAGAGTGGATTTGACCAATCATGACGTAGATCGATTAGGATTTGACTATATTTGAATGACTATCATTAATATCATAATATTGGAATCAGGGTTGTAAAAAATTTTATTAAAACAAATACTTAAGTGAAAATATTTAATTGTACTTGTACATTTTTATTAACTTTTGAATATTGTACAGTTTAAAAGAAATTTTTAATAAAAATTTAACTATAATAAGAGGTTAAAAAAAATTTTAATCTACTATATGGTATAACAATATTTAATACAATTTAATGATAATATAATATATTATATACAAACTTATGATTATGACTATATTCCTATTATAAAATAAAAAATTTTATTATGAAATGTGCAACCCTAATCTTTTGAACCTATTAATAAGTGCATGAAAATAACGTATCTTTCCTTCGTTGCTTGAAAGCGTTTATTATTTTGTAATGTTGCTGTTCTTTTCCTGGATTGATGAGGCAATACTTCTTCAACGAACTTTTCCATTTTATTGCATAAATCTTAATGATTTTAAAAAGAAATCAGTTAAAGAAAACAAGTCTACAGAAGTCTGAATCATGTTTTGTAACATACAAAATTTTAAATATGGCACCCACATTTGCGATTACAGGATTGGTTGAAATGGACTTGATACGTTTTGAAAATAAAGACGTCTGGATTTGGCTACTATTGAAAATCAACTAAAGATAAATTTATATTTTACATGCTTATGTATAAGATTTTATTAAATTTGAAAGTCACAGACTATGACGAATGATATTAGGTACCATCTACCGCTTTCAGTTGAAAAATTATAAATTTGGAGTTGACCACTTTTGAAAATAAGCTCCTGATATATTATATACATTTTATTTATATAATATATATATATATATATATATATATATATATATATATATATATATATATATATATATATATATATGTATATATAAAATACAATGTATATAAGGTAATCTTGTTTTGTACATACCTATATAAAAATTGGTTTAATTTGCCAGCATTCTATAAGTGACGAATCTACATACATGAAGTCTATGAACATTATTCGGATTAGAATAATTGAGTCGTACAGGTCTCCAGTAGCGACATTTTTTTAACACGGTATCGAATAAATATTTTCGATTGCCGTTTTTCAAACATATTCTGTTAGGATTCGATCAAAATAACGACAAATAATTGACGAAAATTTTGATAGAAAATTGTCGATTAATTCAATTCGAATGATTTTGTGTACAGAGGTTAGAAATATCTATAGAGTACCATTCGTCGTGTCCACGTACTAGAGTGTACATTTATCATGTGTTTATGTGTTTATAACATTTATAATGTTAATTTTACTGAAATGTTCATCGTATATGGGCAAAATAAGCTTTTTACGGTCGTTATTAAATAAAACCGATAAAATTTTCATATTATGAAAAACACTACGTGTTTTTATAGGACTGTGAACGTGTCGAGTGTATCGTTTTATCGGGACTAGTGTGCATTTTTTTTTGCGGATAATGTTTTAGAAAAATGACTATAATTGTTTTTTTAGTTGATACGTCGGCATCTATGAATCAACGCGCCTATTTAGGTGGTCGTCCTTCGATTTTAGACGTTGCAAAAAATGCTGTCGAAACGTTTGTTAAGGTTCGTCAGAGAAGCCAAGAGAGTCGAGGTGATCGTTATATGCTGTTAACGTTTGAGGATCCACCGAATAATATAAAGGTTTGTTATCGGTTTTCAGTGTTTTTCCGTTTAATCAGAGATGTACAAGGTACCCCTTAAAAAGTATCTGAAATACAAAATACAAGATACTCTTAAAAATGGTATTTGAGATACCAGATACAAGATACTTGTGGAAATGGTATTTAAAAAACTAGTTAAAAAATACGTATTTTCTAAATACTTTTATGTCATCGAAGGATGACATATTAATATCGTTGTGTGATCATAGTGGGGGAAACATTATTATAGAGTTGTACATGCATATTGAATAAACGCAAGAGGGCTGTAGAGTTGTACACGCATAATGAATAAACGCAAGAGGGCTATATTCTCACTGTACTTAAAAAACGAGCCAAAAAATCATAAATTAACACTTTCACTGAGGTGACATTACTTGGTGCGTGTCAAAAACACGCACTTGACGAATTTTTTTAAGATAAAATACATTTTTTTTTTTTAAAAAAAAAGTTTTTATTAATTTTGACATTTACTTAGTTTATTTCATTACACATTAATTGGATATTTATTATTCTTTTTTACTTAATATTTTAAAAGTTAGGTATATCAAATTAACAATAAATTTTTAAACTTACAGTTAGAACCAGTAGCACGCAGACAGTTTCCAAGCGCATATGTGACGTCATAATGTTTACTTAACTGAAAACATTAATATATTTTTATTTTGAATTATTCATGCTATGCAGTTATTGCTTCTTATAAACATTTTTATATTAAATATCTTAATGACGTCACAAACATCGCAATCGTTTGTAGTGCTGTTTACAACCAAATGATATTCTTTAAAATTTAATTTAATAAGTTTTGATTAATTTATCTATTATTATTTTTTTATATATTAACATTATTAACGCCAGCAATAATAATAGGACGCAGGCGCGGCGAGAGTGGCGACGCGACGGAGGCAGACAAAAACAAATAGATCATAGAGTCTTTTCATAGATTAATTCAACCTTATGATGGGATTAGTTGGTAAAAATGGGTAAAAGAATTTAAGTATTAACTTAAGTATTTACAAAATACTAAGATACCAAAAGAAAGTATCTAAATACAAGATACAAAATACATTTTAAAAAAAAGTATTTCAGATACAAGATGAAAATACGTATTTTGTATCTTGTATCTTAAATAAGTCACATCTCTGAGTTTAATATGTGGTGGATTTAATCGATTTCAGGCGGGATGGAAAGAGAACCTATCAACGTTCATGAACGAACTGAAGAATCTTCAGTGTTTGGGGCTCACATCAATGGGTAGCGCCCTAAAACATACGTTCGACGTGTTGAATCTGAATCGTATGCAAACGGGCATTGACACGTATGGTCAGGGCCGTTGTCCGTTTTTTCTGGAGCCGTCCGTAATCCTCGTAATCACCGATGGCGGTAAATTATCGTCTACGACCGGCGTGACTGAAGATGTAAGCAAACAATTTTCGGCTAAATTGCAATATATGTATGTGCCAGACGCTGGAATTTAAAAACGAACGTAAATGGATGAAAACTATTATATCAAAAAAGTTAAGCCTGGGAAATAGTAGATGATATAAAAACTAGATGGTGAAGTTAGTTAAGGTTAGATTAGTTTAGTTAGTTTTGACAATATACTTCGACTTTGATATAAAAACTAGGTGATGCAGTTGAGGTTAGGTTAGTTTAGTTTAAACAATATACTTCTAATATTAATAGATTTGAGCGTTACTTTATGGTATTCCATATTTGTAAATAATAAACAAATATTTTACTTTGCAAAATACCACTTTTATTAAAAACTAAGTGGTGAAGTTAGTTAAAGTTAGGTTAGTTTAGTTAGTTTTCACAATATACTTCGACTTTGATATAAAAGTTAGGTGGTGAAATTAGTTTAGGTTAGGTTGGTTTAGTTAGTTTTGACAATATACTTCTACTTTGATATAAATACTGGGTGGTAAAGTTAGTTACGGTTAGTTTAGTTTAGTTTAAACAATATACTTCGACTTTGATGTAAAAACTAGGTGGTGAAGTTAGTTAAGGTTAGGTTAGGTTAGTTTGGTTTAGTTTAAACAATATACTTCGGCTTTGATATAAAAATTAGTTCGGTTAAGGTTATTTTATTATTCGTTAAGGCTTTTTTTTCGAATTTTTACATCCAATTCAGTTGCTTTTTCTTTACATTCCATCAATAAATTAGGTCATTACCTATTTTTAAAAATGTGCGATATACAGTGTCATTCATTATCCACAGGGGCGCAATAACTGGGGGATCCCGAGAGTTAGAATCCCCCTAAAATTACGTGTACCCCTCATTACATAATTTTCCGTCAATTTATTTTATTTATATTAAAAAGTAAAATTTTTAGTGGTTTACTGATATGTTTTATTTGAAAATCACATTTTCGGAGACGATATTTTACGATAACAGTTTCCATTGTTATCGCTGAATTATTGCATTGTCAAAAAAATTGGGTTATTAAAATTTTTGTTGGAAAAATTATGCTTATAAACAAAATTCAATGATAATAATCAACAATAATAAATATGTTAAAGCCAACTTTAAGCAGTAAAAGTCGAGATAATTCTTACTTTAGTTGAAAGTCGACTTTTACACTAACGAAGCTTTAAATTTGATTGTAAAACAGTACCAAAAATAAAATCAGTTTTAAAGTTTGCATTAGTGTTAAAGTCGGCTTTAAATGTGAATGTAAAACTGGCCGTTAGTAAATCATTTGTCACAAATTTATCCGTACTGATCGATTCACCGTAATGACCAGTTTTTTTTTTAAAAAAAATAGCACAAAAAAGGACCGTATAAAAAAACGGTTTAGCTGTACATAAAATTGATTTTGTACATTGTTTTCAGTTCAATTTACCAATGCATACACCGATTCCCGGTTCCGAGTTGACCAGAGAACCGTTCAGATGGGACCAGCGATTATTCGCGCTGGTGCTACGACTGTCGGGCACGCCGGCCAACGAACGCGACATCGGCTTAGTGCCGAGCGATAATTCGCCGATTGACGCGATGTGTGAAGTGACCGGCGGTCGCTCGTACTGTATCACGTCGCATCGAATGATGATGCAATGTATTGACAGTCTGGTCCAAAAAGTACAGAGTGGTGTAGTTATAAATTTTGAAAAGATCGGCCCCGATCCAACCATGTCCGGCGAACCCGTGCTTAACAGTCGTGACGAACTTAACACCACCACTTCAATTAATAATAATAATAATTCGAATGCAATGGATCACACGGTGGACGAAGAACCGGAAAACGACACCAACAATGAATCTCGATCATTTTTACCCCCCGCAAAAGGTGTACCATCATATTCACTTCCGTCATACAACACCAACAGTACCAGCGGTGGTGGCTCGACGGCAAGTTGGCAATCGTGTCGCAAGATGATTCTGGTGCCACGCTCCGCGCAAAAGGGTTTCGCCGTGGGTTTTTGGCCGATACCGGAATCATTTTGGCCGGATATCAATATATCCGTGTTACCGCCACGCTCGGCTCATCCAAATGTGAAATTCACGTGTATCAATCAAGATCCGATGGTGATCGAAAATTTACCGTTCGATAAGTACGAATTGGAGCCGAGTCCGTTGACGCAGTACATCCTCGCACGCAAACAGCCGACAATTTGTTGGCAGGTGTTCGTGCCGAACAGTTATAAAAGCAGTGAGGTGGGTCATCCGTTCGGCTACCTGAAGGCCAGTACAAATTTAACGTGTGTCAATTTGTTCGTGATGCCGTACAATTATCCGGTCCTGTTACCGCTGCTGGACGAGTTGTTTAAAGTGTTACGATTGAAACAGACCGCCGAATGGACGCAACAGTTTCGAAATTATATGCGTACTATGCCCTCGTACTATGCTGGGGTACGTATAAATGTTTTTATTGATTATAAGAAAACAATTTTAATTTGTGTGGACATGTTTCGATTTATATACTCATTAATAAACAGTAAAATTATAGTAAGTTACACGTTTGCTTCAAAATAAGATTCCCGGACAAACTGAATACAGAGAAAGAGATGGAACGTTATTTGTTTACCTTATCACAAGTTTTTTACTTACAAAAATGATATCATTATAATGCAACTTTTTAAATAAAATAAATACGTACATAATTTATGTATCCTCATGTAAGATATATCATATGTATATTCTGATTTATTTAAAAACATTAATTGATAGGCTTTTAGTCACATATGTACATATTATTTTCAAATCTTCAAACTGTCATATGTTTATGTATTTTTTATGCAAAATAATAAATTAATATATTGGATAATTAAACACATATTTAGTTTTGAACTGAATATGTGCGTTTTGCACGATGTTTTTTTCTCAGAAACGATATCATAACATGAATATTTACAAAAAATTTTTAACTTGAAAAAAGTGATATTACGGATCTGGTATGTACAAAACTTTTTTTATTTTATTTTTTATTTTTATCACACTTATGTTACCTTTATTGCCTTTATGTGTAGGGTAGGGCGGGGTAAAAAAAAATACAAAATCAAATCTTTTCATTTTTCATGTAGAAAATATTTGAATTATTAGACAAAAAAAATACTGTATGATGTTAAATTGTTTGTATTTTGAGATTTTGCATGTTTTTTCACTCAGGCTAATGATATAAATCTATAAAAAAATAAAAACCTTGTCTTTTTTTTACCCGCCAAACGGAGTAAAAAAAAAGACAGTGGAGGGTAAATAAAAGACAGACCTCTAATTAATGGGATACTGCAAGTACATGATTGGAAGGGTAAATAATAGACAGCTTGGGTAATTAACAGTACAACACTTTTTATTTCACAACTCTATCTCTACTACAAAATTTTTTATAGATATATTTAAATTTTACGTATTTTACCAAAAACTTGAGCTATGATTAAGCAGTAACAAAAATAAGAAAAAGTTAACGGGACACTTTTTGAACTATTTTTCTATTGTTTTCCGTATAAGATAATCCTCCTTATATTCTACACTCCATAATGTTTCCATTAAAAAAACAAAACAAAAATTATTTTAAAAAAACCGTAGGCCTCACAAGCCTGGAAATATTTTTCTTGAATGTCCCCCTCTATTGTGAATATTTTTTATATAAACTTTTTTCAGTTAGATAAATATTTTAGGAATAAATCAAATGGCAACTCTCAAAAAACTCACCCGATAAATAAGTAATTTTTAATATAGTTTTACTATTCGTTAATGGTTATATAAGTCGCAACATATAACAGAAATTCTAGCACAGTTTTTTCATTTGTCTTTTATATTTTTGCTTCCGAGACTACTAAAGTAGCGGAAGCATTGTGATCACTTTTGAAAAATAAAAAATTTTTTCCCTCCAAAATAAATTTTTTTACGCACATTTTACCTTTTAGAGCTTTCTGAACAATGTTGGTTTGGTGTCCGTCCGTTCGTCTGTGTATCGCCAGTTTGCACCAAGTGGCATAACTTCTGAATTGTTCGATTGTTTTTAATGAAATTTTCAGAAATTATGCAGTTTAGTTCGTAGATGGTCCCTTATGAATTTAATCGAAATCGGAGTAACGGTAGCTACGCCACTACCATGTCATTCCATTAACATACTAAATTGCACCAAGTGGCATAACTTCTGAACTATTCAATTATTTTTTATGAAATTGTCAGAAATTATGCGGTCTGGTTCCTAGATGGTCCCCTAGAAATTTCATAGCATTCGGAGTAGTAGTATCCACGGCGCTACCATGTCAATATCTTATTTACTGCTAGTCCCACTTGCTCAAATTTTTAAAGTATTTTGGGGGTTAGTTTCTAAAATATTTTTGCTATTATTTTATACGAGAAAGCTGTGTGCCACATCCCAGTGGCAGCGTATTTCTATTTTTAATGTATTCTACGAATCATTTTGCTTAGCCCTGTTTATTTTCAAAAATGAAATACCCATAAAGTGATGCTTTTCTAATTTTTTTTTCATTTCAGCCATTACGACGCGCCCTAACCCGAATGGGCGCTCCAAATTCGCTCGCGCAAACATTAATTCCAGATAGCTGTGATACCACGTTAAGTCTGACCGTTTTAAACTACTTGAAAAAGATGAAAAATCAAGCGAAAATTGAATTTGATCGCCTGTGTAACGATGTTCTCAGCAAACAGAATGCTCAGTCGAAAAATCAAAATTCAAATTCGAATTCGAGCCGCGTGCGAGTACTGCCAAAGGCGGCGTTGAAACGTGACCTTGCCACGCATCCGAATTTACACGATAAATTCATATCAATGCGCGAACAGTTGAACGAATATGGCGGTTTTGTTGTGGGACTTCCCTCGTCTCGACCCAATGTCAACACAAAAAGTTACAGGAACCCGTTCGACATTCATCGAAGTAACCTGTTGGATCAAGTGGTGCGCATGCGCGCCAACTATCTTCAATCGTTCAATCGAATGAAACTAGTTGACGACGATGTCACGCATAGTTTACCCGTCAACCAAATGGGCAACTATCAGGAGTACCTGAAACGGATGCCGGCACCGCTTCGGGAAATTGAAAGTACACCGGTGCGACAACACATGTTCGGCAATCCGTTCAAAATCGACAAACGTATGATGGTGGACGAAGCGGATATCGATTTGGTCGGCGGAAATGCCGGTGGATCAGCTTCCGGTGGCAACAAGGGCGTGAAACGTACCGTTTCCGATTTTAAACAGTTGCCCACGAAACGGAAACCGGGGCCAATACCAAAAGAAGTTATTGTTCGACGGCCATCGTCGCCTATGCCCCTCACGCCACCGCAGTCGCCCACGATGAAGACTCACCACGACGTGCCGTCACCGCTGATGACAGACATGGCCAGTGAAGACTCCTCGTCCAGTGACTTCTTCGCTTACAGTAAATGTAAACAATTATTACGAACGCACAAATTGTTTTTTTTGAACGATCAAAGTCAAAATTATACGTTTAAATAATATCGGCCCTAATACAGAACCCTGCAGTACACCATAATGTTTTTTTTCCATAAAATGAAATAGACATTCAAAATATTTTCTTTTTGTTGGACTTTGATATAATATCGGCCCTAACATAGAACCCTGCAGTACACCATAATGAATTTTCATGGTGGCCATATTACTGGAAAACCTGGAAAACTTGTAAATGTCAGGGAATTCCAAACTTTCTGGAAAAGTCAGGGAATTGTACCAGAAGACTGGAAAAAATTGATTTTTATAATTTTGTTTATTTTGGGATAAAATTTCAATCAATTTTTCACTTGTTTTGAGATTAGATTTAAAATATGGCGCGGATTTTTTTTTTTATTTTGCTAGTCATTTATTTTTTTTTATATTAACGAAAAAGTGTTAAAAAGTTATTAAGAATTTTTTTTTAGCTTTTTGGGATAAAGTAGGGGCGGCATTTTTCACAAAAAGTCAGGGAATATTTTAATAAAATTTCTGGAAAGCCTGGAAATGTCAGGGAATTTGATTTTTAAAAATCTGTGGCCACCATGATTGTAACGAATTTCCAGAATGGAATTCAGCTATTGCAGCAAAAAAAAAGGTCTTTAAACTATTATTCTGTGTCAACTAGTTTCCGAGAAAAACTAATTTTTGTAAACGGAAATTCGCTATGTTTTGCAGGATGCTATGACAGGGGTATTTTTTTATAAAATAAAACAGACATTCAAAATATTTTCTTTTTGTTGGACTTTGATCATTCAAAAAACGTTTGTGAAACTTGTAGATAATTTTACTTTGTGAAAATCCATAATGATATGGTGAAAAATTTTTTAATTTTGTCAAATTTTCACTCAAATATAGAGATCATCTTCAGGTGAATTCAGTTCAGTTCAGCTTTCACCTGAAGATGGTTTAATCAACCGAAAACTAGTTTGTGAAAAATAATATATCTGTATATTTGAGTGAAAATTTGACAAAATTAAAATTTTTTTCACCATATTCGAAATTTTAAAATTTTTATTCTAGTAAATAACAAAATGGACGAACCGAAACTTTCCGAATCCAACGAAAAAGACATGGAAATTCACTTCCCATCCAGTTTTCCGATTGCAAACGACATTAAACTGAAACACGACGTCGAACCGGACGAGTCCAGAGACGAATCACCATCAAAAATCGAATCACCGTTACATTCACAATCGAACGCATCCTCATATCCGATCCCCGACTATCTATCACCGCCAATGAACTACAACTATTCGTTAAATGACGAGGTCGCCATGATCGTTAGCGAAACTGCCCACTCGTACAACCTGTCCAGCAGCAACGACATGAACGTGAACCATGCGGAGCCCGATCAGCAAAAACTCACCGACAAGCGTGTCGGCCTTAAAAACGGCATCACCGAGAAAGAGAACAACGAAAATATCGAACCCACGGAGGACGATGAGGAAATTCGACGTCACAATTTGAAAATTAAGAAATTGTTATTCGCGGACGTGCGAAAACCGGGCAAAAGTAAGTCACGAATGTGTACGAAATTGTTCAAAAATTATAAAATTTCTTTCGTTTTAGATTATCAACAACTGTTCGATCATTTGATGCTTCTAAAAGGTGAATTTCACGTTCAAGAAACAATCATTCGACAAGTGTACAAAGAGGCCATTCGATTCAAACGCGACAAACTCGCCACACTGATTAGTAATTTCTTACAAGCGAATCGTTTGGAGTCCGTCAATAATGTTTCGGTATGACAAAGTGTTCTTACAATTAAGGGCGTTTTTAGATATAAAATTAAATTGTAAATAAATTTAAAAAAAAACACAATCATGAAATTTATACATATAAATGTGTAACATAACCTAATATATTTTTTTACAAAGCATATCATATCTTAGTATAAATCTGATCAGTCCAAATTTTGAACAATCAAAATTCAGGGTAATTTATTTTCTACAGCTCTTTGAACGGTAGGCGAGTTGACAAAACCACATTATGGGTAATACCTATCACTAGATTGAATACGATTTGAGTTGTCATATTATTTTTGCCATTTTTCTGTATAAGAGTATGACGGACGGAACCGTTCCGTTAGTTCTGACTACGGAACACTAAAAATTACGTGAAAAAATGTCCGCCATATTGTCATACTGTGAACAGTTACGTCACAGATCGTTTTAACGGTATTTAGTGATGCTAGATGTATAGTCCAAATTTTGAACATCAAAATTCATGGTAATTTATTTTCTATAACTCTTTGAACGGTAGACGAGTTGACAAAACCACATTATGGATAATACCTATCACCAGACTGAATATGATTTAAGTTGTTATTTTACTTTTGCCATTTTCGGAACCGTTCCATTGGTTCTGACTACGGAACACTAAAAATTAAGTGAAAAAATGTCCGCCATATTGTCATACTGTGAACAATGACGTCACAGATCGTTTGAACGGTGGTTAGTGGTGCTAGACGTGTAGAAAAATATTAAGTAGTTGTCAACTGGCCTATTATCTTAAATATTTGTTCAAATTGGACTGATCAAACCCCCTTAAAAAAATTTTAGTTTATTTAAAAAAGAAAAAAAAAACAAATAATGTACCTACACTTGTAAAAATTATACATAAAATTATTATAACGAAATAAAATAAGATCGGAATTATGTATATATATATATATATTTATTTATTTATCTGCCTAAAAACAGTACAGAAAAACTTGTTTTTGTGGCATCTTTTTTTTTAAAAGGTGCCCTTCAAAGTGCATAAAAAGTACGAATTTTAAACATTAATTTACGGTAAAGCTAGAGATGATCGATATATCGATAACTGTTATTTTGTAACTAGTATAGAAACATAACAGTTATCGTCAATAACTGGAATACCCAGTAACTGGTTACTTAAATAACTCGTTTGAAAATACCGATAACATAGGTCAATATTAATATATTCGAAAGCAAGGATCACAGTAATGTATTTTAACCACCTACGGAGAATTTCAAAATAATAACGCCCCAGGCAAGTTACACATTTTCTACTGTAGCACTTTTAAAAAACCCTTAAAAATGAACTATTGTCTATTGTACAGTTATTTATTTGTATTTGTAATTTTATATTCATAAAATTGTTTATTTAAAGCCTAAATCCTTGTATAGACAAGTAATTGAACAGATATTGCAGATTATTTAGTATCCGTCAGTATTATAGATCTGTGCATATTTCACTAACAGAACCGTTTATACGCATATCGAATATCTTACAATATGTTAAAATATCCAAATACCATATCAGTTATTACAATAACTGTTATAAATAACAGTTATTTTTCAGTAACTGTTATTGTAATAACAGTTATTAGAAAATAACCGTTTAGCTCATCTCTAGGTAAGGTTAGGTCAGTTATGAGTTAGTCGTCGAAGAAAAGCGGTGTACATAACGTCTTAATATTTTGATATCTTACAGGGACGTCTTTTATAACTTTGAAATGTAACGCGCGTTATGAAATCTTGTAAAGACTATTTTTAACGTATTTCCTATGAAACTTTCTTTATGTGGTTGGTCCCGATCCACTATATTCGAAGAGGTTTCACTGTATTCAACAGAAATATGGACCACAAAAGTACGTACAGTTGATGATTGATCAAAAAAAAGTTAACAAGTGCGTGAAGAGAACACACTGAAATGAAAAATTCATACGGATTCGGTGGTTGTGACTACGAAACCCTAACGAGTGAATGAATCCCTGTCTGTGCGTACGAACCTGTTTTGAAGATCGTAGACAGGTCGAAAAATGACACCAAAAACTGGAATTCATTTTCTCCCTCATATCGAGGGTTGAATAGACAAAGTAGAGACCTCTCTTTTCGTTATATGTGTATATATACAGAATGTTCCAGAGAATTTATAACTAGACAACACGTGGATTTCAAATTTTTATTCGAAATGGAACTGTCCTAAATCACGTACCTTTACCTAGAAGTGGATAAGTAACAGTTTTAGAAAATTTAAATTCTTTTTTACACTTTCGAGATTAACATATATGACACAATAGTTTTAACACTATGAAGCCCAAGCACTTTTGCAGTAAACTTCCCCGGAAGCCGGCAATATTTTTAAAGAAACTTTATATTAACAAATATATAAAAAGATTCAACATGTATGTGTAAACATACGTACGTGATACGGTATACGGTATCTGTGACAATACGGTATAATTCTAAATAATGTTCAATTTTATCAACATAGTTTAGTATAATTTATTTTTTATAAATTCTTAGGGTTCACTTTTTTAATGTTGGGATCTTTGATTTTTTCTTTTTCTTTTAGTGTAGCTTTATCTATTGTACTTATCACTAGGCAGTAAAAAGTGCGGCATTTTGAGACAAAAAAATTTTACCATATGGTTTGTTTAAAAGGGTTAAATAACAAATTGGTAAAAATAAATAAAAAAAAGAAAAACAAACAAACAAACAAATACTTTTACCCAATAGTTTTTATATTGTTTATTTTAAATTTTTTATAGAAACCAAGAGAGTAGTGTGTGTTGGTGTTTGTGTGAGTACACATCGGTGTGGTAACATCGCACACATATATAATGCGTAATCAATTAATCATTGATCACTATCGGCCTCTGCGGTTGTTTTGATTATTGTCAGATGTCGAAAACGTGGGACTGAAAATGTTAATTGGGACAGATTCGAATTTCTAGCGTAATTAATTTAAGGAAATAAATATTTGCAGTTAGTTAAAGTAAATGTTAGGTGCTTTGATAAGTAACTTAAAGAAAAAGAATTTATCGATCCGACTTCTTTCTGATATATTTATGGTTTCATCTGAGTCATTCTGTACGTAGACCGGCTGTATAGGCGCTCTATAGGCAGGCATGAATGTAGTCGTTGCTTTGTTCAGAGCTGTGAATCATTCGGCGCTATGAGAATAAAGTGTATGTATGCGTTGTAATGTCGGGTACATAACTCGGTAATATCCCTAATAGTCCAAAAGCCCGAAGTAATAACAAATGGAGATCATTTTTTCGTTGAGAAAAAGACTTCTGAAATTTCGTCATTTTCATCACTCCAATTCAAATTACTTCCATAGAGTTTGATTTAATAAAAAGAAAAATTTTTAACTTGATGATGTCATCAAGTTTACTAAAATTTTTTAAGACCTTAAAAACCGTATATTAAATGATAGAATGATGAAATTTGAAACAAATCATAGGTTTTCGAAATCGTTCTTTTCATTTTTATCAAAATTAAACATGTAGGACGACGAGAAAACATTTCTATCGTATCACTCATATTTCTGAAAGGAATTTCGCCGTATTTACCATATACATGTACCTGCTACTAATGATGTAACAATGAACAGCTACCACTGTGGCCACGTCTTAACAATGAATGTGTACGCTTGAAGAGCTGATGGACGACTAATCGGTAAGCAGTATAAATTGCTACTTATTGCAACTTTCGGATCACACTTTTTTGTATGTAGGCATGATCTGTCTCATCTGTGGTGGTGTCGTATACGTATATATAATACTACATACGTATGTATGTGGCTTAGTGTGGGGGTTCTAACAATGCCAATAACAATCAAAACATGATCAAAACAATTGACCTACACTCATCCACTGCTACCGCGCGAGTGACTACTAAGTAGCCTAACTTGCTCAGAACTGCATACTGCAGATTACACGATTTAGCAGTGCCGGTTCTGTATTCTGTGATTATTCCACTGACATTCTAGCGCTGTTTTCGAACATTGTACTGAAATGCTACTGGAATAATGTGAACGCACAAGAACTCAATTTTTTCTTTTTACGTTGTTCTCTCCGTCTATAATCAAGTATATACGGTACGTATACATGTACTGTGGTAGTGTATGTGAGAAATTCACACAAACACATAGGTAGTATTAAAAGAACATGGCCGCATATTAGTGAACACATAATTTTTCTTTACTGTTCGCCAAGTCAAACAAGTGTCACAGTGCTGTTTTTAATTAAAAGAAAAAAATTAAAAAAAACTCTATTTCATTAGAAATTTTGTATCGCAAGAATTTCTCAACGCAAATTTTATTTGAAATAGATAAAAAAAAATCATAAGGTGCGTTCTTCTTCAAAATCAACTTCATTTACTACTGTTCTCTAATCTACCGTAATCATTCATATAATCAATTTTCACTTCAATCGTACATATCATTTTAGTCAATTTTTCGTAAATTTTCTTTACATTTTTACATTTTCATTTCTGTAGTTGTTGGCTGTTTTTTTTTCGGCGTGTTCGAGCTTTTTTCGATTCATTTATCCGGGTATCATTTCGTCAATTATTTGTGTTGTGGCATTGTGCATAGTATTCATTATAGATTTTTCCGGTAATTTTGTATTGGGTAGAGTAACGAATTAGGCCCGGAAAATGTGTTTACATTAAATTAAACGTATGTAAGGGTGATAAATGTGATTTGTGGGTCATTCTGATTAATTCGATATTTTTGTATCGTGTTTTTTTTTTTTTGATTAATTTATTTAGTTAATGTGTTTATTAACTGGGCATTTTATTCTCTATATTGATTGAAAACGTTCATAATTAACCATGTAAAAAACTTTCATCACATGAATATTTCAACTGTAAACGAGAATTTAAATCGAAAGAATATTCTTTCTTTTGTTTTAAATTTCCATTTTTTTTTTTTTTGGTTTTCAATGGGATCGCTGAAAAAAAAACGGCAATGTCGTGTTTGGTCCACCGTAAATGACAGTGTCGTTAAAAGTAAAATTTTCGTTACAATTATTTGGGTCGTTTGTAAATTTTGAAATTTAGGTCAGATTCATTATTTAATAAAGTAATATCAATAAAAAAAATCTATGTATCCAAAAAATGCCGGTACAAACATGAAACAGTCGACTCCCCTTTTACACGGCAGTGGTTTTACGAAAATGCCGCGTAGATGTATTGACGTGATTTTCATATAAATAAGGAGTTACCGAAATAAAAATAATTCGTATTGTATTTTTTTTTTTGGGACCAAAAAATTTTTGGAAATTACTTTTTTCTTACAATTGGCGACGCAAATATTACGCGAGCGCTCCTGGTTTTTTAAATTAGACGCTGTATCAAGTAAAAATTTTTGTATACGTTTAATTGTCGATAGAAAAATGTACTTAGATAAATTATGCGCGGATTACTAGATTTTATATCGCCCATTAATCGTATACGTATATTTTTACTTGACGCTAGTTCTAATTTTACCATCAGAGGCGCGAGTGAGAATCTTTGCGCCGCCAATCTAAACGTTCTATGTGTCTAAATTATTTCAAACTTCTTGGCTCGTAAATTTCTTGATTAAATGGGTGGGGGGGTAGAGGAACGGTATTTTTTCGGACATTTTTGGGCATGAGTCAAAATTGTTTTGAATTGTTTTAAATTTCAAACCCCCAATTTCGAATACTTTTTCCAAATAAGAATAGAAATATTTCTGAATTTTTTCGATGTCAAAGTCTCGACATAAGAGTTCCTTTCTTTTAGCAGTTTTGAATTCGTTTTTATGGATCAGTTATTTCACAGTTTAAATCCTTAAGATTATATATTTGCTATTGTCAAGCACTTTTTTAAGGGGTTATATGCACTTGCGTGGAGGAAAAATAGCAGAATTTTTAATTTTTTTTTTTAAATAAAATCTGGTACTGATGTTTTTTAACTTAGACAGAATTATTTGAAAATACAATCGAAAAACGATGCCTCTCTTACCCCGCCCGAAACATATAAATGCATATAACCCATTAAATACTTTTAGTGAAAGTCCATATTATTTGTCACTTCGCATTAAAATAGACTGTTCGGTTATGAGCTAGCTTTCGAGTAATTAACTCATCATCAGGTGTAATATAATTACAAGTTTTAATTGTGATGATGAGTTGAGAGAATGTTGGCTCGTGACTGAACAGTCTATTTATCTAACCATATTAGAGAATGATTTGATGTGGTTTTATTTTAGAAAAGATTGTAAGTTGTCATTGACGGGCCCAAAAATGATGCACCATCATCATCCTATGCCGCAGAGCCAACTGCAAAGGGGAGATCCAAATAGGTTTGTTTTTAAAAAGTAAATTGATAATTTTTTTATTTTTTTACAATAATTAATTTTAAGTTAAGCAAATGAAATTATTTTCGAAATTTCAACTCAGTTCAAATTGTATAAGTACAGCTAAACATTTTTTATGCGGTTTTTTTGTGCGATTTTTAAACAAATTGCCATAAAAATGTATAATATGAATCAAAATCAAGAGACAGTAAGAAACTTAAACATTTACTGTAATAATTTTCTTTGATAAAAATATTTTTTAACGGCTTTTAAACATTTAATCAATACATTGCATAAGAACATAAGTTATTGCATCATTTAATTTTTTTTACAGATGTATTTTTCAAAATTTTCATAATATTATAAAAATGAAATAAAATGTTTCTACGTGTAAATTAAGACTTTTATCGTGTTTAGAAAGCAATTTTTATTGAAATTGTGAGGTTTTTTGAGTTACGTATTTTCGGTTATAGCTATTTATGATATTTTTGAATACATTATTTTGTGCGATGTTTTTTTATGCGGTTCTTATCCACCGTATAAAAAAAGGTTCAGTTGTACACCTAAACTTAATTATAGTGAATTCGTAATATATAAAAGTTTGAATTTTTTTTTTCAAATATTTCGAATTCACTAAATTACTTAGTTTAGATTTTCAGAAGCTGAGTATCATATTTTTTATGCGTGAACATAATAGACCTTTTTTTAGAATGGGTCAACAAACTCACCGTTTGATTCAGAATCAGCAACGAGGACACCACATCATGTTGGGTGTACCGGGAGCGTCACCTGTACCGCCGCCAGGTAAGTTAAATAAAGATTTACGTAAAAATTTTCTCCGCTACCCGGAAAAACATTGAATCATGGATATGTTTTTTTTTTTTTTATAATCCAGTACACACTTATTTGGTTCATTCACGCACGATCATGTAACCCAAACAAACAACAAACACTATCCGTTCTTCTTTTGAATAGACCAGTTTCGATTATTTTGGTGATCATGTTCAGTCGTTTTTTTTTTTCTAAAAAAAAAAGGAAAAAATAGATTTTGAACTTAACATAGAATACCCCTGTCGGAGTATCCTGCATAACAGCGAATTTGCGTTTATAAAAATTATTTTTTCTCGAAAACCAGTTTACATAGAATAAAAAAACACCTTTTTTATGTGATTTTTTATCCTCTTTCCAATGGTGTAAAAAGATGTCAGAAACTTTTGGATTTGGGAAAATTTTGGTAAAAGACGTAATTGTTTCACGAATGGTCTGATGCCCATATTTCGGGCATCGGACGTATCTGGTTGAAGAACTCATCCAAGATTTTCGTACTTCCAATCTTTTCACCAAATTTCATAAAAATAGACTGTTTCTTTCGAGTGTTGTCGTGCTGATACATAAATACATAAATACATATATATGTATATACAGGGTGGAAAGTATAAAGTCTCTCTGTGAAAACAATGGGTAGATCTCACCCATGTAATTAATATTTGCCAATAAATTTGAACCAGAAATGCTTTTTAACAGAGAAAATTCGATACTAAATATGAGTCAAAAAGGAGGACCTTAATTTTTTTTAATCCGGCTCTGATCATCTTATTTTTTAAGATAAATTTTCTAGTTAGAAGTAAACATGTTTACCAAATTTTATTGAATTTTAGTCAACAAAATTATTTTGTACCTTTGGTACTAAAAAGGTGTATGCATAATTTAGTCAGAGCCGTATTTAGAAAAATTTGGAAACATCGTGAAGCCAGTTCATTTGCGATTTTTTCAAATTGTTAATTCCAAAAAATTTTCTGTGGTTTTAGTGTCTACAAGTTCTTAGACACTAGTTATTTACTTTCCACCTTATATATATATATATATATATATATATATATATATATATATATATATATATATATATATATATATAAATTTTAGGGTATATCATTTTTGGTGTCTAGGGACTGAAGTCGCGTCATGACAGTGGCTGTAATTGTTGAATTTTCGATTCGAAATTCGCTAAAACAGTGGCGTCTCTTAATATAGTCTCAATTTTGATGATTGTAAGTTTGTTAGGGTTACATTTTTCGCGTGACGATTTTTTTTTGTACTCCCCGCTACCAAAAAACATATCCATATTCATTTCTTTTGGACCAACACTAGAGATAAGTTAATATATTTTTATCTTAAATACGTATGGCTATATTTTTCCTTTTCCTTTGGTTTTTGATGTTTTTGAAGTTGTTTTATCGTAATTTGGTTTTTGCTTGTGTTCGTAGTTTTGGGGCGCGCTTTAATCGGAGCCCCATTAGGTGTTCCGTTTGTGGCAACTAACGTTGAACCGGTTAAAGCACCCACAAAAATACGGGCAAAAGCAAAGACGAAAGTACGGTAGAACAATGGAGAATTGACATCAAAATTTCGATTACTGTTAGGGCCTGTGATCCATGTTTACTATTTTGGTCTTCAGTCGTCAATCGAACGCAGGAAATATGTTGATTAATTTTCCCATCTTTAATTTTTGGTTCCAAGGAACTTTTTTTATGTCATTTTTTGTTTTAAATTTGAGTTTTTTTTTTTTTTTATTTGATGTTCTTGAAATTTTTTTGTAGCATCCATGAAGATTTTTCATCGACAAAATATTTCGAAAATGTTTTTAATTATTTTGTTAGCGCTAATTAATATGGAACCAAGTAAGGCTTTTGATATTAACGGATTGACCAAGGCGGAAATTTCCAAAATTTTTGGAGAGTTTGGTTGTATTCCAGGTATTTTGGTCACTTTGACTTGATAGGGATTTTTATTATTTTTTAAAAGTCAATTTGCAAAAATTTTTTGATATATTTTGTTTTTTTGGTAGTTTTGATTACAGATGCGTTAAATGGAAACATTTGAAGAAAAACCAATTCAATGATTCTCTTTTGTGATGATTTTTTTGACTCAAATTGTCATATTTCTTATTCGGTTAAAAATTATCATTATTGGATCTTCCCGACTAATAATCCTTAAAATTAGTGGTAATAACTAAAAAAAAATGAAATAAGCACTTCCTTTTGATCGGAAAATAATATTCCTGTCAATTGTCATAATGTGTAAAAAATTTGGTACTTGTTTGTGCTGATTTTCGAATTTTTACACTTTTTGTGAATTTACGTGACCGGAACATCTGGATCAAAAGTCGTAAGTAAGTATCACTGAATACTCATCTAGGGGAGGTTCACATCTGGCGACCCAAAAAAGTCAGCTATTACGATCACTCTCATGTCGCGACTTGAGCCCGGGAACTATGATAGAAATTTTGGTTTGACGTCCGTACAAGTCGAAAATGACATTCAGTAAAAACAGAACATGGTTTTTTGGGCATTTTTCGTGAAAAAAAATTAGTTCTTTTACCAAAAATTTTCCTATCTTCTAGTTTCTGAAAAAAAAAAAACTAATTTTCATAAATGTAAAATTCGCTATGTTATACAGGATACTGCGACATTTGGATAAAACGACTTTAATAAAAAGAAAAACATTTTTTTGGGTCGAATTTGATGAAAGCCTCACCTTAAGAGTACTGTCAATTGTCTAAAAATTTTCTAAATCTAGATCGGATCTAATATGATAATTTTTACATTTATTTCAGAATTTTTCGCATGAAATAATGAAACTGGTAACATTTTGGATTATGAAAATATTCGATTCTTGTTAAATCAGTGGTTCTTAACCGGTGTTCCTTGGACAATCTTACACAATATTGTAGAGAAGTCATTCCGCCAGGGGTCAGTGCGATTAAGAACCACTTTTTTGACGCATATAAATACATTTTTGTTATTACTCATTGTAATTATTGTAAATAAAGAATTAATTTCTTAGCAGATGGCGTCACTTTCTTTTTTAGTTAAGTTAGCGTAGTTATAGTATTAACATTAGATTTAAGTAAACCGTTTTTGCAAATTTGACTTAATTTTTTTGGGGGAAAAATCCTAAATATATTTTATTTAATCTGTATAACCCCAGTTCATTTTCTCTGGACCCAATCGACGTCTGATGCGACAGTTAATCGTACGACAAAGTGTGTATCCGTGCTCCCTACACCGATCTATGTACATATATGACGCGCAAATATACACAACGGTAATTATACACGCATTCTCTTTAGTTGTATAATTATTGTAAATTCAACAAGTGCATGTGGGGCACGCATTAAATTAGGATTTCTCAGTGGTAAGAAGTTTTTATAGCTTTTGGAGTAAAATATATGACATTTAGATGCATTTTTTTTTCGGTATTTCGCAAATGAGGCTTAAAAAGTAGTTAAAAACATCTTTCTGGTGATTTTACGGCTTTTGGGGTTCAGTATTTCACAAACGAATCGTAAAAAGTTACCCAAATTTCGTTTTAAAAGATCTTTCTGGAGAAAATGGAATTATTTTTTGTGTTACCTACGAAAAATGAACATTTTTTCCATTTCCCAGCCTTTTCGTTAGTGATTCGGACTCGAATTTTTGAAGGATAGTTCCTAATATCAAAATTTATTAGAGATCATTTTTCCTACTTTAAATTGTTTTTGAAATTTTCGAAAATTTGGTCATTTCGAGACATCGAGACTCGATTTTTGGAGCGAACAGTTTAAAAATTATGGGTGGAGGGACAAAAAAAAAACTTCACTGAAGCTCAGCTCGCAGGTTTGTTGGTCCGGATATGTAGAAGTTCTAAAGACAAAATTATATGGGTTCCAAGATTTTATTCCGAAATCTTAAAAACATATTTTAGGCACGTCGTGGTCGCAACTGTATCAGTGCCCAGGGATGCAAATGTTATATCGAAAATATCGATATATCGGTTGACAGGGCTGGGAAAACTGGTTCATAGAAACCACTTAAAATAGAAAGTGGAAAATGGTTTCCAAAAATGCATTTAAAATACAAAATGGAAAATGGTTTTGCTGAACATATTTAAAATTGAAATTGGAAAATAGTTATTTAAAATGGATTATAAAATGCAAAATGTTTTTTTTTTTTACTTTAAATTTATTTTATAAATTTTTTATTATGATTTTAATTAGGTAATTATAAAAAAAAAGAAGAAAATATTAAACGTACATTAAATAAAGGCAGTCTTTTGAGAAAATTTTGTAAAGTTTTCATGATATGAAAACGAAACTTAACTGTTTAAATATTGTTACTTAAAAATATTGTAAAATTTAATTCGGCCTTGACATATTCAAACTTGACGACGCTACGACTGTAACTTCTAAATAAAATTATGAAAATCATTTACACGAAATACAAAAATGTTTCTTATCGACGTGTTTTAAAGATAGTAGTAAGCAACTTGCGTCAGAAAAGTTTGACTAAAGAGAACTGCAACTCTAGTAACAAATTTGAGTATAGATGCATTTTCATTTTAAATGTAAAATGGATTCAAATTTCCATTTTAAATACAAAATGGAAAATGGTTTTACGGAACTTACTTAAAATAGAAAATGCAAAATGCCATTTTGTATTTTAATTTTTTAAATACATATTTAAAATGAAATCATTTTAAATAGTTACCAGCCCTGTCGGTTGAATATATCGATATTTTTTGATAGTTCGATATATGGAGATTAGACAATGAGACGAAACTCAGTGTATTCAAAAAAGTGTCCAAATCAAAGATGGCACTCGTGTTCGTCGGATACGAAAGCGGTACAGTACTTATTCTCAAATGGAAACGCGGGCTTCTATATTATCTATGTTAGCTTTTGAATAGAATCTTCTGGAATCTTTTTCAATGTTCAACTCATTTATAAAGTGGGTTTTTCGATCGTTTTTAAAATAAACTTAATAATTTTTATTTTACGTCGCATCATTTATATTGTATATTATATAATTCGCTGACGTCACTATGTAAAATCGGAGTCAGTACCATTGGATATCCACCGTATAAAGTAATTTAAACTATAAGAGCTTATTTCATAGATATGTAATTTCTATGTATTTCCTTATTATTAAATATCATCAACCGACATTGGTGATTCTCAAATGGAAACACTCACTTCCCCAGTCCCGACGTGTTTCCATTTGAAAATAAGTACTGTAGTTACATTCTGTTTTATCCGTTTTATGTTACTATATTCGCTATATTCACATCAGTATTCGAGCATTATTAACGTCGCGAGTGGTAAAAAAAGAAAGCCTTATATTTACCATTTTCCTGACCGATTTTGTCAATTCCTCTCATATAAATTTCGTCTCCTTGTCTAATCTCCATCGTTCGATATATCGATAATATCGAAAAAACTTTATTATATTGAACTAAAATATCGTCTTTTTAATTTATTGCATTATCATCCAACCCCAATAAACCCTTGATTTTGAATCATAATTTTGAATAATTCATTGGCTACAAGCTAAGGTATCTTAGCCCCAGTGTTGCCACAAGGTTACATTTCGTACATTTTTCGTAACTTTTTATCAATCCATGTACCATGTTATGCAACATAAAATTTTAAAGGTAATTATGTACCTCTTTTAAAAATTATATAATTTAGTAGTTTACTTGTTTGCAGTTGTTATAATGCTGACGTTCGCCAGAAAATTTTGTTAGCCTAACGTTAGCTAGTGGAGCTTGTACCATTACAAATCAGAGGGCCTAATTCAAAAAATTGCGGGGCGTTAAATATTTTTTCATGGTTTCCTCTGATTTTTCACAGTAAAAATACTTAATTTCTGAAGTACAGTCACATTCAAAAATTATGCAATAAAAACAATCGGTCACTATTTAGAAATTGTGGTTTTAATATCTAGTGCATATTAATTTTTTCGAATCAGAGCCCTCTGGTTTGTAACGGTGCAAGTTTGTTTAGCTAACGTTACGCTAACAAAATTTTCTGGCGAACCCCAACATTGATATCGTAAAGTCAAAAATTCATAACTTCCACTTAATTTGTATCAATTTCGTATACTTGTTTTTTTTTTTGGCTATTTTGTTTTTGAAGAAAAAATCAATTTCTATCGCGGAAAATTCATCAGTCATTAAAAAAATTACCACTATGTAACTTTCAGTTTAAAAATGTACCTTTTCAAGCATGCCAACGTAACTTTTAGGCAAACCACTGTGGCAACACTACTTAGCCCTTAGTGTACCAAAAAAAGTTTTGCCCAATTGTTTATTGTGTGTCGCACTTTTAAGTGCCAAATACGAATGTACCATTATGTGTCAAGTTTTCTTAAAATCTATACAAATATGAAGTTTTTATTTATGATATCTGATTGACCTTACAGATATTTAAAAAAAAAAAAAATTTAGATTTATAAGTAATACCGATGCATTAAAGATTAAATCGACCGTAACTCAGAAATGAGATTTTTACTAATTGATTGCTATATTTGATCTGACCCACGTTTTTCTAACTCACAAAGAAAAAATTTTACAGTAGAGAAACATAACATCTTACAAAAGAATTCACAGTCTCTGTCAAATTTTAAATTTTGCTTTCTGTAAAATAATCATTTTAGGCGTAACTTATTTTGGCTTGTAACTACAGAAATATGTACTAGTTAACACGGTGTGTACACTGGGTCTTTCAGGGAACGGTCGTGTTTTCAAAGTTTTCTAAGCTTCCAAAAAAATCTCAAAAAATTCTGAGTTACTTTTTGGTGTGTCTACTACATGGCCCAGCATTTTCCAGAGTCAAAAGTTTAAAACTTATTAATGAAAATCGACCAGTAGTCCAAAAAGCATGAAAAATAAAATTTGGTAAAAAAATTCGTAACTCTACAATGAAGGAATATTAAAACAAATGGTTTTAGGGTTTTATAGCTTATACTATGTATGAGCTTTCAAATGAATATAATTTTTTTGGCATTGGCTCCAAAAAATTGAATTATTCAAACACCTGAAAATGGGGAATATTTACAGGCAAGTCATAATAAACGGAACAGTAATTATTTGGCACAAAACGAGTTTTTATTATTGAAAATATAAAAGAAATTAAATAATAATAGAAAAAGCAAGAAAGTAAAGAAAAAAAATGGAGCAAAATTTTGTTTTATATAAAAAAATAAAAAACGAAAAAATAAAGTCGCAATTCCACTGCTGTGCACGTTATCCATGTCATCTAAGGTAGATCCATCAATGAATTATAACGGTATACAGTAATTTATTTTAGGTTTAAAAAAATTGAAAAACTACGACAAAGATAAAAATAACACCATTCACTTACCTTCGAAAATACTGACGCCGTGTGTACACTGACCGTTTTAGGGAACGGATGAAACTTTCACTCGCTCGCATCAGCAAGTCAATCGCCAGATCCGGGCATCCATTGAACCTTGAGTCCCCACTACTAACTAGATTTTTTTACGGAGGGTAGCCAAAGCCCGCGCTTTATTCAAAATATTGAATGTTACATAATACATTTAAAATGAATAATAAACAAAAGAGAAAATTAATATTATTGTTCAATCCTATAATATATTCCACAAACATAAAACTGTTTTGATAATCTGCGAATCATTCCTAATATTATTGCATGTGCGTAGGAAATATATGTTTTAATATTGTAAAAGTTGTAAAATATAACATTTCCTTGTTTCTTTACCTCAGTTAAAAAATAATTCATATAGAAGATAATTCATTAAAATTAAAAAAAAAATATCGAAATATCGATATTTTATGACGATATTTATATCGATATCGATATTAGTGGAAATATTTGCATCCCTGTCAGTGCCCCAGAGCCCCCAATCTACAAGATGTCGCATATTTAGACGGAGCCTCCGTGTCATACTTCGATTGAGTCAAAAGTGAATGAGTTACGGGAATTCGTACATATACATGTTAAATAAAATATGAAAAAATCTTAACTAACTCAGTTGATTTGATGAGAACACAGGAAACATGATTTTTGACAACAGTGTCAAAATGATTAATGATAGCAATTCGAATTATTTGAAACTAGGTGTGATTGTTACAATGCCATCAGTACCATTACAACCGATGCCTCAGCAGCAGTCAACCATGTCGGTCCACCAACAGCAAGCGCAGACTGTACAGCAACCGCCGACGCCCCAGCAGATGTTGCACAGTCAGCAGCCGCACGATCTTGTCGATCAACAGCAACAACAGCAACAGCAACAGGTGGTCGATCAGAAACAACAGTCAGCGGGTAACACACTGACGAATCAAACCAATCAATCGAACAGCCAAAGTCAACAATCGACACAACAACAATCGACACAACAACAACAGCACATGACAACGCTGGGCAGCGGTGCTAGTAGCAGCGTACCGTCCGTAACCACAAACGCAACGTCAACAATATCAACGTCGGCCGATAACTCCTCGTGCGCCTCTGCTAACAATAATTCCTTGGCTAACATTAAAGAGAAAACACCGATGTGTTTGATAAATGAACTGGCCCGTTATAATAAGATACAACATCAGTACCGTCTCACAGGGGAATCGGTAAGATAATTAAAATACCGTAAAACGGCATGAATACGGGGGGACAAAAATCGCTAGTTTTTATTAAAAAAAAAAAGCTATATTTTCAACAAATCCCGTTCTAAATCATTGGGTAAAATTTTATCAAAATTCACCGAAACGTGTGAGAGTTGATAAAATTCCACCCTGTATATATATAATGGTTTGTTTGTATAAGACTTGTTTACAACATGTTATTTTTTTTTATTAGAACCGTGTAACCAATACAGTGTAAACTCCGTATAACGAAATTGAAGGGACCGGGTATTTTATTACGTTATAAAGAGTTTTCGTTATATGGAGAGTAAAAGAAAGCAATATAATTTTACGAATACAACTTACGAATTTAGTAAGTGGTTTTAATTTTGCCTGAATTAAATGACACTCTTTCGTCAATACACAAACTCTTTCTTTTACTCGCCATGTTTACAGTTAAAAAGTTTGAAAGCAACTAAGAATAAGATAACGTAAAGACAGCAATAAGACAGTAGTACGGAAGTACAGTAGGCAAAAACATGTGCTAGGCAATTACAACAAACAAATAAACGGATTTCTAAGAATCCCTTTGTGCGTACGAAATATTTACGACTCTGTATCACTATTTTGTTTGAAAGTCAGTGAAATAAAATTGTTTTTGGCTTAAAAAATGACGTATTTTTCGCTATTGAGAGTGGCTATTACGTTATAAAGAGTGTTTCAATATACGAATGATAATGTAAACCAAACAAACCTTTGTAATTTCTACGTTTTAAGGAGTTTTTCGTTAAATAGAAGTTCGTTATATAGAGTTTACACTGTACATACACAATTACCTTTTCTTGAAAAAAGTCGATAATTTATTGTCTGGATTGTACACAGAAAAAAAATACAAAATATTATCCTAACTTTTTAAATATATATATATATATATATATATATATATATATATATATATATATATATATATATATATATATATATATATATATATATATATATATATATATTGTCAAGAAAAAGTAGTAAAGAAAAAACTATAAGTTCTGTACACTTGTGCTTAATAGCTAGTCGACCGCCGTAACTCGCACTTCCCCTACTTTTCAAGCGTGTGAGTGTGTACTTATTTATAATCAAGTAGCCCGTGGACAGCGATTCTTGAAAAGTGACGTGACGTGGAATGGAATGAAATGAAATAGCTGAGAACAGAACCAAAGGAAATATATTTTTATAAGTTGGTAGGTATACATTATTGTGATAATGGGTACTCTATCGACGAAATTGATTACTAATAAGCGGAGGTATTATTTATGGTACATAGTTTTCATTTCCGGTCACATATTATGTGGAATTTAAAAAATAAAATTTACAAACATTCATCATTTTATTGCCATCTTTCGTCCATTCCGTTTGCGTTCGTTGTGATTTTTGAATAGCTAGCTGTGCTTTATATTAACTGTTTTAATTTTTTACCTCTTTTCTTGTATTTTAATTATTTTTTATTTAAATTATATATTTTCCTACGACATAACCTTGTTTTGTAGTAGTAGCGTTTGTTTTTGTTTATTTAGTAGTTTTGTTTAGTTTTTCATTAGTTAATTTTAAAATTCCTCTATCGGATTCAGCTCGATCTTGCATTCTCCTCCTTCGGTTTGATTTCGCTGTTTAAAATATGTAACAGGAAATGAAAACTGTGTATAATAAATAATACCTCCTCTTATTAGCAATCAATTTCGTCGATAGAGTACCCATTATCACAATAATGTATACGTACCAACTTATAAAAATATATTTCCTTTGGCTCTGTTCTCAGCTATTTCATTTCATTTCATTCCACTTCACTTTTCAAGAATCGCTGTCCAGATGTTTAGTGTAGTATTACCATTCGTTAGAAGCAGCACAAAATAAACCAATTTTTAATAAATACATTTACTAATATTTTCTATATACGTTCTCTAGTTTGTGTGACAGGAGTTTAAACGACCATGTCAACACATATTTTCTTTAAAAATTTTTTTTAATAATCTTTTGTAGAAATTGTAAATAATATTGTTAGTCAAACAAAGTTCGTAATATAATCCGCGCGATGAACGAACAAAACTTGTTTTGGTCAACTACAATGTATTATGTAAACACGGACCTATAAAAAAAATTATTTTAGTGAATAAAAAGATTCTGACCGGATGATTTATGAGTTGCACTATTAAATATTAACAGCCAATTTTTTCGGTCATGGAGGGGGAATGTTTACAACAGAAATATAAATCGGCGGACTCATAAGACTGCATATACAACATGTTATTTTTTTTTTTATTATAACCGTGTGACCAATTCATACACAATTACCTTTTCTTGAAAAAAATTGATAATTTATTGTCCGGATTGTACACACAAAAAAAATTACAAAATATTATACACAACTTTTTAAGGTAAACAAACCATTATATGTATACAGGGTGGAATTTTAATAACTCTTATACCTTTTGGTGAATTTTGATAAAATTTTATCCGATTATTTAAAACGGGATTTGTTGGAAACAACATAGCTTTTTTTTATAAAATAATATTATACTTAGTATATTTTAGAACACAAAATTATTTATTGGAAAAAATTGTATATTGTTCAAGCAGATTTCTAATTAATTCAGTTTTTATAAATATTATTTTACAAAAAAGCCATGTTTCCAACAAATCCCGTTGTAAATCATCGGATAAAATTCTATAAAAGTTCACCGAAAGCTGTAAGAGCTGAGAAAATTCCACCCTGTATATATAATATAATGGATTGTTTACAGCATGTTGTTATTTTTTTTTAATATTCGTGTGACCAATACATACGCAATTATTGAAATTTCTCGATTCATTCCGTTTTACGGTTTCTTCCATTCAGCAAATCGCACATTATTAATAATACCAAATATTTTTCATATTTTCCCGTAATTTCGGATTGTGCCTGAAAAGGGACCCGCTCATAAAAAGCGTTTCACAGTCAGTCTAAAACTAGGCAACGAAGAATACGAAGCGGAAGGGAATAGTATTAAAAAAGCACAACATGCAGCCGCAAAAGAAGCATTGATACATACAAAACTAAAACACCCTCCACCAAAGACATCGAGAAATTTGCGAATGGGTAAGAACGGTCCTGGCGGCCATTTAACACCAACAGTCGAACTAAACGCTCTCGCAATGAAACGAGGCGAGCCGACTGTTTATCTCGTGGAACTTAACCAATCACCTTATATCGGCCCTCCAGTTAATGGTTACAATCCTGGCTATCATCGCGGCATGTACGGTCAACAGGGCAATCGATTCAACTACGATACGCGCAGATATGGTGGACGGGGTCATTATCACGGCCATTTCGATAACCAGGTTCGTTTCATGTCATTGTCAACAAAATTTATTAAATACATAATAATAAAAATTTCCTTTGTTTTTTAAATTAAGAAAAAAAAATACGCTGCCAATGGAGTATGGCACACAGCTTCCTCGTACTCGTAAAAGCACCTTGGTAATTTAATGCCCAATATATCTTTGTATAATTTCATATAGGTATATAAATTAATAAAAATAAATAAACAAAACGATTCATAAAAAATCGAGCGAAGTGGGACTAGCAGTAAATAAGATATTGACATTTAATGGGATTTAATGGTAGCTTCGTGGATACTATTGCTCCGAATACAATAAAATTTGTAGGGGACCATCTACGAACCAGACCGCATCATTTCTGATAATTTCATAGAAAAGAATTGAATAGTTCAGAAGTTATGCCACTTGGTGCAATTTAGTATATTAATGGAATGACATTGTAGCGGCGTAGCTACCGTTACTCCGATTTCGATTAAATTCATACGGGGCCATCTAGGAACCAAACTGCATAATTTCTGAAAATTTCATTAAAAACAATCGAATAGTTCAGAAGTTATGCCACTTGGTGCAAACTGGCAACACACAGGCGGACGGACAAACACCAAATCAAAATTGCTCAGGAAGCTCTAAAACAAAATGTGCGTAAAAATTTTATTTTGGAGGGAAAAAATGTTTTATTATTGAAAAGTGATCACAATGCTTTCGCTAATTTAGTAGTCTCGGAAGCAAAAATTAAAATTTATTTGTGGATTCTTAGAGGGAAATTTTTATTATGTATAATAGAGACCACAGTTCAATTTCGTATAGTAATTTAATATTTACTAATAGCATATTTACGAATTTTTCAGCGTTATCAAGGTTATCCAGGTTATAGCAAGCCACACGGCTGGCATGGTCCTGGAAATCCTGGTGATACATTTACAGTGACCCTACGTGTTGGACCGCGTGAATTCACTGGTGAAGGCCCAACAGCTCAAGCTGCTCGCCACGACGCCGCATCTCGTGCTTTGCAAGAACTGCGACATCTCCCACTTCCAGACTCAGCACCGGCGGATCCATTACAAGTGGTAAATGGCCATGAGAATGGTTAGTATTTCGTTTTCGCGGCAGATGGTGTCCGATTTTTGAATCGTTAAAATTTGTTTTGTTTGACTGTAGGCAATCAAACAGACGATTTAAATTCCGAACTCAAATCTCCAATATCGTTAGTTCACGAAATTGCTCTTAAACGGAACCTTAATGTGCAATTTGAAGTGCAAAGTGAAAAGGGACTTCCTCACATGAAAGTATTTGTAACTACATGCCGTGTTGGAGATATGGTCACCGAGGGGGAAGGTAACGGTAAAAAGATATCGAAAAAGCGGGCTGCTGAAAAAATGCTTGAAGAACTGAAAAAATTACCACCATTGTCCCCATCGCATATAATGGGCATGTCACGGTTGAAACGTAAGCCAGCAGTCCCCAAAAAGAAGTCAAGAAGTTTGATCAAAGTATTTCAGGTTTGTATTTACCACTTTTTGCAATCCGGCAAACTTTCAGACAATCTTTCGCCTAGAAGTGTGTAATTTTGTGGTGTTTAGTGAAATTTATTCAAAAATTTCAAACAAATTGACAAAAAAATGTTTTCTAAATAAGTCGCTTTTGTGGGAAAGGGATCGTCGTTTGCACAGATTGGTGGTCTCTTCCTTCCTTTTGTATTAATAGTCTGACTTATATAGAGCCATAGGAGGGGTTCGTTGATATAACGAGTAAAAAGTGACAATTAACAATAGAGTTTTTGGTGTTTCATTTTAACACATGTTTCTTTGTAGAATTCTAAATTACTATTAAAATGAAGTTATTTTTGGAAAAAATCGGTTATCGAACTCTTACTTTTAATAATCGATTCATAAATCGATTCAAATGAAAAAAATCGAAAAAGAATCGATTTTTTAAGCTTCGATTAATCGATTTTCGATTAAATTAAATTGTCGACAAAAAATAACTAAATTTTAACGAAATTAGTCAACTAAACCGATTAATCGATTGATCATTCGACAACATTAGTGTTGTTTGAAAGTTTGCTATGAGATTTTTGTTTGTTTTAAAAAAAAGATATGTATTGGCTAACACTTGTAGGGAAAGAATGAAGCCGATTACACCGAGGAAATCAATCCAATCTCGCGTCTGATTCAAATTCAACAAGCCAAAAAAGAGAAGGAACCCGTGTACACGTTGCTTGAAGAACGTGGTGCACCTCGACGCCGCGAATTCGTCATGGAGGTGACCGTGGGACAACATTCCGCAACCGGGACCGGCACCAATAAAAAACTTGCTAAACGTGCCGCAGCCGAGGCGCTTCTTCAACAGCTCGGCTACAACAACCAAAATCCACAACCAAATAACAATATCGAAAAATCGACTAATAAACAAACGACAAACGCCAACGACGGCCAAGAGAAACAGCGAAAAGTCACTTTTCTGGAGGACAAAACTGAAACACAACCACAGGGCGGTACAAGTGGACGGCAACTTGTACCGGGACTGTTGCTGATGGGCGATCAGTCAAATAACACTTTCACAACCGGCAAATCGGGCGTGAATATTCAGACAACGGCCACCATCGCCAAAGAATTCCTAAAGGCTGGCAACTCGCCGACCGCTGACGCGCTAGCCAAAGCCGGCCACAATTCAAAGATCATGTCCCAATCGGATCAGTCCATGCCAAAGTCATCCAATCAAGTGTTTCGACCCAAACAACAATTACTATATTTATCAAAACTTCTCGGCTTTCAGGTTCAGTTTTCCGATTTTCCAAAAGCAAATCATGAGGAATTTTTGACATTACTCTCCTTAAATACAGAACCTCCTCAGGTATTCCGCCATAAAAAAAAATCAATTTTCCCAAAAATAGATTAATTTTTGAATTTTTTTTTTTTTGTTAGGTTTGTCACGGTGCTGGTGACAGCACTGACGAGTCTCACGATCAAGCAGCACTGTCGGCACTTCGAGTCCTCTCCGAAATGGGACTAGACAATAAAATTCAACTTGAAAACAAGAAAGACAACCAGAACGGAATGGAATGGTAAGATTTTGATTAATCGGAGCGGAAAAGCCTGGTTTAGTCACGTGATTGTTCTTATTTTAACTGTTTAGTACTGCCATCTAGTGCACAGTGGCTAAACAAGGCTCTTTCCTTTTAGGGAATTAATTGGCAATTTTGCAAGTGATATAAATCGATTTTTGTTTTCTTTGATAATTTTCTAGCGTGCACAACCAGAAGAACATCGCAAAATCGAGTATTCTAAGCAATGGAATCAAAAAGTAAACATTTTGTGAGGAAACATGAGCGTATTCTACCACACTGATGTAGTTACAACTTAGCTTATATAACTGTTTTTAACTAGTTTAATTTTCGGTGAATTAATTTTTTTTTTTAAAACAATATTTATTAAACAAAAGTACTATCGTGCAATAAAATGCATATTTTTTTAATTTCTTTTTAAATAAATGCAATCTAAATATGTGTTTTTGCGATTGTAACACTTGTAACTGTCAACATTATTTTTCGGACGACTGTATTAAGTGTTACAATTTTTTTTTTACTGTAAGATCTCGTTTTTTTTTTTTCGTTTTTCTTTTAGTAAATATTTATTTTTATGGTAGAATACACACGAAAAGAGCATTTAGGTTATATTATTTTTTTTCGATTGACGTCGCTGGTTTTATGACTAACTGAGCTACTTTTTATTAGGCACTGATTCCCCCCTTCGATATGTATAAAATAATTAAACGCATTTTCTTGTAGTTTTATTCATATATTTTTAGAAATATAGGATTATTTGCGGGTAGCCGGACTTTGGTCACACGACCGTAATCCGGCTATCGTTAATATTAATCATTTCACCTATTGCAGAAGTGTTTATTATATTTAAAACAGTGTAAAATGTTAAGGTTTTTGTTAACAGTAAAAATGTTAAGTGTGTGGCTTAATAAGACATATTATTCATATTTAAAGTATTCATTTTTAGTCAAAGAGCTATCGAACATTTTAATTGAAATTTTATTAATAAAAACACATGCAGAAGTTTCGCAGGGATCCATCCTTGGTCCATTATTATTTATTTTTTTTTTTTTTTTGTAAATATCCCGGAAAATATTGATGTTTTGATGAAATTGGATCGTGAATCGAATTTTAACCGGGTGAAAAAATGTTCGGTAACTCCTGGACTAAAACAAAACATGTTTAGAAGTACGTATTTATATATATCTTATAAATAAACTATATAATATATATCAATTTGCAGTAAAAATTTCTCCAAATACAATAAGCATTCGTACAAGGATAGGTGAACTTTCAAAACATTCTAGAAGGACTAGCAATCGGTTTACTTAAGAGTTTGAATAGAAAAATGTCGAGTTGGCATCAATTTATTTCCAACTCCACTGAAATACTTGAAGTAAATCGGTTGCTAGCTCTCTGTCTATTCAATATATACTCATATTATGAATAAAACTAATTATATTTGCATTCAGAAAAAAAATATAAGTTCAGAATCGAATCAGAAAACCATCTAGAACCATCATGATCACATACAAAACCGTATTTCGATTGAAATTTGATTCTGAATTTGATTATTTTATAATTTGTAATAATCTGTAGATTGATTTCATATGCATTATTGGGGCCCTGTTTAAAAATTTTTTAAAATTTAAGCACTTAATTGTAATAAAAAAAAAACTAGCTCGTAATTGTTGCTACTTCGTCATAGGGATAAAAAGTTAGTTTCCATGGTGTTTTAATAAACAATATTTAATATGTTATTTTTTTTGTCAAAAATTTTTTGTCTACAGTGTAAAAGACAAAAAATTTATTAAAAGTCATTTGAAAAGAATTTAAAAATTCGACCTAGCTTGTTTAGAGAAATTTTCAGTAATTTTTAAATTCTTATTTAGAAAAAAGATAGCATATTAACCATTAAATAATTATTCTCAATGTTTAAACTAATTACATTGTTTCATATTATTAATCAAAGCCGCGCGAGATATGTGAAATTTATTTTTGAATTGAAATATACAAATTGTAATGAGAAAGTTTTAGGTTTAATGATAGACGAATGCGATGGTGACAGTGGACTCGCGACCTCGCGAGTCCACTGTTATCGTCGCTCGGCATCTTGGGGGCGATACGCCACTATCCGTTTTCAATATATTTATATACTTTACGCGCTCGTATAGTATATTTTTATATGATGTAATATTTCAAGTCAAAAATAAAATGACTTTTGCGGCAATTTTAAATAATAAATATTGTGATGAAATTGACGCTGGAACAATATGTCAATTCTTGCGAGCATATTGTTGAGCAATTTCAATGAATTTGTTTTAATTTTTTTTTTCTTTTGAAGGATGCTTTGATTGATAATAGTATTTTAATATATTATACATATACAATTATATCTATCTAAATTAAATAGTTCTATCTATAGTCAATAAAATAACTTTTTAGATTTACAAGCAAAAAATGGCATTGCCCTCATTGAAATTTGAAATCAATAAACAATATTATTCAATTTTCTGCACAATTTTTTAATTATTTTTCGATAATCCCATTTGCCAATAAGCGAGTTGATAGTATTTCAGAAAATTTTACGATGTTTTTCAAATTTTTTGAAGGGGTTGTTCGTTTCATACATTATCAGGCGTTCCTTTAAGAAGTTGGTAGTGTGGTCCTCGGACACTTTACCGTCTTTTTTTATAACTCACCCGAATAAATAGTTTGAAACATTTTTAAAAAAAATTTGTCAACTGGCCTACGTACAAACTTCGCCTAACCATTTTCAACTGAAGTTATTTCGGATAATTTCAGCGACAAATTAGCACGGAATTAATTTCTACTGTTGCAGCTGTAATGAATATTCTATTTTATGGGAAAAAATCGTAGTTACGCTCTACGGAGCTCTAACAGTGCATGTTCACCTGGCACTTGGTAATTTCTTTTTCTCTTCTTCACTCTTCTGAAAAGAAATTAAAACAGGTATTTTTATAATTTTTGTATTTTTGGTAATTTTTTATTTCTGAAAGAAAAAAGTTGATAAATAATAAGAAAAGTTTACTATCATATTTTTATTTTTGAATTTTGCTTGTTACATATCATGTAAGTCGGGTAATAAGGCACATTTTATAAATGTCCGTGGCAAATAGGGTAATATGCCCTAAACAAAACAAAATATACTCACTAGTTTGTTTTCATATTATAATTTACGCATTCCTCGAATGTATTAATTGAATAAATTATAAATTTTTTATTGGGCGTTATTACTCAAAAGTACTTTACAATGAAAAAGAATAATTTATATTTTTATATAATAATCAAAACAACATAAAACAACGGCAAATTTTAACAGAACTTTTTTAATTTCTTATAATTACTTTTACTAACAATTAACTAACAGTTAATTTTTCATGTTAATTACTTTTTTTATTATTTATTTTATTACAGGTAACCCCCGAAGAACACGGGTACCCTTCCCCCGAATTATACGGTTTCAAATAACACGATTTTTAAGTAATTCTTCTGAACAAGAATAAAATATATATATTATATATTTGATATAAAGTTACATCGGTCCTCAATGTACGCGAATATATCAGTTCCATGTGGATTTGATTTACACGAATAAAAATTGTGTAAATTATTGAATCTGTCATTATAAAAGAAAAAATGCTGGAAATAAAAACTACTAAAATTTTTGAAAATTTTATAATAGAAATGATAACGAATCTGTAGAAATTTCCAAAACGACGCACCGTTTACGAGATATTTACGATTTAAGTTTTCAATAAATTTTTATGATAGACCGAATTCAGAGCTAACGAATACTCAATTCCATTCTATTTTAATCGAAATAAATACGCATTACATATAAATGTGTATGTAATAAGTATGTAATTCAAATGTCGTTGCGTTATTTCTTTGAAATTTTTTTATTTTCACTTGTAATAGAAAATGCCTATCTTTGGTGGTCTCGAACAACACGGTTTCAAAGAACACGGAACCAATTACTCGTGTTCTTCGGGGGATTGCTGTATTTTTTTTTTTTTTATTAATTTTTTCATATTTTTTACTACAATTCAATTTTTCATGTTAATTATTTTTTTTTATTATTTTTTATTTTATTTTTTATTAATTTTTTCATGTTTTTTTTTAACTTAATACATTTTGCACATGAATTACATTACAATCAAAATAAATAACAGCATAAAAAAACTCAAGTTATAACAAAACTCTTGATTTTGTTATAATTACTTTTACTAACAATTAACTAACAATTCAATTTTTCATGTTAATTACTTTTTTTTATTATTTTTTATTTTTTTATTAATTTTTCATGTTTTTTTAACTTAGTACATTTTGCACATGAATTAGGTAGCGGTTAAACTGGATACGAATTCATCCGAAAATTCATTCGTACGAATTCGTACGAGCTCGTACGACTTTTTGATACGACCAAAATATTTTGGTTTTTGATGCGAATTCGTACGAAAAAAAATGATGAATTTAGAAAAAATAATTATTTTTGTTGAACAAAGGCGGTCTTTAAGGGATCAAAACATTAATATTATCATAATAGAAAGTTAAATAAAAAATTGTGGAATGAGGTGGCAGAGGAAATGTATAGATAATTTTTTAATTAAATATATTACGATATAATAAAACTAATCTAACCTAACAAAAACATTTTAAGTATGTGTAATGAAAAATTAATTAACTAAATATTGAAGCTAAAATTCAGTAGATTTTAAAATATAACTGAATGTGACTTGTTCAAATACTCTAAAAATTTTTGTTCGTCTTGAAAAATTACTACATGAACTTGAAATATCTACATGAATAATAAATAATCGTTTACCCAGAATTGTTTGTTTTCTATAATTAGAAATTTTGAAAACGATTTTTCTAATAAATAAAATTCGGTAGCTGAATCCATTGTTCGATATCATGCAATATGTATTAACGGTTTTCAGTTGAAATTTAAATACGAATTCGTATTACGATTCCGTATTCAATGTAACCATACAGTCGTACGAATGAATTTCGTACGAGCTCGTACGAATTCGTATCCAATGTAACCGCAGCCTTACATTTCAATCAAAATGAAATAACAGCATTAAAAAATTCAAGTTTTAACCGAACTAAATTTGTTATAATTACTAACAGTTCAGTTTTTTCAATTTCAAAATTATTTCATGTTTACAGGAATTACTTGTATCGTCTTTGTCCTGTATGACTTCTCTCATGCATCGTTAAACGGCCTGGATGAGAAAATATTCTAGAACATGTCTTACATTTGTACAATTTTACTTCTGTGTGCGTTTTTTCATGCTTCCTCAAATGGCTTAAAGTGGGAAATGCTTTAGAGCGGGTGTCGCATTCAAATGGTTTTTCTCCTGCGTGAATTATTTCATGCATTTTCAAATTGCTCGACCGATAAAATGTTTTATAGCATACGTTACATTTGAAACGTTTTCCTTCTGTATGAATTTTTTCATGTGCCGTCAAATGCGCTGAATACGAAAATCTTTTGAAACATATGTTACATTTGTACGGTGTTTCGCCCGTGTGAAGTTTCTTATGTATCTTTAAATTGCCTAAATGAGAAAATGTTTTCTGACATACATCACATTTGAACGGTCTTTCACGCGTGTGAGTTTTTTTATGTGCCTTCAAATTGCCAAAGTGCAAAAACATTTTTTGGCATACGTCACATTTGAACGGTCTTTCCCCCGTATGAATTTTTTCATGTGTCATCAAATTGCCTAATTGAGAAAACGTTTTAAGGCACGTATGACATTTAAATTCTTTTTCGCCACTACAAACCATTTTCTTTCGACCAGAAAACATGTCAGAAATTGATGTAGAATCATTTTGCTCTGCTAAATTCGTTGATCGTTCGTCGCTATGAAGCATTTCATTTTTTAACTCGGCTTTGTTATGGCGTTTCGTGTGTAAAACACTCATATCAATTTGATCTTCGTCAGTTTGATCTAAGTCAAGTTTCGTGAATAAAATACATAAATCCATTTGATCTTCCATTGCGGTTTCCAATGGCATTCCCCTTGCACCTTCACCTTCTTTTTTGAATAAATCTTCAGATTTCATTTGAACAGAAGACACATTTTCTAACTGGGATTCCTCTTTCGTGTCAAGTTCGATGTGTAAAGTACTTACGGGTACTTGGTCTTCCATTTTGGAAATTTTACCGTCCTCTTTGACCAAATCTTTGTCAAATTCCATTTTAATGGAACACGTTTCTCGAAACTGTCGAAAAATCTACAAAAAAATTGACATATACTTATTAAAGCATGCGACAAAAGAATTTAAGTCATTCAGTTAATTAATTTGTCGCATCTATTAAGGGGCCGAAGACAATTTTGACACAGTGGTGGTCAAGAGGCGATCAAGGCCTCCGTCCGCCAAGAATTAGCAAGTTTTCAGCAAATGTACCATTTGCACACGAAGCGTCTCGTTATTGGTGACGCATACGTTTTTGAATAGGGTACTTGACTGAAGTTACAAAAATATTCTAAAAGCATTGTTTTTCCATATCAGTTAAGTAATTTTTTTATTTTCGACAGATTTTGTAAGAAATCATCAAAAAAAAAAAAAATAACCCTACAATTTTAAATGGGAATAAGGCGGAAAAAACACCTCACTATAGTGACGTCACATTTTGAAGCAATTAAACGTCAATGTCAATATTTATAACGTCAAAACTTTGATTATATTCATAAAATGTCAAAGTAAAAGCAAGTATTTATTTGAATTCTGGTCGATTATTAATTAATATATGATATAAGCTAATAGAAATATTCAAAAGAAAACACAATTTCACCTCACCGATGAAAATTATCAAAATCCACATATCTAGCTACAAAATGTTACGTCATTTTCATGAAATGCCGCGTTTTCACTAATTTGAAAATTTGTTGAAAAATGGCGATTTTCAAATTGAAATTTCTAAACAGTTATCAAATTTTGTTATGTTTCATCATTAAAATTGGACATATGTAATGATAATGCATAGAATTATTTAACATTTGACACAAATTTTAAATACAGTCAAGTACCGTATTAGATGCTGCATCAAGTAAAATTTTTCGTATACGTTTAATTGTTGATAGAAATATGTATGATACGTATTTTGTGCGGATTACTAGATTTTATATCTACTAATTAAACGTACACGTATATTGTTACTTGATGCTAGTTCTAATTTTATCACTAGAGGCGTGAGTGAGAATCTTTGCGTCGCCATACTGGCGACATCTTGGTGAAAAAATTAATTTGTTATTTGATGTCTAGTAATTTGAAATTTAATTGTAATATGTATATTGATGGTAATACAATTCAAAAATGAAAATAAATCATACTGATCCCTGAAAATATTCTGCATTGTCCTTTCTTTATGTTCGATAAATGTGTTTATATATTTTTGTATAATTTCTTACCTTTTTAGCTTATTGATGAACCAAAATCACTAACATTAATAATTATATTTCATTTTTTATATAAATTAGTTATATTCAGCACTTTCATAATTTAAATCAAATTATATACTAAATTTGTAGCGCAATCGCACAATTTTGTTTTGACATTTTCTGTTTGCCAGCGTTGCTAACGTAGTAGAATTTCTACTAAATTTGGGTCGTGTTCCATTTAGAAAACACAAACGACACTGTGTAACACAGTGCACAAAGTAAAAATACATAGATTTTTTCACAAAAAAATTAATTTTTTTTTATTACAAAACTAACCCTTTAACTGTTTTTAACTAAATTATACATGCAATTTTAAACTATAGAAAGCATACCAAGCAGATAGAATATTTTTTTTTAAAATCTAGTAACTTTGTCTATGCTGCCCACTGCAGAAACACACTAAAAGTTGTGTTCCATTTATGAAATAAGTAGGCACAGTGTCAGGTACTGTGTAATATTTTTTGAAATGGATCGAAGACGGTCACTATTCCACAAATGAAATTTAAAAATGAAAATTGATTTCGGATCCTTAGCTGAAAAGTTCCTCTTCAGCGAGGAAGCACATTTTCATTTTTCAATATTTTTCGTAATGATAGTAAAATTTCATCCAGTGACGACTACTTTCTCTGCTTCATTTTTCTTGACTCGAATAAGAAAAATTTGGTTTTGGCAACTTTCTTAAATCCATGGTCGAAAAGATGGGGGGAACGGGGCACAAGAAACCCCTCTTTGAAATTGTTAAAAGGAATCTTAACACCGTTTTCAAAGATCTTTGTACTGATACTTCATTCACACGATCCCTTAAGAAAATCAAAAAATTTTCGGGTCAAATAAAAAGCACAAATAACTCATTTTTTTAAATACTGATTTTATTTTATTCAATAAAACTGATACACAGCTACCAAAAAATTGAAATTTGTGTTTGTCTGGGAAGCGATTTTAAGTGATTTCATTCAATCAAGTGTGCACATTACAAAAATACCCAAAATTTGGATTTCATGTTTTCGAACGCGTTTGCATTTTACAGCATGCAATTGAAGAAGCACTCAATATTTAACAAAAATGCGCTTTCTTTCTATAATCACTAATCACAGATATATCTTGACAGTTTCGACTAAATCTCGACATTTCAAAATGTACAATTTAATCGTAAGTAATTCACATAGTCACATACATTAAACAATATACAAAAATTAAGTACATAATTTAAGTACAAACCAAAAAAAAATAAAAATAAAAAAAAATATGTACAATAGTTATACAAAGTGAATAATTTGAGATTTATTTTATTCCAAAAGTATTCTAGAAGCCTTGCTTTTACATTTCAGTTAAGTGATTATTTTCGATAAATTCTGTAAAAATTGACGCGAAAAACATCTCACGATAATGACGTCACGATTTAAAGCCGCCAAACGCAGGGTGGCGATTGAAAACGAATTTCAAAATTCCCTGATTTTTCCCTGACTTCTTCCTGACTCTGAATAAAATTCCAGGACTACTCCGAAAAAAATATTGTTTAAAAATAAAGTAATTTCGTTTTTGACGACCTTTTTTTTTGCTTGTCAGTGGCAAAAAATACAAAAACTATCAGTCGACGCTCTCGCCGAGGTGAAAACTGAAAAAATCCCTGACTTTTTCAGGTTTTCCAGGTCGATCGCCACCCTGAAACGTCAATATCAATATTTATAACCTCAAAACCTTATATTCATAAATTATCAAAATTCTGTTCGATTATTATTAAAAATAAAAGACAATTTCATATTTCATCGATTACAAAATGTTACGTCATTTTAAAAAAAATGGCGCGTTTTGACACAAATTTTTAAAACAGTCAAGTATCGTATTCTCGCCACTGCACAGTAAAACAATAAATCACGAATATGTTTTATAGTTCAATAAGTACAACAATAAACATTAACTATATCTGTCTGGTTTAGTCATTTGGACCGCGTTTACACCTGCAAAAATACTTGCAGAAGTCTTACATAAGTTTATTGCAATATCGTTTACACGTATCGTATAAATTCCTGCAATTTTTGCTACATGTCGTGGAAGCTGCGGCAATTTGGTAGAATAAATAACCCACAAAGAGAGTACAATAAGTCTTGGCCAATTTCCATCACTCTTTTTGATTTTTAATTTTTTGAATTGATTCTGCCCATTCACTTCTTTGAATTATACAGTTTTCGGAACACTTTATTTTCAACGGCAGAGAAAGTACATTTGCTACTGTCTGACAGATTGTCAGACACTTCTTGCAGGTATAAACGCGGCCTTACAATCATCTGCATCCCAGTCAGAAACCATATTCATGTTAAAATAAAAAAAAATATATATACTATTGATAAATTAATTGAACTGGACAATATAACTGTTTGTCTTTATCTAATTTATTTTTTTTTTCAAATGGTAATTCATTGCCTAGCAACGCTACCAAATTCATAACCCTCAAATTATTCACCCGGTACGAAATATTTGAAATGACATTTATTTAGTACATTGAGCTATAGAGAACAATTTAATTACAAATATTTTTAAAAAAATTTGGAATGTAAAAAAAATAAAATCTCAAAATTGCCGATTTTAAAATAAATTGAACAATTTCAGTCATTTTGAGTTCGTCACTCAATCACTTCAGTGATTTTTAAAATTATTTGTTGTTCGTCTACTTAGGACTAGGCTCGTATTAGGAATGTATTTTGTTCGCAATTTGTAGCAGAGCAACATACTACTACTTATTCGAAGCATAATTAAGTATAGTGTATGCAAACAAAAATGTTATTTATTTTTTGCTTGCGTACACTATACTCGTTTGATAAACTAGAAGTCCATGAGTATTTTTTTAAAAATAATTTTTACATATCGTTTTATTGCCTCGTATTCTAGTTGTCTATTTTGTTTCTCTTTTTTTTTATCTTAGTTTTCAAATAATTTACATAAAAAAATAGATTAAACCTAAAAATGCACCATAAAATCACAATTTTTTTTTTATTTAATACCCTTTATCGTTAAAAAAACAACCAACAATCCTCGTGTTTGTAACCCTTAAAAAAATTGTACCTTAATTTGACGAATGGTTAACACGTTCGCTGCCACCTGCTACTGAATGCGAGATCAGTACCACGCCCTGTTCCGATGACGTCATATACATATATACGGACATAGGTGACACAGGCAACGTGTGTAATATACGTGTAGAGCAGTAGTGAACGTATTAGAGAGGAGGGAGGAATGTTTTAAGTTACGTGAAGCAGAAAAAACAGGACGGTTTTTCTCTATATTCTTGCACGCCGCGACTATAGACTTTGAGCAACTGGCAATGAACTCTACAAAAAGAAAAAAAAAATGATTTAATTAATCTGGAACATCTTGTATGAGTATAATTTTGGCTTACAACGAATATTATTTTAATTCTTTTGCAATTCGGAAATTTTTAAATACGTATACTAAATCGTACGCATATCATGGCTATGTAGCTGTGTACTGTTACCGTATAATGTAGAATTATAACTACTTGCCATATTATGTAGGTATTAACACAAACAGGAATAATTCCGAAAAACAAATTGTTGAAAAAGATGAATGTACCTTTGATTAAAATTGTTTAAACTATTTGAATACATCTTGCACTCAAAATAAGGTATGTAATATTTTTTATTCAAATAATTTCAATATTTTAATTTCAAGTAAGTTCAAATTGAAATTCAAAGATAATATACCTATACAAGGACTGTATTGCTATATTATCTATAGTCTATCTGTAGCCAAATCAGGCTAAATTAATGATGCCAATAGCCCGTTCAAAAACATCTAATGTGCATCAAATTTCAAGAGAGCATCAGCAGCGCATCATGTAGTATTAGACGCATCAGAAAAGTCATGATGCTGCATCGATGCGGTAAAGTTTACATTTTTGAAGTTACCCAGATTTGTTTAATTTCTTTTGCAGTAAGCCATTTCTATTTATTATTCGGCAAAAAGCAATTTTCGTCCGGATTACTGGTATCTGAACTCACCTAACATGAATATCCGCTTCCTTCACAACCTCACCATCACAATTCCAAACACTGCTTGTCGAATTTGACGTGACTGCGGCATCGTCAACGATCGAATGAAATTCAAATTCACGAACACGATACACTTCGACAAACGGGAAGTCATTCTGAAACGGAAATTTCTGTGAAATTTTCCCAAACAAAAAAAAAAAATTCAAAACCATTTCCATTTTGTACACTTACAATTGTTTTAGCTCTACTGGACAGTCGAATTAGCAGCCGTAACACATTGAACGCTGACGTGTGTCGAACCAGAACCAAATTAATGCAACCGTCGCCAATATGGCAATACGGAGCAATTCCGTTTGGACTTTTAGCACAGGCACAACTGACATTAGCGCCGTTAATCATGAAAAATTTACCGCGCACGGTCCGCCACTCGTACGTGTTACTATTCGTTGAGGATAGATCGGTCGTCGATTGGCCTTTTTTTGAATTGCATCGATTACAATTTTCGAGACATTTTGACGGGTCACTGTCCAAATCGCTTTTCTCGCACAGTAACCGGATCTCGCCGTAGTAACCGGTATTCGATAAGATCTTTTTTAAGCCTGAAATCACAAAAATGTTTTTAAACCATTGAAAGCAGAAATTTTATATAAAACACCGTAAAATGGGATGAACTGGAATTATTTTTGAACTATTAACGAATTTTCGAATCGAAAGTTTGTTTTGAAGTCCCTAGAAACCGAAAATAATATTCACTAAAATTTATATATATATATATATATATATATATATATATATATATATATATATATATATATATATATATATATACCGTGTTTTTTGAGAGTTGCCATTTTTATTACAGCCAAATTTGTATAATAGAAATGGTACTAGAAAAGGTTCTTTTCTTAGATGTAATAGAAATATAACGAAAGAAAACACTGTCGCTTGAAGTAACCTCAAGTACCGCCTAATTGATAAATTAAAAAAAAAAAATTCAAAAATTAAACTTGGGTTAAAAAATTCTTTTTCCTCATTTATGTTGTTAGTTAATGCATTAGATCAGTTTTATCGAAAAATTAATATATAGTCTCATTTGAAAATTTATAAGTTTGTATCATAGCTCGAAAACCATAAGAGCTATAAAGCTCCTGACGATAGAAATCTGTTGCCCCCCTCGATATGTACAACTCTTATTTGAACAATTTTTCGATTATATCAACGGTTTGGCTGTAATAAAAATGGCAACTCTCAAAAAACTTACACGGTATATATATATATATATATATATATATATATATATATATATATATATATATATATATATATATATATATATATATTTACGAAATTTGGTGAAAACATTGGAGGTCCCAAACCCTTGGATGAGTTCTTCAGCCAGACACGTCGGATGCCAGGAACATGGTTTTCGTTCTTGCAAAAAATTAGTTTTTTGCCAAAATTTCCACTTATTTAAAAATTTTTGCGAAATTTTTTTACACCATTTAAAAGAGGAGAAAAAATTACATGAAAAAGGTCTTTAAACTATTATTTTATGTCAACTAGTTTCCGAGAAAAACTAATTTTTATAAACGGAAATTCGCTGTGAGATAGAAGTATAGTTGCTTGTTAAAAATTTGTTTTTCAATAATAAAAAATCTTAGTAAATACGTACGTTTTAGCTATTATAGTGCACCGTCTAAATATTCAACAACTTTTCAATATATTTTACAAAAATTTTTTACGATTTTTTAAATTTTCTTACTTTCGTCAAATAAAAAATGCTGTTAGTATTCTAAATGGTGAAAAATGTAAATTTTGACCAATTATATTCATTCAAATGTACATAATTTAATGTAATTTAGTTGCAAAATTTAAGGACCCATAAAAAATATAAAAATTTGCTAGACCGGTTTCGACTACTTTTGTAGTCCTCTTCAGTAGCATAAACAACAAATAACCATAAATATAAAAAAACAGAAATATCATTTTTTATATTTTTTTTTATATTTATGGTCATTTGTTGTTTATACTACTGAAGAGGACTACAAAAGTAGTCGAAACCGGTCTAACGAATTTTTATATTTTTTATTTTTTGTGGGTCCTTAAGGGGAAAATTTTATTATTATGTATAATCGAGCCCACAGTACGGCTCAGTATAGTGATTTGACAAAACCATTAGGTCGCCGAAGAACATATCGTTTCGGAGCCCTAATACATATGAAAATAAAAATACGTACCCGAATAATCATAACGTTTTGGACCCATCCATCGAAATCGTTCACTATCTTTGGCGACATCACCCAAAAATCCGTAACTCATCACGCTCGCATAGAATCGAAGCAATTTGTCCTGACTGAATGCGGACGCGATATCCAAACCAATCGTATCGCCGAAAATGATATGCAACACCGCCGTTTGAATATCACTGGTGCCGTGGACACAGTACGCCACCGTATCCGTGCTACCGCCCGGTATCACTCCAACCGGAACTTCCGGTAACGGCAATTCAACATTCACATCGTTCGGATTTATATTCTTATCCGTACACGCCTTCAGTATGAGTCCGTTAAACAGTTCCGAGAATGTGCCGTCGCCGCCAACGCACGCCACCGCATCGTATATATTTAAATTCAGATGCATCAGCAGATCGGTGATTTGATTGGCGCGCTGCGAGATTATCACGCTCACATCAACGTTTGCAATTTTGAACAGCGGTTTACCATGTTTTTCGAAAATTTTCAACGCCCGTTTCTTACCGCCGTACGGATTTACGAACAACAGTAACCGTTTTGGACGATGTATGAAACCTAATCATCGTAAAAATAATTGAACAATCTGTTTTTGGCTCTTTATTTCGTTACGAATACTTACTGTGTAAATGATTTTGTATTGTTCGTACCCAGAGTGTCACTTGTCGCGGATCCGTGTGGACCACAGTGATTCGTCGATGCCTCCATATATTGTTATTGAGACGTTTCGCATAGTCTAGAACAAAATGGGTCGCTTCGGGACCATCGCCGATGTTTACGGCTATCACATCGTTCAGTGCAATTGTGTGTTGAGCTAAAATACATACACATCAGTTAGCGGGGTAACGGGAAACAATATTCGTTATATTCGTTATTAATTTTAATCGGGAATTGCAAAAAATATTGTATGCAACACGTGCAATATAAGGTGTTTTTTATTCATCGTAATTATTCAACTCGGCAAATGTCGTAGGAACTGTTATGACTCGTGAAAAAAGTCTTCGTTTTACTTACATTCGTCATGCATTTGTATCCAGAATTGCAAAAAATATTGTATGCAACACGTGCAATATAAGGTGTTTTTTATTCAACGTAATTATTCAACTCGGCAAATGTCGCATGAACTGTTACGATTCGTGAAAAAATCTTCTATTTATATTAACTAATAACTATTATCTATATCAGGGATTCTCAAAATGTGGCCCGAGGATTTTAAAAATGATGAAAAAGTGTTTGTTTACTGATTCATTCAAATATTTTCGATACTACAGACTAATCATTGTTACTGTATTACAAATTTGCTGCTTATTATAATTACTTTTTTTTAGTGTTTCGTAGGCATAATCACGGAACACTTATGCTTTTGTTATTTCTCCTCAATTTGCGTGATTTGATACGCACTTGACTTGATAAATTTAACTTGACAAAAATGGTAAGTAAATTTAAAAAAAATATTTTAATGTGGTTGGAGCATTAATTTCCCCCCCCCCCAAAAAAAATATCAATCATTGTCACAAATTTTATTTTTTTCCAAAATTTCCCCAAATTCAGCTATTACAGCTCCAATCTCATGACGTGACTTGAATTGGGGCACCATAACCCAAGAACGAAACATTTAATTTTGACGAAATTTGCTGAAAACGTTGTAAGTCGAAAAATCTTCGATAAGTTCTACAGCCAAACACGTCTAATGCCCCCGTAACATGTTTTTTTGGGCGGTATTCGTGAAAAAAATAAGTTTTTTGTCAAAATTTCGCCAAGTTCAAAAGTTTTTGCGACATTTCTTACACCATTGGAAAGATGAGAAAATACGCTGCCAATGGGGTGTGGCACACAGTTTCCTCGCATTCGTAAAAGCACCTTGGTAATTTAATGTCCAATTAATAAAAATAAATAAACAAAACGATTCATAAAAATTTGAGCGAAGTGGGACTAGCAGTAAATAAGATATTGACATTTAATGGGATTTGATGGTAGCGCCGTGAATACTATTACTCCGAATGCAATGAAATTTCTAGGGGACCATCTAGGAACCAGACCGCATAATTTCTGAAAATTTCATAAAAAAGAACTGAATAGTTCAGAAGTTATGCCACTTGGTGCAATTTAGTATATTAATGGAATGACATGGTAGCGGCGTAGCTACCGTTACTCCGATTTCGATTAAATTCATAGGGGACCATCTACCAACCAAACTGCATAATTTCTGAAAATTGCATCAAAAACAATCGAATAGTTCAGAAGTTATGCCACTTGGTGCAAACTGGCGACACACAAACGAACGGACAGACACCAAACCGAAATTGTTCAGGAAGCTCTAAAAATTTTGGAGGGAAAAAATTGTTTATTTTTCAAAAGTGGATTACAACGCTTCCGCTACTTTAGTAGTCTCGGAAGCAAAATCACATAAATGGTTCTGAACCATTATTCTATGTAAATTAGTTTCCGAGAAAAATTAATATTTGTAAAACAATTTTAATCGATTTTCTGAACATCCTCTGTACATTGGAAAAAATATTTGTTCCGTAAAAACCATATGCACGATGTAACAAGATGCACTGTAATAATTGATGGTGAAGGTTAAATTATGTTACATTGTGAATTTTTAATAACTGTAGACTTTGAATCCAATCACTGAAATGACCTACAGCAGTTTCTGTAATCAAGGCCAAAAATATTAAAACAACTTGGAGAAACGTTCATGTTAATGTCAATTAGTACATTTTAGGGACGTTACACGAGACGTGATTTTATCGAGCGTGGAATCGGATTCGGATTCAGAATCAATATATCGCGCATACTCTTTCTCAACCTCGTATATCAAAAACTGCATGTTTTAGGACACACAAAAAACATTACATATTTTATTTATATGTATACTTATCTATATATATTTATATATGTAGGTAGCCGACATTAAAGGGTGCAATTAGCATAAATCTTAAGTTCATAATGATGAAAACACAGATTTAAATACGTTTTTTTTATGTGTCCAAAAATTGGGACTTTTCAGATACGAGGTTGAGAAAGAGTATGCGCGATATATCATATTTTGGACCTGCACGTTTTGAAAATATGTACATCTGTTCTTAAATAACCTGCGCTTACCTCACGTACTTTGTTGAATGATCGATCGAACAAATCATTACCTTGAAATTCAAATATTCAAATCGACTACCGGGACCGAACGATCAAAAATTATCAATACCAATGTAAATATACATATAATTTACAACTGTTATAAAATAATTAAATCGCGACGCGTTTAATATAAAATTTTATAACGTTGTTATCACTTTAAAAAGACCTTTGTCTGGAATATTTAAGGGGTAAACATCCGTTGAACTCATCAAATATGGCGTCAAGTTTACGAATTTTTTTTAACCCTAGAATCATACGTTGGCCTACGAGTCAAGTTAATCATACATCTGCGTCATTTTGACGAATGGACTTTTTACGGGGAGTTTTAGAGTTTATTTGCAAAAAAAACATTTTTTTTTACGTAACAATACTACAAAAACGAATGAAAATTTTAAAAAATTGGATTTGGAAAAATTTCTTAATATAAATGTTTATTAATTATTTAAATCTTTTTATCAAAGCATATTTTCATTATAAAAATTAAAAAATAGATAAATATATCAATTGTATCATACAACATGTCTTTCAAATAATTAATTTATGAACTCTCAGTGGACATGTGTGACTTTACAGAATGTGAAATTTCTCAGTCATAAATATTCCTATAGATATGTAGTTATTTCCCCATTAGGCACATTTGTAAATTTTCTAAAATTTGTTAGTAATTTTTCGAATAAGATCTCAAAAAATAATAAAAATTAAAATATTTTCCACAAAATAAATTGTTAATCTTTTATTAAGTCATTCGAAACGCATTCTTTAGTTTTCGATTCAATATATTAAAATTTCAGTATTATGTCGTCTCTATAAGTCAAACAGCAATCAACTTTCATATTATCATGATCATTGAATAAATTAATTATAACATCCATATCTTTAATAAATTTTAGAAAAATTAGGAAAACTTTTATATGTGGAGTACAAAATCTTAAAAAAAAAAAACAAAGGTTAATCATACATCGTCGTCCTTTTGACGCACACTATTTCAGTAGAAAAATAAACGACAATAGCTATAAACAAAATTTATACGTCTTATGTGTTATAATAACAAATAAATTAAATAACAGAAGTTTCACGGCAAGCAGGCAACGACAAGTTGTAGTATTGGAGCAGGTAGAGAAGTTCGTTCGTCGTTTTGACGAGTATATATGATTCTAAGGTTAAATAATCATATAAACGATTTATTTTGTCGAATTTTCGCATATTTAAAAAAAAAAAATATTGAAATAATGAGTATTTCTGGTCCTTCTAAACCATTAACAAGTTGATGTGGAATTTGTACAAGTAAAATGAAATTGATAATAAAGGAAAGGCCACCATAAAACAGGTTATATTTAGGTATTTTGTACCCGTCATTAATGACATAAATACAAATAACTAAATAAGGATAAAATATAATTAACAAAAGAAATTGAATTCGTAATTAAAATACACAAAAATTTTTTTTGGAAAAACCAATAAATTATAAATAGGTATGTCTAATAGAGGCGACTTCAATTATTGGGACTTAAGTGTGAATTGGGACAAATTGAAAAAAGTTATTTATGATGTTGATTTAAAAATACTGACTATTTTGGTGTTCTTATGAATAAACTGTGGTTTTAATCGAATTTTTAGTTATTCTAAAACAGATATGCGGAAAGAAAACTGCAAACTTTTGTTTGTTTTTATTTTTTTTTAAGAGAAAATCAAGAGGATTTGACATTTGGGTTAAGTGGGGAATTAATAGGGACGGAAAAGAGGTGAGTTGAGATAGTACGTGGGTTAATAGGAACGCTATGTCAAGTCTATAAGGACGAATGTGGAGTGATTAGAGACGGATAAAGGGTGTATTGACTCTAATTTACCATAGAGGAAAAATTACATAATTCTGAATATTTTTTTCAAAAATATTCAGATATTCAGTGGATTTAATTTGAGACTTTTTAATTCAAAAAGATCAGAAATGCATATTATTTAAAAATTAGACAAAGTAAACTTATATTCAGTTAAATATCTGGTAATTTATACTTTTTTAGGGTCACCTGATTTTAAAAAAAAATATATATAACGATATTGGAAAGTCTGGGAAAATTTTTTCAAATCCATATACTAACAGAAGCGGGGAAGTACCCCTGAAACCTCATTTACGGGCAAAGGGTAATTAATAATTACCCTCTGCTCGAAAATAAGGTTTCAATGATGCCCCACCGTCCATTTATTTCTATCAATATATGGATTTCTTTAGATTTCCAAGTTTTTCCAGTATCGAACGAACACTTCGATAAAAAAAAGCTTCCTTTTTTAAAAACACTTTTTTCAAAAAATAATAATAATTATAAAAAATAAATAAAAATGAATAAAAAAAATATTTTTGTATTGTTAAATAGTGGTATTAATCGTAAAAAAAAATTCATCCTACTCATCCGAAAAAAATTGCGAAAATTGACTATTTTTCGGCCGATCACACTGTGATGGTACCTTAAGAATTTTTTTATTTAAAAGATATTATCAAAATGGTAAGACTATAGGAAAAAAAACAGCGAAATTTTTGACCTAGAAAACCAGAACACAAATTCAACCTTTTATTTCAATACCTAAAAGTGTAGATAAGCATTATCCCAAAAAAATTCTGTAATTCTGCCAGCCAGTTTTGAAAACAGTGTTTCCAGCCTGAAACATTATTCCAAAAACCTGCCTAAAAGGTACAAGTATATATCAGAATTATTTTGGAGGTAAAAAGTGTTCCTTAAAGTGTATTTTAAGGGGAACTGTTACTCTTCCGGCGAAGTAATCAATTATTTATTAATATCCTACAAAAATATTCCGCTTTTAAGTCATTTATTCGCTTTGAAAACGATAATTTTAAGTTGTAATTAAATATAAACTTTTTACTGAGCGTGTAACTTTGCAACAAATATAATGCTTATTAAGCTAATTTAAAACAGGAAAACATTGTTTAATATAAATTATATAAACAACAGAAAAAATGGTTTTATTTGAAAATTTGCTTGCAAAAACGAATTGCGTAATATTGGTCGGTAAATTTTTCAAGGGCACCGTAGGTAGGTAGGTATTTGGAAATTCCAGAAAATAGAAACAAAAAAAATTGTTTTGAACACTTACAATGCGGTAAACTTTCCGTTTCCCAAATGAATTTCCACTGATGTAAATAGACCCGGGAACGTTTTTTATTGACGGTGAATGTACTTAGAAGCACTGTTTCGTTGGACTCCAATTCGGATGTATTTATCATGGCTTTTCTTTTTTTATTTTGATTTATTTAACCTAATACGCGAGCGATGTTGCGTAAACAATGAAGTCCGAATAAATATTTTCAACAATCGATTTTTTCGAAAATTACAGTAATTAATTTGAAAGATTTGTTTTGAAATTTTCTCACAACCTTCGTTTCATTTCCATTTAATATTTTTCCTCGATTTTCTATTATTACGTTCACATCTTGTAACTGTTTATACACACTACACGATCAGGTTTAGCCGCTTGTCAAATACATCAGTTGTATTATGGCACTCACCACACTCACAGCACCACCAGCTGTAGCCATTGTGTGACCCAAAACATAATCGGTCGAGAAATACGTACGTAAGTTTTGTATTGTGGATTTTTCGTTACAATTTTTTCCGTGATAAAATTCTCCCCCACTTTATTTTCGTGTGTATACTACGTTGTCAAAAAGTGGGACCGTTGATATTGAAACATTTTGTTACTTGTACACACTCCTCTACAAAATTAAAAATGGAGAGAGACGCAATTAAATTGTTCGAAGGATTCTGCGCACAACCATTTTGGTGTTTCGATTCGGACGGATAGTTTAGAACGGGGATTCCCAAAGTTTCTGATTTACACATTTAAAACCGGAAAGAAGTTAGCGTCGAAAGTTGAAAAATCTTTTTGTTTTTTACATGATTAAATTGCTCCTTTGAAATCAGTAATTGCTCCAGCTGAAACTTAATTATTTAATTAGTTGTCAAAATTTCCCAAAATATTTTTTTATATAATTTCTTTACGTCAATAAATTGTCCCCAATTTGCTCTATTTAATTTAAAAGCTAAATATTAATTTTTTTGTATAATTATTAAAATATATATTTTTTTTATAATGTTATTTAAATGTCAAAATTCAATTATCCTTAAATATATGCAAACAACTTAAAGGTATGTTGGATTGCCTATACGTTTTAATTATACATAACCTAACTGTAAATATTTTTTATTTTAATATATTTTAATTATTATTCAAAAAAATTAATATTTACGTTTCAAATTAGATGGAGGAAATTGGGAGCAATTTTTTTATGTAAAGAAATTATTAAAAATGCATTATTTGACAAGATTTTGATAACAGAAATAGTGAAACAAAAAAGTTTTTTTGTTTGTAAATATCTAATTAAATAATTAAGTTTCAAGAGTAATTTAGGAGCAATTTAGTCATATAAAAAACAAAAAGATTTTCCAATTTTCGGCGCTAACCCCTTTCCGGTCAAATTAAAGGATAAAGTTTTGGAGTAAAATCACCAATAGTTACTGATTGACTATTTATTTGCGACGTTTCGAAACCATGGAAGTTTCCTCATCAGGCAAAAATTTTTTTACTAAATGGTAGAAATTTGTTTTGAGGTCCTTAGAAACCGAAAATAACATTCACTAAAATTTATATATACATACATGTATATGTGTCCGCACGATAACTCGAATTAAATATCCTATTTTTACGAAATTTGGTGAAAATATTGGAAGTCTCAAACCGTTTGTTAGCCAGGCACGTCGGATGCTCGAAACATGGTTTTTTTTGGCAATTTTCGTGAACAAAAAATAGTTTTCGGTCAAAATTTCCCCTTATTCAAAAATTTTTGTAACATTTTTTACACCATTGTAACGGGGAGAAAAAATCACACAAAAAAGGTCATTAAACTATTATTCTATGTCAACTAGTTTCCGAGAAAACCTAATTTTTGTAAACGGAAATTCGCTATGCTATGCAGGATGCTGCGACAGGGGGTATTTTCATTTTTGACAAAATTTGAACTGTACAGGTAACAGAAAAATTCTGACCGAAATTAACGATTTAGTCAAAATTATTATGGGTCATACACAATCAATGAAATAAAGAATAAGAGGTATGCCATCTAGTGACGTTGAATGGAACTTTAACGTAACTGCCCATAGGTATATGTATTTAGGTATTTTTGTACATCAAAATTCATGAAAAAATAACGTTCGTGGTGACTTTTTTTGCCACTAAAGTGAAAAAAATCACGAATTTTGACGTACATATTTATATCTATGAGCAGTTACGTTAAAGTTCCACTCAACGTCACTAGATGGCATACTTCTTATTGCTTATTTCATTGATTGTGTAAACACCCTTACTGTTTTATATAATTAGTCTCGTGAAAAGAGGATGCTACCATATTTTTGAAATTTACTATATATATAATATGTAGATAAGATTCAAGAACACCTGTATATTGTATTTTTAAACAATCAAATTTATGTAAAACGTGTTTTATAATGTTTTGATCCACCCACATCATAATGAAATAAAACTTGTAACATGTGGTGAAATAAATAAAGCTAACAAAATAATGATGTGCGTGGCGTCTGTTATAGACTGTTGTCTGAAGAACGGACGTTAAACCCCGTTATTATTATAATGTTTTGATTAAAAATTTTCAATTTAAAAATTAAAAAAATTCGTTGTTCTGACTGATCGGTCTAAGTTTTCTGTTTTTGCCACGGCACTTTGAATCAGGGTCGCGACCAGATCTCAAATTAACAGAGGGTCACATTTTCTTGGCGGCTTCATAGTGCTTTTTTAGAAATGGAAGTCCATAAAGGGGTTATTTTTGTCATATTTCTATTAAGGGGGGCAGTTTACGCCCATGGTTACCGCCCTGTATCCACGTTTGTCGTTTCCATAAGGCCTTAGAAAAATTTATTAAACCTATTGATGAAAAATTGTTTTTCCAATCCAAGCTTTTCCGTTCTATCCCCGTTTAGGGTATAGCAGCCATGCCTAACCCCCCATGATAATCGCTCTGTATACGCACCTGCTTTGAACGAATTGCGAAAAATTGCGATTTTTGATCAGCTGCGCCGTCTAACTATAAAAAATAGTTAATTATTTAAAAACTAGAACAGCGATTAGTTACTTCCAGTTATATAACAATTAACCTCCTTTTTAGTAATTACTAATAATTAGTTAATAGACACAATTGTACCCCCAACCCCCGCCCGGCCAAGTGTTAGCACACAACAGTCTTTTTTCATCGTGCAATCACCATACGACAAAAATGAGTTGCCTAGTATCAAAATCTACTAATTCCACTTTATAAAGATCATGGGAAATGGCAAAAAACCATAACTCAATTCAAAATTAATTTTTCGATTAAAAAGTCATAATTAACAAGGTAAAAATGATTAGTACTATTATCAAAAAAAAAATTATCGTTTTACAACCCCTTTTTTAATCAAAATTATTTGAAAAAAACTCGATTCAGCAATATTGGATGTATCAGGGTTAGACGATACAATTTGTTTTGTAACATTGTAAACTATTTTCATTTTGTCACTTAAAACCAAAGTGCTTACTTAGTAATTCATTTACATCTACGATTTCATTATTTAAAATTTTAGATAAATACTAAAATACAAATTTTACGTGAAAACATAATTTTATACTTCGTACGTCCCGCATGTCAGTGAAAAAATTAAAATTTGAACGGTTAAAATCTAAAATATAGGTTATGTATGGGTATTTAGCAGGATTTGTAAAGTTTTCAATGTAATTGATTAGCAGGATTTGAAAATTATGTTATATTTCAGTTGCAGATTTCTTTAGTAAGCAGTTAAAATTACAACAAAAAATTTTAAGGGGCATATGCCCTGTTGCATTTAAAAATTAATGGCCCTAAAAAATCAAAAAATTCGAAAAGTGCATTTAGTAGATTTTGATACTAGGCGACACAAATAATAACTACATCCCGGACATTTAGGTAAAATATAAGTAGAGACAGGAAAAATGAGTACACTTCGAATTAAATATGTCAAAAGCGGTCTGTGTATGGATTTAAAAATTAGAAAAGAACAAATTTCGGTAAAAATAATTTTGTATTTTAATCATATAAAAAAAAAAAAGTTTCACAATAATTCTAGCCATAATATAACACTGATTGCACTATAAAGATTAATCAATTAGTTTCTTATAACAATC